>CM014270.1:31245355-31429064 GCA_004135705.1 Alloteropsis semialata
GCGCACACCGCCTTTGCGCCGGTCCAGGTGTCTCCCCCTGCGCCCACATGGGACCAAGCAGGTCTCATCGCCGCCCTCAATCAGATGGCGATTCAGAACCAGGCTCCCTGGGTAATGGACTCCGGTGCTTCATCCCACATGAGCACCACGGATGGTATACTCCAGTCCCGTCTCCCTTCCTCTCATTCTTTCATTACTGTTGGCAATGGTCAAACTATTCCCATCACCTGTCGTGGCGAGTCAATCCTTCCTACAGCAGCGTCTAATTTCATTCTTAGCAATGTTCTAGTTGTTCCATCCCTTGTGCGCAATCTCCTATCCGTTCGTCAGTTCACTAGGGATAACAACCGTTCCATTGAATTTGATGCACTCGGTTTTTCTGTGAAGGATATCCTGACCAGCCGCGTGATGCTTTGCTGCAATAGTGCTGGCGACCTCTACACCTTCCCCGCCGCCCCACCAGCACCACAAGCCCACCTCGCCATCTCCACCGACCTTTGGCATCACCGTCTGGGCCATCCTGGCTCCTCCGCCGTCGACGTCCTTAGGAATAATCATTTGACCCATTGTAATAAGGCACCAAACACTGTTTGTCACTCGTGCCAGCTTGGGAAACATGTGCGTCTCCCGTTTTCAGCTTCTAGTTCTTCTACCTCTAGGCCTTTTGAACTATTGCATTGTGATGTTTGGACGTCTCCTGTTGCTAGTGTTGCTGGCGCCCAGTACTACCTCGTTTTACTCGATGATTTCACTCACTTCTGTTGGACTTTTCCCCTTGTCCACAAATCCGAGGTAGCTACCCATATCGCCAGTTTCTGCAACCTCGTGCAGAACCAGTTCAACCTTGTCGTTAAATCCTTTCAGGCTGATAACGGCAAAGAGTTCGTAAATAATGCCCTCGCCACCCTGTTCACCTCCCGCGGCATTCTCTTACGTCTCTCTTGCCCTTACACCTCTCCACAAAATGGCAAGGCTGAGCGGGTCCTCCGAACGCTGAACAACATCATACGCACCATGCTGATACATGCGCACATGCCTCCTTCCTACTGGGCTGAGGCCCTTAGCACGGCCACCTATCTCCTGAATAGGCGCCCAAGCTCTGCCATCCAGAATGGCATTCCTTTCTCGCTGCTCTACGGCTCGCCACCGGATTACTCTATTCTTCGTGTCTTTGGGTGTCTCTGTTACCCCAACATGACCGCCACAGCTCACCACAAGTTGGCGCCTCGTTCTACAGCCTGCGTGTTCCTCGGATATCCCCCCCTCCCACAAGGGGTATCGCTGTCTCGACCTCTCCACGCGTCGCATCATCTCTAGACATGTTGTCTTCGATGAGACATGCTTCCCGTTCAGTTTATACTCACCCCGGTCGTCTCCCAGCGACTTGGACTTTCTTCTTGCAGGCTCTGCCGTGCCGGTGCGTTGCACTGCTGCCACGGCTTCCCCCGCGGCTGCTCCGTCCCCTGTTGGCGTTGAGCAACCGCTTCCCCGACGTGCTCACCTGGAGGAGCTCCCCGACGACCCTGCCATCCTGTGGCGTGGCCCTCTGGTCGTCCCAGGGCCTCGGCGGCCTGCTGCTCCAGCCGCCGTTCCGGCCCCTGCTCCAGCAGCCGTTCCGGCCCCTGCTGCAGCTCCGCTTGCTGCGGCCCCTGCTGCACCACCAGTGCAGCCCCCGTTCCGGCCGCCGACCTCCTTCGGCCTCGTCTACAGCAGGCGCGCCCGGGACGATCTCCATGGACTGGCTGTGCCGCCGGTCCAGCCTCCGGCGCCTCCTGGACAGGCTGCGCCACCGGTCCAGCAGCCCCTTGGACTGGCCGCGCCGCCGGTCCAGTCTCTGCAGCTTCCCAGCCCGCCCACGACTCGGCAACAGACCGGCTCGCTGATGGCTGTACATCGACTCGGCTTCCCGCCGCCGCCTCCGCCACCAGCACCTTCGGCTCAGGTCGCCTCGTCTCCACCGCCGATTCCCCGATACCGGGGAACTACAGGAGCGCCCTCGCCGACCCCCAGTGGCGTGCTGCCATGGCGGACGAGTACCAGGCCCTCGTCGACAACAGTACCTGGCGTCTCGTCCCGCGACCACCCGGCGCGAACGTTGTGACCGGCAAGTGGATCTACAAGCACAAATTCAACTCCGATGGTTCACTTGCCCGCCACAAAGCTCGCTGGGTTGTTCGCGGCTTCTCTCAGCGCTACGGCATCGACTACGATGAGACCTTCAGCCCCGTCGTCAAGCCGGCGACAATCCGTGTCGTCCTCAGCATTGCCGCTTGCCGGGGCTGGCCGATCCATCAACTGGACGTGAAGAACGCATTTCTTCACGGCCACTTGGAGGAGACCGTCTACTGTCAGCAGCCGCCAGGCTTCGTTGATCCTGCTCACCCTGACTATGTGTGTCTCCTGCAGCGATCTCTCTACGGTCTTAAGCAGGCCCCTCGCGCATGGTACCAGCGGTTCGCCACCTATCTTCAACAGCTCGGCTTCTCCGCTTCGGCAACCGACACCTTCCTCTTTGTGCTCCAAGAGGGGGGTGCCACGGCGTACCTGCTTCTCTACGTCGACGACATCGTCCTGACGGCATCGTCTCCAGCCCTCCTGCAGCGCATCTCCGAGCACCTGCACTCGGAGTTCGCCATGACGGATCTCGGCGACCTTCACCACTTCCTCGGGATCTCCGTCACGCGCTCCTCCGACGGGCTCTTCCTCTCCCAGCGGCAGTACGCGCTGGACCTTCTCCAGCGGGCAGGGATGGCCGAGTGTCACTCCACATCGACACCAGTTGACGCTCGTGCCAAGCTCTCTGCCACCGAGGGCGCTCCTGTCGCCGATCCCACCGAGTACCGGAGTCTCGCCGGCGCCCTACAATACCTCACGCTGACTCGTCCTGATCTGGCATACGCAGTGCAGCAAGTCTGCCTGTTCATGCACGATCCACGCGAGCCTCACCTTGCGCTGATCAAGCGCATCCTTCGGTACATGAAGGGCTCTCTGTCGGCCGGTCTCCACATCGGCACTGGACTGGTCGACAAGCTGATCGCTTACTCCGACACTGACTGGGTAGGCTGCCCAGACTCCCGCCGCTCCACATCAGACTTCTGTGTCTTTCTGGGAGACAGCCTGGTGTCCTGGTCTTCCAAACGGCAAACCACGGTGTCCCGGTCCAGTGCGGAGGCCGAGTACCGGGCGGTTGCTCACGTCGTCGCTGAGTGCTGCTGGTTGCGGCAACTTCTCCAGGAACTTCACATTCCACTGCAGGTTGCTACAGTTGTCTACTGCGACAATGTCAGCGCTGTCTACATGACAGCCAACCCGGTCCACCATCGTCGTACCAAGCACATAGAGATCGACATCCACTTCGTCCGCGAGAAGGTGGCTCTTGGCGAAGTTCGTGTTCTCCATGTGCCGTCACAGTATCAGTTCGCTGATATTATGACAAAGGGATTACCTGTCCAGCTGTTCCAGGATTTCAGATCCAGTCTTTGCGTTCGGCTTCCTGACGCTTCGACTGCGGGCGGGTATTAGGCATTGTATTGGCCCATGTATTAGACTAAGCCCATATTGGGCGTGTAGGCCCATATTGGGCGTGTACATCTTGTACTCCAAGCCATTGGCAATATATAATGAAAGGTCACCCCCCTGATTAGGGTGTGCGGTGTTTCCCATCTCTCTCTACCTTTCTACAACGGGGGATAACGACTTAATGTCCATGTTAGGAATATGCAACTTAGCTCTATGAGTCACAGGGGTTAATGACTTAAAGGCCAATTATATCAGGCTCTCATGGATAATGGTACCTGGCGTCTTGTTGCTCGCCCTCCTGGTGCGAATGTTATGACTGGAAAGTGGATCTATAAGCTCAAGTATCATTCTGATGGCACCTTGGCTCACCACAAAGCTCGTTGGGTTGTTCGTGGTTTTTCTCAGCAGTATGGCATTGATTATGATGAGACCAGCCTGTTCGCTTGGCTTATCAGCCACCAGCCAGCAGTATTTCAGTCTCACAACAAATCAGCACCAGCCATCAGCCACCAGCCAGCCAGCAGTACTTCAGTCTCACAACAAATCAGCACCAGCCACCAGCCACCAGCCAACCGAACAGGCTGGTCTGAAGCAAGCGCCCCGTGCCTGGTACTAGCGGTTTGCCACCTACATTCGTCAGCTCGGATTTGTCCCTTCTGTGGCAGATACTTCTTTGTTTCTCTACAAAGATGGACCTTGCACTGCTTATTTGCTTCTGTATGTGGTTGATATTGTCCTCACGGCCTCGACATCTGAGTTGCTTCACAGCATTATTCAGCGTCTTCACTCCGAGTTTGCGATGACAGATCTTGGTGCTTTTCATCACTTTTTGAGGATTTTTGTTACTCGGGCACCAATATGCTGTCGCTTCTTTGTATGGCTAGCAGTACATAACTGATGCTGAACAGCAGATTGAATGGCTCTGGCTAGTAGAGGTCTGGCACAGACCCCTGCTTGCCCTTCATGTGATCAAGACGAGGAACTATTATAACTCTGTCTATAGTATCCATATGTAGTATAGTTTGCAAACATTTATCAAATGATTTTGCTATGATCTAGGTATACACCACCTGGAAGATGACATGGTGGAGTTGGCTTGTATGGAGGAGAGGTTGACCATAGATGCGAGCGATGACTTGAGAGGAGAGATTAGAAATCTTGTTTAGCGCTTATCATGAACGGCAGCAACCAGGCCATCTCCCTTGAATAGTGATTGTTCACATAAGACCTAGACAACTAAGAAACTAAAGACAACATTGGCTTACTAACTAGGCATAAGAATAGGCTAACAAGCTAACAAACTAGAGATAGTGTGCCGCTACTTCTTGTAGGGTGTCCATGCGGCACGCAGATTGGGCTTCTCCGTGCCGTAACAATACACAATAAAGTAAAACTATATTATTTCAAATGTACTGGTTTTGTGTGCACATATAGATTATAGACTGAATGATGTGCCGGTGGCTACAAACTTGCACTTTTAGTTAATATATGAAAATTTATTATGATAAACTAATAAGCAAGTAACAACCAAAACACTAATATTTGCTCAAATCACTGATGGATAAATTTCATGGATCATACCCACGTTTGACATTAGTCAAAACCAAAATGTTTGACTAGTCCAACCCACCCAGTACTTTTTCTCATAAAACAATACAATCGAGACTCTGTGCGCTGAAATACTGCACATACTATTCAATCCACAAAGTCAGTGGGTCAAATCATGAAGTGGAAGCACATAAATGAACTTCCAACATCACTAGGGCTCCATAGGCATGACAAGGTTTTCCCTGTACCATGTTGCCCATGTACCATTTCTAATCTTGCTAGTCAATTCAAGAGTTAGGTGTACAACATGTTTTTTCATGGGAATACTGTATTGGCAATAAGCAAACACAATGGAGTAATTTTTTCTGGCTCCTTTTTTACTGTTCTGAGTTCACCGATATGGCCTATCCTCTCTGGCCCTTGTTGCGGCTTGTATATAGCTCTGTATTTTTCCTATCCGTGCTCTCCTCATTTTTAAAATAAGGGGCAGCTCTCCTGCCAGTTTGTTTCAAGAAAAAGAAATGCAGTACTTATTGGTAGTACATGGATGAACAAGTCATAGTTTGTTCTTGTATCCACTCTTGCTGATTTAGCATTTATAAATGTCTCTTCATAACCCATAGAAGCCAACATAGCCATTAAAATTCCTGAATAAACTACACGGAGCAATTACGACATAGTTTCATCCATACCACCATTTCAGCTAAATCTTTCATCTGTACAACCAGCCTTTGTTGATGACAAAGAGCCCACATATCATTGACTTAACCTAGTGGTATAGATGAAAGGTGCACTGAAACAGCGATATGGATGAACATTCCTATTTTCATGCTCGAGGCAGAAAAGTAAATCATACCTAGTGTGTTTCCCAATTCCTGGAACTGCTCGTTTAATTTATCTCTTCGCATCTTCTCGCGGTCAGCCTTTTGTACCTTGCGCGCAGAAGTCGGACATTGGGCTTTGTATTCTGACCTTGGGCTTTATAAAAGAGGGAACAGTAGATGTGAGCAGATTTAAGATCAGACGCATGTATAACCATAAATTATTTCGTATAAAACCACACAACAGATCCATGATTGAATCTACTGTTGGCCACACTTGATTTAAGTGCGCACTAGAGTGTTCTGCTTCGACTATTTTCCATATAGTGTTTTGTTCCATATAGTGTTTTGCCTTACTCGACTATTTTTAGAATGCCAGTGCTACGGAAGATTTGTCTTGGGATAAAACGAATGCGTCCTGTAATAAATTGTTTAGCCCAAACGCTACATAAGGGCTACATAAGTTCACCGAATTCAACCATCGGCTGCCTAATTGACGCCACTAAAGTAACGCTAGAGAATCCATCGAACTCCCTCCAAATTACCCAGAACTAAGAATTAGATAACCTCTCCCATCAATTCCCACCGAACTGGCTCCAGACCCTAAAAAGACAATTAAAAAGCAAAACAAATCAGTTGAAGTGGTGTGTGGGCAGAGCGACCTGAGGTCGGCGTCGCTCGGGTGGAATAAGCCATCCTCCGGTGGCTGGCGGCCGCGCGGATCCATGGTGCTGGACGAGACAGTGTGGAGGTGGGCAGGGCGGAGGGCGCGTGGTCGCCTCGCTTCCCGTGGCCTGCGCGCACCGAGCACGCAGAGGCAGGCAGGTTGGGCCAGTTGCAGAGTAGCACTGTAGCAGAGGAGAGAAGGCCCTTGCAATTATGCCCTTAGGTGGCGGTTGGATTTCGGTTGGGCGCGTTTGGTTTCTGGCTATCATTGCCCTGCCAAAACATTTGGCCGGCCAAAGTTTGCACGTTTGGATACCGGCTGGAGGGTGCCCTGCCAAAATGCGGCCGTTGACCGTGAGTTTGGGCGACGTTTGGATAGAAGCCGTGATGTGGCCGGCCCCAGACCACCTACATCCGGTGCAGTTCATTTTTGCGGCCGATATGCGGCCAAATCCAGACGGCCGATTTGATGGCCAAACTTTGGCCGGCCCAATGTTTTGGCAGGGCAATGATAGGCAGCAACCAAACGCGCCCCAAATCGGCCGCCTAGATTTGGCCGCACATGGGCCGCAAAAATGAACTGCACCGGATGTAGGTGGTCTAGAGCCGGCCAAATCACGGCTTCTATCCAAACGTCGCCCAAACTCATGATCTATGGCCGCATTGTGGCAGGGCACCCTCCGGCCGGTATCCAAACGTGCCCAAGAAGACTGGGAATCTCTACAATACGAAAACTGGGTAATTTCGCGGGCAGAGACGATATCCACGTAACTGGTTAACCCGTTAGCCGTTCGATCCGGCAAGTAAGCAATGTGGACCGTTCGATTTTGGGTCAACGCGGGTCTGACGCCCGTTAACTCACGAACCCGGTCTCTCGCGAATCGTTCGCCCGCCGCGTGCCTCCTGCCGCTCGTCGCCCTTTGTGAGGAATCTGGTGGAATTGTTCAGAGAACTCGAAGGAAACGCAAGAACAAGAACGGATTGAAGCGAAACAGGATGATGCAGGAGGAATAGCAGCTCCTATATCAATAACCCAGCAGGATTCATGGACCGGATTACAAAAATCATGCCAGAGTAGCGAGATCGGCAGCCGACTACTACTACTACTACCTAGGGTTCATACCCGAGTTCCTTCCTACTTCTGTCATAGCCGCAGTAGGTATATATGGCCGATTAATTATAGAACGCGATTACATTAGCATAATACTGTTTAGCGCCCGACACCTTGTATTAGCGCGGGAGTGAGTTCACTTAGAATCTCCGTCGTTGGATGGCCGATGAGTGGTTGAAGTGAAGCCGGCGAAGCGGTATGTTTGGGCGCTGACTCTGAAGATAACTAACGAACTGAATGAAGAAAAGCAGCTGACTCTAAAGAAGCCTGACAAAGCCCCCCTCTGAACATCCTTGCCCTCAAGGATGAAATGATGCTAACACTTTTCTGATGAATGAGGCATCTTCCCCATGTAGCTTGTGCTTCTGGTAGATTGATCCACTAAATCAGCCATTGAATCACAGGTTCGTTGTTACGAGGTAACATTCTTCTCTGAAGAATTGCCATTGGTGCTACCTTGATATTGCCCAGTTCATCAACGAGTGGTTGTTCTTTGCTAGGTACTGCTTTTGGTCCCAGGTGCTTCTTCAATTGACTCACATGGAAGACATTATGTAGAGTGCAGCCATCAGGCAACAGAATTTATAGGCAGCTTTGCCCACTGTGTCCAGCACACGAAATGGTCCATAATACTTTGAATGCAATTTCTGGGATTTATGTGCACTGAGAGAAACGTGCCTGTAAGGTTGAATCTTCAGGTAGACCATGTCCCCAATTTGGAACTGCATTTCAGATCTGTGTTTGTCAGCTTGCCCTTTAATCCTTGCTTGAGCTTTTGTCAGATTATCTTTGATGACTTGAGATGCTAATGCCCTGTTCTGTGCTTGTTCAGTTTCAGACAATCTAGGACAGTCAGGTAGAACAACTTCAGCTACCAGGGGAGGTGGAAATCCATACAATGCCTGAAATGGGGTCATCTTGAGAGAAGTATGATAGGATGTATTGTACCACCACTCAGCAAGTGAAAGCCAATGATGCCACCTTTTGGGACTACTAAAGCACATGCATCGAAGATAGTTTTCCAAGCACTGGTTGACTCTCTCAGTCTCGCCATCAGTTTGTGGGTGGTAAGCAGAAGTGAGATGTAGCTAAACTCCCAAAGCTTGAAAGAGTGACTGCCACACATTACTTGTAAATATAGGATCCCTGACAGTCAGTATGACTTTTGGAAGTCCATGTAATTTGAATATATTTTCCAAGAATGTATTCACTATATCTTGAGCAGTGTATGGATGTCGGAGAGGAATGAAATGTGCATACTTTGTTAATCTGTCCACCACAACCAATATAACATCCTTGTTCTGTGATTTTGGTAAGCCTTCCAGAAAATCCTTGGAAATGTGAGTCCATGCCATGTCAGGTATTGGTAAAGGCTCTAATAATCCAGGATAGGGAACATTCACTTTTGTTTTTCTGGCAGATTGGACAGATCTTTACATACTCCTTCGTTTGTCTACTCATGTTGGGCCAATAAAAGACCAATTTCAGTCTCTGATAAGTAGCTCTTTCTCTTGACTGATCCCCTAGTGCAGATTTATGAAAACTATCAAATAGTTGCTGTCTTAATGTACCATTTTCTCCAATAACCAATTTCCCTTTATATCTGAGTAACCCATTGCTGTATGTGTAGTGAGGTATTGCTAAGGGATCCACACTGAGTTTGGTGATCAATTCCAAACATTTTTGATCTGTTGTATAGCTTGCAGTAACTTGTTCCATCCAAACTGGTACAGCTACAGAGATGGCCAAGACTTCAGTTGCATGATTCGCTCTTGACAAAGCATCAGCCACTTTGTTCTCTCTTCCTTTTTTGTACTGCACTGTATAATTGAAACCCAGAAGTTTTATCAACAGCTTATGTTGTATCCCCTCGATTAACCTTTGTTCATGGATGTACTTGAGGCTTTGTTGATCAGTTCTTATAATGACTGAAGTACTTGCCAAATAATGCTTCCATTTCTTGAGAGCTTCTAATATTGCCATTGCTTCCTTTTCATATGTATAAGCAGCTGCTGCCTTGGGTCCCAATGTTTTACTTAAAAATGATATTGGCTTCCCTTTTTGCATAAGCACAGCTCCAAGACCAACTCCACTGGCATCAGTTTCCAAGATAAAAGGTTCAGTGAAATCAGGCAAGGCTAAGATTGGTGCCTGTGCCATCACTGTTTTGAGATGATCAAAAGCTTCCTGCTGTGGAACAGACCATTCAAATGAGTTTTTTCTTTAATGCATCAAAAAGTGGTCTACAAATGATCCCATACCCTTTGATAAATCTTCTATAATATCCAGTCATTCCCAAAAAGGATCTTAATTCAGTAATAGTAGTTGGTGCAGGCCACTGCTGAATGATTGAAATCTTAGTTGGATCAGTTGCTACCCCTTTGTCACTAATGATATGGCCAAGGTATTCAACTGGTGTCTGTCCAAAAGAACACTTTGCTAGTTTAGCATATAATCTGTGCTGCCTGAGAATTTCCAAAACTGTCCTCAAGTGCATGATGTGCTCTTCCAGAGTGGTACTATAAATCAGAATTTCATCAAAGAAAACTAAAGCAAATTTCCTGAGTACTTCAGCCAAAATTGTATTCATCAAGGTCTGAAATGTTGCAGGAGCATAGTTAGCCCAAATGGAATAACTATGTACTCAAAATGGCCTACATGAGTAGTAAATGCAATTTTATGAATGTCATCCTCCTTTCATTCTAATCTGATGATATCCAGACCTCAGATCTATCTTGAAAAAGGATTTGGCCCCTGTTGACGGTCCTTACAACGGAAAATCCGACCGTCAATAGGCTAGGAAACTAATAAAGATCAAGCATAACTTAGACATTAGTATTCAAATAATGTTATGCCATGCATATCTAGAATATATTTGAGTACAGGGACTACGGTGCAAAAGATGGACGAAACTGGGCACAGACCCAGGTCGGCCGACCTGGCTAGGTCGGGCGACCGGGCCTGGACCCCAATCGAGCCCATTTTCCACACAGGTCAAGAAGCACACAAAGGAAGGATCATGGATGTTGAATCACGGTCGGTTCAAGTCAAGGGTGAGGATGAACCATGTGTCACTCCCACGGATTGAAGGGCCCACACCTCAACTCATTTGCACCCAAACGGAGTATACCCACCTGGAACCGTCATAAGGACCCACACGGCAGTCTACCAGAGAAGAGTGGGGCCGAAAGGCGGCGAGACCAGGTCGGCCGACCTGGCTAGGTCGGCCGACTTGGGCCTGCGGCCGTTCCTCTCCCCCCTTGACCCGTACCTGTAAACTGCCATCAGGAGTCCATCTGAGCAGTGCAACGCTGAAGACGGTGCATCCTAGGGTCGGCCGACCTTGGCACATCAGCCGACCTAGGCCCACCTCCAAACTGCCACAACCGCCTCTGGCCGGCTCCAACCGCCTATGTGATGCTATAAATACCTGCAAAGGGCACCGTACTCAACACACACCAGAAGAAGAGCTCTCCTTGCTACAAGCTTAGTCTTAGTCTTAGTAGTGATAGTCATCTTGTTAGATCTTCTGAAGGGCTTCTGAAGGAGTCTTGGTAAGTTCTAGAGTTCAGTTCTTGTATCCTCTTACTTACTTATAAGTACTCTGAGCTTAATGGAGATACCTTCATACTTATGTTGTATGCCTCAGTTATACCTTATCCACTTAGTATATACTACTTATGTCTTGCACCTTATTCAAGTGAATGTATGCTATGACATTGGCTCAATGTGCCTCCTGGTTGCTCTATTTATTAACGTGATAGATAGAGTTGTATTACATATTGCAAGCATGGTATTTGGGATATGAAATACTGTTGAGGGTACCGCTGCCCCACGAATTAGTAGAGGTAGGCAGCAGGTGGTGACAGCCCTGTCCGTCCTTTGTAATCCTCCACGTACGGGAGTGGGTATTAGGCCTTTATGATAAGACATCCTACTGTCGTACCTTGATGAGGGAACCACTGGATACTTCGATATGTCCTCTTTGCATATAATCATTGAGTGAGCTTGTATAGGGTATTGTAGTATGTCCAAGTCCCATTTGTATGATGCTAATGAACCCTTATTAATCTTTACTAATGTACTATTACTAACTAAGACTACTTTAATGATGAGCAATGAACTTCTGTGTGTCACACTACCCATTCATTTCTATATCATTTACCCCTGCTTAGATTATGGTATAATAATTATTGTTGTAAGTAATTGCATTGGAATGACACCTCTTCTTTAACTAAATGCTTTCCCTGCGGATAAACAAATAACGATACTCTGGAATACTCCCGGGTGAAATGCTATAACGTACTTCTGTGCGCTTACAGAATATCTGTAACGTCTAGATTTACAATAGAGTATCTCTAGTACCATTACTACTCTAAGTTGTGATGCTAAGAAATACCAACAAGCATTTCTGGCGTTGTTGCCGGGGAAAGCAATGGTTAAAGAGATTTGATCATCCATGCATTTGCTGCAACATGATTAATTGCCAGTAATGTAGCAGGTTTACCCTTTTTGCTCTATTTCTCTGTGATGTGAAACAGGGTAGTGTATGTCTGGTTTCCAACTACCATCCAACTACGTCGAGAACCCGAATACCATAGGAAGGAGGGTACGTTCTCATGTCGTAATCCCTCAGGTGTTCTTGTCGGAGACCGAACCAGTCGTCGGAGAATTCTCCAGCAAAGGAGAACAACCCGTTCCCGTAGCACCCCAACAGGAAGAAGCCATGGCCGGCAGGACCATCCGTGACTACTCCGCCCCGTCCGCTGCCCAGATCCCTACGGGTCCAGCAGTGGAAGTGGGGGATCATGCTTTTGAGCTAAAGGCCCCGCTGATCAACATGGTGCAGGCTAGCCCCTTCTGTGGGAAAGCCAATGAGGATGCCAGTGCTCACCTGCAGCATTTCCTGGAGGTATGCAGCACCATCACCATCCGAGGAGTGGATCAAGAGGCCATCAGGCTCCGCTTGTTCCCGTTCTCACTGTTGGGAAGAGCCAAACAATGGTTCTATTCCAACCGTGAGGCGGTGAACACGTGGACCAAGTGCTCCAACGCCTTCTTGGCAAAGTTCTTTCCCATTGGGAAAACTAATGCCCTTCGGGGGAGAATTTTCAGCTTCCAGCAAGAGTCCGGGGAGACAGTTCCGGAAGTGTGGGATCGCTTCCAGGACTACATTCTGGTATGCCCCCACCATGGTATGCAAGAGTGGCTCCTACTTCAGAACTTCTACCATGGGCTGTCCCAGACAGCCCGTGAACACATGGACGCTGCTGCTGGAGGGGCATTCCTCTCCTTGACCGTGGCCGCCGCTAAGCTTTTCATCGAGAAGATGGTGTCAAACCAATCATGGAATGACGACCGTCTTCAAGGACGTAAACGCGGTATACACCATGAAGGAGGTGGACATGCTGGCCGCCAAGATGGATCTGATCATGAAGCGCCTTGATGACCACACCAAGAATGGAGGCGCCGAGAATGAAGGGCCACTGGACTCACACATGACGTGTGAAGTCTGCGGAGAAACTGGCCACTCGGGGAACAACTACCTTGAGACGCAAGAGGAGGTACAGTTCGTGAACGGCAACAACGGGTACCAGCCTCAAGGGAACTGGAACTAGCAACGCCCATTCTACCAGGGAGGTAACAATAATAATTCTTTTTCTAACCAACCTTCCCTTAAAGATCTTGTCCTTGTTCAGGCCAATATTAATGAATCTATCTCTAAGAGGCTTGCTGCAAATGATAAGGCGTTGGAGGGCATAAATTCTAAAATAGAAAGTTTGTCCTCCACCTTCCAGAGCCAGTTGAGCTTTAACAAAATGCTAGAAACCCAATTAGCTCAGCTAGCCGCCGCTGTTCCTTCTGGTGATAAGGGAAGAATTCCCGGGCAACCGGATTCGTCTTTTGAAAATGTTAAGGCTGTGTCCACGAGGAGCGGTAAGGCTACTCGGGATCCAGTTTCACCTAACCATGCAGGAAAAACAGCAGCGCCAAGAAAGGACATTCCCGCAGTGGAAGAAGAGCCTGAAGCCGAGCTGGCACTAGCCGGATCACATGAATTCTACGACAACAACGTCTTGCCGTTCCCTCAATGCCAAAAGAAACCATCGGCGAACAAGCAATTTGCCAGGTTCGTAGAAGTTATATAAAAGTTAAATATACATGTGCCATTGCTGGATGCTATGCAGGTACCGACCTATGCAAAGTACTTGAAGGACATCCTCAACAACAAACGTCCACTCCCAAGTACCGAGGTCGTAAAGTTGACTAAGGAGTGCAGTGTGGCCATCTTGAACAAGGTTCCGAAGAAGAAGAAGGACCCAGGATGTCCCACCATCACGTGTACAATCGGGACACAACATTTCAAGCACGCACTCTGTGATCTAGGGGCAAGCGTCAGCGTAATGCCAAAGGTAGTATTTGACCGTCTTAATTATACTACCTTGTCTCCTACTCCCATGAGATTGTAGTTGGACGATTCCACGGTCCGCTACCTAGAGGGGATAGCCGAGGACATTCCGGTGCGCATCCGGGATTGCTTCGTCCCTGTCGACTTCGTGGTACTGGACATGGATGTGAGCAACGACTCGTCGCTCATCCTTGGGCGACCCTTCTTGAGCACAGCAGACGCTCATATCAATGTGGGTGCTGGAGAAATTCAGCTTCACATTAACGGTAAGAAGGAGAAGTTTGAGTTCCGGCCAAAGGTGGAGCAATGCTCCATGATCAAGATCAAGTATGGGTGAAATAGTCAGAATGTCAAAGAGGTGGAGGTAACACCTCCAGAAAAAGACAGCCTGATTAAGTTCATGGAAAAGTTCTGGGAGAAGGATTTCCCCATCCGGTACGATGCAAAGAACAACAAGAAGTCCACACGAGGTGCAAAAGCATAGACAAAGAAAACACCGGAACAAGCTGTCGACCGCCACAAGAAGCTAAAGCAGGTATGGCAGGTTAAATCATCTGTATCCTCATCTCCAGGGTCAGATGCTGCTTCGTCAAGTTGAAATTCTACATTGGAGACGTCTTCGCTCGACGACGTAAAACACCGCCGATAGGTTTATCGATGCCAACAAAATAGCTTGGGGGAGGACCCCCAATCAGGTAAGTTCAGGTAAGTATTGCTGAATAAAACTTTTCTTTCGAATAAAGTTAGTAAATGAGAGCGATCCATGCTAGTCCCCTAATGTTTTGAGTCAATGCTTAAATCTTTACTTAGGACATAATGAATAGTTGCTCTTACTTCTCTCTTGTGCCTATGTTTCAACCTGCTATTCTTCTAAGCTTTGAGTTTGCTGGTTGAGCATGATTTTTTCTGTTATCTTGTCTATCTGTGGATAGCACATGCACGCTCTGGTCTAGGTTGTTGATGGCTATGATATGATAAGACTTGAGTGACCTTAAGATCTTACTACGCTAGACTTGATACCCGGAGTTTTCTCTTTTAAAATAAAATAAAGAGTTTCTCATGGTGATTAAACTTCCTACCAAAGCTCATATTGTTTCAAACCCCTATATGAGCTACTTGCTCTTGCATTGAGTTTTGTCAAGGTCATTGTGATTTTTAGAGATTTACTTCATGCTTTTAAAGCCAAGATCACGCACACGCCACCTCATACATGTTACACTTCTACTATGGAAGTGAACATAATAACCATTGTTCCACCAAATAAAAGCTCTACATAAAGTATGGTACTCTTCTCCATTCTTATTGCAAAAAGAGGCATGGGCTTTTGAAAAAAAAAAGAAAAATGGACACATGAAGGTCCAAGTATGTAAAAAAAAGAGCGCAAGAAGGCTCTCGAATCAAAGCCATGCCTCTAGAAGAAACTCTTTAAGGAGAAGAGGAACCTTAAAAAGGAGCTATCTCTTACCATGCCACCTATACACGTGCACATCTTGGTTTGAGAGTATGACTTATTTCTCTTTGAATCCTGATTTTGACTTTACAATATGTGCATTACAAGTATGCTATAAAGCTCTCCTAGCACAAACTCCACTCCAATGAGTGACATGAGAGTTGAGAGAGGAAATTTGTAAGGAAATACACCATGAGTGACTTGAGAGTACCACCTAAGGGACTCTGTTCTTCTAAAAAAAAACTCTCAAAACCTCCGGTTTGATTGTCAAGCAAGGTAGAAGGCAAGGTGCTTAGTCTAAATCGTTCTTGTTGACGCGGAAAATCGGCGGACGTATTCCCCGCGTGCAGCACAAGATGACCGGGGAGATTAGCTTCGCTCCAGTGCCAGTCTACACTCCAGCTCAGGTTCGCGGCGTGCCAGTCAATTTGACCTGAAATTGACAAGGGAATAAAACAGTTAAATTGCTCTATGATTGTGCCGGCTCTATTTCAGACGATGGAGTAACGTCGAATTTTAGCCAAGACCCAATCAGACACGCATCGGCCGATACCGATCGGACCTCAATGATGACGTCAATCGGACCGAGTGATCGGACCTCAATCAGACACCAAATCGGACCTCAGAATCGGACCAATCAGGATCGGACCTTGATTGATATAACAGACCAGCCTTTGAATAATGAAATAAAGCGTAAAACAAGGCCAATATGTAAAATAATGGATCAGCTGTGTCTTGAAACAAGATATTAAATAATCACAGTGTAAGCCGATACATTGTCCATCTTGTCTAATTACCAGTTTGACTCATCTTGTCGGACCATCTAACCAGCCGATCGGACTATAGCCTTTTCGGGGAAATCTAGCTCCGACGTAGGGAATCTAGATTTCTTCAACTATGATCAGATCAGATAGCTAGATAACCAGACTCGACTCATCAACCTGTCAATTAAACAAGATGCTCGCACAGGTGTTGATCAGATTAAGCAAAATAAGCAAGTAAAACATTAACAGATACGTTCTGATTCTAAGATATGCTACTGAACAATTAAGCAAGATCCAGCTCCGACGTAGGGAATCTACACCACACTTAACGTTCAAATAGCAATAAGGCATAACCAAAGCTTCCTTTAACTAATTAAGATGAACCTAGCTCCGACGTAGGGAATCTAGACCAAACATGACAGTCAAAGATTAATCTAAGCATATTACAAAGATCCAGCTCCGACGTAGGGAATCTACACCAATGCAATACTCAAAGAACAACCAGATTAAACCACAAAGCAAGATCGGACATAGAACGATGCTGTAAGATAAATATTGCTTAAATCGGACCAGGACCTATGCTCAAAGCCGTTGAAGAAGTAGAATTGATTCACATGGCGTAGATCTAAACCAATCTAGCAACTCCAACAAACCGCAAAGACTACCTTTAGTAACCGAGATTACTCTAGCTCCGACGTAGGGAATCTAGACTAATCTTGATACCTAGCTCCGACGTAGGGAATCTAGGCTTAAAGTATAGTCCGATAAATGATAATCTGTTGAATAATCAATATTGATCTAGCTCCGACGTAGGGAATCTATATCAATCTTGATTATCCAGAGATAAATCGGTTGAACAATATAAACGAGAAAGGGCGATGCGCCTCAATTCAAAGCCTATATTAGTTCGATAAATTGACTAACTTACTGGTAAGCCGGAGATCAGAACTGATGCAGCCCGTCCACCAATGAGCTTCGTCGGTAACTACTACTAGGGTTTTGGCGTGAAGCCGGGTTGTATTGATTGTGAGAATTATTCTTTACAATGGACGAGGGTTCATATTTATACCCTGGTCATGGAGAGTCCTGATCGGACCAGACTAACTAAATAAGGTAAACTAAATTAAAGACAAAACGGGACTCTCATAAGCCTTCTGGAAAGGAAATAGTCCCTGAATCTGATACGCCTCCCCCTTAGCCGACGCGCCTTTCTTCTTGCACTCGTCATCGGATCGGACTCCTGCCTCATCGGACTCCTTTTCGGTATCGGCTTCCTTCTTATAATGAAAACACTATGCAATTTCTTAGTTCAGTGTGGATTTGAAGCACATAAAAAAACCTTCCTTATAACCCAATAACATGTTATTTTGTTTTTATTTTCAGAGGGCAAGGGAAGCTTACTTTATTTTTTGAAAGCTGAAGGTTGGGCAAGCTCATTGAGTGCTGGTGTCGGAAGTGGAGGATCAGAGCGGTCCTCGTATGCCTATATCTTTGAAATGTGTATCCACCTTACTGATTCAGGGCTGAAAAATGTATGCAGGTTATCCAATGTTTCTCAGTCGACACATATTTTTGATGGCCTAAATTCCTTTTCTTTTCTCAGAGTGCTTCATGTGACTTTTGCATAACCTTTTTGTTTTGTAACTATATAANTTTGAATACTGATTTTGACTTTACAATATGTGCATTACAAGTATGCTATAAAGCTCTCCTAGCACAAACTCCACTCCAATGAGTGACATGAGAGTTGAGAGAGGAAATTTGTAAGGAAATACACCATGAGTGACTTGAGAGTACCACCTAAGGGACTCTGTTCTTCTAAAAAAAAACTCTCAAAACCTCCGGTTTGATTGTCAAGCAAGGTAGAAGGCAAGGTGCTTAGTCTAAATCGTTCTTGTTGACGCGGAAAATCGGCGGACGTATTCCCCGCGTGCAGCACAAGATGACCGGGGAGATTAGCTTCGCTCCAGTGCCAGTCTACACTCCAGCTCAGGTTCGCGGCGTGCCAGTCAATTTGACCTGAAATTGACAAGGGAATAAAACAGTTAAATTGCTCTATGATTGTGCCGGCTCTATTTCAGACGATGGAGTAACGTCGAATTTTAGCCAAGACCCAATCAGACACGCATCGGCCGATACCGATCGGACCTCAATGATGACGTCAATCGGACCGAGTGATCGGACCTCAATCAGACACCAAATCGGACCTCAGAATCGGACCAATCAGGATCGGACCTTGATTGATATAACAGATCAGCCTTTGAATAATGAAATAAAGCGTAAAACAAGGCCAATATGTAAAATAATGGATCAGCTGTGTCTTGAAACAAGATATTAAATAATCACAGTGTAAGCCGATACATTGTCCATCTTGTCTAATTACCAGTTTGACTCATCTTGTCGGACCATCTAACCAGCCGATCGGACTATAGCCTTTTCGGGGAAATCTAGCTCCGACGTAGGGAATCTAGATTTCTTCAACTATGATCAGATCAGATAGCTAGATAACCAGACTCGACTCATCAACCTGTCAATTAAACAAGATGCTCGCACAGGTGTTGATCAGATTAAGCAAAATAAGCAAGTAAAACATTAACAGATACGTTCTGATTCTAAGATATGCTACTGAACAATTAAGCAAGATCCAGCTCCGACGTAGGGAATCTACACCACACTTAACGTTCAAATAGCAATAAGGCATAACCAAAGCTTCCTTTAACTAATCAAGATGAACCTAGCTCCGACGTAGGGAATCTAGACCAAACATGACAGTCAAAGATTAATCTAAGCATATTACAAAGATCCAGCTCCGACGTAGGGAATCTACACCAATGCAATACTCAAAGAACAACCAGATTAAACCACAAAGCAAGATCGGACATAGAACGATGCTGTAAGATAAATATTGCTTAAATCGGACCAGGACCTATGCTCAAAGCCGTTGAAGAAGTAGAATTGATTCACATGGCGTAGATCTAAACCAATCTAGCAACTCCAACAAACCGCAAAGACTACCTTTAGTAACCGAGATTACTCTAGCTCCGACGTAGGGAATCTAGACTAATCTTGATACCTAGCTCCGACGTAGGGAATCTAGGCTTAAAGTATAGTCCGATAAACGATAATCTGTTGAATAATCAATATTGATCTAGCTCCGACGTAGGGAATCTATATCAATCTTGATTATCCAGAGATAAATCGGTTGAACAATATAAACGAGAAAGGGCGATGCGCCTCAATTCAAAGCCTATATTAGTTCGATAAATTGACTAACTTACTGGTAAGCCGGAGATCAGAACTGATGCAGCCCGTCCACCAATGAGCTTCGTCGGTAACTACTACTAGGGTTTTTGGCGTGAAGCCGGGTTGTATTGATTGTGAGAGTTATTCTTTACAATGGACGAGGGTTCATATTTATACCCTGGTCATGGAGAGTCCTGATCGGACCAGACTAACTAAATAAGGTAAACTAAATTAAAGACAAAACGGGACTCTCATAAGCCTTCTGGAAAGGAAATAGTCCCTGAATCTGATACGCCTCCCCCTTAGCCGACGCGCCTTTCTTCTTGCACTCGTCATCGGATCGGACTCCTGCCTCATCGGACTCCATTTCGGTATCGGCTTCCTTCTTTGTCTCCTTCAGCTTTGACCAGTCAACGGGTCCACCACGCAGCCTCATCCTTACCACGTCATCACCTGACTCAGCGTGTCAGGCGCGAAAATCCGGTGTCAACACATGCCCCCCAATTTTGGAATAAAATATCATTTTGTTCCAAAATTCATATCTGCCATCATAACTCCTCCACCGATTTTCGCGCCAAAACTTTCCATCCCTGCACTGCGCGGCTCCCCGATCTTCCTCCTGGGCAATAACATCTCTGACAACGAGCAGATATGGATCCCTACATTTACCTCATGGGTATCCATACGTCTTCTGACCCAGTCGATACGACTTTTTCAATGCAGCTCCTCAAAAGACGCCCCTCCTTCAATTACGGCAGTTCTGAATCGCCATATCTCCACGAGAATACTGTTCTTTATTTGGACAGTTTCCATGAGCGTCCCTTGGATTCCATTTCTCTTCTAACGCATCCACCGACTGCCGGCTATAAATATCAGCCTCAAGCCTCCTTCTTCCACCATCCTTTAGCCATGGCGCAGCTAATATTCATGGTAGAGCACAAACTCCTTCTGTTTGATATAGGGTCCGACTCCTTCCCCCTCCTCTGCTAGAAGAATTCTCGTGAAGAAGTATAGGGCACTCCCCCCTTTTTCTGATCCTGCAGTGAATCCAGGTGGAACTTCCGCTAGAAGAATTCTCGTGAGGTTCCTCCATTGGTTCACCAAAGGGAAGGTTTTTCAGAGGGGTGTAATAGAGTGCCCTTTACAGGCTTAGGGCGAGGCGTCCACCGGCGCGCTCTTCAAGGGACTGCATCCAGAGCGGATTTCTTCGACTCAAGGAAGAAGATATCTCCTCAAACTTGGGCTTCCTTTTGCCCTTCCTTTTCTTAGTCCTGTTCTGGCAATGATGAACAAAGTACATCGGCGCCTACTAGATTCTTTTGTCTTCTGAAATCCTTCTGTATGAGAAATATATGAATATATATGCAATCCCTTTTTCAAACAGCCTGACCCGTCATCGAACGGCTTGATGATAAATGTATTTTTCTCTGTTTGTATATAGCCCTTAAGGCGATGCATACCGCATCGGCTCTTATTTTTTGTTCTTGAGGCGATTTTCCATCGGCTTTCAAGCCTGACGCATAGCATCGGCTCTTATGAGTTTACCCAAATACTAGGATAGTACTTCTTCAAATATTTCCCGTTTAATGCTTTAGGAAACACTTCTCCTTCAAGCGTTCGTAGAATATAAGCATTTCCAGGAACACATCGGACGACTTGATAAGGTCCTTCCCAGTTCGGTGACCACTTGCCGTACTTGGGATCTTTAGAACCAATTGGCAGAATAACCTTCCAGACAAGATCGCCCTCCTTGAACTCTTTCCCTTTAACTTTTTTATCATAATGCCTCGCCACCCTAAGCTTATTAGCCTCAATATTTTCAAGAGCGCGCAGCCGACGAACAGCCAAGTCATCGGACTCACTATTCATGAGCTCCATGTATTCGCCGGCCTTCAATTTATCCTGAAGCTCGATACGTCTTGATCCAGTACGAATTTCCCATGGAAGAACGGCTTCATGTCCATAAACTAATTCATACGGAGAAACTTTAATTGATCCATGACAAGCCATTCGATAGGCCCATAGAGCTTCAGGAAGCACAATATGCCATTTTCTTGGATATTCCTCAATCTTTCTATCAATTAACTTGATCAAACTTTTATTGGAGGCTTCAGCTTGACCATTGGCTTGCGCATAATATGGCGATGAATTAAGAAGCTTGATACCCATATCAGCAGCAAAATTTTTGAACTCGTCCGATGTAAACATCGTACCTTGATCTGTTGTGATCGTCTGTGGAATTCCAAATCGGTAAATAATGTGTTCTCTAACGAATTCAATAACGTTCTGTGTTTTCACCTCTCTCAAAGGAATAGCTTCAACCCACTTGGTGAAATAATCTGTTGCCGCTAATATGAATTTGTGCCCCTTACTTGAATGTGGAAAAATTTGGCCGATCAAGTCAATTCCCCATCCTCTAAACGGCCATGGTTTGATAACAGGGTTCATAGCCGACGCTGGAGCCCTTTGAATGTTTCCATATCTTTGACACTCTTGGCATCCTTTATAATATTCAAAACAATCTTCTAGAATCGTCGGCCAATAATACCCATTCTTTCTTATCATCCATTTCATCTTGAACGCCGATTGATGAGCCCCGCAGACACCCTCATGAATTTCTCCCATCAAAACTTTAGCTTCTTCAGGTCCGATACATCTCAACAGAACT
Source organism: Alloteropsis semialata (assembly GCA_004135705.1). NCBI lineage: Eukaryota > Viridiplantae > Streptophyta > Magnoliopsida > Poales > Poaceae > Alloteropsis > Alloteropsis semialata. The sequence continues at coordinate 31,267,555 of CM014270.1, forward strand.
CCATCAATCGAGCGAAAATAAAGCACCCCTTCAACCAAGACATGTCTGATCGATTTATAGCGTACTTTCCTAGAAGTCTTGACAGAAGGATCCTTCAAATATTCAATGATTTCTTCCCTCCAATCCCCTTCTGGTATCTCCTGTACCATTACATCGGACGTAGGCCGATAGCCAGACGCTTTTTGCGCCAGCCGATTTGCTTCCTCATTATGATGTCTCGGAACATGCTCAAGAGTTACCAAAGCGAATTGACTAATCAAATCTCGGCACTTTTCAAAATAAGATAACAAAGCATCCATCTTGCAATCATATTTGCCGAGTAACTGATTAATAATCAGCAAAGAATCTCCAAATACCTCAACAAACCGAGCGCCGATATCTTTAAGAATCTGGAGACCTTTCATCAATGCTTCATACTCCGTCTGATTATTTGTGCATTTTTCAATTGGAAAGGCGAATTCAAACCTTGCCCCCCGAGGCGAAATAATAATCAGACCGATTCCGCAACCATCATTACAAGAAGAACCATCAAAGAACATAGTCCAAGGAACCGCGTCAACCACATTGGCCTTTTCCATCGGACCAGATATACCAAGTTCCATAGTGCATTGCTTGCCAGTATCAATGCTCGGTCCACAATGGTCAGCAACTAAATCAGCCATTATCTGCCCTTTCACTGCTTTGGCCGATTCATATCTGAGATCAAATTCTGTCAGAGCAAAAACCCATTTGCCAATTCTTCCTTTCATGATTGGCATTGATAACATATACTTGATCACATCCTCTCTACAGATCACAGTACACTCGGCCGATAGCAAATAATGCCTTAATTTTGTACAAGAAAAATACAAACAAAGGCAAAGCTTCTCCACATATGAGTACCGAGTTTCAGGATCTAGCAATCTTCGGCTTAAATAGAATATAACTCGTTCTTTCCCATCAACTTCTTGAATCAAGACAGAGCCGATTGCATGATCAAAAGCCGATAAATAAAGCTTGTACGGCTTACCCTTTTGTGGTGGAATAAGAACTGGTGGATATGCTAAATATTGCTTGATCTCATCTAATGCCTTTTGATGCTTAGGCTCCCAAACCAATTCTTCTTCATTTTTCAACTTCAGCAAAGGAGTAAATGCCTCCAATCGGACCGACAAATTTGATATAAACCTCCTCAGAAAATTAATCTTTCCAATCAAACTCTGCAACTCCTTCTTGTTTGTTGGAGGTTCAATATCATCAATCGCCTTGCGGTTCCGATCATTCACCTCAATTCCTCTCTCATGTACCAAGAAACCGAGAAATTGACCGGCCGATACACCAAAAGCACACTTGAGCGGATTCATCTTTAATCCATGTTGTCTTGTACACTCTAGTGTTTCCTTCAAATCGGCCAAATGATCTCGATAACCTTTTGATTTGACCACCACATCATCAATGTAGATTTCGACTATCCTGCCGATCAACCTATGAAAGATGTAATTCATAGCACGTTGATAAGTAGCACCGGCATTTTTCAAACCAAAAGTCATAACAACCCACTCATATAAACCTAGAGCACCTGGACATTGGAATGCGGTCTTGGGAATATCTTCTTCCGCCATAAAAATTTGATTATAACCAGCATTACCATCCAAGAAACTCATTACTTTATGGCCTGATGCTGCATCAACAAGCATATCGGCCACTGGCATCGGATATTCATCCTTCGGGGTTGCCTTATTCAAGTTCCTGTAATCAATGCAAACACGTAGCTTTCCATTCTTCTTATAAACAGGAACTATATTTGATACCCACTCAGCATATCGACAAGGCCTGATGAACTTAGCTTCAAATAGCTTCGTTATTTCGGCCTTAATTGGCTCATGCATCTCAGTCTTGAACCTCCTTGGATACTGCTTGTGTGGTCGATATCCTGGTTTGATAGGTAGCCGATGTTCAACAATATCACGGCTTAATCCTGGCATTTCATAATATTCCCAAGCAAAACAATCAGAATACTCTTTCAAAAGTTTTATTAACTCCTGTTTATACTCAGGATCCAACTTAGCACTGATATACGTCGGCCTTGGTCTATCACCAGATCCTATATCTATTTCTTCTAATTCATCGGCCGACGTAAATCCAAATCCTAATTTACCGAACTCACTTCGGTCTTCAAGATCTTCTGTATAATCATTCATTTAAAACAATGTTTCAGAGCCGACTGCTTGGATCGGCTTTAGTCCTAGATCGGACACCTTGAGAAAGTCACCATCCCATGTCTTCCCTGACAGGCACTCAACTCCTTCAAATTCCCAAATTGTTGACTCGGCTGTAGCAATGCTAACCGAATCATCAGCTGGGACGATCTCCACTTTGTTGCCCTGCCATTGGATCAAGCATTGGTGCATAGTGGATGGGATGCAACAGTTGGCATGAATCCAATCACGTCCGAGGAGCATACTGTAAGAACCTTGGCCATCAATCACAAAAAAGGTAGTCGGCAATGTCTTGCTGCCGATGGTCAATTCAACATGAATTGCCCCCCGAGGCTCTGAAACGTTCCCGCCAAAGTCCTTGAGCGTCATATTGGTCTTAATAAGATCATCAATCCCTTTCCCCAGCTTGCGGAATGTAGAATAGGGCATGAGATTGACAGCAGCTCCTCCATCAACCAGCATCTTGGTCATCGGCTTTCCATCAACGTATCCCTTGATGTATAGAGGCTTCAGGTGCCGATACCCATTGGCATTTGGCTTCTCAAAGACCGCCTTCTCTGAATCAAGAACCAAGCATGCAGCGGCTTCTTCCAGTTCATAATCGACCTCATGGTCGTCTTGTTCATCAGGAGCAGCGAAATCGGACGGCAACATCAAAACCATATTTATTGCGGCCGATGTACTTGCTTCATGATCATTGGCCATCTTGACACGCCACTTCTTCTCTTTTGCCAGTTCTTGCTCCTGAATCTGCTCGTTATAGCGCAAGCGTTGCACACGTCTCTTCTTGGACTTGGAAATCCCTGATGGGCACCACTGTCCAGGCCTCATTGGAGGTTCTTCAGTCCGATTTTGAACTGGAGCCTTCTCTTCAATATTTTCAGGGCCATGAGCATCAGCCCGGCCTTCATTATTTTTGTGGCCATGAGTATTAACCCGGCCTTCATCTTTTTGATGATGATCATCGATCCTGACGCCGATCCGTTCATGAACTGATCGTCGGCCTCTCTTAGAAGCTCTGTATTCTTCATACTGGAAGCTGCATTCAGGACAATCTGCTTTCGACGGCAGTCTAAGCTTCTCGTTCCAGCAGAATACAAAGAAAGGACATCCCCAATGATCATCATCCTGGTTGTATCGGTCGTAACCTTGACGTTCATCAGAATACCAATTGGACCTATAACCATAGTGATGGCGATCATCGACTCTATCATCATACCAGCGCCGGCCATCGGACCTATCATCATACCAGCGTCGGTCATCGGACCACTCATCATATCGGCGTCGGCCATCGGACCTACCACCACGTCGGCGCTGACCATCAAACTCTTCATCAAGACGCCTTGCTTGATATTCACGCCTCTGACGTCGCCGTTCCTCGCGTTCTCTCCACGCTCGGACTGCTGCCTGCTGCCTCTTGTATTTGTTGATCAGCATTTGGGAAGTCACACGCGGCCGATATCCACCAGGAGCATTAGATTCACGCCCAAATGCCTGATGATTCCTGCGTAGCTCTTCAACAGTAACTTGAACAGCAGGATCAACGGCACCAGAACTCTTGGCGTGGTCCGACGTAAGCACTTTGAACTTCCCCTTTTCATTAGCATCAACCATATTAACAGAAAAGGAGAAATCAGCAAAGTTATTGGGAAAGGGATGACCATCGATCTTCATGGCTTTCTTGCTGTCTTCAAACTTGATTTTGCCAGATTCTATAGCCAATTGGATCTCCCTCCTGAACACTTTGCATTCATTGGTCTCGGGAGACGTCGAGTTGTGCCATTTGCAATATTTACGTTTCTTCAACTCATCGGCCGATGGAATTGAGTGATTTGGAGAAAGCTGGATAAGCTTCTCACTGAGCAGCAAATCAAAAATCTTATCGGCCTTTGTTATATCAAACCCAAACTTCTCAGGATTCTGTTTGATCCACGGGAACGACACTGGCTTCTTGGATTTAGTCCATTCAGCTATGTTAACATCAGCCTCTTCTTCAGTATGAGAGAGATAGGATACTTGTTTAGAAAACTTCATGCGCTTCATCTCCTGATATCGGACCTCATGAGCTGACACTTTCTGAACCAATTGCCCCAATGTTTCAAACTCCTGAGCAGAAAACTTTTCCTTAATCGGCGCGAGCAAACCTTGGAATGCAAGCTCGGCCAATTGCATGTCAGACAGTTTCAAACTGTAACACCGATTCCTAGTGTCTCGGAATCGTTGAATGTACTCCTTGACGGTCTCATCATTCCTCTGCCTGATAGCAATCAAATCAGAGATCTTCATCTCATTGAGACCAGAAAAGAAGTATTTATGGAACTGCTTTTCCATATCGGACCACCCTGTGACTGATCCTGCTGGCAACGACGTAAACCAAGTAAACGCCGGCCCTGATAGTGATAGAGGGAAAAATCTGAGCCTGAGTCCCTCCTCTGAAGCAGCCTCACCACACTGAGCCAAGAATCGGCTTACATGCTCGATGGTGGTCATATCATCTTGCCCGGAGAATTTGGAGAAATCCGGCACTCTGTAACGCGGAGGAAGTGGCACTGCATCAAAGTATGATGGGTACGGGTGCCGATACAACCTCGCTTCATCTTTAGGCTTCAAGCCGAATTGATTTTGGATCACCTCGGCTATTTTCTGTGACCAATCGGACTGTTGATTTCCAGGTGGCATTCCATCAGCTATGTCCATCACATAGTTATTGTAATCTCCGACCATACGCTGATGTGAAGGAACCTCTGCACGTAGCCTTGCAGCTGCAGGTTGTTTTTCTTGTTCGCTCAAAGTTCTGGCATACTTTTCACCATGTGGGCCGACAATAGTGCCATCGGCCATCAACAGAAAACCGTTGGCCAGTTCAACAGGAGGTGGTGGAGCAATTGGCATCTGTGGAGCAACGGTCATGGTATTATCTGTAGTTTCTTTTCCTCTTCCTGATCCTGATGCTCCTGCAGAATCTGCTATAAACACTGGACCTTTCAAGCACACAGCATCGTCCACCGCCTTCTTGATGAGATTGTCCAGAGAATTCACCAAAGTGCCTGATTGGTTGATCAATGCATGATGAACAGCTTGGTGAATCATCTCCGTCATGTTGACTTGATGCTCCCGAGCTTCGGTTGTCTTCTTAATCAACTCTGGATCCGGGAGAGGACCTTTGAGTATAGGACCTGAGCGATTACGCCCGAATTGACCAAGGCAGAGCTTCTCAAACGCATCAATCTGGGCCTGAACTGCATCCAACTGAGCTTTGGACAGATCGGCCTTTGTAATGGGCATGGTCACCTCAGGCGTCTTGTTTCTGTCGTTCTTAGCCTTCTCAGCAGCTTCTTTCTCAGCAGCAAGTCTTGCTGCAGCTTCTTGTTCAGCATCAGACGACGACATCTTGGATTTGTTTCTCGGGTCCCACCGAGCGTGCCAAAAATGTGTTGACGCGGAAAATCGGCGGACGTATTCCCCGCGTGCAGCACAAGATGACCGGGGAGATCAGCTTCGCTCCAGTGCCAGTCTACACTCCAGTTCAGGTTCACGGCGTGCCAGTCAATTTGACCTGAAATTGACAAGGGAATAAAACAGTTAAATTGCTCTATGATTGTGCCGGCTCTATTTCAGACGATGGAGTAACGTCGAATTTTAGCCAAGACCCAATCAGACACGCATCGGCCGATACTGATCGGACCTCAGAATCGGACCTCAATGATGACGTCAATCGGACCGAGTGATCGGACCTCAATCAGACACCAAATCGGACCTCAGAATCGGACCAATCAGGATCGGACCTTGATTAATATAACAGACCAGCCTTTGAATAATAAAATAAAGCATGTAACAAGGCCAATATGTAAAATAATGGATCAGCTGTGTCTTGAAACAAGATATTAAATAATCACAGTGTAAGCCGATACATTGTCCATCTTGTCTAATTACCAGTTTGACTCATCTTGTCGGACCATCTAACCAGCCGATCGGACTATAGCCTTTTCGGGGAAATCTAGCTCCGACGTAGGGAATCTAGATTTCTTCAACTATGATCAGATCAGATAGCTAGATAACCAGACTCGACTCATCAACCTGTCAATTAAACAAGATGCTCGCACAGGTGTTGATCAGATTAAGCAACATAAGCAAATAAAACATTAACAGATACGTTCTGATTCTAAGATATATGCTACTGAACAATTAAGCAAGATCCAGCTCCGACGTAGGGAATCTACACCACACTTAACATTCAAATAGCAATAAGGCATAACCAAAGCTTCCTTTAACTAATCAAGATGAACCTAGCTCCGACGTAGGGAATCTAGACCAAACATGACAGTCAAAGATTAATCTAAGCATATTACAAAGATCCAGCTCCGACGTAGGGAATCTACACCAATGCAATACTCAAAGAACAACCAGATTAAACCACAAAACAGGATCGGACATAGAACGATGCTGTAAGATAAATATTGCTTAAATCGGACCAAGACCAATGCTCAAAGCCGTTGAAGAAGTAGAATTGATTCACATGGCGTAGATCTAAACCAATCTAGCAACTCCAACAAACCGCAAAGACTAACTTTAGTAACCGAGATTACTCTAGCTCCGACGTAGGGAATCTAGATTAATCTTGATACCTAGCTCCGACGTAGGGAATCTAGGCTTAAAGTATAGTCCGATAAATGATAATCTGTTGAATAATCAATATTGATCTAGCTCCGACGTAGGGAATCTATATCAATCTTGATTATCCAGAGATAAATCGGTTGAACAATATAAACGAGAAAGGGCGATGCGCCTCAATTCAAAGCCTATATTAGTCGATAAATTGACTAACTTACTGGTAAGCCGGAGATCAGAACTGATGCAGCCCGTCCACCAATGAGCTTCGTCGGTAACTACTACTAGGGTTTTGGCGTGAAGCCGGGTTGTATTGATTGTGAGAGTTATTTTTACAATGGACGAGGGTTCATATTTATACCCTGGTCATGGAGAGTCCTGATCGGACCAGACTAACTAAATAAGGTAAACTAAATTAAAGACAAAACGGGACTCTCATAAGCCTTCTGGAAAGGAAATAGTCCCTGAATCTGATACGCCTCCCCCTTAGCCGACGCGCCTTTCTTCTTGCACTCGTCATCGGATCGTACTCCTGCCTCATCGGACTCCTTTTCGGTATCGGCTTCCTTCTTTGTCTCCTTCAGCTTTGACCAGTCAACGGGTCCACCACGCAGCCTCATCCTTACCACGTCATCACCTGACTCAGCGTGTCAGGCGCGAAAATCCGGTGTCAACAGTTCTAACCATCAACCGCCCAAGACATGGAGAAGCTACAAGCCCCATAAAAGGCTAAAGTAATAAGGGAAGTTTATTTTACCAGCTTATTCAATTCTTGATAGAATATCTTGATGAACCACTGGTACCTTTGAGGAGTAATGAGCAAGCAACTCCTGATCCACTAAGCCTAAATGTTTTAGTCTTTTGCTCGGGACGAGCAAAGGCTAAGCTTGGGGGAGTTGTTGACGGTCCTTACAACGGAAAATCCGACCGTCAATAGGCTCAGGAAACTAATAAAGATCAAGCATAACTTAGACATTAGTATTCAAATAATGTTATACCATGCATATCTAGAACATATTTGAGTACAGGGACTACAGTGCAAAAGATGGACAAAACTGGGCATAGACCCAGGTCGGCCGACCTGGCTAGGTCGGGCGACCGGGCCTGCACCCCAATCGAGCCCATTTTTCCACACAGGTCAAGAAGCACACAAAGGAAGAATCATGGACGTTGAATCATGGTCGGTTCAAGTCAAGGGTGAGGATGAGCCACGTGTCACTCCCACGGATTGAAGGGCCCACACCTCAACTCATTTGCACCTAAACAGAGTATACCCACCTGGAACCGTCATAAGGACCCACACGGCAGTCTACCAGAGGAGAGTGGGGCCAAAAGGCGGCGAGACCAGGTCGGCCGACCTGGCTAGGTCGGCCGACTTGGGCCTACGGCCGTTTTGCTCCCCCCTTGACCCGTACCTGTAAACCGCCATCAGGAGTCTATCTGAGCCGTGCAACGCTGAAGACGGTGCATCCTAGGGTCGGCCGACCTTGGCACATCAGCCGACCTAGACCCACCTCCAAACTGCCACAACCGCCTCTGACCGGCTCCAACCGCCTATGTGATGCTTTAAATACCTGCAAAGGGCGCCGTACTCAACACACACCAGAAGAAGAGCTCTCCTTGCTACAAGCTTAGTCTTAGTCTTAGTAGTGATAGTCATAGTGTTAGATCTTCTGAAGGGCTTCCGAAAGAGTCTTGGTAAGTTCTAGAGTTCAGTTCTTGTATCCTCTTACTTACTTGTAAGTACTCTGAGCTTAATGGAGATACCTTCATACTTATGTTGTATGCCTCAGTTATACCTTATCCACTTAGTATATACTACTTATGTCTTGCACCTTATTCAAGTGAATGTATGCTATGACATTGGCTCAACGTGCCTCCTGGTTGCTCTATTTATTAACGTGATAGATAGAGTTGTATTACATATTGCAAGCATGGTGTTTGGGATATGAAATACTGTTGAGGGTACCGCTGCCCCATGGATTAGTAGAGGTAGGCGGCAGGTGGTGACAGCCCTGCCCATGGAATATCTGTAACGTCTAGATTTACGATGTAGTATCTCTAGTACTATTAGTACTCTAAGTAGTGATTCTAAGAAATACCAACAGCCCCAAATAATTCATCAAGCAAGTCCTCAATGATGGGAATTGGATACTTGTTTTTCATTGTATTAGCATTTAGTTGTTTGTAGTTTACACACAACCTCCAAGTACCATCTTTTTTCTTCACTAGTATAACTAGAGAGGAGTAAGGACTTGTGCTGGGTCTGATCATATTGGATTGCAACAAATGTTGAACCAATGCTTCCATTCTGTAACTGTCCCCATCTGTTTCAGATTGTGGAACTGACCAACTATCTCAAAAGTTGAAATTTCATTAAACCTGTCTCCCAGCATCCTACAAAAAATGATGCCATGGTAAAACATTTGGGTTGCAACCCAACCCTCTCCACCAGTATTCTACCCTCCCTGTGATATACATCACAGAAATTCTAACTCTATCTTCTGTAGGGACACTAATTAACTCAAAATATTTTTCAGCTTTTCTTATCCATCCATCAGGATCTGAACCATCAAATTATGGGAAACTATGTTTCGGCCCTTTAGCAATGGTTCTATGCTCCGAAGAAAAATATGCATGATAATTGTTATGGTTGGTTTGTGCATGTAAGTTTTGCTTGTAGTGCTGATGCTGATAATCTTGATCTTCTAGGTTTTCAATTTCCACTCCGTGCCACTGATCACCACTACTGTCATGCTGCAGAAATGCATTATGCATACTATCTTCAGCATTCTGAAAGCCACCAGTGTTGTGACTACTGACATTCAATTTAGCAAAATGAGAAGACTCTGGACCATGCATGTAATGCATCTCAACCCTTCTCATATTGGGTGGAACATAGAATTGTTGCTGAGTCATAGGCTGTGCTGTTGTGTGTTTATGAGCAGTAGCAGTTACCTTGTGATCAGGCTTCAGTTCAGGTTCATTACCAGGGACATGAGTTTGTCCAGTTTTGTTGACAGAGTTTCATTTCTGTCATCTTGCTTCTTCATGAACAGATCCAGTATCCTCCTGATTCCATCCACCTCGACAGAAGTTGCATACTGAATATTATCAGACACCACCTCATCCACGTTCACCATTTTTACTGAGATTCAGTTTGAGCAAGCTCTCCCCACAAGAATCACAGTAATTCACTCCACCAGGAACACAGATTGGCTCAGGGCTTTTACACACAGACCGTGCTGTGCAACCGTTATCAATTGATGTTCCTCACTAACGCCTCTGTGGATGTGAACTAGCTCAAGCTCACGGAATTTTACGCAAGACAAGTGCCCTGTAACCCTCGCTCTAACCAATTCTTCCACTAATGAATCGGGAAATTGGGGTGTTGTTCCTTGATCTGGGTGGAAGGGTGGGATTTTACATGGGTAAGCCGCAACCACCAACCACGCGCCAATCGGTCGCAGATCTAGGAATGGGGCTATGAAAATTGAAGAAAAATCCAAGGATTGAAGGCCCTGGATACCAATTGTGAGGAATCGGGTGGAATTGTTTAGAGAACTCGAAGGAAACGCAGGAACAAGAAGGGATTGAAGCGAACCAGGATGATGCAATAGGAATAGCAGCTGCTATTTCAATAACCCAGCAGGATTCATGGACCGGATTACAGAAATCACGCCGGAGTAGCGAGATCGGCAGCCGACTACTACTACTACCTAGGGTTCACACTCGAGTTCCTTCCTACTTCTGTCATAGCTGCGGTAGGTATATATGGCCGATTAATTACAGAACACGATTACATTAGCATAATACTGTTTAGCGCCTGACACCTTGTATTAGCGTGGGAGTGAGTTCACTTAGAATCTCCATCGTTGGATGGCCGACAATTGGTTGAAGTGTAGCCAGCGAAGCGGTATGTTTGGGTGCCGACTCTGAATATAACTGACGAACTGAACGAAGAACAACAGCCGACTCTGAAGAAGCCTGACACCCTTCTCTCGCTGCTAGCCACGACGAGTCCCAGCGGGTTGGCCTTTCCTCGCCACGCACCGGCCCTCGAGCTTTCCTAAACTCAATCCGCGGTCCACGCCGCCTGGCCCGAGCCTCTGCCCATGGCCACGCGCGCAACAACTCTCCGGCCGCGGAGTCGACGGCGCCTCGTCCATGGCGGTGGTGGGAAGGCGGCCGTTCACCAGCCTCAGCCATGAGGAGGCGTAGCTCGCCCTCGCCGGCGTCCTCCGAAAGCAGGTAAGCACTGAAGATCACGTTGCCCAAGGGGTGGGGAGTACTCTCTGATTGCCGCTGATTCGTCGTGCATTTTGCTGGGTTTGCGGCTCAGGAGCCGACATACATCATGCTGACCGTGCAGCACGGCGGCGGCGAGTACGAGAGCTCGGATGCCTGGAGCTACGACTACGACGAGGACGAGGGGAGCGACTACGAGGATAGGGAGGCGGACACGCTCCACGAGGACGAGGAGGTCACCAATGCGGATGGGGCGAGGCGGACGTGAACCCAGATCTGGACCCTGCACGGTACGAGGATGATGAGGCGTTCGTGACTTCGTGCGCACCTTCCAGGAGCAAGACGCTGAATAGCAGCTCGCCGGACTGGTGATTGTGCGTGTGCAAAAACGGATGTCAAAATCCAGTCGCCTTTGATTTTCCATTTCCCCTGTTAGCTTAGCCTGTCGGTACGTGCGAGGGCAAGCAATGGAGCAGGATCAGAACGAACAGGTTGAGGAAGAAGATGATAGGAAATTCCACAGGTGAGATTTCTTTCTACTCTCTTCGTGGCTCGATTGATATGGGCCTGCTCAGGCTGTCAGGCAGTCATGTATTGGTTGAATTGGATTATGTATCTTTAAATTGTCTCATAAATAAATCCTAACCTTGTCGTTGGTAATGATACAAAACAGAAGCACTACTTTGTTTGCCAGCACTCGTCATGAGTACTGAAATATTTCACCATATCATTTCTCATTGCTCTAGGATTGATAATGTCAAACTGTAATAGTAGGTACTTGTTGACGCCTTTTACGGTCAACACATCGAATTGCGCTAGCTCACGCGGATCCGCAACGGATCAGTCAACTGCAGCACGCCTAGACAAAACCGGTACTTTAGGGTTTGCTGCGTAAGCCTAAGATCGCCGGCCCGGGAGGGACCCCATTAGGACAGGTGCGCCTAGGGTTGCTCTGAGCTCGGCAGGCCACTCAGAACGCCCTCAACGCCGTAGACACGAAGTACGAACAGAAATTAGGGTCAGAAAAGCTAGGGTTTGGAGATGACAAAAAAGTAAAGGTATTAAGTATTTGATCGATTGGATTAACCTCAATCGGCCGTGGCCCTTTATATTTATAGGGTGGGGAGGTCTTGCCCGGCAAGGAAAGTCCTATTACAACTCGAATCTATAAAAAGAGTCCAAACCTACTAGGACTCGGGGAAAACTGGTTCGACCGGTTTCAAATCCGGTTCCACCGGATTGCTTTGTCAAACGGGCCACAGTGAACCAAACCGGTTCCACCTATTCTTGAATCCGGTTTCATTGGTTTTCTTGCAAATCCTGCTCCGTGCCAATTTTGATAGTCAACATATGCCTCCCTATTTTTTGGTAAAGCTTGCGTACCAGAAAACATATTAGCACGAAGAATTACTCCTGAGGACGATGTTTCAACAAAACCTGTCGCCCTTTTCATCCTAAGGGCGATATTCAACATTATCGGCCATATAAATTAAGCTTCCTGCCAAATACTCGGATAATACTTCTTCAAATACCTCCCATTGAGAGCTCTTGGCAGCCGCTGACCTTGCAAAGTCTCGACCATATAAGAATTGCCGAAGATCACCTTAATTATCTTGTATGGACCTTCCCAACTTGGAGACCATTTACCAAACTTGTTGCTCTTCGATCCTATAGGTAGAATTGTTTTCCACCAGACCACCAACCTGAAAAGACTTTGGTTTTACCTTCTTGTTGTAAGCCTTGGCAACTTGAATTTTGTCCTTCTCAATCTCCTTCAAGGCCTTTAATCGCTTGTCGGTCACCTCATCAATATTATCCATCATCAAGTCATGATAATCAACAGCATTGAGATCATTTTGCTTAGCCAATCGATAAGCATTCAAATTCACTTCAATAGGTAAAACAGCTTGCTGGCCATACACAAGCTCAAAAGGAGTAACCTTAGTAGCACCATGTCTAGATATACGATGAGCCCACAAAGCCTCAGATAAAACCTCATGCCACCTCCTAGGATTCTCCTCTATTTTCTTTTTAATGAGCTTAATTAAAATCTTATTACTAGACTCGGCCTGACCATTAGCCTGAGCATAGTATGGAGATGAATTGGGCAATTTAATACCATACATCTCAACAAACTCACAAACTTCCTTTGATATAAATGAAGTACCTTGATCAGTAGTCAAAGTTTATGGAATGCCAAATCTATGGATAATATGTTCAGTAATAAACTCAATTACCTCCCGATGCGTCATATTCTTTAAAAGCACTGCTTCGGTCCACTTTGTAAAATAATCAGTAGCCACGAACACGAAGCGGTGTCCCTTTGATGAAGGAGGATGAATCTGCCCAACAAAATCCAATCCCCTTCCTCGAAAAGGCAAAGGCTTGATAATAGGATGTAATAATGCTGCAGGAACCATTTGAATATTCCCAAACCTTTGGCACTCCTCACAACCTTTGTAGTATCGAAAACAATCAGCTATCATATTAGGCCAATAAAAACAAGCTCTTCTCAAAAGCCACTTCATCTTAGGAGCCGATTGATGTGTACCATAAATTCCTTTATGAACTTCACCCATTGCAACCTTAGCTTGATCAGAATCTAAGCACTTCAATAGCAAATCCTCAGCCGTCCGATGATATAATTCATCATCAACCACAGTAAATTTAAATGCCCACCGTCGGACTTTTCTGTCAAACTTATGACTAGGATTCTGTAAATATTCAATAATGGGTACTCTCCAATCAACAACTTCATCCTTATTAATTTTAAATTGCTCAATGGCCGAAGTGTTGCTGTCAGCAGATAAACCGATTCCACCTATTCTGGAATCGGTTCTACCGAAATTTTCGGTCCCACTGGTTTCGGAATCCGGTGAAACCGGTTCTTCCTGGGCAGAGAACTCGGCTATGCAAAGCGTCGGCTTTCTTTTATGAAAATTTCTTTTCTGAATATCATAGCCAGATGCTTGCTAAGCCAGAGCATTTGCCCTTGGATTCTCATCTCTTGAAACATGATATATAGAGAATTCATCAAATTGAGCAATCATATCCAAGCATTTATCGAGATATGCATTTAAAAATCCGTCAAAGCATTGGTATACCTTATTTACTTGCTGTACAACCAGCAGAGAATCACCAAATGCCTCCACATGTTTTACTCCCATGTCATGCAAAATTTCTAGCCCAAACAATAAAGCTTCATATTCGGCTTGATTATTTGTACAATCATTTCCTAATCGGTTAAGAGCCTCAAATTCAGCACCACTTGGCGATATAAAAACAACACCAATACCACAACCGCTCTTACAAACCGATTCATCAAAATGCAACTTCCATGGAGTAAAAGTAATATAACCGATATCTAAATCATTATCATTAATGCTATGCTCAACAATAAAATCAGTAACAATTTGGCCTTTCAAAGGTTCACAAGCCAAATCATATTCAATGAGAGTATAAGCCCATTTACCAATTCTACCACTCAAAATTGGTCTATGCAACATATATTTAATAATATCAGTTTGACAAGCCACTATGCAAGTATTGGATAATAAATAATGCCTCATCTTGGTACAAGCATAATATAATGACAAGCAAAGCTTTTCAATAAATATATACCTCGTTTCGGCATCCAATAATCGACGACTTGCATAGGTGATAATATGCTTCTTTTCTTCGGTTTCTTGAGTCAAAACAGCCCCAATTACTTGATCTTCGGCAGCCACATATAATTTAAATGGAAATCCTCTCCTAGGAGCTTTCATGACCGGCGGCGAAGATAAGTAATATTTAATTTTCTCAAATGTTTCTTGCTGTTTTGCCCCCCAAGTAAATTCGGCTTCATCTTTCATCCGAAGAATAGGAGTAAAAGCATTAACCTTCCCAGACAAGTTGCAAATAAATCTCCTCAAGTAATTCACCTTGCCTAGAAATTTCTGCAAATCTTTCTTGCATGTAGGAGCTTTGATCTTTTTGATAATATCAATTTTCTTAGGAACTATCTCTATGTCATTTTCATGAATAATAAAGCCTAAAAACTTTCCAGCCAATACACCAAATGCACATTTAAGTGGGTTCATCTTTAATCCATATCGACGCATTCTCTCAAAAGCAAGTCTCAAATCAGCCAAATGGGGTTTTAAGCCAGCCGATTTAACAACAGTATCATCGGTATAGACTTCTATGATTAAGCTAAGCAAATCATGAAAAATTAAATTCATGGCTCTTTGGTAAGTAGCACCAGCATTTTTTAAACCAATGGTCATAACTACCCACTCAAACAAACCAACAAAACCTGGACATACAAAGGCCGTTTTGGATATATCCTCTTCAGCCATGAATATTTGATTGTAACCAGCATTACCATCAAGAAAACTATAACTTTATGTCCAGAAGCATCATTAATAAGCATGTCGGCTATAGGCATAGGATATTCATCTTTAGGAGTAACTCTATTAAGATTTCTAAAATTAATGCAAACTCTGAGCTTACCAGAATCCTTTTTCTCAACTGACACAATATTAGATAACCATTCAGCATAACGACAAGGCCTAATAAAATTTGCATCTAACAACCGATTAATTTCTTCTTTAATCCGGTCATACGTATTAGGATTGAAACGCCTAGCAGTTTGTTTAAAAGGCCTAAAACCAGGTTTAATAGGCAGCCGATGCTCAACTAACTCGCGGCTTAAACCAGGCATCTCTTGATAGTTTCATGCAAAACAATCAACATACTCTTTCAATAGCTCGATTAATTTAGCTTTATAATCAGCTTTCAAATTTTTGTTTACAAACGTCGGCCAGGTATAGAACCATCACCAATATCAATCTCCTCTAAGGGATCAGCCGACGTAAAACCTTGTCCCAATTTACTCATATCATCAAAATCTTCAATGGCCTCATACATATCGTTCTTTTGTGCCCGATAGTGCTCAAGTCTCTGCTGCAACCATTCTGAACTATTCATTTAATTCATAACAAATGGTTTAGCCGATACTCAACCGGCTTTAAAACAGCAGGCACAAAGCCATCTCTAGTACAACTGATCATCTCATAATCAGAAATATCTAAACATGTTAAACACTTAACATGATCATGCATAGACATGGTAGAACCATCAGCCACAGCAACACAAGCCGATGTATCTCCATGTACAACCTCAATATCTTCATCAACCCATTGAATAAGAAATTGATGCAAACTAGAAGGTACACATCTATTTGCATGAATTCAATCATGACCCAATATTAAACTGAAATTACCTTGGACCTCGGCGACGAAGAAAGCAGTAGCCAACGTCTTGCTCCCAATGGTGAGCTCCATAGAAGCAACGCCCTTAGCACTCATAGGCTCGCCTCCTCCCACACCACTGACAGTCATGTTGGTCTTGATCAGCTCATCATCCAATCCTCCAAGTTTCTTGAACATAGAATAGGGCATCAAATTGACAATTGCCCCGGTGTCAACAAGCATCCTCAAAACTGGCTTCCCGTTGATATGCCCTTTCATGTACAGCGCCTTCAGATGATTTTCAGAATCTTTTGGCCTTTTAAATATAGTTTCTTTTGGGCCAAAGTCTAGATGAGCCATCTCTTCCTCCAGAATAACGTAATAATCCGAAGAAAGATGCACCACATTAGCATCAATATTCATATGATCAGGTGATGAATTATAATCAACAAGCTATTCATCGTCCACATCCTGGGAATCCGATGACAATCTCTGATCAAACGTAGAAGTGACAGAAATCTCAGAAGCAACACGAGATGGACCTGGGTCAGCAGAAATTGGTGCCACCGGTTCTGACGTAGTAGCTGACATCGGTGCGGGCGAAACCGGTTTCACCGGTTTGGAATCCGGTTCCACCGGATTTTGTCCTGGAGCTTCAATCTTCTTCCACCCCTTGCCTGGAGCAATCGTAGGCCTGTATTTATTGAAGTGCTCCTCCCTCTACTTCTCCAGCTCCTTCTCCTTCTGTTCTTGAAAACGAAGCCGCTGCAACTTCCTCTTTTGTGTGAGTATAAAACCTGGAGGACACCATCTTGGTATGAAGTATTTAGGTTTATCAATTTCAACCTTCTTACCCTCATCAGGATCTGCAGCAACATCTTTCTGGACTGATGGCTTAGCCTCATCACCAATCACAATTGGCATCTTGCCATCGTCCTCCGGAATCACTTTGATGTCACCAATTTGAATTACATCAGCACCAGTAGTCCTCTCTTGGTCGACATCCATCTTCTCGACAACTTCCTCCACATTCTTAGGCCGGTAAACCTGCTTAGGAGGAGATGGCTGCCTCTTCTGAGGAAACCGGTTCAACCGGTTTTGAGAACCGGTTCCACCGGTTCTAGGTGGCACATCCCAACCTGATCGACGAGGAGCCAAACAGTTATCCACCAACCTCTCATGCACTGGTCCCCTGTCATTACCCTATCCTGGATGAAAAGGAGGATACTGCATGGGGTAATAAGGTATATACATTCCATTGTAATCCCAAGTCGGATATGGAGAATTGTAATACGGAGGCATCCATGGCATGGCTTGATATTGATTCTGTTGAGGATACAAGGCAGCAACATCACCCTTCTGTCTGTTATTCGCTCTTGGAGATGAAATTGGCTTTTCTTGACACATGGGTGATCTCTTCCTCTTTTTGGCCGGCCAATCCTCATCAACTGGCCTCTGATTTGCATATTTGGAAAACAACTAGTCAAAGGTCAGCTTTGGTTTTGCAACTTTACCCTAATCTTTAGCCACGTTAATTTTCTAGGTTCCAATCTCAGGACGCTTAGGTTTCAACATCTTCGGGCGTCCCTGACCGAAACCGGTAGGACCGGTTCTTGAAACCGGTTTCACCGGTTCTTCCTGTGCAGCAGGCTCAACCGGTGCTTTTGATGATCCTTGGCCCCCGAGATCCGTGACTCTTGCAGTGATTTTGAAAGTTTCTGTGCCATTGGGAGTCTTCTCACACACCACTTCCCTGATAATTGATTTTCCCTTCAAATTTTTAGGCTTCAGCTTCTCATCACCCACAACAATATTTTTTCCTTTGGTTGATTCGACTTGATGCGGCCGAACCAAAACCTTTGGTGGTTGCATCTCAAGGGTGTTAACAGGGAAAGGTGCCTTATCAACCTGCATCTCATGTAGTGTCAAACGTCCTTCATTTAAGGCCGATTGCACCTGTCGCCGGAAAATATTACAATCATTAGTAGCATGAGAAAAAGAACTATGCAACTTACAATACGCCCGTCTTTTAGGCTCTTTAGGTGAAGGAATAGTATGAGTCATTTTAATGTTTCCATTCTTTAACAATTCAACAAAAATACGATCATATTTGGAAACATCAAAAGTAAATCACACTTCTTCTTGCCGATTCTTTTGAATTGGCTTAAGGGATGGACAAGTGTACGATTTATTCTTAGACGGCCAAACAAGTTCAGCAGCATACACATTCTCCTCATCGTCCGAACTACTAGAATCGTAAGTAACAACATGCACATTAGAACGATGAGTTTTATATGTATTTTTAGCATTTTTAATTCGATTTTCAGTAGCTAAAGCTCTTACTTGCACTTGATTAATCGAAAAGTGTTCAAAGCCTTCTATCTTTTCTTTAATAAAGGATCTTAAACCATTAAAAGCAACATCAACAAGATCCCTTTCAGAAAGTGACAAATTAAAGCATCGGTTTCTAGTTTCTTTGAATCGTTTAAAATAATCTGTAACAGACTCATCTCTTTGTTGCTTAACCGATGTTAAATCTGTCAATTTTAATTGAGCACTCCCACTATAAAAGTAATTATGAAATTTCTGCTCTAATTGATTTCATGAGTTAATTGAGCCGGGAGTTGATGAAGAAAACCAGGAAAAAGCAGTTCCAGTCAAAGATAGAGAAAACAAACAAACTTTCAAAGCATCACTAGAACTAGCTTCCCTAATTAAGCAATATATTGACTAATGTGTTCCCAAGTAGTCTTACTATCATCACCATTAAATTTTACAAAATCGGAAACACGCCAATTGGGTGGATAAGGAACAGAATCAAAACTAGCAGAATATGGTTTTTGATATAATCTAGAATTACCCACATCAATGCCAAGTTTATCCTATACCATATTAGCTAACTCATCCTTTAATTTAAAGAATTCAGCATATAAATTTGAACGAGCTAGATCAAATTGCCCTGTGGCTGAGCTTTGAGCTTGAACAACATGAGGCATGCGAGTAGGACCTTGCCACAAATACTGATCATACATATCATTAGGAATCCCACTAGAATTAATGTTTTAATTAGGTATAGGGGGTGATGTGTACGCACATGTTCCAATATAAGCAGATCCATTAACTACCTCTGTATTTCGGTTAGGGACTACTGAAAGAGGAGCTGTAGCGTGTGGTACTAACTGCTGTGCAGCTGGGGCGACAGAACCGGTTCCACCGGTTTCTAGAACCGGTGTAACCGGTTTCATTGTAGCTGGTGAAACATGTGGCGGCGGCGGTATTTGCCCTGAATAAAAATTAGCTGGCATACCATACAATGGATTTTCAAGTATTTTTCCTGGTGTAGCCGACATATTCGCATGCATATTCTCATGTTGTATAGGTTGTATATTATGTGCATAATAAGATGATTCTAACAACCTATCCTTTTCCATTCTATTCATTCTGTCCACAAGCGTGCCTACTAATTCATCGGTATGTAAAAGCGTAGCATTAAGATCATCATTAGACTTAGGAACAGAAGTTTCAGGTGGGTGTACAGTTACCAGAGGTAATTCTTCCACCTTTGTGTCTTTCATGATGAACGCCGGCATCATGAATTCATGAGTTCTTGTCACCTTGCCTTGGCGATCCTTCTTCAGCCCCATCAGGAATTGATTCTTGAAGAATTCTTGGGTTGCTTCAAATCTCTGACGCTCCTTATCACTGATCTCCTCAATGGAGGGCACGATGATGTTGTCCTTGTCCAGTTCTGCAGTAGATCCCATCTGGCTAGGGCTTGATAGATCGGTTATAGAAACCAAGATCTCCAAGTTCCCCAACGGAGTCGCCAAAAATGTGTTGACGCCTATTACGGTCAACACATCGAATTGCGCTAGCTCGCGCGGATCCGCAACAGATCCGTCAACTGCAGCACGCCCAGGCAAAACCGATGAAACCGGTTTATGGATCCGGTGAAACCGGTTCTTTAGGGTTTGCTGCGTAAGCCTAAGATCGCCGGCCCAGGAGGGACCCCGTCAGGGCAGGCGCGCCTAGGGTTGCTCTGAGGTCGGCAGGCCACTCAGAACGCCGTCAATGCCGTAAAGACGAAGCACGAACAGAAATCAGGATTGGAAAAGCTAGGGTTTGGAGATGACAAAAAAGTAAAGGTATTAAGTGTTTGATCGATTGGATTAACCTCAATCGGCCGTGGCTCTTTATATTTATAGGGTTGGGAGGTCTTGCCCCACAAGGAAAGTCCTATTACAACTCGGATCTACAAAAAGAGTCCAAACCTACTAGGACTCGGGGAAAACCGATTCAACCGGTTTCAAATCCGGTTCCACCGGATTGCTTTGTCAAACGGGCCACAGTGAACCAAACCGGTTCCACCGGTTCTTGAATCCGGTTCCACCGGTTTTCCTACAAATCCTGCTTCGTGCCAATTTTGATCGTCAACAGTACTCCTGTTTCAGGTTCTTGAGCTGTAGTAAGCAAGTGTGCTGCTTATTGGTAAAAAATTGGAATTTTAGTGGAGTTTACTAAAATCATTATAACTGGTAGCTGTTTCTATTTGAAATTGCATATTCAAAACAAAACCCTCCTATATGGAAATTGTCCTTGTTCTCTTGGTAAATCGTAAATGATATTCATCGAAAATCTTCTGGGAATGAAGCTAGTATCTAACATTTATTCAAACCTTAGGATGCATGGGAAGATGTTGACCAAGACAAATAATGTTCACCCAGACTAATACTCTTACGAAGTATGTTATCTTATCTGAATATAATAGTATGTTCTCTGCATTTAAATCACACTACATTGTGTAAAGCTGGAAGAGGCATTATTAAAAGTTCATGGTCGTGGTGATCTCAGGAGCTAATTGCATTGGATGAAGTTGTCAATACAGAAAGCAAAGGCCTTATCTGCTGATAC
Organism: Alloteropsis semialata; assembly: GCA_004135705.1. Classification (NCBI taxonomy): domain Eukaryota; kingdom Viridiplantae; phylum Streptophyta; class Magnoliopsida; order Poales; family Poaceae; genus Alloteropsis; species Alloteropsis semialata. The sequence continues at coordinate 31,288,754 of CM014270.1, forward strand.
TATTGCTTCATTAAAAGTAAAGTGCTGAAAGGCCTTATATTGGCTACTGTTCTAGCCATTTCTTCCAGGTTATATGGAAGATCTATCTGATGCCTTGGGCTCGATTCAGAGACAGGTTCTGCACATGATACTAAATTCAGGCATTATTTACTCTCCAAATCAGCTCACCGTGCAATTATCCATTAACATTTCTAAGAATCAGCTACTAACACTTTCTACTCCTTTCAAACTCCCTTTTGATTGTCCTATGGTCCAACTCCACTTTATTTTTTTTTCCTCCACTGAGTTGCTTCATTTATCTTTTAACTAAACTTGGAGGCAATGCGAAAAAAATCTCGATTCACACAGTTCAGTTTTTTATTTTACTACAAACATTAACTCGTATTCAGAATTTTATAACTACTCGCTTTGTGTTGAGCTCCTGATTATGCAAGTTTATCATACAATTCTCGAAAATATATGCTTGACCATGATTGCAGGCAAAGCTACTGATGCCTTTGTTGGAATTCCTCAACAAGGAGCACGAGGTGAGCTCTGACTGTTTTGGATAGAAGGTCGTTTTATCAATAATCTTTTCTGCCTACTTACAATTTAATTATTCTAACTAATAGCTCCTACCAAAACCTCATTGATATTTACATGATGTTTCATGAAGTTGGAGCAGCCACCCTTCTAAAGCATCAATGGAAAGATGCACAAGTCAAGTGCGACAGTTTGCATTTCATGATTTTGACTTTAAATGACATGCTACTGATATCGAAAATTCGGTATGCAACTTATGCGTGATCAGATTATAAATTTTTGCATACATTGCACTGACACAAATGCAAAATGGTGTTTTTTATCGATAGCTACTATCTTCTATATTTACTATAGGCCTTGTGTGAAAGGAACATTCTAATTCATTGTTTTATTTGAAGTATAATTATCCAATCCAATTTAATCTAAAGATTAACGTTTTTCTGCAAAATCAAAGCGTTGGATCCATGGTTGGCAATGCTCGGTTTATCCTTTCTGATGGCTACCGAACTAATTTCGGTACCAAAGGTGGCCCGATCTTCACGGCAGTAGGTCTATGAACAAGGTGATTGGCTATAGAGACAGCGGGAAGGTAAGGTAAACTTGCTGAAGATCAGCGGGTAACTAGCTTTATACCTGACCAAGGTCGGATGCGACCAAGCGACGGGGAGAGAGACACCGAAACCGCGAAGACTTCGACTCGATCTCCAAACGACCGCAGAACCACAACCAGAGCTAATCCACACAAGGCGAGGCAGCCGTACTGGAACTCGCAAAGCACGAATTAGTGGATCTCAGAGAGATCTCTTCACAAGTCCAAGAGAACAAGGAAGAACAAGGGTTGAGTAAGCACTCAGCAGCTCGGCTGCAATATATCTCAATTCATCAAAAGTTATCATTTGCTTACACATAGGGGAATATTTATACAAGGAATAACCCTCCTGGATAGGTATAAACACGAAACAATGTGAAAGCAACGCTAGAGTGAAAAAGCCTCCTGAGTGGTTCCCGCGTGACTTCTGGAATTCTGCGCAGTCTTCAATGTTTTGGCTTTAACTCCTTCTTGGAAGCTTCAAATGAGATGCTGCTGGATGCGTTTGAAAGCTAACTGGATAGGCTTTCAAACCATAGATAGCTTTCTCCAATATTTATTGTAGATTAGTACAGTTTTGCTCGGACATTTTGACTTCAGGCGGACTGTAGTCCCTCAGACCAGTGTGCACTAAACAACTCGGCCACTTCAAGGGAAAGCTCCAAACAACCCGGGAGTGGTATATTTGGAAACTAGACTTCAAGATCTTTCCAGAGAGTATTCATGAGCCTTCATAGCTTTTGTGAGTCAAAAGATATGAATATTTCTTCTGGACAGTTCTGTCACGCTGGACTGATGTGAACGTGATTCTTCTTTCTGTTCCACTCTTGATGCATCCTTGTCTTCCTCCTTGGTGAACCTGAGCAATAACAACATGTACGACTTAGGTAGCTCAAAGTTCTCATTAATGTTCAATTGATACTCACAAAGTAGCGCGTGCACCTCTTGTTGTATTTTCTTAGCTCGGCTCCGAGTGATTGGTCCAGTAGGGGTTGGAGATGTAGTCGGCGAGGTCGGAGTACTTGGCAGAGTACTCGGCAGAGTGGTCGAAGTAGTCTGTGAAGCCGTCGGAGTACTCGGCGAGGTCGCCGACACTGGTATGGTCATATCATCCTCCCCCCTTCAAAAAGAGTCGTCCTCGACTCTTCTAATCCAAAGAATGGAGAGAGGTCGGACACATTGAAACTGGTACTCACACCATAAGTACTCGGCAGATCAATTTCATAGGCGTTGTCGTCGATCTTTTCATCATCGACCTCCACCCCTTGTCCTGAAACAACAAATCCAAGGAAAACTACCTTGTCGGTGCAAAAGGTGCACTTTTCAAGGTTAGCATACAATTTTTGTTCACGTAGGACAGCAAGCACACATTGGATATGTTCGACATGCTCATCAAGAGATTTGCTGTAAATGAGTATGTCATCAAAGTAAACAACAACAAATTTTCCAACGAAAGCTCTAAGCACATGGTTCATCAATCTCATAAACGTGCTAGGTGCATTTGTCAAACAGAAAGGCATCACCAACCATTCATATAACCCAAATTTTGTTTTAAAAGCCGTTTTCCATTCATCTCCTTCTTTCATGCGGATCTGGTGGTAGCCACTTCTTAAGTCAATTTTAGTGAAAATAATAGCACCACTAAGTTCATCGAGCATATCATCTATCCTAGGAATGGGATGCCTATATCTCACAGTGATGTTATTAATTGCTCGGCAATCCACACACATTCTCCAAGATCCGTCTTTCTTAGGAACTAAGAGGACAGGAACAGCACAAGGTGAAAGACTTTCTTGTACATACCCCTTTTTGATCAAATCTTCCACTTGGCGCTGAATTTCTTTGGTTTCCTCCGGGTTGGTGCGGTAGGCAGCACGATTTGGGAGTGAAGCACCAGGAACCAAGTCAATTTGATGCTCGATCCCTCTCTTGGGCGGCAGACCTGGTGGTACTTCATCTGGAAATATGTCCTCATAATCCTGCAATACATTCGAAACAGCACTTGGCAAAGTACAGGGTACAACATTAGTAGAAAGAAGGGTGTCCTTGTACATAAGTACAAAGAACATGGCATTAGGTTCACTCAATTCTTTTAAATCCCCTTTCCTAGCCATCATTACTAAACCCTCTTTTCCCGGTTTTTGGGTTCTTTGCGGCTGTGGGTCTTTCTTTGGCTGTGGATACTCTCCCTCACTATTTTTGTGGGTCACTCTTAAGTGGTTCTCGCTCTTTCGCTGTTTCTTCTTTAGATCATCCTTCAAAACTTCTTCCGGTGTCAAAGGAAGCAAAGAGATTCGCTCTCCTTTGTACAAAAATGATAGCTTGTTGGCTCTTCCAAAAATCTGGACATCGCGATCATATAACCATGGTCTACCTAGCAGCAGTTAACATGCTTGCATAGGAACCACATCACATTCCACCTGATCATTGTACTTCCCAACAGAGAACGATACAGTCACAATATGATTCACCCGCAACGCTCCACAATCATTAAGCCACTGCATCTTGTATGGACTAGGATGACGCCTTGGTTTCAATCCCAATCTGTCCACCAATTCTTGACTAGCAATGTTGTTGCAACTACCATTATCAACAATGATGCAGCAGAGTTTATCCTTAATCATACCTCGAGTATGGAAAAGATTGTGGCGCTGTCCATTCTCTTCCCTTTCAGCAGTTACACTGAGCACACGAAGGGAAATAAAACAATTATGTTCTCCTTCATCAGGCTGAATCTCATTCTCTTCTCCTTCAATTTCTTCATCGAATTTTGGTCCATCATCTTCTGGGTCACTTTCTGATTCCCATTCACCTTGCTCATTTATCAACATAGTCCTCCTGCTTGGGCATTGAGCAGCGATGTGACCACGACCGTGGCACTTATGGCATACAATTTCTCTGCTACGAGAAGAAGACGTGGCTGTAGAAACCACAGTTGGGGACCGCTGCGGATTTGTAGGGGATGATGCTGTAGAAGCCGCCATTTTTGATGTACCAATTGAAGGAGAGGACCTAGCTGCAGTTCCTTGAGATTGTCCTCCTCCAAAAGAGGTACTGGACTGCTGTTTACGCCATGGGGCAGCAATAGAATGGCTGCCATAAGATTTTCCACGGGACTCCCGCTGAATTTTTCTTTCAGTGCGCATTGCTTGATCAACAAGGTCTTGCAAAGTATGATAAGGAAACATCTCCACAAATCCTGAAATTTCTTCATTCAGTCCACCCAAAAATCTTGCCATCTTAGACTCTGGGTCTTCCCTAATTCCAGCCCGCACTAATAGCAACTCCATCTCCTTGAAATATTCATCTACTGATCTCTTCCCTTGCTCCAACATTTGTAATCGGTTTCGGAGATCACGTTGATAATTTGAGGGTACAAATCTCCTTCTCATCACTCTTTTCATCTCTTCCCATGTATTAATGTAGCCCAGACCCAATTCAAGTTGATTCTCTTGAACTTGATTCCACCACGTCAAAGCATAACCAGAAAATTCAACTGACGCTAAATTCACACGGCGCTGATCTGAAAGATTATGAACTCTAAAAATTTGATCACATTGTTCAGCCCATTCAAGGAACTCATCAGCATTCTCCTTCCCAGTAAATTTAGGAACATTCAGCTTGACTCGGGCAATGTTATCCGGGTCATCTCTACGACGACGACCATGGTGATGATACCTATCTTCCAATCCAGCATGCCGGCGATGATTTCGTCCGCCACTCAAACATTCCTCCATGACCAAAAGGATTCTCATCATCATTGGATCCCTCTTCATGATCATGATCTTCAAACTCTTGATCTTCAAATCGCACTCGGCGGCCAGCAGCACGACGGCCACCATGCGGATTATCAAAATCAGCACGGCGTCCACCACCATGTTCTCCACGTCCATCACCGAAGCGATCGAACCCATGGCCAAAACTAGAATTCTCAGCGCCAGATTCCTCCCGGTGGTTTTCTTCATGATAACGATGTGGTCCTCGACCTCCAGCCACTGGAAGGCGTTCTTCAAGCATCCTTCCCATGGCTTCCACAAGTGACTCGGCCATGCGACGCATCTCATCCTGTGTGACAGGGATATCCCTATCGCCACGGTGTCCACCATCAACACTTGAATATGATCCTGCCATGTTAGGAGCAGCAAAAAGTGGAATAGAAAATATTTGTGGAATCACTCAATTCTCACCTCTTACTTACCCAAGTTCTTAACTGTTCTCAAGGACCACGATGGTGCTGGTGTGGCAGCCTCGACGGAGGTGGTAGAGAGGTCGTAAGGATTACGAATCGACTGTCCCGGTTTCAGATTTGAGGTGGAGCTTTAGGTGGCTATCAAGGAAGGCTACGGTACTGCAAACTGAGGGGTTTGATGTGCTCGAAAGATATAAAGTTGCTGCTATCACAAATGACCACCAACTCAAGATGTAAACTGAAATTTTTAACAATAAACCGCAACACAATCCCCTTTCAAGTACCTTTTCACTCTCTTTTTTTTTGACCCTTTTTCTCCTTTTTTTTTGAATCTTTCTTTTCTTCTTACTCTTTTTTTTGTGACCAAAACAGGGGTGCGGATATCAAATGAAATACATGATAGATATATATGTGAAACGGTGGTAACTAGCAACTAGATGATCACACAAACACACAGTAGCAGTACCGCCAAATGGCTATAGGTATTTTTTTTGGGCTTTGGACTGTAGGATAAAACAAAATATATATATGACGATCAAACGTAAGGATAAATATGTGGATGATGGGAAGACCTACCGTGTCAACGAAAGCTCTGATACCAGATGATAGCTACCGAACAAATTTCGGTACCAAGGGTGGCCCGATCTTCATGGCAGTAGGTCTATGAACAAGGTGATTGGCTATAGAGACGGCGGGGAAGTAAGGTAAACTTGCTGAAGATCAGCGGGTAACTAGCTTTATACTTGACCAAGGTCGGATGCGACCAAGCGACGGGGAGAGAGACACCGAAATCGCGAAGACTTCGACTCGATCTCCAAACGACCGCAGAACCACAACCAGAGCTAATCCACACAAGGCGAGGCAGCCGTACTGGAACTCGCAAAGCGTGGATCTCAGAGAGATCTCTTCACAAGTCCAAGAGAACAAGGAAGAACAAGGGTTGAGTAAGCACTCAGCAGCTCGGCTGCAATATATCTCGATTCATCAAAAGTTATCGTTTGCTTACACATAGGGGAATATTTATACAAGGAATAACCCTCCTGGATAGGTATAAACACGAAACAATGTGAAAGCAACGCTAGAGTGAAAAAGCCTCCTGAGTGGTTCCCGCGTGACTTCTGGAATTCTGCGCAGTCTTCAATGTTTTGGCTTTAACTCCTTCTTGGAAGCTTCAAATGAGATGCTGCTGGATGCGTTTGAAAGCTAACTGGATAGGCTTTCAAACCATAGATAGCTTGCTCCAATATTTATTATAGATTAGTACAGTTTTGCTCGGAAATTTTGACTTCAGGCAGACTGTAGTCCCTCAGATCAGTGTGCACTAAACAACCCGGCCACTTCAAGGGAAAGTTCCAAACAACCCGAGAGTGGTATATTTGGAAACTAGACTTCAAGATCTTTCCAGAGAGTATTCATGAGCCTTCATAGCTTTTGTGAGTCAAAAGATATGAATATTTCTTCTGGACAGTTCTGTCACGCTGGACTGATGTGAACGTGATTCTTCTTTCTGTTCCACTCTTGATGCATCCTTGTCTTCCTCCTTGGTGAACCTGAGCAATAACAACATGTACGACTTAGGTAGCTTAAAGTTCTCATTAATGTTCAATTGATACTCATAAAGTAGCGCGTGCACCTCTTGTTGTATTTTCTTAGCTCGGCTCCGAGTGATTGGTCCAGTAGGGGTTGGAGATGTAGTCGGCGAGGTCGGAGTACTTGGCAGAGTACTCGGCAGAGTGGTCGAAGTAGTCTGTGAAGCCGTCGGAGTACTCGGCGAGGTCGCCGACACTGGTATGGTCATATCACTTTCCCTCCAGGAGGTGATGTCAAAGACAATGACTATCTGACATGTGGCAACCACCATCTCAGTTATTTTTATCCATCAAACTAGAAAGCTACTGTACTATTTAGTTGAGTCTTGCTTTACTTCCCATAATGGTTCGCCAATAGACAAACTGTTCAGAGCATTTTCTTCCTCTTCAGAAAGATAAAAGGGATTCTATCCACAAAACATGAGATGCGTGCTTTATGATGGATCTAGCAAAGTCACTACTAGAATTCTAACAATAGCCAAGGGTTTTAAAACCGTTGGCCATCTATCTATACAGTCGGAAAACTAAATTACCAAGGGTATACTATCGGCTATCTCCCGTCGGCCATTCATGGTCGGGCATTCGACCAATTGCCGAGCGGATGTCGGCCACTAATTTTCCAACGGCAAAAAAGCCGACGGTCCACTCTCGAGCAATTGATATATGCGCTAACTTGCCATATGGACGGTCATTCTACTTCCCGACCATTTTAATACTCTCGGCAATTGATTTAGCTTTTTTAAAAAAATCTAATAATTATTTTGTTTGTTTTTGTATGTGGGCAAGTTTCTGGTATAACTGAACATACATGACTTTCACGACCGTATCGGTTTCATTCTGACACACTTCAATACAGAGAAATATTAATATAATACTTTATAACTCTATAATATATGTACTTCATTCTCTATTGTATTCGACAAATACTTTGACAACATGTACATGGTTTCTCATGTCCAAATGAATAAGTACATACATATCATGTTCTCACATGCCATACAAAATCTACAAGAAAATAAACTGGAAGTCCATCTTTTTCGGTGCTCCTTCCACGAATTGCAGAATGCTTCGCACCTTCATGATATGATCATTTGAGACAAGACTGATCTAGATTATGAGAAAATTAAAATAAGATTACACATCGACAAACTGAAGGAAGAGAAAAGTAATTGGAACAGAACTAAACGAAGCGAACATATATTGAATTTGGTATAATACCTTTTTAAAAGGTAGAAGAGATTAACCAAATCTAATGTCATGTTATGAAAAGAAAGTGTTCTGAAAAGACAAACAGAAAGATAATTTGTTTAGATTAGAACAGAAGAATGCGTATTGAAGCCGTTCTCACCTGAAGAAGCTACGATGTGTACCATGCCCTTGTCCCTTCCGTCCGTGTCACATATCTTGAAGAAGATGGCCTACGGAGCTTCAAACAGGGAAAGAAACAGATGCGGAATTGTGGATCATCAGGAAGCACGACGGATACATGCCGGCGCTGTTGCAGCCACACGGAGATGCGCGGTGTCGCCACTCACCCGGAACTACGAGGGCCGCCAGTCGCCGGAATGCCGGATGCGCTCCCTACGGGTGCAGCGATGCCTCTGGGAGGATCACCAAGGACGGCAGTAGAGAATTCAAAGATTAGATCTGTTTTCATTTTGAATTTTTGATGGAGAGATGACTTTGGCGGCCAGAGTTATCATTATGTACTGGTAACCACCAGTCTTATCCTTTGAATGTGGGCATTAGGTCGAACCTGTAGGCAGCTTGCTACAGAATTACCGAGGGGCATTCAAGGACAGTTGGGCAGTTCTATCTCTACCCCGGCGCCTATTTCAACCTCCCCCTTGCCTCCTCCTCCCGTCATTCACCCGGCTTGTCCGACAGGCTGGTCCAAGGAGCAATGCTGGAGCGACAACAGCCCGCCGCCGTCCTCCTTCGGCGAGTCGGCAGCGGTCGTGTCGGAACGACGTTCCTACCGTGACGTTGTTTTGACTTCGGTCAATTTGGCGGCTCCCTCTGGGCCGTCGTTGCCGAGGCTGGACAAGCCGCCACCGCGTATCATCCTTCGGTCGATCATCCACATCCCGGGCCCGGTCGGCAGTGCCCTGGACGAGGACGGCTAGACGAAGGCGGAATCTCGCTCGAAGCGTCGGGAGCGAGCGGCGCTCTCGCGCGTGTTCGTCGGCCGGTCCCAGTGGATTTCCGGGGCCGTTGCTTCAATTGTTTCTCTAGCACGAATCGTGCCGCGCAATGCAAGTCTCAAACTCGGTGCTTCAAGTGTCGTGCCCTTGGCCATTGATCATTCTTCTGCCTGGCACAGGTTCCAGGCAATCCTGCTGGCGGCAGGGGGCCGGCAGTGATCCCCAAGCGCATACCCATGTGGAAGCGTACCACACCCCCGGTGGAGCAGAGCCATAAGGCGTTGCCTCAGGAAGTCACGGCGACTGGTGAGTCCTCCGACGTGCCCCGCGCGGAGGAGAATAGCGCATGTGAGGGATTCAACTTTTCTTTGAATCCTGATCCTGATCTTGTCTATCAAGTCAAGGGTGAGGGATGAGCCACGTGTCACTCCCATGGATTGAAGGGCCCACACCTCAACTCAAATGTACTCAAACCAAGTATACCCACCTGGAACCGTCATAAGGACCCACATGATAGTCTACCAGAGAAGAGTGGGACCGAAAGGCGGCGGTACCAGGTCGGCCGACCTGGCCTAGCGGCCGTTTTGCTCCCCCCTTGACCAGTACCTATAAACCGCCATCAGGAGTCCATCTACACTGTGCATTGCTCAAGGCGGTTCATCGGAGGGTCGACCGACCAGGGCACTTCGGCCGACCTGGGCCCACCTTCAAACGGCCTCAACCGCCTCTGGTTTGCTCCAACCGCCTATGTGATGCTATAAATACCTGCAAAGGGCACCGTACCCAACACACAGCAGAAGAAGAGCTCTCCTTTGCTACAAGCTTAGTCTTAGTCTTAGTACTGATAGTGTTAGTATTAGATCTTCTGAAGGGCTTCCAGAGGAGTCTTGGTAAGTTCTAGAGTTCAGTTCTTGTATCTCTTTACTTACTTGTAATACTCTGAGCTTAATGGAAATACCTTCATACTTATGTTGTATGCCCCAATTGTACTTTACTTACTTAGTATATACTACTTATGTCTTGCACCTTATTCAAGTGAATATATGCTATGACATTGGCTCAATGTGCCTTATGGTTGCTCTATTTATTAACGTGATAGATAGAGTTGTATTTCATATTGCAAGCATGGTGTTTGGAATACGGAATACTGTTGAGGGTATCGCTGCCCCACGGGTTAGTAGAGGTAGGTGGCAGGTGGTGACAGCCCTGTCTGTCCTTTGTAATCCTCCACGTTCGAGAGTGGACATTAGGCCTTTATGATAAGGCGTCCTACTGTCGTCCCTTGATGAGGGAACCACTGGATACCTCGATATGTCCTCTTGCATATGTCCATTGTATGAGCTTGTATACAGTATTGTAGTATATCCAAGTCCCATTTGTACGATGCTAACGAACCCCTTTGTAATCTTTACTAATGTCCTATTACTAACTAAGACTACTTAACGATGAGCAATGAACTTCTATGTGTCACATTACCCCAACATTTCCATATCCTTTACCCCTGTCTAGATTATGGTACATTAATGTTATTGTAAGTAAATACATCGGATGACACCTCTCTTTAACTAAACGCTTTCCCTGCAGATAAACAAATACCGATACTCTGGAATACTCCCGGGGTGAAATGTTACAACGTACTTCTGTGCGCTTGCAGAATATCTTTAACATTTAGATTTACGATAAGGTATCTCTAGTAACATCACTAATCTATTGGTAATGCTAAAAATACCAACAAACATTGCAGGGCTCACCATCGACGATCTCAAGGAGACGGTGGCGAATTCCTTTGGACTGACCCTCGATTCTATGGTGTTTCGTCGATCTAGCAGCGATCACATATACATCATGCACGTCGATGACGAAGATACGATCACAAGGCTCATCAATGTCGGGCCAACTCCAGGGTCGGGCAATATGCATCTGCACTGCCGCCGGTGGACTCGTCAAGCATTCACTGAGGGTGATGCCCTTCCGGCCCTGATCGACATCGAATTTCGTGGGATCCCAGCCCATGCGTGGGAGATGTCAACAGCGAAAAGCTTGTTAAGCCCTTACGGATGGCCACAGCTCCTTCAGCCTGGCACTAGGAACAGGGAGGACTACACTGTGTTCCGAGTGTCTGCATGGTGCTTCAAGCCATGTGAGGTCCCTTGGGCCCGCAACATGCATATCGTCGAGCCACCCATCGGGGAGATCCTGGTCCCGCCTGGGAAGCCCACTTTGAAGTATCCAGTCAAAATTGCAGTCATAGAGATTCAGCATCCAGGGATTGAAAGTGCAGTTCATGCCTCTTCTGGGAGCGATGGTGATGATAGCTCAGGCAACCGGTGACGGCAACGAAGAAGGACGTCTTCGCCGAACCGCCATGGTGAGGGGACCTCCGCCGCAGCTACGGGGAGGCTGTCGGTCAGGGATAGGTTGGGACTGGTCGCCTCTGGAGGACACCATGTGGTGGGCTCTATCGAGGCAGAAGGATCCTCTTCCCAGGCGACGGTTCTCGAGCCTCCGCCGATTGAAGACACAGCGGCAGGGTTTATTGCTTCCGAACCTGAAGAGTCGGCACGACTTCTCGAAGCAGGCAACGGTGATCAATCCACTCCCCAACCCGAAGAGTCTGGACCAGGTTCCCAAGCAAGCAGCGACCAACACAAGGGCTATTTTGAATCGGTACCTGATGCTGCCTTGGGCCCTTTGGGGGGAGGATTGGGCCCTTTCTTGCGGCAGGCCAAAATCGAACAGGTGAACTAAGAGCAGGAGATGGATATGATCCCTTCCATGGTCTCGCCGACTTTGGTCCGCTTTGCTATGCCTAATTTAGCATCAAGCCTGCAGCCGGATGTACATCTGGAAGCTCTCCCCAGACAGCCTGCTGCCTGCAACCCCATTGGCTCACAAAACATGGTGCCAGCAGCGTGCGACACCGATGCAGTCCCAGATAACTCATAGCAAGGTCAGCGAGACGGCAGGACATCTCAATGCTCTGATCAGGTCGAGCTCATCGATCAAACAGTGGACTGTTCAGTGACCATAGTTGCATCGCCTGTCAACTGGCGGCCGGCGGAGGATGTCCTCCCAGTAGATTTCTTGCCGGAATCAGCCCCGGCTGCACTTTTAATTAGTAGGGAACCGAGCAAGGTTTATGCAAGACGCCCTCGAGAAAGAGTGTAGCAGACATTTCAACCACCAGAGTCACCACCGAAAATGCCGCCTCCTCCAGTGACAGCTACAACTTTCGTTGAGCAAGTATCAAAGGCGCTGAACACTGCTTTACCTATCCCAAGAGTGCAGAGGCGCCGTCGGCAAGCTCAGGTGGGTTCAGAGCCGCCAAGGAGAAGCCGTCGCATTGCAAACCTCCCACCAGAGAGTCACAACCAAGCTGCAGCTTCGGTGTGCCGGCAGTTAGGCTTCACTGAAGAAAATTCCAAGATGTCAGCAGCCATGACAAAGAAGTATCATGATTTCTTTAAGAAACCACTTAGTAGGAATCATATGAAGGTGTTGGCGGCTCTGCTGGGCAATGAGATGCCAAAAGAAATTCCAGTGCAGGCTTCAGGTGCCGTTGCTGTGGCCTAATCTCTAGTTATCCTGGTCTTGCTTTCTCACTGATTTGTAATGGATAGTGCAAGTTTTCTCATTTGGAATGCACGGGCACGTACTTAGTCAGAAAGGTCATTGATGCTTGTAAGCCGACATTGGTTTGTATTCAGGAGACTAAATTGGCAGTGATCTCTGAGAGAGACGTGATATCCTTTCTGGGTTGAGAATTTCAGGAATTTGTCTATCTCGCGGCTCAGGGCACTCGGGGTGGCATCCTAGTAGCTTGGAGGCAGGGTATACTGACCTCGGATCAGCATAGGGTACATCGTCATTTAGTGTCTATCCGATTCAAGATAGATGATGAGCCATACTGGTGGTTTATAGGGGTCTATGGTCCGCATCAGGACGCAGAGAAGGTCGGATTTCTTGAGGAACTTTGGGAGGCCAGAAGCCATTGTGCCGGCCCTTGGGTGATTGGCGGGGACTTCAACATGATTTATTCAGCTGAGGACAAGAACAATGAGAATCTGAATCGGGCTATGATGGGTCGGTTTCACCGCTTTGTGAATGACTATGAGCTGAAAGAGGTGCCGTTGATTGGCAGGAGATATATGTGGTCAAATGAAAGGGAGGCGCCTACTCTTGTTAAACTTGATCGCGTCCTTTGCACAGCAGATTGGGAAGGGATATTCCCGGATTGTATCCTCCAAAGGCAAGCATCTCAAATTTCGGATCATTGCCCTCTACTTCTCGGGCTCAAAGAAGGGAGACGTGGCAAATGGAGATTTCATTTTGAAAGCTTTTGGACCAAGCTGCCTGATTTTCATGAAGTGGTCACACAGTCTTGGGGTCAGCCCGTCAATGCTTCCTGCCCAATAGAACAGATCTCTATGAAATTGAAGAGACTCACAAAGGCCCTCCAATCATGGAGTCAGAAACAGGTGGGACATATTAAAACATAGCTTGGTATATCCCGTGAGATCTTACACCGTCTGGAGATTGCACAAGACAGCAGGGTGCTGAACCCAGAAGAAAACTGGCTGCATTGTGAAGCAAAACAACATTGTTTGGTTTTATCTTCCCTTGAACGAATAGTGGCTCGCTTGCGGTTGCGGATCCGATTCCTAAAAGATGGGGACGCCAATACATCCCTGTTCCACAGTCAAGCAAGATTTCGGAAGAGGAAAAACTTCATCCCTAAGCTACTACATGATGGTGAGGTTGTCACTACCCAGGAAGATAAGCAAGCAGTGCTCTTTGATTATTTTGAAGGTCTTCTTGGTACTCTGGTTCGGGCCTCCACGCTAGAACTTAGTTTTTTTTTCCATCGTGAGGGGTTTGATCTTTCAGATTTGGATGCACCTATCACAAAAGAAGAGGTGTGGCAAACAATCAAGGCACTTCCGGCCGATAGAGCGCCGGGGCCGGATGGATATACCGGGCGATTCTACAAAGCTTGCTGGCAGACTATCAAGCCGGATTTCATGGCTGCAATAATCACCTTGCAGCAGGGGGACGCTAGGAAGCTTTGGCTCCTAAATTTGGCTTATCTTACGCTAATTCCGAAGAAGGAAGAAGCTCTTTTGCCCACAGATTTCAGGCCCATTAGCTTAGTGCACAGTTTTGCAAAGTTAGTGACCAAAATAATGGCCAATCGTCTTGCGCCGAGGCTCAAAGTGTTGGTGGCTACCAATCAAAGTGCTTTTGTGCAAGGGAGATGCATTCATGACAATTATATGCTAGTCTAGCAAACTATCAGGTTGCTGCAGAGAAGGAAGGTACCAAGCATCTTCTTGAAACTTGATATATCAAAAGCGTTTGATTCAGTTTCCTGGTCGTTCTTGTTGGAAGTCATGACACATTTGGGTTTTGGAGCTTCTTGGTGCAATGTGGTCTCTGTTATTCCCACTACGGCATCCACAAAAATCTTGGTCAATGGAGAACCCGGGGAAGCAATTAGGCATCAGCGTACACAGCCGCGTCGGTCACTCGTGCTTTCTTCGACAACATCGTGCGCCTTCATGGTTTCCCGCTGTCTATAGTCAGCGACCGTGATCTAGTGTTCACCAGTCACCTTTGGCGCGATCTCTTCAAGATGGCTGGTGTTCAGCTCTGCCTGAGCACGGCGTTTCATCCCCAGACGGACGGCCAGTCAGAGGTCGTCAACAAGGTGATTGCTATGTATCTGCGCTGCGCTACGGGTGATTGACCGCGTGCGTGGGTTGATTGGCTCCCATGGTCGGAGTACTGCTACAATACTTCCTACCATTCAGCGCTTCACACCACGTCGTTTGATGTGGTGTATGGCCGGGCGCCTCCCTCCTTGCTGCTGCACAAGAAAGGGACGGCCCAGACGGCTGAGGTGGACAGCATGCTGCAGGACCGCGATGCCTTCTTGGCCGAGGTGCGGCAACGTCTTCTCCAAGCACAGCAGTACGCCAAGCATACCAGCGCCGTGGAGGGCGTGGAGGGGCCGGCCGAACCAGTGGCTAGGAAGCCGGCTGGGTGGATTAGTTGGGAGATGTTTCCTTTTGTTTAGCAGATTCGTTTCCATATAATTAGAGTTGGTTTGTTAGGAGAGGATAAATACCTCAAGACTATTTGGAATTAATGAAGCAAGGCAATTATCTTGCCTGGCCTCAAGGGCCTTCCTCACATACTACCTTTTCCTTTTCGTCGCACGCAACAGCTGCCGCCGCCATCTCCCTGCGCAGCTACGGCGCCTCCTCGCCGTCGGGGGTTCAAGCCCCGGCCTCCCGTCTCCTTCCACTATGCCCTACGTAGCTGCGGTAGGATCGTTGATCCTATCAATACTGAATGATAATGGAAGTTTGGTTGATGAATATATTGAACCATAGTGTCTATAATCATCTAGGTTCTTATATCTCCTTACTTCTACCTGACCATTAATCCAACTCATAAACAAAAGTAAAAGATTATTGGCCAGTTAACATGAATAAATTTGGTATACCGGACCAGCAGGTCCTCGTAAATAAAATCAAATTATATTAAGAAAAACTTGTAAAAGTTTTGTAAAAAGTTGCATTCAATAAATCCAAGAAAAAAATAACGGCCCTGCTAGCACCGGATGCTGAGCAATCAGAAAATTACCGCCACAGCATATGTTACATGTCGTATGCAACATCCAAAAACATAAGTGCAAGTAAAACTGTGAATACAAGAAAGAAGAGTAAATTGCATCTGTGATACAAGAACTAGCTAGGTGGGTGCAAATTAACCCAACAACTTATAATATGCTTACTCCAGTACATGAACTATTTTTAACTGTTTGTTGCACGTACCATCCAAATCTAGCCATTGTATGTATTTTTCCAAGGTGGAGGCCATCAGCAAGGATGGCTAGCTTGGAATGGTACAATTTGGTGCAATGGCTCGGCTTTCTGGGAATGTCATCGTAGGTGCGCTCGGCAGTTGATCAACTCAAACTTTGACGGCGTGGTTCCGGTAGTCTATAAGATATCGAGGGATCAACTAAGTCACAGTCAATCAGAAGGATGAAGCGGACGAGGGCTTGGCGGACTCCAAGACGCCACTGCTCCACGCTGGCAATCGTGGATCCTCGTCGACGACAACCGGGCCTCCTCCTGATTATAGCCCGTTGTCCTCTAGTCTTGCTCCTAAATACTCTTTTCTTACCCTGTGTTGTTACGACACTACCAGAAAACCCTCTATCAGTCACCCCTCATGGGTTACCGGTTGTTTAGGGCCCGGTACCAATCTTGGCATTGGTACCGGGTCCAACGGCTAGAAAAAGTGCGCAGTCATAGGTACCGGGGGGTGCCACCACCCAGTACCAAAGGCTCCGCAGCTCATAGGCACCGGTTGGGTACCGGGTGGTGGCACCAACCGGTACCTATGAGTGCCCCTTTGGTACGGGTTGGTGCCACCAACCGGTACCAAAGGGGCTCTGCGTATATAGCCCCTTCTTCCACCCCCAGCCCGAGCCATGGCTCATTTCTTCGTCCTCCATTGAGCTCGGGTTGGGGGAGGTCATGCCCGATTCGGGAACTTTAGAATTACATCTTTTTAGAGGCTTCAAATGATGTTCATATTTAGGGTTATTACGAATTTTAGATTTTTAGAGTCTATAAATGATATCCATATTTATGCTTATTATGAATTTTAGAGATTATAAACGATATTCATGTTTAGGCTTATTAATTATGAACTTTGGAATTAGATCTTTTTAGAGGCTTCAAATGATCATATTTAGGGTTATTATGAATTTTAGATTTTTAGAGACTATAAATGATATTCATATTGGGGCTGAATTTTTTGTTGTATTTTGTGAATAGATGAATCAACAATAGATGTACAACACCGATAGATGCTCATCTGACTTCATTAATGGCGTTCATCAATTCCTCGACTTGGCAGAGGCTAACTCGACCTCAGGTTTTATATGCTGTTCATGTAAGGTCTGTGAGAACAATAAGGATTATCAAATCTCAAAGATGGTGGTTCACACGCACTTGCTAAGGAGTGGTTTCATGCCTGGCTATATCAGTTGGACCAAACACGGCGAAGAAGGGATTCTATTAGAAGATGGTGATGAAGATGGTGATGACAACATCTCGGACTTTGCACAATACGATGTCTTTGCAGATGATATTGCAATGGGCGTGGGTGAAGCAGTTGCAGATGATGAGGATGATGATGCCTTAGGTGGCATGATTTGTGATGAAGAGAAAGACTGTCAAAGTGCGAGAGAGCGGGAGAAGATCAAGCGTTTGTTAGAGGACCACAAAGCATTGTTGTACCCAGATTGCAATGAGGACCTGAAAAAGTTGGGTACCACACTAGAACTGTTGCAATGGAAGGTAACTAATGGCTTGTCTGACAAGGGTTTCGGAGAGTTATTGAAAATGATAAAGAAGATGCTTCTAGAGGGCAACACATTGCCTGAAACAACATACGAGGCAAGAAAAATTGTTTGCCCTCTAGGACTGGAAGCAGAAAAGATACACGCATGCCCCAATGATTGTATCATTTATCGCGGCAAGGTGTACGAATCTTTGGATGCCAGTCTGGTTTGCAATTGTTTGCAGTATAAACTCTGGTGAGACGCTCCTGGTGAAGTTGAGGGAGGGCCCCCAAGAAGAGAGTCCCTGCCAAGGTGATATGGTATTTTCCTATAATACCACGTCTGAAGCATTTGTTCAGAAACAAAAAGCATGCTAAATTGATGCGGTGGCACAAAGAGGATCGGAGGGAAGACAATATGTTGAGACACCCCGCTGATGTGTCCCAATGGAGAAAAATCAACAGAACATTTCCAGACTTTGCAGAAGATGCAAGGAACATAAGATTTGGTTTGAGTATGGATGACATGAATCCTTTTGGTGATATGAGCAGTAACCACAGTACTTGGCCTGTGACTATGTATGTACGACCTTCCTCCATGGATGTGCATGAAGTGGAAGTTCCTTATGATGCCATTGCTAATCCAAGGGCCAAAGCAGCCTGGTAACGACATTCATGTGTATCTAAGGCCACTGGTTGACGGTCTATTGTTGTAATGGGGCAAAGATGTAGTAAAGACGTGGGATGAGCACAAGTAAGAGGAATTTAACCTATGAGCATCACTGTTTGTGAGCATCAATGATTGACCTGCACTTGGTAACCTGTCGGGACAGTCAAACAAAAGATACAAAGTATACACACATTGTCTAGAACACATAGACTGCATCTATCTGAAACATCATAGAAAGTGTGTGTACATGGGCCATGGTTCCACGCCCGGCTCCACATGCCCTTCGGCGGCCGGCGCCCCTCCCCATCCCCTCCGGTGGCAGCGACACCGCCGTGGCCCTCCGCGGTGGATCTCCCCGGCGCATCCCACCCCCATGGATCTCCCCAGCGCATCTCAGGGCGGCTTGCGACAGAGGAAAGCCCCAGCGATCCAGCATGGTCCGCCCGGAGGACGCGCGGCCGGGACGCTGCCGCTGGTTCGCCCGTCGTAGTGGATGCTTGAGGTGGTGGCGCACGACCCCTTCTCTCTCCCCTCTGGTGGCGTTAGATCCAGAGGCACGGTGCACCAGAGCCTCCTCAAGCAGCGACTCTGCAACCCCACAGGTTAGTACACGAGTTTGGTTTTGGAGATCCGCTTGAGATGGAGGTCAAAATGCTTGGATCGATTCATCAGGTTGTGCTTCAAAAACTGACTTTTATTCATCGGGGATGGAAGTAGAAAGTAGATGAAAAAGATGAAAAAATAAACTTCCTGCAGATTAGGTTTGCTGTGGCTTAAGCCCTAGCATGTTTGTATGATTTTCTCATTTATTTCTATGATTTCCTCAGTGCACCAGCGATCTTGCTCGCTGTTGACCACTGATGCCTGGCTGTTTCTATGATTTCCTCACTGCACCAAAGATCTTGTCAAAAGTGATGTGTGTGTTTGTCCTGCTCATGTTTCTATGATTGCTATGCGCTCATGTCAGTTGGATTCTTTGTACACCGGCGACCCATGGATCCACGACATGCCTCTTCTCCCATTTGCAAGTTATTGTTCTTTGATCAGATTGTTTAATGATTAAGTGACACACTTTGTATACACCATCAAAGGTGTTTATATGGTTAAATAATATTGTTTCTATGATCAGGATTATGTATAAAATAGATAGAGCAATATTTATGACTGTGTTCGTTGGGTTCTATACTAGCTCGCTGCTAGACTGATTGGAGAATAATTGCTCGTAATGCAGTAACAATTTAATGTACTGTTCTTTGATGGGATTGTTTATATGATTAAGTGACACACTTTTTATACACAATCAAAGGTGTTTATATGGTCAAATCATATTGTTTCTATGATCAGGATTCAGGTAGCAAGATGCATTATTAGGTCTATGATTGTCTATCACTGTTTTTACACTTGTTGTCATCACTATTTTTTATGCTCTGGACTACAAACTAAAGCATTATCTCATAGGTTGTTTGCTAGTTTTTACACCTGTTGTCATAACTGTTTAGTTCCGGGGCTGATTTTGCTACTCAATATTTACGCCCTTTTGAGTGTTCGTGCCCCCTTCCATCTTCTATGGCTGTTATAGGGACCTTTCTACATAGGAGCTGCTAGTTGCTCTATGCATCAAAAATTCCATTTTTTCTGTACAATCTGTGAGATTAGACTGAGCTTTTCTAGTATGGATCATATATATATATGTGTGATTGCAACATAAATTTGTTTAGCTGATTTTTCACTCACATTTATATGACTATCCACACTGGTTTTTATGCCCTTTTGCTAGGAGGCGCCACTGATTGGATTTGTTTTTTTAATCATTGTGGGATATGGGTACCCCTGGGCCCACTACCGACCGGGAAGCCAGTCGGCCTGGTCCCACATCTGACAAGGAGGTGGGCCGATCCCGGGCCGGCCCACGAGGATCCTCGGCTTGATAGACAAGATTGGAGAAGACTTAGCCCGCAAGGCATTCGGCGATATCCTCGGATCCCACCCGGAGATCATGGAGAATATACGGCGGCTGATACAGATTAGTTTCCTAATTTGAGCCGGATACAATTAGAGATAACCGACTTGTAAACCCTAGGCCGTCAGCCTATATAAGGCGGCCTAGGTCAACCCCTTCATTCATTCGATTCCTAGCCGCCAGATCCCCCATTGTAACCAGGAGCTCGTCGCTGTTCTCTGGAACTCGCCGAGCAAATCAATACAAGACCCCCGAGCACAGGACGTAGGGTATTATACCTCCGGGTAGCCCGAACCTGTATAATCCCTGTGTCCCTGTGTTACCTCGAGCTCCCTAGTCCAGCGATCTCCTTTTGCGTACAAATCAACCATCTGGGTACCCCCGGGTGGACTGCCGGACTAGAACTCCGACAGTTGGCGCGCCAGGTAGGGGTGATCGCCGGGCAAAAAAGCTAGCTCGATGGCAGATCGTCGCTCCGTCATCTTCCCCGACTCCATCAAGGACTGCGCTACGCATCTGGAGGTTATCAGTTTTTTTGCTGAGACCCACTCCGCCACCACCACCGCCTCCGACTCCATCATGACGCCCGACGCTCCCATGCCGACCAGCCCTACGCTGACTTCATCGCCGATCTCCTCGTCAATCATCGCCCCGCTCCAGCAGCGGCTCGATGAGATCTCTATCAACGACCAGGCTCCGGGCCTGGCCACTCACCGAAGAATCCCTCCCTCGGATGAGCTTCTCGCCGGGTAGGATCGTGTCCAGGACACCATCGCCGAGTGCATCTCCATGTTGGAGGAGGCCCTGCGCCGACCCCGCAAAGCGCTCCTGCTCGAATTTCGCAACGCCTCGTCGATCTACTCGGCCCAGGGCCAAGAAGACATGTCTCAGATCTGATCTGAGATCCCACCCTAGCCCGCCCAGTCTCCGGATTGCGGCGAGTTCCAGGTCGCCACCAGCGTGCTCTTGCCGGCCCCGGCCGACTCGAGCAACAACTCAAGCTACACCACGCCTCCGGGGCGTGAAGTCTTCGTTTCCGAGGATTCCGTAACTCGGGATGGAGAAACCGACTTGGGCAGAGATCGCCGACAAGAGCGAAACCAAGGCCGAGCCCGACGGCGTGCCGAAGAAGCCGCCCTGCCCCCGGCAGCGGGCGGAAACGTTGCACCTGCTGGAGTTCCTGGTGATCCCGCAGCCGCCGCTGCTGCCGGTGCACCTGCAGCCGCCGTACCAGCCGGAGAGATCCCCCTGGGGCTCCACAACGACGGCAACCCCCACCTCGGGGTCCCCACGGAGTCGCGCCCCAGAACCTCGATGGTGCATTCGCCCGGGTGCCGTTCCGCACGCCCCAGGCCAATGTCGCCGCTGCTTTCGCCGAACTGGGTCACATGCGTGACACCCCAGAGGTGCAGAGAGCCCGAGCTCAGTTGGAGGCAGCACAAGAATAGATTGAGCGATCGTATCGCGCCAGATCCCGGTCTGGGCGATCAAATTCGACTCGTTCTGCAAGTCGCCGCTCTGCTCATAGCAGATCGGATCGGGATCATCCTAACCAGAGGAACCCCCCACTACCCGTCGTCGAAGAAGAGGTGGCCCAGAACCACCATGAAGACGAAGAAGAGGAACGGCGCAACCCGCGCAACGCGGACCAGCGCCGTGAACGTTACCAAGAGCATCGCGATAGGCGCCAACGACATCAACAACCTGACGATCTCCGCGATCGCCTGAGGGACTGCGCCCGTGACATCCGCGCCGACCTCGATGCTCGACACCGAGAACATGACACGGCCGAGCTCGAGCATCGCGAGCGGTACAACCGAGACTATGGCCGACCCGACCGCCAGCCGGTTGGCGAGGCAGGTGACGACTCGGCAGAGGAGAATGAGCGCCGCGTTGTTCACGAGCTCATGGAGCGTGAACAGTATGACGCAAGATACGGCCCCCCGCGGGACGATCGACATCATGGGCGCGGTGAACCTCGGCCCCGCGCCGACTAGATCCGACCTCCCCGCCGCGACTACCACAACGACGATGAGGATGACTTTGACGGCTTCGCCGTCTTCTCCGGCCGACTCCGTGCCATCCGTTGGCCCGAGTCCTTCAAGCCAGCACTCGTGGAGAAGTTTGACGGTCGATCCGACCCAAGCTTTGGCTCAAGACGTACCACACGGCGGTCAAAGCCGCCCACGGGACCAACGACCAAGCCCGCTTACTTCCCCGTGATGCTGGGCAAGGAAGCGCTCCTATGGCTTGAGGGTGTTCCCCGGAACACCATCGACAGTTGGGCAGATCTCTGCCATGCTTTCACCAAGAATTACCAGGCGAGTTATACTCGGCCAGGCACCAGATTCGATCTGGACAACATCAAGTAGAAGAAGGGCGAGAGCCTCCGAGACTACTCCAACCGTTTCTTTGACAACCGGAACAAGGTCGCTAAGGTCGAGGACCGGGATGTCATTGACGCGTTCCGGCACGGTCTTATCGACAATCAGCTGTTCCGTACGCTGTTCAAAACCAACCTCGTCACGGTCTCTGACCTGATGGAGGTGGTCAACCTGGAGGTTCGGGCCGATCAAGCTGAGTAGGCCTAGTTCAAGAACAAACAGAAGCGCCCGGAAGATGATGACCGGGTTGAAAGCTCAAAGCGCCACGAGCCGTTATGTGGGCGCAAGACAGGCCCCGAGCCCCTTGTAGCTCTAGCAGAAGAAGAAGGCCGGCCAGAACCCAGGTTCCTGGCCGAAGAGTTTCACGACACGCTGAATTATCAGTGTCCCTTCCACAAAGACGCGAAACACAATCTCCGTGATTGTCATGCGCTCCTCAAAGAACTCGGCGCCCTGCCACCTACCAAGAAGCAGCGCTACAACAACAACGGTGGTCGTTACAACAACTACCACCGTGACGGCTACAACGCTGACCGGCGGGACGACTATCGCCACAGAGAAGACCGCGACCGCCGCGACGATTACCGCCGTGGCGAGCGCGACCGCGATGCTCCGGCTCGCCGGGATGATCAACGCCACCATGACGAGGAACGCCAACTGCCACCACCGCCGGAGGCGCCCAGACGCGACGCCAATGGCGAATTCTAGTGTGCGGTCCGCCAGGTCAACGTCATCATTGGGGGGCCCGGCGCCTTCCCAGATCGGCGCAAGGAAAAGCTCCACAAGCGGGAAGTGACGATGGTTTCCACCAAGCCAGTAGAGTACCTCCAGTGGTCGGAGATGCCCATCGCCTTCAGCCGTGCCAACCACTGGGTTCATCTCCCTGAGCCGGGATCCTACCCACTCATCGTCGCCCCCGTCGTGGACAGGGTCCTCCTCTCCAAGGTCCTGATTGACGACGGGACCACCCTCAACATCATCTTCACCAGCACCCTCAACAGCATGGGGTTCGACTATAGCAGGCTCCTGAGCGCCGAAGATCCGTTCTTTGGCATTATGCCAGGAAAAGCTTCCTGCCCGATAGGAAGAGTCGCCTTACCAGTAACGTTTGGCACTGCCAACAACTACCGCACGGAGTTCCTGTACTTCGAGGTAGCCGACTTCAAGAGTTCCTACCACGCCATCTTTGGCAGGCCCATGTTGGCCCGGTTCATGGCAATTCCGAACCACACCTACCTGGTTCTGAAGATGCCGGTGCCCAACGGCACCCTCTTCATTCGTGGAGACATCAAGACTTCCTTCGAGTGCGATGGGGAGGCCATCAAGATAGCCGAGTTGTCTCACCAACTTGGCAACGCTACCCTGCTAGCAGAAGAAGCCTCTAAGGCAGCCACCGGAGAGCCTGTACTCCCGGAGCAGAAGCAGCAGCCCACCGCGCTGGCACCTGCAGACGCCCCCAAAGCAATAAGCTTGGGGCTCGACGACCCATCCAAGATGGCCCTCATAGGGCCAGGACTCACTCCAAAATAGGAAGACGCGCTCACCTCCTTCCTTCGGGACAACTGGGACATCTTCGCATGGAAGCCATCAGACATGCCGGGTGTTTCGAGGGAGAAGGCTGAGCACTCCTTGGAATTGAGCAAAACCGCAAAGCCTGCCAAACAGAAGCTGCGCCAATTCGCTCAAGATCGCAAGGAGGCCATTAGGGTAGAACTGAATAAGCTCCTAGCTGCCGGTTTCATTAGAGAATGCAAACACCCAGAGTGGCTTGCAAATCCTGTACTTGTAAAGAAGCAATCCGGTGAATGGAGAATGTGCATTGATTACACGGATCTCAACCACTACTGCCCTAAAGACCCCTTCCCTCTCCCGCGAATTGATCAAGTCGTCGAATCTACGTCCGGCTGCGTGCTCCTGTGCTTTCTCGACTGCTACTCGGGTTATCACCAGATAGCCCTGAAGGCGTCCGACCAGGACAAGACAGTGTTCATCACCCCGCACGGCATCTATTGCTACAAGACGATGACGTTTGGGTTGAAGAACGCCGGTGCCACGTACCAGAAGGCCATCCAAGGATGCTTGCAGAGCCAGATCGGCCGCAACGTGGAAGCTTACGTGGATGACGTCGTTGTCAAGATGTACAACGCCGACACATTAATCGCCGACCTCCAGGAAACCTTCAAGAACTTGTGCTGCTTCAGATGGAAGTTGAACCCCACGAAGTGCGTATTCGGGGTGCCGTCAGGAAAGCTCCTGGGCTTCCTGGTCAGCCAACAGGGCATTGAGGCAAACCCAGTCAAGCTGGACGCCATACGCAACCTCAAGGAACCAACGTGGATGATGGCGGCTCTGAGCCGGTTCATCAGCAAGCTCGGCGAGAAGGGACTTCCGTTCTTCAAGATCCTCAAGAAGGCGGACAAGTTTGAATGGACCCCTGAGGCAAGCAAGGCCCTGGCCGACCTCAAGGAGTTCCTAATTACACCCCCGGTACTCACGGGTCCGACCCCCGGGGAAGAGCGCCTGCTATACATCTCAGCTACCACTCATGTGGTCAGCACGGCCCTGGTCGTCGAGCGGCCAGAAGAAGGCCACCCATACAAGGTCCAGCGCCCTGTATATTTTGTCAGCAAAGTACTTAGCGAGTCCAAGGTCCGATACCCCCATCCTCAGAAGCTGCTCTACGTGCTCCTGATCACTGCCAGGAAGCTACGCCACTACTTCTAGGCACACGTCATTCGAGTCATCTCGAATTTCCCCCTCGGGGCCATTCTCCACAACAGGGATGCCAACGGCCGCATAGTCAAGTGGTCCGTTGAACTCGGCGAGCACACCATCAACTTCGAGCCGTGGGAGGCCATTAAGTCACAAATATTAGCCGACTTCGTGGCCGAATGGACGGAAACCCAGGAGCCGACCCCCGCAGAACGACTAACGCACTAGAAGATGTACTTTGATGGCGCCCTCAACCTTGAGGGAGCCGGCGCAGGAGTGCTGTTCATCTCCCCGGAGGGGCATCACCTGAAATACGTTCTTCAGATACACTACCAGGCCACAAACAACGGGGCCGAGTACGAGGCCCTCATCCACGGTCTCCAGATCGCGGTGTCGCTGGGCATCAAGCGGCTAATGTGCTATGGCGACTCCAAGCTTGTCGTCGAACAAGTCAACAAGAATTGGGACACGACCAAGGAAACCATGAGCGCGTACTGTGCAGAGGTACGCAAAATCGAAGCCCACTTCTATGGGCTCGAGTTCCACCATGTCCTCCGGGAAGACAATGTCGCCGCCGATGTTTTATCCAAGCTAGGATCCACCAGAGCCCAGGTCCCAGTCGGCGTCTTCGTCCAAGACCTGCGCACCCCGTCCATCAAGATGCTTGAGGATGGCAGCCCCGTGCCCGACTCGGAGCCACCCCCGGGCGGCCTGCCGACCAGTGAAGTTCTCGTGGTGGAAGCAGACTGGCGCGCCCCCTTTATCGCTTTCCTCATAGAGAACTGGTCACCGGGTACGAAGGAAGAAATCGAGAAGTTAACTTGGCGAGCGACAAATTACGTCGTCATCGGCAACGCCCTGTACAGAAAGGCCGCCTCCATAGGCATACTCATGAAATGCGTCCTCCACGACGAAGGTATCACCCTCCTGCAAGATATCCACTCGGGCACTTGCAGCAACCACGCGGCGGCCGGCACCTTAGTCGGCAAGGCTTACAGGGCAGGGTTCTACTGGCCAACGGCCCTATCCGACGCAAAAGAGTTGGTGCGCTGCTGCACCGGCTGCCAGTTCTTCCAGAAACAAAAGCACCTGCTGGCTCAGGCGCTAAGGACCATCCCCCCATCTTGGCCATTCGCCATATGGGGACTCGACAACGTCGGGCCCTTCAAAACCGCTCCGGGCGGATTCAAGCACATCTTGGTGGCGGTTGATAAGTTCACCAAGTGGATCGAATATAAGGTCGTGACCGACACCAAGTCGGCCACAGCAGCCAAGTTCATCCAAGAGCTTACCCACTGGTTTGGGGTCCCAAACCGCATCGTGACCGACCTTGGCTCCGAGTTCACAGGCCATGAGTTCTGGGACTTCTGCGAGGACAATTGCATCGACGTCTACTACTCCTCCACGGTGCACCCCAGGTGCAATGGCCAGGTTGAGCGGGCCAATGGTATGGTCCAGGACTCACTCAAGAAAGCCATGCATGACGAACTCAACAAGCACCCCGGCCGGTGGGCCAAAGAGGTACCTCATGTCATGTGGGGTCTACGCACCCAGAAGAGTAGGGCAACGGGATATACTCCCTTCTTCCTAGTGTACGGCTCCGAAGCCGTCCTTCCAGCCGACATCACCCATGGTGCTCCGCGCATCCAGCACTACGAGGAAGGCGAAGCAGAAATCGGCCGCCAGGTCGACATTGATTGCCTAGAAGAACATCGACTCGCCACACTGGTCAGGCATGCAAGACATGAGCAGCAGATACGGCGCTACCACGACCAAAACGTCTGAGAACGCTCCCTTAACGTTGGCGACTTGGCCCTGCACCGAGTCATGTCCACCAAAGACAAGCATAAGCTATCGGCCCCCTAGGAGGGCCCCTTCATCGTCAAAGAAGTTGTTTCGCCAGGAACATATAGCCTCCAGTGGGCTAACGGTGACCCCGTCCCGAACGTGTGGAACATAGAGCATCTCGTCAAGTTCTATCCGTAGAATTTAACAAAGCTATGTATCCTTGGTCTTATATCAATAAAAGTTTCTCTGCCTCATTTTTTGGCTTGTTATCAACTCCTTACCCGGCACCGACGCTGATGCTCGGGGACTTGGCCCGACCCAGAATATGTTTCCTTCACCACGATACCTGGGGGAGTACCCGCTTACTCCGACTCCCGAGTCCTTGCCCAACCCTATATTCCCCCCGGCGACTACTGAGCTAACCCGGCTGGTCCGAGTCCTCAACTGTGAAACCCTGAGCTCCATGCTCAACCTGCGTGCCCCCTACACATAAGCCTCCCCGCCGAGCAGTGTAGCAGGGTAAGCCGTCCTCTCCGTGAGCAGTGGTCAGCAGGTCAAAAAGAGTGCTTAAACGGCATAAGGCAGTAGCCAGTCGGGTGACGCAAAGTGCTAGTCGGCAGGGAAAAGGGCCCAACATAACACTAGCGCCCACTAACACTTCAAATAAATCTGGAATTTTATATATATCCGAACACTACAGAGTTTACATGGATAATTCTCTTTACAGGCCCAGCTCCATCGCTACAGTCTCAGCCAAAGGGGCACACTCCTTGACCAACCCGTCGAACTCTTCATCGGCAAGCTCTTCGGGAATGCCATCTGCGATCGGAGCCAGCTCTTGTGTCGGAAAGTGTATTCTGAACAACGCCAGTATCCGACTCCCGAAGCCAATTGCAGTCTGCTGCATCAACTGGGCTGCGTGGTTTGGACCGGCCCTGAGCCGCTCCACAAACGTTAACGTCGCCGGGCCTGACTCGGCAGGCACCAACGAGTTGGCGTTGAACTCGGCCGCCTGCTTCAGTTCCATCAGCTCCGTCCGAAGCCCTGCAAAGGAATGCACATAAACACCTCGACTTCCTAAATGCTCCAAAAGACTTGGCAAGGGAAACTCACCATGCAGGGTGTTGGTATTTCTTACGATCGCAGATAAATCCGTAAGTGCACGGATACCGTTGTAGCTTTCACCCGGAAGTATTCAGGGTATCGAATCCACAGGGAACGTGTGTACTAATCTTCTAACTAGATCGTCCAAGGACAACAAGAGAAATGATTGGCGAGGGTAGAGAGGATTCCTATGGATAAGGACCTTGATAAGGAAGTTCAGTGTCTATAGTCTGCTTACTTTGGGCACCAGGGTATCCTAGGCCTCTAGGAAATTGCCGGCCAACAGCTCTACGCCGTACCCGAACGGCGAGGATTACAAAGGACGGACAAGGCTGTCACCACCTGCCGCCTACCTCAGAATACGTGGGGCTACGAGGCAAACAAAGGTAACTTCTAGCCTAGACACCACGTCTATGCTATCAATTACTACTTTAGTCTTGTTCCTAGACCAAAGTATTCACTAAGCATTCACAAATGATTAATGAACGATGAACCCGCAAGCAACTATAACAGAGAACTTACTTAATCAAGAGAACTTAATACCATAAGAGATCACGAACACTTACTAGAAGAAGGAAGCATCCGTCGAGGTACAAGATCGGGGAAGAGTGCCGACAGACCCGGCACTTCCCCCGGACTACCCCTCACTCTCTCCCTATTCTCTAGATACTACACTGGAGTAGAGCTTCGCCTTGGAGTGGAGCTTGTGGCTTCTCAATCTTGTGTGTCCCTTCAATGACCGGTATGCAACTATTTATAGCTTGTAGAGGCGGTTGGGAGTGGACACGTGGAAGATGAGGACGAACGGACTCAGTCACAGGTCGGGCGATTCAGGGAGATCGGCCGACGTTCGATCCACCGCCTTGAGTGATGCACGGCGTAGATGGACTCCTGGAGGCGGTGGGAACCCGTACCAGAAGGATGAGGCGGTTTGGCCTCCGGACCAGGTCGGGCGACCGGGGAGATCGGGCGACCGGCTATCGGCACCGATCGGGTCCATCTTCGGCTGAGTGACTGTTTAGTGGGTCCTAATGGCGGTTCCAGGTGGTATAGGTGCATTTGAGTACGTTTAGGTTGGAAGGTGGGCCCTTCTATCCATGTGAACTCCCCTTGGACCATTCCCATCTCTTGGATCCAACCGTCATGGAATCAGTGGCTAGGATGGTCCTGGAGTGTGCTTCTTTGCCTTGGATGAAGTTGGGCCCCATTGGGCTCCGGGCCAGGCTCGGTCGACCGGCCCAGGTCGGCCGATGTATCTTTTGTGCCTGATTGGCCTCATCTTTTGCCAGCCATTATATTGTAGGCCGTGGAGTCCCACCCTAGGTGACACCACTCCATTTGAGTATGTGTACTTGTGGATGTGGCCCCTTTGTTCTTCTCTTGAGGTCCTTCTCCCACATGGGCTTGACCCAACCTTGGTGCATAGGCAAGGGTTGGTCTAGAATGGCTTTCCTAGCATGTATCCAAAGATAGAGTCATTTGGCCTTGGTTGGGCGTCGGCCGACCTGGCTAGGTCGGGCGACCGCCCACCGAGCCCGTTTTGCCTCAAATTTCACCTGTTGCCTCCTGCATACACATAGTCACCAAAACTAGTTGAACATGTTAGATATAAGCCCTATAGCTATGGTGAATATATATCTTTGTGTCAGAGTTGACGGTCTGTGATGTGCATTATTGAGCGTCAACAAGCTCCCCCACACTTAGCCTTTACTCGTCCTCGAGTAAAGCTTTAGGACTAAGGTGGAAACCATGACTCCTTCTGATATGAAGCTAGCATATAAGTTATTCCAAGACATACCTGCACTTGTGAATTTGGAAGTGTCTAACATGCCATCTTGGGTGGTTGAGGAATGGAATGGCCTTGATTCAAGTCATCTCCACTCCTCTGTTAAGTAGCTTGGGTTTTTGATAAATTTTCAAAAACATAACCTTATCTAGCTCCTCAAGTGATTCCTCAGATCTCTCAAAGTGTATAATTCCTCACCAAGGCATTATTTTGCCTTCTTTCACCCTACTTCTAAAAGGCTTGTGTGGAGCTCAAGGTAGGAGTAAAGGAAAGGCACACTTGCATCACATATATTGCAAAGTCAAAGAGTGGATCCAAGAAGAAAACTATTCATACAATCTGATCAAGATGTGCATGTGTGTGGAACAATGGAATTGTAGCTCCTTTTTGTATGATCTCTCTCCTCTTGAATTTATTTTTAGAACATGGCTATCTATTTTTTTTTCTCATGATACTTGGGCCTTCATGTGCCCACATTTTTTTTTTTTATGCTTGGACCTTCATGTGTCCATATTTTTTTTATAGCCCATGTCTCTTTTGAAATAACACTTGGAGAGGAGATCAACACTTTAAGTGGAGTATTTATTTTGTGGATGGATGCAATGTATGTTGCTAACTTCCAGTGTAGAAGTTTAGCATATGTATGTGGAGTGTACGTGATCTTGATCATGAAAGCATGAAGAGAATCTTACAAGGGTCACAACAATTTGACAAAGCTCAATGCAATAAACAAGCAGCATATGTGTAAAGTTTTGCAATGTGAACAACATATGGCTTTGGTAGGAATAAGGCATCACTGAGGAGCTCTGTAAGGCTATTCATTTTAAGGTTTTACAAGAAAAACATCCCAAGCACTTTATACAGAAAGAGCAAGATTTCTTTTATCATACCATATCTTATTAATCAACCACTTAGATAAACATGTTTCCTAAAGATATATGTTCACAAGCACCAGGTGTATGTGCAAGGAATAAAGTATATGCAAGCCAATCAAGGATAGACATGTAAACCAAAGGAGCATCCAAGTTCATTTTAGCATGAGTTTAATTTCAGTGATCATCTCAAGATAAGGCTTATTAAACTCATGAATCAGAGAGGGTGAGGGACAGGATGTGCAAACCATCGCTCTGGACGAAAATGTGGACGAGAGATGCCTGATGGCCTTCGGCCAACTAGGGGGATCGGCCGACCCCTTCTGGGCTTCGCTCACCTTGATCTTTCTTGAGCTGACCTGTGCGATGTTGTACAACCTGTCTATGGGTGGTCTCGATCATGTGCACGTCAGGAAACTCGGGAGACCCCCACACTTGATCTTGTACCTGCATTTATTCATACATGGTGGAAACAAAACAATGGCTCTTTGGTTTTGGGAACCAAGAGCCTTTATTGGATTCAAATATTTCTCTTAGTTATGCAATTTTTATAGAACATTTTTTTAGAGCAAGATGAAAGAACTAGCATCACCTGAAAACCAAGATAAAATTTTGTACAAATGGAACATGTTGCGAAATACTTATCGACCTCCCCCACACTTGGATTTTTGTGTCACGAGACAACAAAAATCAAGTGTATTGGCTTCCTTTGAAATTTGTTCCATGAACAAAACTTACCAAGGTGTTACTGCTGATGTAGCTCCATGTTCTTAAGCATCACCTGTTCATCGTTCTTTTCAATCTCCACCTGAAACGGTTAGCGACCAAAAATACCCGAAGGAAAGTTTATACTAACAACATGTCTTGCTTTTATTCGAAAGGAAAAATAAATAATAATCCAGGCCATCTCCCGGCAGTGCTTTGTTTATGGTCTGAAGCTAGACCATGGGGATCCTCACATTGCAGCTGTCATTGGCGACGTTGTTCCCATGATTATCGCCAATTGTTAATGTACCGTTGAAGTTCTAGCTGCAATGTTAATGCCAAAGATGGAAAAC
This sequence comes from Alloteropsis semialata, assembly GCA_004135705.1. Classification (NCBI taxonomy): domain Eukaryota; kingdom Viridiplantae; phylum Streptophyta; class Magnoliopsida; order Poales; family Poaceae; genus Alloteropsis; species Alloteropsis semialata. Next base: position 31,320,482 of record CM014270.1, read on the forward strand.
GAAATCTGCAATGTTTATGATAAATGAATACATCCACAACCAACCTCCTAAACATTTTAGAAATGAGGACCTTAAGGTGGTTGTAGCCCTTGTGTGCGCTCGGGGCACAAAGTGTAACTAACTCTGGAGATTCATTAAATGAGCATAACTTTTGTGGGATTTTGAAAGAGAAGGTTTCATGCTCATTTATGGAATCCTTTTGCTCGGACTCCAGAGTCAAAATTTCAAGCGTGTCCATGGCCTTTGGGTTCTCTAACTCAAGAGGTTCATCATTGAAAATCAAAGTTGTTTCTCGACCATTATCGAGAACAACTGCCTGAGGGCCTAAGGGACATGGCTTCCGCTTGATTGAAGGCGGTGATGAAGGTCGCTCGAGATGAGAAGTAGGTTCGATTGGCAACACAAACATCACCTTCTCGAGTGGGCTATGCTCGGGGAGAGGCCTTGCCATAGAAGTTTCTGGGCAAGAAATATGAGTGGCAAGAGTAGCTTTCCCGAGCTCCCCATTGAGGCTCCCTTGAGATACTTCTTTTTGGAGAAGCCTTTCTAGTGGGAAGCCTATGAGAAGATCAAAATCGAGGATAGAAAAGATATGGAAATCTAGATGAACCTTGATTTTGTCTATTTTGATCGGCACAGCCCTTGCAATTCCACGACATTCAAAGATGTGTCCTGAGGGACTTTTGAAAAGCTTGTCGGTCGAGGCTAGAGGCATGTTGCCTAAGAAAATGTTTGCGAAGGATTCAGACATGATGCTAGCCTCGACGGTTGGGTTGTAAAGGGCTTCTACGAGAATTCCCCATAAAGAGCAAGGCATGGTTGTGGAAGGTGCAACCATCCGAATTGCTTCAGAAGAATGCTTTACTTCCTTTAACCATTCTATTGGTGGTTCCCTTATGGACATATCGGGGAAAACCTCCTTGAGTGGATCTGATGGATGATAAATGGGAGGTGTCATAGCCTTTTTGTGCCTAGTGTGATCCGAGGGATTTCCAGAATCCTCAGATGCCGAAGGTAGAACTTTTTCTTCCTTCGGTGGCTTTGGTTCGGGAGTGGGCTCTAAGACTGGATCGTGCGAGGTAAAATGGTTTGGCTCGGGTATGACCATACTAGGATCATCTTGCTCGGATCTTGTCTTAAAGCTGTGCTGGGGTTCGTGCTGCGTTTCGATGGAGGGAGTGTTTTCCAGAATCTTTTCTAGAAGAGCTCTCCCTTCATCCAGGGTTACGTGCATGAACGAACCACCGGCGGCACCATCTAGGATGAAAGCAGCTTCTTTTTTTAGGCCCGATCGAAAATGTTGCATGAGCATGAAGTCGGGTATGCCTAAGTCTGGGCCAAACTTGTTTAGTGAAACAAATCTCTCCCAAGCTGCACCTAGAGTTTCCTTCTCACTCTGCTGGAAGCAGACGATCTCCCTCCGAAGGGCACATATACGGTGAATAGGGAAGAAGTAAAGACAAAACTTATCCCGTAATTTTTCCCAATTTCCGTTTACATCCCTGACGGTTTGGTAGTACCATCTCTTTGCCGTCTCATCGAGAGAGAACGGAAATAACTTCCATTTGATGGTCTCTTGTGTCATGCCTGAGATTCTCAAACATGAGCACAACAACTCGAATTCTCGCAGGTGATCATAAGGATTTTCGTTGTTGGCCCCTGAGAAGATTTTATTCCGAACCATGGCTATAAAGCCGGGGCGGAGTTCAAAGCTAGTTGTGGTGATTGGTTGATCAGAAGGTGGTAGCTCAAAGAACTCACGCCTTGGAGCAGAGAAGTCTATAATAGAATATTGCTCCATGGTAGAGGGGGTAACTGGTAAAAGAAAATAAAAGAAAAATAAAAAGATACGAGGACGAACAAGGTTCGAAGATAATACAGCAACCGTTCCCCGGCAACGGCGCCAGAAAGCTTGTTGGTATTTCTTACGATCGCAGATAAATCCGCAAGCGCACGGATACCGTTGTAGCTTTCACCCGGAAGTATTCAGGGTATCGAATCCACAGGGAACGTGTGTACTAATCTTCTAACTAGATAGTCCAAGGACAACAAGAGAAATGATTGGCGAGGGTAGAGAGGATTCCTATGGATAAGGACCTTGATAAGGAAGCTCAGTGTCTATAGTCTGCTTACTTTGGGCACCGGGGTATCCTAGGCCTCTAGGATATTGCCGGCCAACACTCTACGCCGTACCCGAACGGCGAGGATTACAAAGGACGGACAGGGCTGTCACCACCTGCCGCCTACCTCTGAATACGTGGGGCTACGAGGCAAACAAAGGTAACTTCTAGTCTAGACACCACATCTATGCTATCAATTACTACTTTAGTCTTGTTCCTAGACCAAAGTATTCACTAAGTATTCACAAATGATTAATGAACGATGAACCCACAAGCAACTATAACAGAGAACTTACTTAATCAAGAGAACTTAATACCATAAGAGATCACGAACACTTACTAGAAGAAGGAAGCATCCGTCGAGGTACAAGATCGGGGAAGAGTGCCGACAGACCCGGCACTTCCCCCGGACTACCCCTCACTCTCTCCCTAATCTCTAGATACTACACTGGAGTAGAGCTTCGCCTTGGAGTGGAGCTTGTGGCTTCTCAATCTTGTGTGTCCCTTCAATGACCGGTATGCAACTATTTATAGCTTGTAGAGGCGGTTGGGAGTGGACACGTGGAAGATGAGGACGAACGGACTCAGTCACAGGTCGGGCGATTCGGGGAGATCGGCCGACGTTCGATCCACCGCCTTGAGTGATGCACGGCGTAGATGGACTCCTGGAGGCGGTGGGAACCCGTACCAGAAGGATGAGGCGGTTTGGCCTTCGGACCAGGTCGGGCAACCGGGGAGATCGGGCGACCGGCTATCGGCACCGATCAGGCCCATCTTCGGCTGAGTGACTGTTTAGTGGGTCCAATGGCGGTTCCAGGTGGTATAGGTGCATTTGAGTACGTTTAGGTTGGAAGGTGGGCCCTTCTATCCATGTGAACTCCCCTTGGACCATTCCCATCTCTTGGATCCAACCGTCATGGAATCAGTGGCTAGGATGGTCCTGGAGTGTGCTTCTTTGCCCTGGATGAAGTTGGGCCCCATTGGGCTCCGGGCCAGGCTCGGCCGACCGGCCCAGGTCGGCCGACGTATCTTTTGTGCCTGATTGGCCTCATCTTTTGCCAGCCATTATATTGTAGGCCGTGGAGTCCCACCCTAGGTGACACCACTCCATTTGAGTATGTGTACTTGTGGATGTGGCCCTTTGTTCTTCTGTTGAGGTCCTTCTCCCACATGGGCTTGACCCAACCTTGTTGCATAGGCAAGAGTTGGTCTAGAATAGCTTTCCTAGCACATATCCAAAGATAGAGTCATTTGGCCTTGGTTGGGCGTCGGCCGACCTGGCTAGGTCGGGCGACCGCCCACCGAGCCCGTTTTGCCTCAAATTTCACCTGTTGCCTCCTGCATACACATTGTCACCAAAACTAGTTGAACATGTTAGATATAAGCCCTATAGCTATGGTGAATATATATCTTTATGTCAGAGTTGATGGTCTGTGATGTGCATTAATGAGCGTCAACACAGGGCTCGGTCATGCTCATCCTTCAAGACCTGGTTGGCTTCCTTCAGGTGCTCGGACTCGGTTGCCAGGCGAAGATTGGCTGCTTTCAGCCCCCCGGACCTCCTCCTCGAGCTTATGCTTGGCCTCGGCCAGCTCGTCTTCAAGCTTCTTCTTGGCTCCAGCCAGCTTGTCGACCTTCCCTTGAAGGGCGGCCTCCCTCTTCCTCGCCTCTACAAAGAAACCCCCATGAGCACAGGCTGCTCGGAGAGATGCATCAGCAAGCAAAGGAACAAAGAACTTACCCTCCGTGATAACACCCATGTCTTTCACGAGGTCCTCATTGGTCTTTTGTAGGTCTTCAAGCTCCCGCTCCCTCTGCATCTGGTACTCCTTGGCGGCTTCAGCTTCACGGACCCGATCCGTGTGGATTTGTGCCAAGGTTCGGCGGTCTTCCAGGGCCTGCCGCCGGAAGTCAAGATCCCTCGCGGCCCGTGCCGTGAAGCCCTGTCATACAACACATTAGCCCTCAGGTTAACCCACGATTCACATTCACAACAAGGCACCGGAACGACATACCTGCACAACACGGACAGAAACCGCGGAAGTCCCATTAACTGCGGGCCAACGACTCGCTGCGTGCCAACGGCTCTTTCGCTGCAGGACTCGGCCAGCCCCGACCCTCGGGGACTCGGCGCTCTTGACTCCGGTCAACGGGTCTCCGGACTCGGCCAGCCCCGACCCTCGGGGACTCGGCGCTCTTGACTCCGGTCAATGGGTCTCCGGACTCGGCCAGCCCCGACCCTCGGGGACTCGGCGCTCTTGACTCCGGTCAACGGGTCTCCGGACTCGGCCAGCCCCGACCCTCGGGGACTCGGCGCTCTTGACTCCGGTCAACGGGTCTCCGGACTCGGCCAGCCCCGACCCTCGGGGACTCGCGCTCTTGACTCCGGTCAACGGGTCTCTGGACTCGGCGCTCTTGACTCCGGTCAACGGGTCTCCGGACTCGGCCAGCCCCGACCCTCGGGGACTCGGCGCTCTTGACTCCGGTCAACGGGTCTCCGGACTCGGCCAGCCCCGACCCTCGGGGACTCGGCGCTCTTGACTCCGGTCAACAGGTTTCCGGACTCGGCCAGCCCCGACCCTCGGGGACTCGGCGCTCTTGACTCCGGTCAACGGGTTTCCGGACTCGGCCAGCCCCGACCCTCGGGGACTCGGCGCTCTTGACTCCGGTCAACGGGTCTCCGGACTCGGCCAGCCCCGACCCTCGAGGCCTCAGCGCTCTTGACTCCGGTCAACGGGCTTCCGGACTCGGCCAGCCCCGACCCTCGGGAACTCGGCACTCTTGATTCCGATCAACGGGTCTCCGGACTCGGCTCGCCCCGGTTCTCAGGGACTCAGTGCTCTTGACTCCAGTCAACGGATCTCCGGACTCAGCCAGCCCCGACCCTCGGGGACTCGGCGCTCTTGACTCCGGTCAACAGGTCTCCGGATTCGGCTCGCCCCGGTTCTCAGGGACTCGGTGCTCTTGACTCCTGTCAATGGGTCTCAGGGCTCGGTGCCTCAGCACGTCGACCAAGAAGACTCCATAATTTGTTTCTATTGTGCGAACCTACGATGCCTTTCTTGACCCCTGGGTCCAGGGACACAGATATTGCATTTATAAGAAATAAAAAAGAGAAAAGATTCAATACAAGGATTACAAATTACAAAGGGAGCCGGTCAAGGGGCCGGTTACAAGAACCAAACACATCAACCGTCAAGATGACGGCCTGGGGCACTCGTCCCTGCGTTTAGTGCTGCATCTGAAGCAAGCTTGGCTCACATGAGCTCCTCGCAAGCTCTCTTGTAGCACCACTGCAGCCGTCGACGGGACAGCACCAATAGAGGGCTGTTAGCGAATGCCTCCGGGTATCCCTTGCTCTATAAAGCATTTCACCCCACATGGCCCACGTCACATGGGAATGCAGGGGTGAATGGGACAGCATTCAGACGCTAATCAACACCTCCAGATCTTCGCAAGCACTCTTCTAGCACCACGCTATCAAGTCTCCATGATCCTCCCCGGAGGATGAACCCAGTACCAAGTCCCCAACATGGTGTGTCATATGCCTATCTTCTAATAACTGCAAGGCTCAGGGCCTTGGTGTATATTTATAGGCCCGAGCTAAATGATAACATGTGACTCCGGTTGCATTGTTCAGCGCGTGAGCTCTGTGCCACGCAGTAGCTCCTCTCTTCGAGGTGCTCAGTCCGCCCTTATCCTTTTTGGCTTCATTCAACCACGGGAACTCTCTGTGCGATCATGTGAATACTGTTCTTGTCACGACTCGTCTGGCAAAGCTTATCCTTCAGGCGGCCTGATTGCCCCGAAGCTTGGAGATCCTTTTCTTTTGACCATTAGCCCGACTTTTCTAGTCGGCCCAATGCTCGGGGACTACTCCATATGGAGGGCTCCTTGCGTCGCCCTCCATATGCCCCATCAGGATGTGTCACTTTTCCCAAGTGGTGTAGCTCCTCGGCGTCCGACTCGGCCACGACTCGGCGCTACGCCACTCGAGGCTCCGCCTCGGGTTTGCCCAGGGTCATCCCCGGATGGCCTGCGGTTTTCTTTTTTGAGCACCGCCCACCCTTGTGTCGGCCTGCCGATCAAGACGCTTCAGCCGACCTGGAAGGCTTCGTTTCTTCATCGACAGTCCGACACGCGCCTGCACGTTGCTCGGGGACTTGTGGGATATGGGTACCCCTGGGCCCACTACCGACTGGGAAGCCAGTCGGCCTGGTCCCACATCTGACAAGGAGGTGGGCCGATCCCTAAAAGTGCATCTAGGCCCTCAAGTAGATTTTGGTGAATTGTGTGACAAATCGATTAAAAGACTAACTTGTTTGTTTAAGTGCATGAGCAGGGATCTATTCTTATAGTTCATTTACAGTTTATATGCTCATGATATATATGTGTTTATTAATCAAAGCAAGCAAGTATGATCCCATGATTTCTAGAATGTTGAAAATGGCATGTCATTGGTATTCATGATGGAGACATAGTTCTATGATTTATATATGGTCTCTAATTGCTTAAGATGGACAGTCATTAAAATATTGGGATGATAGTTTCAAAGAAGTATGCTTGGATCATTATTGGTCTCATGCCAAGGAGGGTTTTTGGACAAGGCATGAGACACTATCACTATGATGAAGATAGAGATCCATGGATCAGTTGAGAAAAGAAGAATTATTGAATAAGATTGGATATTGCAATAAGATTGGATAGTGTAAGACTTCATGTATGAATGATAAAAATGACATGAGTATATGTGTTACATATTGGTCTTCAATTGGAAGCTTGCATTATGTGGGATATTCTTTGTCAATCAAGAACAAGCATTTGAAGATTCTTTCAAGTGAAATTCATTCAAAGGCAAAGCAAAGTCAACTTGATGATACAAGGGTAAGTGATGAAGAAGCAAATCGAGATGACTAGAGCGAGGGACTAAGCAAGCTAAGGTGCAAATTGCTAGGGTGAAGCATCTAGTATCCGGGGTGTGTTCGAAGTATCATATTCAAGTCTCATCAAGAAAAGCAATGCAATGCATATATATGTTATGATTGATAAAGAGGGTGACCTAAGGATTAAAGTGAACTCAAATATAAGTTATGAAAAATCCTAAGTCACTAGCTCAAGGTGGATATGCTCAGTTGAAGATACAATGTTGAAAAGCCCTCAAAGAAGTGACTGATCAAGTAATGGCATGATCATTGACATACAAGCTCAAGTAGTTGAATTATGATTTATCTTATGTCTTGAGTATAGGTATGCCGTACTATCAAGAGGGATGCAACATTGGTTGAATGACAATCTCCAAAAGTGCTCAAGTGAACCCTTGTGAGTTTAACCATGAGAGATTCTAACTTAGTGGGGGTTCCCTGGGTAAACCGGTTTTACCGGTTTTGGGAACCGGTTAAACCGGTTTATGTGGCCTGAGCGTCTAACGGCTAGTTTGTTTGAAATCCGGTGAAACCGGTTTTGGTAACCGGTGAAACAGGTTTTCTCTGACAAAAAAACAGCTAGTTTTTGGTGGGATGGGTATTTATACCCATGAGCTCCTCATTGAGGGGCTGCTGGTTCTTTGGCGTCCCTTGCATATTCCTGAGGCCAGCTGAGCTCTCCCCAACCTCTCTTTGTGAGATTTGAGCAATCCTTGTGAGATTCTTGAGTTGGGTTGAGAGAGTGACTTGTGTGTGAGCATTGGAGAGCAATCTATTCCTTGAGCACTTGTGGTTTCGTCGATCAGCTGTTGAAGCATTTGTTACTCTTGGAGGTTCTTCCTCCTAGACGGCTAGGCGTTGCCCGGTGAGCTACCGAAGTGTGTGGTGAGCCACGGGATCGTTTGTGAAGGTTTCACCTCGCCTCCGCAAGGGAAGAGGTCACTTAGTGGAAGGAAGAGATAGCTTGACCTTGGGTGGTCGTATAAGCTTCCTCAACGGAGAGTAGGATTCACCGTGCCGTGGTGGCTGCTTGGTGCGAGCGGTGAATCCGAACTTCGGGAGAAAAATCTCTTGTCTCTTGGTTTGAGCTCTTTCCTCAATTTGTCTTTTCTAGCATATTACTTGTGCTTCCGCTACGATCTACTTTGGTGTGTTGAGCTGTGTGCAGGAGCTTCATTGGAACACTTGGAAACATCCCTGGAAGCTTCACACCATTTGTGGTTTGTGCTAGAATTCGTAGAGGGGAATTATACTTGTTGGTGTCATCTGTGTGAAACCGGTTTTTCCGGTTTCCCAAACCGGTTTGTGGGCTGACTGTTGGATTTAGTTTTTGTAATTTGCAGATTCGCCTATTCACCCCCCCTCTAGTCGACATCAAGGTCCTTTCAATCCCAGGCTGGCCCACGAGGATCCTTGGCTTGATGGACAAGATTGGAGAAGACTTAGCCCGCAAGGCATTCAGCGATATCCTCGGATCCCACCCGGAGATCATGGAGAATATACGGCGGCCGATACAGATTAGTTTCCTAATTTGAGCCGGATACAATTAGAGATAACCAACTTGTAAACCCTAGGCCGCCAGCCTATATAAGGCGACCTAGGTCAACCCCTTCATTCATTCGATTCCTAGCCACCAGATCCCCCATTGTAACCAGGAGCTCGTCGCTGTTCTCTAGAACTCGCCGAGCAAATCAATACAAGACCCCCGAGCACAGGACATAGGGTATTATACCTCCGGGTAGCCCGAACCTGTATAATCCCTGTGTCCCTGTGTTACCTCGAGCTCCCTAGTCCAGCGATCTCCCTTTGCCTACAAATCAACCATCTGGGTACNGAATGCCTCCGGGTATCCCTTGCTCTACAAAGCATTTCACCCCACATGGCCCTCGTCACATGGGAATGCAGGGGTGAATGGGACAGCATTCAGACGCTAATCAACACCTCCAGATCTTCGCAAGCACTCTTCTAGCACCACGCTATCAAGTCCCCATGATCCTCCCCGGAGGATGAACCCAGTACCAAGTCCCCAACATGGTGTGTCATATGCCTATCTTCTAATAACTGCAAGGCTCAGGGCCTTGGTGTATATTTATAGCCCCGAGCTAAATGATAACATGTGACTCTGGTTGCATTGTTCAGCGCGTGAGCTCTGTGCCACGCAGCAGCTCCTCTCTTCGAGGTGCTCAGTCCGCCCTTATCCTTTTTGGCTTCATTCAACCACGGGAACGCTCTGTGCGATCATGTGAATACTGTTCTTGTCACGACTCGTCTGGCAAAGCTTATCCTTCAGGCGGCCTGATTGCCCCGAAGCTTGGAGATCCTTTTCTTTTGACCATTAGCCCGACTTTTCTAGTCGGCCCAATGCTCGGGGACTACTCCATATGGAGGGCTCCTTGCGTCGCCCTCCATATGCCCCATCAGGATGTGTCACTTTTCCCAAGTGGTGTAGCTCCTCGGCGTCCGACTCGGCCACGACTCGGCGCTACGCCACTCGAGGCTCCGCCTCGGGTTTGCCCAGGGTCATCCCCGGATGGCCTGCGGTTTTCTTTTTTGAGCACCGCCCACCCTTGTGTCGGCCTGCTGATCAAGACGCTTCAGCTGACCTGGAAGGCTTCGTTTCTTCATCGATAGTCCGACACGCGCCTGCACGTTGCTCGGGGACTTGTGGGATATGGGTACCCCTGGGCCCACTACCGACTGGGAAGCCAGTCGGCCTGGTCCCACATCTGACAAGGAGGTGGGCCGATCCCTAAAAGTGCATCTAGGCCCTCAAGTAGATTTTGGTGAATTGTGTGACAAATCGATTAAAGGACTAACTTGTTTGTTTAAGTGCATGAGCAGGGATCTATTCTTATAGTTCATTTACAGTTTATATGCTCATGATATATATGTGTTTATTAATCAAAGCAAGCAAGTATGATCCCATGATTTCTAGAATGTTGAAAATGGCATGTCATTGGTATTCATGATGGAGACATAGTTCTATGATTTATATATGGTCTCTAATTGCTTAAGATGGACAGTCATTAAAATATTGGGATGATAGTTTCAAAGAAGTATGCTTGGATCATTATTGGTCTCATGCCAAGGATGGTTTTTGGACAAGGCATGAGACACTATCACTATGATGAAGATAGAGATCCATGGATCAGTTGAGAAAAGAAGAATTATTGAATAAGATTGGATATTGCAATAAGATTGGATAGTGTAAGACTTCATGTATGAATGATAAAAATGACATGAGTATATGTGTTACATATTGGTCTTCAATTGGAAGCTTGCATTATGTGGGATATTCTTTGTCAATCAAGAACAAGCATTTGAAGATTCTTTCAAGTGGAATTCATTCAAAGGCAATGCAAAGTCAACTTGATGATACAAGGGTAAGTGATGAAGAAGCAAATCGAGATGACTAGAGCGAAGGACTAAGCAAGCTAAGGTGCAAATTGCTAGGGTGAACATCTAGTATCCGGGGTGTGTTCGAAGTATCATATTCAAGTCTCATCAAGAAAAGCAATGCAATGCATATATATGTTATGATTGATAAAGAGGGTAACCTAAGGATTAAAGTGAACTCAAATATAAGTTATGGAAAATCCTAAGTCACTAGCTCAAGGTGGATATGCTCAGTTGAAGATACAATGTTGAAAGCCCTCAAAGAAGTGATTGATCAAGTATTGGCATGATTATTGACATACAAGCTCAAGTGGTTGAATTATGATTTATCTTATGTCTTGAGTATAGGTATGCCGTACTATCAAGAGGGATGCAACATTGGTTGAATGACAATCTCCAAAAGTGCTCAAGTGAACCCTTGTGAGTTTAACCATGAGAGATTCTAACTTAGTGGGGGTTCCCTGGGTAAACCGGTTTTGGGAACCGGTTAAACCGGTTTATGTGGCCTGAGCGTCTAACGGCTAGTTTGTTTGAAATCCGGTGAAACCGGTTTTGGTAACCGGTGAAACAGGTTTTCTCTGACAAAAAAACAGCTAGTTTTTGGTGGGATGGGTATTTATACCCATGAGCTCCTCATTGAGGGGCTGCTGGTTCTTTGGCGTCCCTTGCATATTCCTGAGGCCAGCTGAGCTCTCCCCAACCTCTCTTTGTGAGATTTGAGCAATCCTTGTGAGATTCTTGAGTTGGGTTGAGAGAGTGACTTGTGTGTGAGCATTGGAGAGCAATCTATTCCTTGAGCACTTGTGGTTTCGTCGATCAGCTGTTGAAGCATTTGTTACTCTTGGAGGTTCTTCCTCCTAGACGGCTAGGCGTTGCCCGGTGAGCTACCGAAGTGTGTGGTGAGCCACGGGATCGTTTGTGAAGGTTTCACCTCGCCTCCGCAAGGGAAGAGGTCACTTAGTGGAAGGAAGAGATAGCTTGACCTTGGGTGGTCGTATAAGCTTCCTCAACGGAGAGTAGGATTCACCGTGCCGTGGTGGCTGCTTGGTGCGAGCGGTGAATCCGAACTTCGGGAGAAAAATCTCTTGTCTCTTGGTTTGAGCTCTTTCCTCAATTTGTCTTTTCTAGCATATTACTTGTGCTTCCGCTACGATCTACTTTGGTGTGTTGAGCTGTGTGCAGGAGCTTCATTGGAACACTTGGAAACATCCCTGGAAGCTTCACACCATTTGTGGTTTGTGCTAGAATTCGTAGAGGGGAATTATACTTGTTGGTGTCATCTGTGTGAAACCGGTTTTTCCGGTTTCCCAAACCGGTTTGTGGGCTGACTGTTGGATTTAGTTTTTGTAATTTGCAGATTCGCCTATTCACCCCCCCTCTAGTCGACATCAAGGTCCTTTCAATCCCAGGCTGGCCCACGAGGATCCTTGGCTTGATGGACAAGATTGGAGAAGACTTAGCCCGCAAGGCATTCAGCGATATCCTCGGATCCCACCCGGAGATCATGGAGAATATACGGCGGCCGATACAGATTAGTTTCCTAATTTGAGCCGGATACAATTAGAGATAACCAACTTGTAAACCCTAGGCCGCCAGCCTATATAAGGCGACCTAGGTCAACCCCTTCATTCATTCGATTCCTAGCCGCCAGATCCCCCATTGTAACCAGGAGCCCGTCGCTGTTCTCTGGAACTCGCCGAGCAGATCAATACAAGACCCCGAGCACAGGACGTAGGGTATTATACCTCCGGGTAGCCTGAACCTGTATAATCCCTGTGTCCCTGTGTTACCTCGAGCTCCCTAGTCCAGCGATCTCCCTTTGCCTACAAATCAACCATCTGGGTACCCCCGGGTGGACTGCCGGACTAGAACTCCGACAATCATATATGTGTGTGTTTTGGAGCGTAGATACTTCCTGGCAGTAGTTATGATTGTGAAAGTGGGTTTTTACTTGAATGGCATACTTACTAATTGTTATGATCGTGCGAGTGCATTTTTATACTTGAATGGCATACTTCCTAATTGTTATGATCGTGCGAGTGCATTTTTATACTTGAAGAATCATACATAACTAAAACAGGTCCTAACTAAAAATTGGTTTGTGGTAACTACTGGAGGAGATGAATGTGATTTCAATTGTATATTTGTTTTTGGTGATTTTCATCCCAAGTTTATATGATTGTCCTAACTGATTTTTATGCCCTTTTGTTACAAGCTGGGTTGCCTACTGACCGGAATCCGTCATGGCGTGGTACATTTGCCGCTGCTGCTGCATGGCTCGTGCGTGCTCCCACAGTGGCAATTGGATGGAAGGTGAAGATGGAGGCAGCTTCGACAAGGAGACCCAAGGTGAGCTGCATTTGCTTGGGAAAATTCCATTTTGCTCGTTGTGACCTGACGTTGGCTACCAAAAATCGATGAATGGTTTGAGCAATGAAGAAAACATGTCGATTTGACATCCCCAAGATTCAATGTAGTCTTTTTTTTGTTTCCATTGTCCTGTAGATAACCAGCAACACACATATTGTTTCTTAATCATATATGTATGCATCATTTTGGGTTTATGTGATTCGTCCTTATGGTTGCATGTCTGTGTTTGCATAGATACTATCAGCTTGCTGCAATACTAGAGTAGACCATATGTTTATCCGATTTTGCCACGTTTGTATGCATGTGCTTTACTGGTTTTTATGTTTTTTTGCGAGGTGTGTGGACGAGTAGAACTTGATCTGCGACAGCTCGATGACTGCAGGCGAGCACCATCATCTTTTATGCCTTTCTCTCTATTTTTTCTCAGCAAACTGCTTTGTTTCTGTGTATAAGCATGATCTTATGATTGTTTTTGTCCCCCACCACAGCATGCGGATTAGCTATTGATTGTTATTCTATCATTAACCTGAACTCTGAACTGTCTTATTTGATTTCTATACTCTGAACTCAAATGGAAACATCTACATTTTGGTTAAAAAACTGAGGCTTTTGATTGTAGATATATTGCTATGTTGCATTACACAAAACTAAATATGTATATATGATTGCCCTCACTAGTTTTTATGCCTTTTATTGTGAGGTGGGTGGATGAGGACGATCTGATGAGGGAATAGCTTCTAGACTGCTAGCAATACTAGTGATGGAGACGTTCTTGGCGATGGAGCTCCGACGACTTGTCCCTATTTGGGACCATATGTTGCTCGAGGCCGACCATGTTTATAGGATTTTGTTGGTTTGTTTATATGCTTTCCCCTAGTACACGAGACATCATGTATGGCACGAGCAAGAACATCTTTCTATGATTGCTTTTTTTCTACAATTTTGTAACATGGTGGTTCAGCTGGAGATGAAAAAATCTTCTTTGATGTCGATTTGTAAGGGCACATTGGTTGGTTCTACACTAGCATGATTCTATTTTTATTCTTGAATAACACCAATGAAACATTTGGATTTGTGAATTACTAGTTGCAAAAAAAAATTGCATTTATATGAAGTCACCAAAGTTTTCTATGACTTTTTGATGTGAGGTGTGCCATCACAACTCTATAGAATCAGAGTATCATACAATGACTGTTTCAAATTTCAAATGTCAAGAAATAACTTAACGTTTCTATGATTGTTCTTATGTGGATCATATACATACATACATAAAAGTGTGATTTCTATGCGTAGCAATACCATCTATTATGATAGTCGATCTCGTTGAACAAAGTCAAGGACTTGTCAAATAAAAATTTCAAATTTGAGAAAAGTTTGAGAGCTTGCAAACATTTATATGCTCACGTTCGCATGTTTCTATGCTTGAAGAGCCTTCCTCCTGAACAATAGAAAATTATTCAAAAAACGTAAATTTATGAATTTTTAAAATTCAAAAAAACATTGACAATGGATCTCAAATCTAGCACAAAAATATCAGGAATCTAGTGGTGAAAACCCTTTTTTAGTTTGACGTTTCATTGAAAAGTTATCGTGAAAAAAGAAACGAAATAAGGTGATTTGCTTGCATGCATGCATGCGTCAGAAGCATCAGGTGGCAGGTGGGTCAGGTGACTGATGCATGTGTCAGGTGGTAGATCTGATTGGGTTTTTCTTTTGTGGAAAGTGGTGGGATGGTTGGCACATAGGGTGGGGGCCCATTTGCAGGTATGTGAGAGGCTTTCAATAGCTATTCAAAGCCCAGGGCTCCCAATAGTAGGGTGCTAAATATATAAATATATATATATATAGGGTGAGGCTAAAATGCAACAAGGTGCATTTTCTATACAAAATGCACAGACCCTAGCAAGACTACCAAAAAAGAAAAAAACCCGCGCTCCCGAACCCTGCGCGCCCGTCCACCCACTTGCTGCCTGATTGCATGCATGCATGCATACATGGAATCTTTTTTGACTAAAAATTGCAGTTCACTTTTTCTCCTAAACCGTAAATCGGATCTGTGAACCATTTGTTGTGTCTTACTCACAAAAATGTGCTTAACAAAACAAGATCCAACATGGATATATTTTGTGTATTTTTTGTTAGTTGCAACTCGGAAGCATATACAATTGCAACTCGGAAGCATATACAATTGCAACTACTAGTTGCAACTAGACTTGCAGCTCAACTCTGTATGTGTTGCAACTCGAGTTGCAACTCAAGTTGCAACACATACAGAGTTGAGCTGCAAGTCTAGTTGCAACTAGTAGTTGCAATTGTATTGCAACTCGAGTTGCAGCTCTGTACGCAATAAATGTTTATACAAATGCAACAAATATTTATACAAATGCAACAAATGTTTATACAAATGCAACAAATGTTTAGTTTCGTGACACAAAGACAAAGACATTCAATAATACAACGCAACAAATATTTAGACAAATGCAACAAATATTTATTTTTGTGACAAAGGGATAGAAACATTCAAAAATATAACACAACAGACAAATGCAACAAATGTTTAGATAATAGGTGAAAGTTAAAACATTTGTTGCAATTGCAATTGAATTGCATACAACTGCAAATCCAGTTGCAACTCTGGGCGCAACTGAAAGTCAAACTTTTTTTGCAAAAAAGTCAAACATTTGTTGCATTTATTAAACAGAAAGACATTTATTGCAATTGCAATCGAATTGCATACAGCTGCAAATCCAGTTGCAACTCTGGGCGCAACTGAAAGTCAAACATTTGTTGCATTTATTAAACAGAAAGTCAAACATTTGTTACAATTGCAATCGAATTGCATACAGCTGAAAATCCAGTTGTAACTCTGGGCGCAATTGAATTGCAACTGGATATGGTTATAAACACCACATGCAAATATAACATGTATAGAGTTGCAAATGAAAAGCACACAGAGTTGCAATTCACTAAAAGACGCACAAAATATATTCATGTTGGATCTAGTTTTGTTAAGCACATTTTTTTGAGTAAGATGCAACAAACGGTTCGTAGTTTGGTCTTACGGTTTAGAAGATATCGCATTTTTTCAATTCAAATCAAAAAAAAATTCTGCACATGCACATAAACTGGCATCACGTGTTTAGGTTGGACTATTAGTTTTGCATGTGTGCATATGCTGGAAGGGTCCGTTCGGCAATGTTGGGTCAGCCCAGGTGCGCAGTCAGACCTGGGTGCATTTTCTAAAGTGTACGTGGTGCAGGGAAGTATAGATTGCGCAAGAAAAGAGCAGGCTAAAAAGAACATAAATTAAGATGCAATATATCAAACATAAACAAAGATGCAATAAATACTTAAAGGATAATGGCAAATATTTTTGGATTTTGTAGTTTATGGAAGAAAAACACAATTAACATAACATAGTCCTGGATTATATTATGTACCTTGATAGTCAGAAGGCAAATTCTTCTGAGTAGTACACCAGGATCTTGATACACATGTACATAGTACAAGGACTCACAAGACTCTCATAAGACTCTTACTAACTCTCACACTTAGACACTGATGTGAGTCTTTTATTTAGGATACATGACACACTTAGTACTACTATACTTGTGGAGATGGATGGCTGCGGTGTGGACTTGCGAATGAGAGTGTGAGTGAGGATGCCCCCTTCCTTGTCTCTCCTCCTTATATAGGGGCTGCAAGGGTACGGCTGGCGGTGGAGATGCATCTTCATGATGATCTTGTTGACCTTGGATAAGTATTATTCTCCATGATTCTTCTTTTTGACTTCTCCAAAGGTGAAGCATCTTGATAATATTTTTTTAGCCTTTCTAAAGCATTATGATATCTCTTTTTAACTATAACATCTTGATAATGTTCTTTTTGACTTATCCATTGGTATTATTATTCATCTTTTTGACTTTAGGAAAAGTCCGTCATGATTTTCCTTTTTGACTATCATAAAGATAGCCCTATCTTCAATAGTGTATTCCATTTGCAATAGTATGATCCATTGTCTTCTTCTTAGTCATCTTCCTCATAGTTTATCATTGGTGGTCCTTCTGTACCATCAACCTCGTCTGGCTGCTACATCTCTTGCCAGGACATGAACTCACAATATTCTTTTCGCAGTTGTGTGTCTTTGCCATAGTCTGGCTTTATCAGTCTTCCCACACATCTAGTGATGGTGCCAAAACTTCCTTGATGTCTAGGAAGAAAGATCCTCATGATTTTATTTTGAAAAACCATATGGTATGAAGGATCAAACCTAACATTGTCTTCAAGTTATTTGGCTTCATTGAAAATCCTCCAATTGTCATGATTGGTGTCTCTGGACAGCAATTCTTTATAATCTTGAGCTAGGTCATAAATTTCATTACTGGGAAAGCTGTAACATCCCTTGTTGATGTAGACATCATGCATTACGGGCCTTAGTGGTGGAGTGAATTTCGGTGGCGAAGAATAGAACATAATTTTGATTCTTCCTTTAACATAATATAGCTTCTTGCATGCTTCTTTAATGGCCGTTGCCAAGTCAGAGTGGAGAATTTCTTCCATTGATCCATCAATAGCATGGACCAACCCTTGATCTATAATATAATGTAAGGAGATATCTTCAATAGAATATGTCTACAAGCTTCTGAAATACTTTAGATTTATATTAGCCCTAAGGATGATGTACTTGTGTCTTGGATGAATAATCAATTTGTTGTCAAGATGAAGAAATGGGAAGGTGTGAATATTGACTGATATTCCTTTATTTTTGTCTTTCCCAATATACAGACTAAGGAAGTAATCTTGGAGGCCAAGAAATACCCTCATCTATCTTTGCTGATATTTTTCCCAAATTAGGTCAATAATATCTTGGGTCAGGACTGATAGAACTTGCTCAGTTTTGAGGCTCAGCCTCGGGATGAGTAGTTCATAAGGGGTATTGGCAATCGGCGAGGATGACCTATATTTTTTGAGTGTAGTAAGATTGGATTTATCAGAAGTATTTCTCTCAAGAATATATGTGGTATCATCTTGATGGTAGTTGGAGGCATCGGATTCTTGGAGTGGCACGGTTTGAGTAGATGCACTTATGGTTTTTATTTGTTTGGTGGATGCGATATGCATGGTCTCACTATAAGACATCTCGCTCTTTTGATAAAAATCATCTGATAAGTGAGATTGGGGTACTTTTGAAGATCTCATTCTAGAATCACATACGTCGTGATCCAATAAATTTGGTTCAAGATTATCAAATAAATTTGAAGGGCATTTTCCTTTCTTGGAAGCATAATTTTCATGACCTGAGCGGGGTCTTTCTTCTGATATTTGGGAACTTCTTTGAGATCTGATTATTTTGAGGATCTTTCCTGTGAGACAGAAAGATTATCTTGCATACCAGAATCTTTGCTCATAATTTTGAAATAATATGCAAGCCCATTGAGAGCATAAGCCTTATCTTTCTTGGTTTTTACTTGCCAAAGTAGGTTTAACAATCCTTGCTGCGATTCGCTCACCATAAAATTGTGGTTGAAGCGCTCACGATCTCCATCTGGAAGTACCGGCAACCTCGAAGTACTCATTCTCATGAGACTTTTGTATTTCAAAGGAGGAGCCATCTCTATGTTTTGCTGCATTAGGAGCCCTTTTGTTAGTATGAAAACCCAGCCATGAATTAATTTTCCCTTTTTAGACATTCTTCTACTTGAAGAAGAGTTCATATTTTTATAAAGAGGATTGTGTATCAGGACGTTACTCGAGGATATCTCATTGACAAATTGTTTGGAGTGAATACATTCTGCAATTTGATTGAGTCTAGTCTTTTCCAGTTTTGATGAAAAGGATAATTCTATCTCTCTTCCATTGATTTGGAATTGAATACCTGTCTCTGTAACAATAAAGGGACGAATCGAGGAGAGGAAAGGTGTCCCAAGGATAACATCTTGTTTTAAGTTTTCAACTAACAAGAATGATGTTCTAATACGAATATTTGCGATGCAAATATCAACTTTAGGAATTTTGTAATTTATCTTCAGTTGGTTTCCTTCAGCAGAGTGGATTTTATGGGTGGACTTTTGAAAGTACCTGAATGGTATAATATTTTGTCGTATGCAATTTACATCAGCTCCGGAGTCCAAAAGAGTACTATATGTGAAGCTAAATCCATCATGAAATTTGTAGGTTATTTCAGTGTACCATTTTTGCTTAAAATATCTTTCTATAGAGTCTATCAATTCATCATCTTCAGGCTTCTCATCAACATCTTTGTTTTTATAGTTATATTTTTCATGAAGTTCTAGTATCTGGATTCTTCTCTTGAGGTCTCTTAGTTCTTCTTTAAGAACATTATATTCTTTTGAGAGATCATCAAGGTTTAGTTGTTTATTTTCTTTTTCAGATCTTCAACTCTTTTTAAGACCTCATCTGTGGAACAAAACTTCTTTTTCTAGATTTCGTTAACCAACTTATCTTTGTTATTTTTTATTCTAGATAGAAATCTTTCAAGAATAATCTCCTTTTCTACTAGGTCATGCACAGTGTCAAAGGTGTTTGTACGAATTGTTCTAAGTCAGTGAGAACTAAAATATTTTCATCTGATTCTTCTTCAGAGGGTTCTTGTTCGTAACATGAACACTCACTATTTTCGCAACAATGTACTTCAGTAGTGTCTTCATTTTCAGTGTCGTTGTCACTTTGGATATGATTTAAAATTTGTCCTAATTTTTCTTTTATATCTTCAAAATCTGTTTCAAGCAATGCTTGGATTTCTTGTTTTACTTTTGATTTAAAACAATTAGGGGCTTTGTGTCCCTTTTTGCCACACTTAAAGCAAACCAAATCATTTGGTTTGGATTCTCTTTTGAAAGTCCTTTCTTTGCTATATATCTTTTTAAACATTTTTCTATTAGTGGGCGGCTTTACTTTCTTATTATCTTCTTGATGTCTTTTATTCTTTTTATGTGAACTTCCTTTTCTAGATTCAAAAGGATCTTGAAAGCCAAATTGATAGCAAAAATCACCCAGTTCCTTTTTACCCAATAGTCCTCTGTTTTTTGAGTTGTTCCTTGATTTTCAAATCATTGCATAACTCAGCTCCTACCATCTGTATTTTTTGGGTTTTTTCCCTATGTCTTGAGACTGATGATTTATACTCCCTTCTCCTTCTTTTCTAAGAGAATTTCTAACCTTTTGAGCAAATAATGGGGGTAAGCCAGATATATATTTTTCTTTCCAAAAGTCTTGATTAGGATCTGGAAGGGTATATAGTTTTGATAGGAAAGAATCTTTGTACCACCTGAATTCTGACATTGTTTTGCATCTTAAGTTGATGAGCTGCTCTCTATTCTTTTCATAGATATCTTGATAATTTCCAGCAAAATGGTAGACTATATTGTAAAGAAGGGTTGAGATAACATCTGAAACTGTTCCTAGGGATTGTCCTTGGTCATTTGTTAGGACAATTGGCCTTCCATTTTCATCTATTTTTACAGCTTCCATAATGGCTTGCCTTTTGGGTTTCATCTAGGTAATGATCCCACCAACCCCTTAATTGTCCGAAAAACCCTATGACAATCATGTGGGCTACTTCTTTTTCTTTATTTCCATTTGCTATGCAAGCATTTGCAAACATGATCATTTGATGGCACATGGTAAAAATTTGGTATTCTATAAACACATCTAGGTTCCACTCAATAATTTCTTTTCCATTGAAGCATGTCATATCAGCTATGTGGGGCATTTCTTCAAATTGAAGATCTACACAGGTTGGCCTAGGATAATAGTTTCGTGTCATAGCTGTTTGCGTTGTTATTTTGAATGATTTAATTTTGTTTATCATATCTTCATTTTCACCATCAGTGATTTGGTTAACATTTTTATTGACTTTTAGGTTTCCCAATTTATTAGCTAGTCCATTGATCAACTCCTCTGATAAATTAGACCCCATAGCTTTTTGTTTTCCAAGTTTTATGCTAGAGGAAACCATTTGGGGAACAAATGGTGGTACTACTACCTGAGTTTTAGAAAGATCTGATTGAGAGCTGGATGGGAAATTTACCCTTACTTCATTTTTATTATGTTTTGTCCCATCTAGGAGAATAGCTTCTATACAATCTGCTTGTTGTCCAAGGTGTTGACGCTCCTTAGCGACACACTTTTACCCTTGTTTACATTCAATAATGGCATGAATTTGATATCTAAACTAATGATCATACTCTATAACTGTGACGTTTTCACATATGCGTGTGTTTTTGGAGGAATTGTGTTTATGCAGGTTTTTGTTTACGCAGGTTTTTGGGCTTAAATGGAGCACATATGGACAAGGCTTGTGACCAAGGATGACACGGTGAAAGATGAAGGCCAGAGGCCTGAAGAAGAGGCCAGGCCAGCCGGCCCCACATGGCCTAGGCCGGCCGGCTTGAGGTGATCCAGGCCCCGTTCGCGCTCAACTTTGGTGAACCGACCTCCAAGAGTATTTGAAAGGCAAGTGCTTCAAGATAAGGTCAAGAAACTTCGGGGTCAAGGCAGCTCAATTGGAGAATTTGGAAGTTTATCACTTTCGATTCTTATCTCGAAGATATCCCGAAGCAAACGACGTCCAAAGGCCCCATGCATAGGTGGAACAACTACTGAAGCTTCCAGAAGTCTTAGAGAGAAAGATGAAGATGAGGCGGCCGAGGAACAGGCTAGGCCGGCCGGCCCAGGCCTTTCCTGTGGCGGCTCGCCTCCCCCTTCGACCTAGGGTTTCCTCAGGGTATAAATACCCCCTGTGCCTTCGTGCCACGCATCAATTAATTCATCATTCGCCGCCGAGGAGTAGAGGAGCTAGAGGGACACCTTTCGGAGAGCTGACGGTCATGCTAGTTGTCTAGGGTTCTTCCCTAGCCGACGTGGGAACCCTGCGAGGAAGACCACGTCGGAGTTCTGGAGCTAGGATCATCAAGAGCAAGGTAGGATCCCGGTGGTGATCTTGTGATGTACTTACATTCATGGTGAAGTTATATGTGTTTCCGAATCTTTAGCGATCAAGTGCCTCTCTTTATGATTTCGTTCTTGCTTGGGTTTGCTTCTTCTTCAATCTATTCTCGAGATAGATTGCTTGGGGTGTTCTTGTAGCCATGGTGGCTAGGGGTTCATACCGGATCTACCAAGTGATTCGACATGTTCACTTGTGAACGTGCCCTTAAGTTACCCACGCCGAAAGAGAGCATCGTGACAGGGTGTGATCTCGTGTACGGTGGGGCTTTTGGGAGTTTGATCGGAGGTCGTGATTTAAAGATGCTTTTTATTGAGATTCACATCTATCCTTCTTCACTCTATTTGGCTCGGAGCTACAACATATGCATGATCTAGGCGATCTAGATTGGTTATCTGTAACTTTCTCTTGCTATCTCCGGTGTTTGGTTTTAGTAGATTAGATCTGTTTTGCAACCCTCTTCAAGACTAAAGGATTTCTTTGCTAGTTGGATTGTTTCTTGTATCTTTAGTTCCACAGATTTATAAACCTTGGGGGAGTACTCTAAGAGAAGAGCTACAACTGATCCGTGCGCTTGCGGTTCACGATTGACGCATTTAAGGGCCGTCAACAAGCTTTTCTGGCACCATTGCCGGGGAACTATCGATTAAGATCCGATTTGACTAGCATTCATAAATATTTCTTTTTCTTTATTTTTTTGATTTTCTCTCTTTTTAGATCTCTTATTTTCTCTTTTATCAAAAATAGATCTAATCCACAAAAACAAAAATCAATCTAATTTGGTTCTTATTTTATCTTTATTTCTTTCTATCTATTTCTTTTAGATCTTGTATATATATATTTTGTTTTTCACTAACCCTAACAGGAGATGGATGGCTACCTCTCCAACAAACCCTAAGAAGCTAGAACTAGTAGATCCGAAAGGCAAGACCGGAAGTTCATCATCTACACCTCAAGAAACTCCACCACCAAGTCCAAGGAAGCTGCCATCGCAACCCGAGATGGCGGAACGTACGATCGGAGAGCTATGCATCCCAGACATCAAGGATTTGCCTATCCAAGTACTCAGTGATGTCGGAGGACCGTTCGAGATCAAGATTTCAACCATTCGTATGGTGCAAAGCTCGCCCTTCACCGGAAAAGAAGATGCCAACCTTCACCTTCAAGCATTCATCCAATTATGCCGCACCTTCGACATGCAAGGAGTCACTCAAGATCAAATGAGAGCGAGGCTCTTTCCGTTTTCTCTACTTGGGAGAGCGCTTCAATGGTTTCATTCTCTACCGGCGGAGATGGTGCAAGATTGGGAAGCCTTGATGAAAGCTTTCATGACAGATTTCTACTCGCCGGGCAAGACTCAAATTTTGCGCAACAAGATTGCTACCTTCGCGCAAATCTTGACGGAGACTATTGCGGAAGCCTATGAGCGCTTCAACGACTGTATTCGAGCCATGCCACATCACAAGTTTCCAAAGGAGGATATAGTTCAGAAGTTCTACCAAGGCCTCACGACCACATCAAGGGCAATCATCGACGCATCGGCCGGAGGGTCCATTATTGAGCTCACCGCAACTCAAGCTCTCAAGCTATTCAAGAAGGTGGCGGACAATGATGCGTGGGCATCATCGGGACGGCTGCATCCTACACCGTCCGCGGGCGTTGCTAAAAGTGTTTTGCAGGTGAAGCATGAAGAAATACTTGAAGGGAAGATCGATTCACTCATGAGAAGGTTGGAGAAGATGGAGGTGGACAAGAAGGAAGCCCATGCTATTGATTTGAAGGCAGCCGAAGCAAGGTCCACATGTGAAGATTGTGGAGAGTACGGCCATGTCCAGAAAAATTGTCCGGAGGAAGCTAAAGTGCTCGAGTACATGAGGAAAGGAGATTTGTCCCCACCGTCCTACTTCCGTTACGGGCAAGGTAGACCTCAATTTAATGCAAGCTCATCTCTTCAAAACTCGGTGCCTCTTCGTATACAATTGAAGGAGTTCATGGAGGAGCAATGCAAGATCAACAAGGACACTGTCGCTAAGTTCAAGGCTATGGACAAGATACTGGAGAACATTGATGGCAAGGTGACGGAGGTCGGAAGCTCCAACCACCAAGTGCTCAACATGATGAAGATGCTAGAGACACAAGTGACCCAGCTAGCCGGACGCCTATCTAGTAATGAAGGAAGACTACCGGGGCAACCTTAAAATCCGGAGACGGCCAAAACAATTCAAACTCGCTCGGGGAAGGAGACCGAAGATCCCGAACACCCGGTCGGAGCAAGGAAGCCTAAGCCAAGTGTTGAAGCCGAGATGACATCAAAAGAGAAGGCTCCTACTTCCACACCGGAAATAGCCACCCAAGAGCCGGAGTTTGAGATGATCGATGAACATACAAAGATTCTTCCTCCGAGGCCACGTTTCCACAAAGGTAAAATTGATGAGCATTTCGAAAAATTTGTTGAAGTGGTTCGCAGGTTGAACATCAATATGCCACTCTTGGACACTCTACAAGTTCCAACATACTCTCGCTACTTCAAAGACATCCTTTCAAACAAGCGTGAGATGCCGCCGCCAAGTACCATCAAGATGACCGAAGAATGCAGCGTGGCTATCGCCGATCAAGCTCCCGAGAAGAAGAGGGATCCGGGGTGTCCAACCATCCTGTGTTCCATTGGATCATACATGTTCGAGAGAGCATGGTGTGACCTTGGTGCAAGTGTGAGCGTCATGCCGAAGGCCGTGTATGAGAAGCTACGCTTACCGGAGCCAGAATCCACTGCCATGTGCCTAGAGCTAGCGGACAACTTCGTTCGCTATCCTATGGACATCACCGAAGACGTACCCGTGAAGATTGGAGAACACCTAGTCCCCGTTGACTTTGTGATTCTTGATATGGGAGAAGGGACAAAGTCACCACTCATCCTTGGGAGGCCATTCCTCAAGACCGCAAGGGCGAACATCGACGTTGGCAAGGGGGATATCAAGTTCGACATCAATGGCACCATGAGCGAGTTCAAGTTTCATCCACGCCTTGAGGTATGCAATATGATCAATGTTAAATATATTCCACCTCACCGTCGTGACACCAAGGAGGAGTCGAAGAAGAAGGAGGCGAAGGAGACCAAAGAAGTTGTTGCATCCATCGAGACAAAAGCTCAACGCCCGCTTGTGAAGACCAAAAAGATGACTAAGCCAAAGAATAATACCGCACCCAAGCCAAGGATTGTAAAGATGTGGGTGCCAAAGACTGCAACGCCACCACTGAGCGTTGGTCCGAAGTGAATAAAAGAAGAAGTCTAGCTATAGACTATAAATGAAGCGCTTTGCGGGAGGCAACCCGTTCGTCGAGTCAAGCTACCGGGAGGACAACCCGTTCGTCGAGACAAGAATAAGCTACCGGGAGGACAACCCACGAAGATCTTTTGAGTAAGTGAGTCATGAATTTTTCTACGCAAGACTTGATAAATATTTGTTAAATTGGTCGTTCGGCCGGGCATTTAAATTAGAGTTGCTCGGTCATTTTGACTTTATTTCTTATTCTAAACCAATGAATTGAGCCTTCCCATGATTTAATTGTTTTATCTTGAGAAACCCAAAACCAAATTCTCACACCCATTTTGGTGACCATCCTTTCCATGACGGCCAGACCAAGTTGATCATTGTAAAGACACGATTAGAGCCAAGCGTTGTTCTTAATTCTTTAAATTCTTTGACGCATGATAGGCTCGCGCAACCTTAGTAATTTTCAGTTTTGTTTCCTTAGGATTAGGATTTTTCTAAGCCCTTTTTGTTTTATTTTCTTTCAAAATATCTCTCTCATTTTGGCCAAAATTTAGAACAGTGTAAAGCATATGGAGCTGCTGGACACTGATTAGGAATCGACTCAGGAAGCACTGGGAGCAAGGACATGTGAAGACGGCAAGGGAAGCCCCTAGGCCGGCTGGCCCCAAGCCTCTAGGCCGGCCGGCCTGGCACCCATAAATGTCCCCTGGTGCTCATCTTTCATAGGTACGCAGCTCATACAATTCTAAGTTCTTGTTCTTCAGTTCTTCCATCTTGAACATCAGCAAAAGCTCTGAAAAATTTCAAGAATCAAAACCACCTCCAAAAATCCCCAAAAATTCACTACAATTCCTAGTTTGCTCTCCTCTTCGATATATTGTTTTTTCACCAGTGAGAAACCCCCAGTGTGTTGTTCTTTTGTGATTGTGCAGCAAGGCACCATGAAGAGGAGTGTCGTCAATTTCCTCACCAGAAAGAGGACAAGGTCGTCGGCGTCCGATGCGCTATCGGCGAGCTCTTCGCGGAGGCACTCCATCGTGGAGTCACCGCGAGGCATGGAGGAAGACAACCCCGTACAAAGGAGTGACATACTGCTCCTTGGAGGGATGCAAGACCCAAGAAGTACCTCCATGAGAAGGCCTGCGGGCGCACCACCACCTCCTACACCTCGACGAGCCACAAGATCAACCGCACTGCCGCCATACAAGCCAAGAATTTCAGAATATGGGTTTGTCATTTTGTCGAAGGAAGAAGAAGCAAGGCTCAAGAATTTGAAAGGAAGGGTGAAGGTAAACACTGATTTTGATGATGATGCACTCCATAGGTTGGGATTCTATGGTGATATTTATGGGCTACTGGATAACCTCGGATGGAGGCAATTTTTCGATGGTGTTCCGGTGGACGTGCATGCAGAAATTGCTTTGGAGATTATGATGACCATGAGAGTTGTGACAAGAAAAAATGATGAGCAAAAAGTGTCATGCCTCGAATTTAGGTTGAAGAATGAAGAAAAGTCCATCACCTTTGAAGGGATTGGAAGCTTACTTGGTTTCAATAGTGATGTACCGGAAAGGGCCGAAGTTGAAGAAGGAGGGATGGATAAATTTTGGAAGAAAATTGCAAAGGATGACAACCGCCAAAGGAAGAACATAAGCAATGTCATACTTCAAATATTTCATTCTTGGATGAGCAGGAGAATTTTCGAACGGATGAGAGAGTCCAAAGTAACCGATATGGAGTTAAATTATTTATACTCCGCATTGGTGAAAAAGCAAGCAATTGATCCTACCTACATCATGATTGATAGGTGGGTATGTGAAGCAACATCCGGCTCCGGAGAGATCGGCTCGTGTTGTTATCTCTCCATGATAGCAATTGCATTAAACCCAAGATTGGAGACAAACTCGGCATTCTTCATGAAAGGGACCGATTTTGGAATTGAAGCTATGAGGCAAGGACACTACATCGGAGGAGATGAGAAGAATGGCTACAAAATTTCAAATACAAATATTTATCTCCCTGATGCAAGATTGAAGTTATTTGGAAGAGGAAGAGTTGATTGGCGGGATGAGAAGATTTTGGTCAAGGCTAAGAAGAATAAAAGAGGGAAGCATATTGGAGAGTCATCGACTTCGGTTGAAGAAGAAGTGGGAGAGGAATTGCCACCGGCTAGTTCCTCTTATTGGGCTACGGAATTTTAAAATACGCCATGTGGAGAAGGACCTCCGGAAGGATGGGGGCAACAATGGGGACATGCAACAGCTCCAGTATGGGGGTATGGAGCGCCGGTGCCACCACCGATGTATCCACCGCCGCCTACATATAGTAGTTATGGCAATCCATCACCGCCACATCAAGGAGTGTTCCCGGATCCATCTTTTGGAGCTCAATTTGCACATCTCCAACAACCGGAAAGAAGCACAAGGATGATTGGATCCTATGCCGATAGGAAATTGGAGGACATTAATGCCATTCGGAGGCATACGGACCGACTAGAAGATGGAACCACGGGGATTGCATATCAAATGGGACTTCTAGCATTGGCGCCATCGGAACATTTTGATGGAGGAGCTTCCCAAGTGTATTACGACCAAGGGTATAACGCAAGACAGCCGCCAAGCCAAGAGGAGTGACCGACAAGGACCAAGAATAAATTGCTCGCACGTGTGATTTGAGTTTTTCCCCTTTCTTTTATTTATTTTCAGCGTGTGTGCAAGCTTGTGTGCATAGCAATTTTCTGTTTTTATTTATTTTTAGCATGTGTGTTGGCGTGTCATTTTGTTTATCATCACCATGATCACTATATATATCACCGATGCTTTCATGACATGATTACTAGTGATGATAGAAAATTTATGCCATGTTGAAATATGATGATCGTTGCCACTTTGTCTATTTATGCGCTTGGTTTATGCATGATTGAACTAATGCTCTCCCTAACACGGTCTGAAATTTATCTAAATACCAGGTCAATCTTTTGTGGAGATTATGATAATTTTAGACCCATATTTATTATTCTTGCTCTCTCTTTTAAACTTGTCAAAGGATGTTTAATTGCTGAAATTAATTAAGCTAGCCTTGTCTTTAATACTTTTTGCAATTGCTCTACCTATCCAAAGCCTAAATGACATATCATGTTGAACCGTAGTTTAAGAATTATTTTCAAGTGAATTGATTCAGGATTTATCTTCTCTGGTATGAGACTAAGAAGCTGACCATTCCGTTTTACGTACCTTCTTTTTGCTAGCCTATCTATCCATGCATTGTGAGTTTCTACACCGGAAACTTCATAAACTTCGCTGGATATCCAACCTAAACCCAAATTATCTTTTTGTGAAATACCTCCTTGACCACAACCCAATTTGAGTATGGATCATTATCTCGAGGAAATTCCGAAGAATCAAGAGCTTGATAAAAGGAACATCTATTTGGGAGACATCAAAGATTGCGTACAAGAAAAATTAGAAGAAACGAAGGTATAATGAGTGGGCTGGCCGGCCTCAATACCATGAGCCGACCGACCTACTCCCTACCCTCCTTCAATGGCTTTAAAATTCGATGAGAAGATACTCCCTAAAGATTCCAACCATTTTCCTAAAGATTGAGATGGATACTTACTCCAGCTTTGGCCACCACTTCTATGGTCGAGGACGAGCAATCGTTTAAGCATGGGGGGGAGGCTGAGTAAGTATTAATGCTGCTAGAAGTTCTAAGGAGCATAAAGAAAAAATAAAAGAAAAGAAAAAATATGTGTTGAAAAAGGAAGAAAGAACAAGAAAAAAGTATGAAAATAAATGCTCCTTAGTTCTTTTTGCTTCATTAAATTCCATAGTGCCTTAAAGATTATTCTATACTCAAATATTCCAACCATTTGCAATCCGATAATGAGGATTTCATTTGTGCCTCAGGATCAACCTTTGCCATTTGCACATGTCCACTATATAAAAAGCGTGTGTTCCATTTTCCCCGTCTCCACAAAATCGATTATTTTTCATGGTCTTTTTGACGAGTCTCAGTAAATCCATGAGAAGTATTTCTTGTTTTGATAATATCTTGATTATAATATCTTTTGTTAGGACTAACCTTTCCCATAGCTCCAGATAGAGCCTTACACATACATGAGAGAAAGGAAGGTAAAGAGTGTTCTAGTATAGTTCGAGAGACAAGATGAGCTGAGAGTTTCCATGAGCAATTGCAATGGGGTTTAAATTAATTGACTTTGATCTAGCAATTCTTTTGAAACTTACTTCTTAATTCTTGAGACTTGTTTAAATTAGAGAGCATGTGTTTAAAATCTTTGTGGGGAACACTTAATTCATGTCTACCCTCCATACTAGAAAGAGTTGGTTACAACTTGAAGAGTTAAATACAAAATATTTTGAGGGCATTATGTTTTCTCGTGTATGATCAAGTGCAGGGATTGGACACCGAAAGGCAACACTGATTTTTATTGAAGACTTACTCGAATTTTTATTGAAGACTTACTCGAGGACAAGCAAGGTTTAAGCATGGGGGGATTGTTGACGCTCCTTAGCGACACACTTTTACCCTTGTTTGTCTTCAATAATGGCATGAATCTGATATCTAAACTAATGATCATACTCTATAACCGGGACGTTTTCGCATATACATGCGTTTTTGGAGGAATTGTGTTTACGCAGGTTTTTGGGCTTAAATGGAGCACATATGGACAAGGCTTGTGACCAAGGACGACACGGTGAAAGATGAAGGCCAGAGGCCCGAAGAAGAGGCCAGGCCAGCCGGCCCCACATGGCCTAGGCCGGCCGGCCCGAGGTGATCCAAGCCCCGTTCATGCTCAACTTTGGTAAACCGACCTCCAAGAGTATTTGAAAGGCAAGTGCTTCAAGATAAGGTGAAGAAACTTTGGGGTCAATGCAACTCAATTGGAGAATTTGGAAGTTTATCACTTCTGATTCTAATCTCGAAGATATCCCAAAGCAAACGACGTCGAAAGGCCCACATGCATAGGTGGAACAACTACTGAAGCTTCCAAAAGACTTGGAGAGAAAGATGAAGATGAGGCGGCCGAGGAACAGGCAAGGCCGGCCGGCCCAGGCCTTTCCTGTGGCGGCTCGCCTCTCTCTTCGACCGAGGGTTTCCTCAGTGTATAAATACCTTCTGTGCCTTCGTGCCACACATCAATTAATTCGTCATTCGCCGCCGAGGAGCAGAGGAGCTAGAGGGACACCTTTCGGAAAGCTGACGGTCGTGCTAGTTGTCTAGGGTTCTTCCCTAGCTGATGTGGGAACCCTGCGAGGAAGACCACGTCGGAGTTCTGGAGCTAGGATCATCAAGATCAAGGTAGGATCCCGGTGGTGATCTTGTGATGTACTTACATTCATGGTGAAGTTATATGTGTTTCCGAATCTTTAGCGATCAAGTGCCTCTCTTTATGATTTTGTTCTTGCTTGGGTTTGCTTCTTCTTCAATCTATTCTCGAGATAGATTGCTTGGGGTGTTCTTGTAGCTAGGGGTTCATACCGGATCTAACAAGTGGTTCGGCATGTTCACTTGTGAACGTGCCCTTAAGTTACCCACGCCGAAAGAGAACATCGTGACAGGGTGTGATCTCGTGTATGGTGGGGCTTTCGGGAGTTTGACCGGAGGTTTGATTTAAAGATGCTTTTTATTGAGATTCACATCTATCCTTCTTCACTCTATTTGGCTCGGAGCTACAACATATGCATGATCTAGGCGATCTAGATTAGTTATCTCTAACTTTCTCTTGCTACCTCCGGTGTTTGGTTTTAGTAGATTAGATCTATTTTGCAACCCTCTTCAAGACTAAAGGATTTCTATGCTAGTTGGATTGTTTCTTGTATCTTTAGTTCCACGGATTGATAAACCTTGGGGGAGTACTCTAATGGAAGATCTACAACTGATCTGTGTGCTTGCGGTTCACGATTGACGCGTTTAATGGCCGTCAACACAAGGGCATGTAAAGATATGTTTGAAAAGTTTTGTTGCTCTACGAGGTGTCCAATGTGCTCAACCTTTACAGGTTCACCATGAGTGGTTTTGGATATATTTTTGAGTGGACAAGCTTTAGTGCTTTCCCCTTTTGTTTTTACTTCTAATTGAATAGGCTCAAAAGGTGGATGTATAGATTCTACCTGCCTTCCACTAGTAGTCTTCCATTCTTTAGAAACCCTTTTTATCATGGCTATTTTGTCATTATCAGATTCAGGTTAAATTGTAATCTTATCTTGAGAACTTTGTTTGAAGGATTCTTCAAAATGCCTAATCTGGCTATTTTCATACCAGTCAAAGAATAATATGTTCCTTTTCTGCTCAATCATTTCTTTGTGCCAAAGTTCTCTAATTTTTAATGTAAAAGGTCGATCTACGTTCTTGAAGTATCTTTTTTCTTTTTTGGCCTTATTCTTTGGGAGACCTATTTCTTCTAGAAGAAGTTTTTTGTCTATTACAAAATAGTCCTGTTCTTCTAAAGTAATGATACAATCCGTTTGGTATTCAGGATCATCACTTTCAATGACATTGATATTGAAATCAGAAATTGATGGTTCATAGGAATTATCCTCATATCTAGCATAGACAATGTTTTGTGGCCTCATTTGAGGTCTATTGTCAACACTAACCGAGGGCCTGGATTGGATGAAGACTTGTCTTTTTGAGGAGAATGTTACCTCAACATCTCCATCAGGTGTCTCGGTGACCGACTAGACCTCACTTTGCTCAAGATTTTGTGGCTCAACGGCTTGGGTTAGGGTCCATTTTTCTAGGAGTTTTATCTCATCCCATTTTAATGTTTTTGGAGTAATAATGTTGTTTCTAGGATTATCTTGGAGTAAGGTACTCAGGCCTTGGGTGTATTTTGTTTTGCACAGGGAGCCAAAGAAGTCATTGCTATATAGTATATTCTATATGTTACAGAAATATTCTCACTCCCTGGTTCCAGATCAAAACCAGACGTTTGCAAATTCAGGGTGAGAACTTTTTGGATATTTGAGTCGGACAGAGATACTGAGAAATCTAGAAAAGTGTTAAAAAACACTGGACCATTACTAAGGCTAGCTTCTACCATCCCTAGCAAGGAATCATGGAATCTTTTATTTCTGCAGTCCCTTAGACAGGCCAAGACAGATATGTTTAAACCTTTTCTGGTTAAAGATCGAATAGCTATTTAGACCAGACCAAAGTGCAGATAATGATATTAGGGCTTAGCTCTTATGGCATTTATTTCATTTTCAGAAAGAAGATGCAAAGTTTCATGCATAGAACTAATACTTAATGTTTTTTCAATGGTTTTAATGTAATAGTCAGATCGAAGAGAGAAAGTGCCTACATAATAGATTTAATATTTACTTTAGGGATTTTCCAATTAGCAATAATTTTCTCAATGTCTTCAAGACAAATAGATGATGCATTTTTCACAGACATAGTCATAATCGACTTATCACTACTATATGAGGCTATAGACCTATCAGTAGCACTAAGCGTCCTTACTAACCAAGACATCTTAGACAAAGATAAAGGAGTTTAGATGGGTAGTTTCCAGTCCAACGGCAGAGAACAAGTCTCACAATTAAGATCAACCTATAGGATAGATGGTTTTTGGGAAAGCAGTAACATCCCTTGTTGATGTAGACATCATGTATTGCAGGCCTTAGTGGTGGAGTGAATTTTGGTAGCGAAGAATAGAACATAATTTTGATTCTTCCTTTAACATAATATAGCTTCTTGCATGCTTCTTTAATGGATGTTCCCAAGTCAGGGTGGAGAATTTCTTCCATTGATCCATAAATTGCATGGACCAACCATTGATCTATAATATTTTGTAAGGAGATATCTTCAGTAGAATATGTCTGTAGGCTTCTAAAATAATTTAGATTTAAATCAGCCGTAAGGATGATATACTTGTGTCTTGGATGAATAATCAATTTGTTGTCAAGATGAAGAAATAGGAAGGTGTGAATATTGACTGATATTCCTTTATTTTTGTCTTTCCCAATATACAGACTAAGGAAGTAATCTTGGAGGCCAAGAAATATCCTCATCTGTCTTTGCTGATATTTTTCCCAAATTAGGTCAATAATATCTTGGGTAAGGCCTGATAGAACTTGCTCAGTTTTGAAGCTCAGCCTCGGGATGAGTAGTTCGTAAGGGGTATTGGCAGTCGGCGAGGATGACCTATATTTCTTGAGGGCAGTAAGATTGGATTTATCAAAAGTATTTCTCTCAGGAATATATGTGGTATCATCTTGATGGTAGTTGGAGGCATCGGATTCTTGGAGAGGCACGGTTTGGGTAGATGCACTTATGGTTTTTATTTGTTTGGTGGATGCGGTATGCATGGTCTCACTATAAGACATCTCGCTCTTTTGATAAAAATCATCTAATAAGTGAGATTGGGGTACTTTTGAAGATCTCATTCCTGAATCACATACGTCGTGATCCAATAAATTTGGTTCAAGATTATCAAATAAATTTGAAGGGCATTTTCCTTTCTTGGAAGCATAATTTTCATGACCTGAGCGGGGTCTTTCTTCTAATATCAGGGAACTTCTTTGAGATATGATAATTTTGAGGATCTTTCCTGTGAGACAGAAAGATTATCTTGCATACCAGAATCTTTGCTCATAATTTTGAAATAATATGCAAGCCCATTGAGAGCATGAGCCTTATCTTTCTTGGTTTTTACTTGCCAAAGTAGGTTTAACAATCCTTGCTGCAATTCGCTCACCATAAAATTGTGGTTGAAGAGCTCACGATCTCCATCTGGAAGTACCGACAACCTCGAAGTACTCATTCTCATGAGACTTTTGTATTCCAAAGGAGGAGCCATCTCTATGTTTTGCTGCATTAGGAGAATCCCTTTTGTTAGTATAAAAACCCAGCGATGAATTAATTTTCCCTTTTTAGACATTCTTCTACTCGAAGCACCAAGGATTCCTATAAGCTTGGTCATAGTATAAAGTTTATGCGGGAAAATTGAAGAAGAGTTCATATTTTTATAAAGAGGATTGTGTATCAGGACGTTACTCGAGGATATCTCATTGACAAATTGTTTGGAGTGAATACATTCTGCAATTTGATTGAGTCTAGTCTTTTCCAGTTTTGATGAAAAGGATAATTCTATCTCTCTTCCATTGATTTGCAATTGAATACCTGTCTCTGTAAAAATAAAGGGACGAATCAAGGAGAGGAAAGGTGTCCCAAGGATAACATCTTGTTTTAAGTTTTCAACTAACAAGAATGATGTTCTAATACGAATATTAGAGATGCAAATATCAACTTCAGGAATTTTGTAATTTTTCTTCAGCTGGTTTCCTTCAGCAGAGTGGATTTTATGGGTGGACTTTTGAAAGTACCTGAATGGTATAATTTCTTGTCGTATGCAATTTACATCAGCTCCAGATTCCAAAAGAGTATTATATGTGAAGCTAAATCCATCATGAAATTTGTAGGTTATTTCAGTGTACCATTTTTGCTTAAAATATTTTTTTATAAAGTCTATCAATTCATCATCTTCAGGCTCCTCATCAACATCTTTGTTTTTATAGTTATATTTTTCATGAAGTTCTAGTATCTGGATTCTTCTCTTGAGGTCTCTTAGTTCTTCTTTAAGAACATTATATTCTTTTGAGAGATCATCAAGGTTTAGTTGTTTATTTTGCTTTTTTAGATCTTCAACTCTTTTGAAGACCTCAACTGTGGAACAAAACTTATTTTTCTGGATTTCGTTAACCGACTTATCTTTGTTATTTTTTATTCTAGACATAAATCTTTCAAGAATAATCTCCTTTTCTACTAGGTCCTGCACAGTGTCAAAGGTGTCTAGTATGAATTGTTCTAAGTCAGTGAGAACTAAAATATTTTCATCTGATTCTTCTTCAGAGGGTTCTTGTTCGTAACATGAACACTCACTATTTCCACAACAATTTACTTTAGTAATGTCTTCATTTTCAGTGTCGTTGTCACTTTGGATATGATTTAAAATTTGGCCTAATTTTTCTTTTATCTCTTCAGAATCTGTTTCAAGCAATGCTTGGATTTCTTGTTTTACTTTTGATTTAAAACAATTAGGGGCTTTGTGTCCCTTTTTGCCACACTTAAAGCAGACCAAATCATTTGGTTTGGATTCTCTTTTGAAAGTCCTTTCTTTGCTATATATCTTTTTAAACATTTTTTTATTAGTGGGCGGCTTTACTTTCTTATTATCTTCTTGATATCTTTTATTCTTTTTATGTGAACTTCCTTTTCTAGATTCAAAATGATCTTGAAAGCCAAATTGATAGCAAAAATCACCCAGTTCCTTTTTCCCAATAGTCCTCTGTTTTTTGAGTTGTTCCTTGATTTTCAAATCATTGCATAACTCAGCTCCTATCATCTGTATTTTTTGGGTTTTATCTCTATGTCTAGAGACTGATGATTTATACTCCCTTCTCCTTCTTTTCTAAGAGAATTTCTAACCTTTTGAGCAAATAATGGGGGTAAGCCAGATATATATTTTTCTTTCCAAAAGTCTTGATTAGGATCTGGAAGGGTATATAGTTTTGATAGGAAAGAATCTTTGTACCACCTGAATTCTGACATTGTTTTGCATCTTAAGTTGATGAGCTGCTCTCTATTCTTTTCATAGATATCTTGATAATTTCCAGCAAAATGGTAGACTATATTGTAAAGGAGGGTTGAGATAACATTTGAAACTGTTCCTAGGATTGTCCTTGGTCATTTGTTAGGACAATTGGCCTTCCATTTTCATCTATTTTGACATCTTCCAACATGGCTTGCCTTTGGGTTTCATCTAGGTAATGATCCCACCAACCTCTTAATTGTCCGAAAAACCCTATGATAATCATTTGGACTACTTCTTTTTCTTTATTTCCATTTGCTATGCAAGCATTTGCATACATGATCATTTGATGGCACATGGTAAAAATTTGGTATTCTACAAACCCATCTAGATTCCACTCAACAATTTCTTTTCCATTGAAGCATGTGTTGGTATTTTTAACGATCATAGATAAATCCGCAAGCGTATGGATACCGATGTAGCTTTCACCTGAGAGTATTCCAGGGTATCGAATCCACAGGGAACGTGTGTGTACTAGTGACGAGTTAAGAACTACCAAGGACAAAAGAAGTGATAAATGTGTACTAGTGACGAGTTAAGAACTACCAAGGACAAAAGAAGTGATAAATGTGTAGAAGGTAGAGAGGGTTATCTCTAGACATTCTGGATAATCAAAAAATAGCTCAAATTGTTTACTGTATTACTTGCTTCGGGACGCCCAACCGTCCTAGCCTCAGAAAGGGATGAGAAAGGGGCTAGGCAAGCCAAGCAATGGTCCTACTACTCTCTAGTGCTTCTCATGTGGTGGACTACGTAGGCCGTCAGGGCTGTCACCACCTGGGGCTACCACTACAAATCTGTGGCACTAGGCACACTCCAAGGTATTCAACAGACTAGACATCCATCTACTCAATTAAATACTATCTTAGCTTTGCAAGTACTAAGACACTTATCACAGCGAGGAGCCCACAAGTAAATATAGTAAAGCTTGAACTTAATTAAACATTAATCCAGAAATACAAAGAAAATACCCAGATGATACTCGAACCAGAGCCGCATCTGTCGAGGTACAAGAAGAGGAGAGGAGCCGACATCCCGACTTCTCCCGGACTCTCGCCTCACCTCTCACCTATTCCAACACTACATTGGATTTGGATCTTGAGCTTTGCTTCACTTCCTTGTGTGTTGAATGAGGGAGAGTGAGCCTCTATTTATAGTGGAGGAGGTGACTTAGGGATGTGGAGATGCTTCACTTGATCCTAGGGAATATTCCCGTTTAAGTCCTCCCCTTGTGCCACCTAGCATCCAGAACCAACCTTGGAACGTCGGTGGCACCAATAGCGTCCGCGGCCTTTTTCCCTCCACGCATGTGTTTCCTGCACCTCATCCAATCGTTAATGCTGTCTCGATCCGTGTGATGCACTTCGCAGCGAATAGGAAGCTGCCACATCGGCGCTAGATTTCCTCCCGCAGCGCTCACGCCTGGCCCGATCCATGCACAGGTTTTCTCGGCCAACGGCCGTGTGCCACGTCCCTGCACACGCAGACACTCGGGCGCTCGGCCTCCAGGCCATTCGCAGCGTGCAGTAGCGGCCTGTGGGCCATGTGGGCCCCGCAGCCTGGCCCTTGGGCGCTGACCAGCTTGGGCACCGACCTGGCCTTTTGGCAGGCTGCCACGCATGCGGTGGAGGGGCACAGCCAGCGGATGAGAGCAGGACAGCAGGTGCGTGCATGGGTGAGAGAAGGTGCATGCGTTGCTGCCGAGCAGGTTGGCTCATCGCCGCCGTCATCACACGAGGAGATGCTGGGCCCCACGGTCCCTTTGCATGACCAAGCCTAATGAGTTGCTCGTGGCTGTTGGGCCCCACGTGAGTAGCTTGCTCTCCTGTAGGTACGTGCCTCAGCACACATGGTTCGGTGGGCTCATGCATGCGTACGGCTTGTGTGCTGTCTGGCTCTTGGCCTGAGTGAGTGCACGATATATGCTGGCCTTGTGAGCCCTGTTGGGTTGACTTCTCTCTCTTTTTAATATCTTTTATCTCAGCTCAAGCATATATGATATAACAATCTTGATCGTCCCAACGAGATCTACGCAATGGTGCACACAAACTTGGCATTTGAGATAATTTGTAACATTGATATTTTTTACTCCCATTGCGTCATTTCCTGCATAACAAGGTAAAACACCAACACTCATGGAATTCATTAGTATTAGACCCTATCACTATGTTTAGTGTTTATATTTGATATATTTTATGCAGAAATTGACGTTCAAAAGTGGTACTTAAGGACCGTCAACAAGCTCCCCCACACTTAGCCTTTACTCATCCTTGAGTAAAGTTTAAAGACTAAGGTGGAACAACATAACTCCTTGATATGATGCAAGCATGTAAAATATTCCAAGACATACCTGTACTTGTGAATTTTGAGGTGTCTACCATGTCATCTTGGATGGTTGAGAAATGGAACGGCCTTGATTCGATTCGTCTCCACTCTTCTGGTAAGTAACTTGGGTTTTTGATAGATTTTCAAAAACAAAACCTTACCTAGCTCCTCGAATGATTCTCTCAGATCACTCAGTGTGTATATTCCTTACCAAGGCATTTCTTTGCCTCCTTTCACCCTACTTCTAAAAAGGCTTATGTGGAGCTCATGGTAGGGGTAAGGATAAAGCATACTTGTATCACATATATTGCAAAATTAAAGAGTGGATCCAAGAAAAAAAACTATTCATACAATCTGATCAAGATGTGCATGTGTGTGGGAAAATGGAGGGTGTATGAGAACTCCTTTTTATGATCTCTTCTTTTCAATTTATTTTGAGAACATGGCTATCTCTCTTTTTTTCTTTCTCTTTTTTTTCATGCTCAATGCTTTTATGAGCATGTACCCTTTTTTCTTTCTTCTTTTTTTTTTCTTGGACCTTCATGTGTCCAAAATGTTGTTCTATAGCCCATTTCTCTTTTGCAAAGGATATTTGGAGAGAGATTCATAAAACACATGGAGTATTTATTTGGAGGATGAATGGATATTGCTAACTTCCAGTGTAGAAGTTTAGCATGTGTATGTGGAGTGTACGTGATCTTGATCAAGAAAGCATGAAAAGCGTCTTACAAGGGTCACAATAATTTGATAAAGCTCAATGCAATAACAAGCAGCATATGTATAAGGTTTTCAATGTGAGCAACATATGGCTTCGGTAGGAATGGGACATCAATGAGGAGCTTTGCAAGGCTAAAAGTTTTAAAATTTTCCAAGAAAAACATCCCAAGCACTTTATACAGAAACAGCAAGATTCATCTCATCATACCATATCTCATTCATCAACCATTTATATAGCATGCTTTCCTAAAGATATATTTTCACAAGCAACAGATATAGAGCAAGGAATAAAGAACATGCAAGCCAATCAAGGATGAGCATATAAACCGGAGGAGCTACAAATTCATTTAAGTTTAATTTTAATGATCATCTCAAGATTATGTTAAACTCATAAATGAGAGGGAGTGAGAGATTAGTATGCAAACCATCGCATTGGACGAAGTGGAGGACAAGGTGTGCCAGAGGACCTTCAGTTGGTGAAGAATTCGTTCGAGCCCCTCTGGTGACCGATCGTCGTGATCTTTTTGATGTCGGTCCATGCGATGTTGCGAGGCTAGTTGTGGGTGGTCTCGAATGCGTGAACGTGAGAAGCCTAAGAGACCCCCACACTTGATCTTGTACCTGCGTTTATTCAAAACAAGGTGGAAACGAAACAACGGCTCTACTGGCCTTACAAACCAGAGAGCCTAATCTTTATTCGAATTCAAATATTTTTT
This sequence comes from Alloteropsis semialata, assembly GCA_004135705.1. NCBI lineage: Eukaryota > Viridiplantae > Streptophyta > Magnoliopsida > Poales > Poaceae > Alloteropsis > Alloteropsis semialata. The sequence continues at coordinate 31,359,909 of CM014270.1, forward strand.
TGTGTTTTTATGTTATGCAAGTTTTTATTGATTTTTTTCATGGCAAACAAATCTTGCAAGGTAACTTAGTAGGGAGATTAAAGGAGAACAATATGCACAAGGTGTTTTGGATACTTCCCTAGCGAAATTCCCCCAAGCTTTGATCTTGCAAATGAATGCAAGATTTGAGCTTAAGAGTGCCAAAGATTTGTCCATTATTCACCCTACTTCATCGTGCAAATTTCTTCCATGTGGCTAAGGGTTTTGAATGTCGGATTTATGCTCGCCGCCCTTTAGTCATTACTTCATCCCTACAAAAAGTTAGTGGACAACAAATACCCGAAGGACCATTTGAGTAGATATCATTATTTCCATAGGGTTAGTTGTTCACATCCACACTTAAAAACATATTGGTCTTTAACATATTAAGCGTAGATCTTGTTTGCCATTATTATAATTTTTTGATATTTATTTTCAAATGTTCTTTCTTTTTTTTTAATTTTATTTTCACCATTTTATTTTAAGCACAACTCAAGCAAGGCTGAATTGCATCAATATGATCACAAGGGGGTTTTGCAATATACTCACAGTGAACCTTTGAAAGGTGATGTACCTCCTTGTATGTTGTACAGAATTTGTTGCAGTGTATCCAATGTCTTCCTTTGTCTCCAATTTGAATCAAGCTTGACGGCTTACCCATTCAAATTTGAAATCTTTCTTGCAGGGGTTAGTTCTACATACAACCAATATCTATACATGCATTAACTCAAAGGTTTACTAATCAAACTTGACACCATGTCTAATTTGATTAAAGTAGGCTATTTAAAATAAGCACCATGCTTAATTTAAAAAGCCTATGAATGTACCTCGAGAATACATTCAAACAAGAGCACATGAACATAGATAAAGGAGGCATGAGAATATGACCAAGCATTTTTTTCAAATGGAGATAACATGAGTATATAAATGGTGAACTTCGGGTTACCTCCCAGAAGGACTTTGTTTTATGTCAAAAGCAAGACATTCCACTTACCTTAGTATACTCACCACCGGCGTCGGATGATGAGTTTAGAATTACCATCGTGGTAGTTCCTTGGCTCTTGGTGACATTAATAATGGTGACATGGTCGCACATGGATGGCATATGCTCGCTAAATGTTGGGATGTTTCCAACAAGTAGGTGGCACACATGCAAAACACAAGCAAGGAACAAACATCTTTTCTCATGAAAGCGCGCACAAGAACCAGGTATCCAAGGCAAGGTGGAGCCAGGAGGCATATGGGGATTATCGAGGTGCAAAGGCTCTGTGGCTTGCACATTCAGATGTCTTGATCCCACTGAGCCTCGCTGACTAATTTTTTTAAAGTTTTTTTGTGATGCAATCATGGTTGGGAAACAAATATGCGAACTAATTTAAAATGCAAGAATGAAACAAATATGATATGAGGATGGAAATCCAAATGAGGGAAAATCAAAACATGATATGCAATTTGTAAGAAACTCGAGGCCTGGCGTTTCTCAAAGCGCGAACTGATCAACCCTTAGATCTAAATGACGTGGTGGGAGCCAGTTCCATTTAACCCTATTGATCGATCTACCAACTATGTTCTGGCAATTAACCTACCCTGTAGGGGCTGCATGAGTTGGACTAGGAACCCGAATATATAGGTGATGAAAGATTTCGCAACCCACCTAGACTAGGCACAGTGCCCGAATACAGTTCAAAGCCGAGGAGCCACCCATTCAAAAAGAAAGCACAAGAGTTTGCTTGCAAATGATGTGCAACATGAATGCTTTAAAATAATATGATGTGCAACATGAATGTTTTAAAATGCAAGGGATAATGCCTGGTTACCTCCAGACAGGCATTTGGGATTTTTTTAATTTTTTTAATAGCAAGAAAGGATACATGAACTAGCATCATCTATAAACCAATGATAGAAATTTGATAATAGTGGAACTTGTCATGAGACAAGTATAAACCTCCCCCATACTTGGATTTTTGTGTCACTAGACAACAAAATCAAGTGTGTGTCGGCCTCCTTTAAGTTTTGTTCCATTACCAAAACTTACCATGGTGTTGCAGATGATGTAGCTCTCATGTTCTTAAGCATCGTACACCCGTCGTTCTTTTTGGCTTCAACCTGTAATGGTTAGCGACCAAAAATACCCCAAGGAAAACTGAACCGAAGAACATGCTCTTGCTAGTTTTTTTTATGTGAAAGATGGATGGGTAGTGGCGAAAATGAATGGTAAATATAAATGAAATGATGTGATGGTATGGAATGGGGATACATGGGCGAACTCGATTCGACACTAGAACAGCAACCGCTCCCCGGCAACGGCGCCAGAAAGCTTGTTGGTATTTTTAACGATTAGAGATAAATCCGCAAGCGTACGGATACCGATGTAGCTTTCACGCGAGAGTATTCCATACTATCGAATCCACAGGGAATGTGTGTGTACTAGTGACGAGTTAAGAACGACCAAGGACAAAAGAAGTGATAATTATGTTGAAGGTAGAGATGGTTATCTCTAGGTATTCTGGATAATCAAAGAATAGCTCAAGTTGTTTACTGTATTACTTGCTTCGGTACGCCCAACCGTCCTAGCCTCAGAAAGGGATGAGAAAGGGGCTAGGCAAGCCAAGCAATGGACCTACTGCTCTCTAGTGCTTCTCACGTGGTGGACTACGTAGGCCGTCAGGGTTGTCACCACCTGGGGCTACCACTGCAAATCTGTGGCACTAGGCGCACTCCAAGGTATTCAACAGACTAGACATCCATCTTCTCAATTAAATACTATCTTAGCTTTGTAAGTACTAAGACACTTATCGAGCCCACAAGTAAATATAGTAAAGCTCAAACTTAATTAAACGTTAATCCAAAAATACAAAGAAAATACCCGGATGATACTCGAACCTGAGCTGCATCCGTCGAGGTACAAGAAGAGGAGTGGAGCCGACATCCCGACTTCTCCCGGACTCTCGCCTCACCTCTCACCTATTCTAACACTGCATTGGATTTGGATCTTGAGCTTTGCTTCACTTCCTTGTGTGTTGAATGAGGGAAGTGAGCCTCTATTTATAGTGAAGGAGGTGACTTGAGGATGTGAAGATGCTTTACTTGATCCTAGAGAATATTCCCCTTCAAGTCCCCCCCCCCGTGTGCCACCTGGCATCTAGAACCGACCTTGGAACATCGGTGGCGCCAAAATAGCGTCCGCGGCCTTTTTCCCTCCGCGCATGTGTTTCCTGCGCCTCATCCCAATCGTTAATGCTGTCTCGATCCATGTGATGCACTTCGCAGCGAATAGAAAGCTGCCACGTCGGCGCTAGATTTCCTCCAGCGCTCATGCCTGGCCCGATCCATGCACGTGGTTTCTTGGCCAAAGGCCATGAGCCACGTCCCTGCGCACGCAGACACTCGGGCGCTCGGCCTCCAGGCCATTCGCAGCGCGCAGCAGCGGCCTGTGGGCCATGTGGGCCCCGTAGCCTGGCCCTTGGGCGCCGACCAGCTTGGGCACCGGCCTGGCCTTTGGCAGGCTGCCACGCATGCGGTGGAGGGGCACAGCCAGCGGATGAGAGCAGGACAGCAGGTGCGTGCATGGGTGAGAGCAGGTGCATGCGTTGCTGCCGAGCAGGCTTGCTCGCCGCCGTCATCACACGCGGAGACGCGGGGCCCCACGGCCCCTTTGCATGGCCAAGCCTAATGAGTTGCTCGTGGTTGTTGAGCCCCACATGAGTAGCTTGCTCTGCTGTAGGTACGTGCCTCAGCACACATGGTTCGGTGGGCACATGCATGCGTACGGCATGTGTGCTGTCTGGCTCTTGGCCTGAGTGAGTGCACGATATATGCTGGCCTTGTGAGCCCTGTTGGGTTGACTTCTCTATCTTTTTAATATCTCTTATCTCAGCTCAAGTATATATGATATAACAATCTTGATCGTCCCAACGAGATCTACACAATAGTGCACACAAACTTGGCATTTGAGATAATTTGTAACATTGATATTTTTTACTCCCATTGCGTCATTTTCTGCATAACAAGGTAAAACACCAACACTTATGGAATTCATTAGAATTAAACCCTATCACTATGTTTGGTGGTTATATTTGATATATTTTCTGCAGAAATTGACGGTCAAAAATGGTACTTAAGGACCGTCAACAGCATGTCATATTAGCTATGTGGGGCATTTCTTCAAATTGAAGATCTGCACAGGTTGGCCTAGGATAATAGTTTCATGTCATAGCTGTTTGCGTTGTTATTTTGAATGATCTAATTTTGTTTATCATATCTTCATTTTCTCCATCAGTGATTTGGTTAACATTTTTATTGACTTTTTGGTTTCCCAATTTATTAGCTAGTTCATTGATCAACTCCTCTGATACATTAGACCCCATAGCTTTTTGTTTTCCAAGTTTTATGCTAGAGGAAACCATTTGGGGAACAAATGGTGGTACTACTACCTGAGTATTAGAAAGATTTGATTGAGAGCTGGATGGGAAATTTACCTTTACTTCATTTTTATAATGTTTTGTCCCATCTAGGAGAATAGCTTCTATACTCTCATAACACTCTTACTAACTCTCACACTTAGACTCAGATGTGAGTCTTTTATTTAGGATACATGACACACTTAGTACTACTATACTTGTGGAGATGGATGGCCGTGGTGTGGACTTGCGAATGAGGGAGTGTGAGTGAGGATCCCCTCCCTTGCCTCTACTCTTCCTTATATAGGGGCTACAAGGGTATGGTTGGTGGTGGAGATGTATCTTCATGATGATCTTGTTGACCTTGGATAAATATTATTCTCCATGATTCTTCTTTTTGACTTCTTTAAAGGTAAAGCATCTTGATAATATTTCTTTTTAGCCTTTCTAAAGCATTATGATATCTCTTTTTGACTTTGTGAAAAGTCTTCCATAATATCTCTTTAGACTTCTTTGGGCCTCATTATTTTGCTTTTGACTATTATAAAGGTAATAGTGCATATTCCATATCTTCAATAGTCTCTGGAATGGATTTATTGAATCATTGGAGAGTAGTCAGATATTCCTCCTTGAGACTCTTCTTCTTGCTTTAAAGGTGAATAATAGTCATAAGTTGGATCTGCTTGACTGATTTAATTTGTAGAGGTTGAGGGGTGTTGTCCAACATTGTGAACATCTACTCATAAACAAGAAGTTTCAGATCGGCTTGCGACAAATCTGGTTGCTTTAAGAGAAGCTCTTTAGTAATGTCTTCCTTTAGCTTAGCCACATTAGATTTCTTATTGGTTGCTCTATACTTTTTTTCCCTCAATAACCGTTCTTGTGTTGAATTTATCCCACCATCTTACATAGTATTTTCTCTTAAGAGTTGCCAAAAATTGGGTCTTATGAACCTCAAAATCCCACTTTATGATTCAAGGAAATTGTGTTTCTACACAGAACTACATGAGTATGAAAGGGTAGTCTTTTAAATTTTTCTTTGATTCTTGAGTGATCATTCTGATGATTTCTTCTGGGAGTATTCCGGGATTGCCCCTGCCTTCATCCACCAATTATTGAAGAACCATAGTGGTATTTCACCACATCCTTCTTTAAGCGAATGAACCACGAGTGTTTCATTTGGTGGTTCTATACAAGTAGCACCCTTTCCCATGCCTTCCGATAATCCCAATAGTTATATTTTTTGTTAAGGCATGTGGCAGAATATAAAGTTTTGGCCACATATGGATTGGATGCTCTATCCCAATCTTCTAGATGTATAACTTTTTGGATTAATAACTTTGTAAATCCTAATTCTTCCCCATTCTTTGTATGGAATATAAGCGCGCTTTGTGTTTCGCACAATATGGCTTCATAATAATTTTGATTCAGGTATGAAATAAGAATCTTTGGGGAAATATTTTCCCAATATATTTTGAACATCAAGATCTGAATCACTGAATTCCAGAGGTAATATAATTTCCTCTATATTATAAATATATTGAGATGCATTTCCATACTTTTCTTGCGTCATGGTATTTTTGGGTATTGTCTTTCCCTGATATGATTGTTTGATTGGAGAGCTTTCATCAATTCTCCCTTTGAATGATAATTCCCTTTTCGGTGCCAAAACCCTGTAAAAATTCACGAGATAGAAAATCAGGGAGTGAATTTATTTCTCCCTTTATATGCTCAATATCAAAGTCAAAGCATGATAATATTGCTTGCCATCTGGCAAAAATCTGTTTGGAGACCAAGTTCTCCACATCCTTTTGAAGGACATCTTTTGCTGCTTTGCAATCTATTCTTAATAAGAACTTTTGGTTGAGAAGTTCTCCTTGAAATTTTGAGATAACTTTGATGATTGCTAATATCTCCTTTTTTATAGTAAATTTTTCTGAGCATCATTCCAGGTTCCAGAGGTGAACCTGACAAGTTGCTCTTTGGAATTTTTTCTTTGTTCTAGGATTCCTACATAACCATAATCTGAGGCATCTGTCTCAATAATTTTGAATGTATTTTGATCTAGTATATATAGGCAAGGTAATCTTTTGACTTTATTCTTAATCTGTCTTACTGCCTGAGTATGTTTTATGGTCTAGGCAGGAGGGTTTTTCTTTAGTCTTTCAGTTAAAATCTTTCTATCTTTTGCTAATGACTCATAAAAATCTGAAACGTAATTCAAACATCCTATAGACCTTTGCAGTTGTTTCTTTTCTTTGATCTCATCAGGGAACTTATCTGCAAATTTAATAACTCGCGTAACGGGTAAAACTTGATCATATTGTATTTGATATCTCAAAAACTGTATGTTGGTTTGGAACAGCTTCATTTTTCACGCAGAGACAACAAGACCATTTTGTATGATTACCTTATGAAATATGTTCAGATGCTTCCAATGTTGGTTGATATTTTCTGAGAATATTAAAACATCATCTATGTAAACAATAACGAATGTCGTATAAGGTAAGAAAATTTCATTCATGATTTTTTGAAATTCAGAAGGGGCATTTTTTAGACCAAAAGGCATGACGTTCCATTCGTAATGTCCAAACGGAGTAGTGAAGGCAGTTTTATATCTATCTTCTTCCTTTATTTGAATTTGCCAAAACCCAGATTTCATATCAAATTTAGAATATACCTTGGATCCCTGAATTCTTCGAATTAGGTCATGTTTATAAGGGATAGGATATCTTATCCACTGTAAGACTTTGTTAAGAGGTTTATAATTGATCACCAATCTAGGAGCACCTCTTTCTTTGTCGGCAGCATTTTCAACATAGAAAGCTGCACAACTCCAAGGGGATGAGCTTTTTCTAATCAAACCTTTTTCTAAAAGTCCACTAATTTTAGATTTGCAAATCTCTAAAAGTCTACTATTCATCTGGATCGGTCTCGCCTTAGTGGGGATCTTATCTTTACTAAAATTGGATACATATGGAAGACCAACAACATGCTTCTTTTGATGCGAAAAGGCAGAGGGAAGATCAGAGCAGATATCTTTGATAAATTTTCTTCTAAAGATTTTATTTTAACTTTAAAGTTTGGATCTTCAAGAGTCTTATCTATTCTAATCTTCTTGATTTCTGTAGAAACCTAATTAATATATTGTTCTTTGTGGTAAATGGCTTCTTTTAAGTTATTCAAGAGAGTTTCTTCAGGATGAGTAATGAATTTCAATTCTACTTGTTTGCCCTTAATGGTGAATTGAATACTTTGCTCGGTTACAAGGAAAGGGCGTATCAAAGATAGGAATGGAGTCCCTAGGATCACTCCTTGATTCAGATTTTTTAACTAGTAAAAATGATGTTTTTATGCATATTCCAGAAATGCAAACATGAACTTCGGGGATTTTGTAACTTACCTGAAGTAGATTGCCATTGGCAGCATGGACTTTGTGATATGATTTTTCAAAGTATTTGAATGGGATGATTCCTTCTTTAATACAATTCACATCTGCTCCTGAGTCTATCAAAGTTTTATGCTTAAAGCTGAAACCATCATGGAATTTGTGTAGCACTTCAGCATACCATTTTTGCTTAAAATATCTTTCTATAGAACCAACTAGTTCCTTTTCATGGGTTTTATCGGTATTGTTCTCATCATCAGGATTTTGAAGTTCTATAATTTGTACCTTTCTCTTGAGATCTCTTAGTTCTCCTTTGATATGATTTTGTTCTCTTGAAAGATCATTAAGGTCCATCTTTCTAGACTTCCTCTTGTAATCTTCAATTTTTGTAAAGGTCTCGTCTATTGAGAAGAAGTTCTTTTTCTGGATGTTCCCTACTATCTCATCTTTATTTTTTTTATTCTAGATAGAAATCTTTTAAGCATAATTTCTTTTTCATTAGGGTCTTGCACAGTGTCAAAGGTGTCTAACATGAATTGTTCTAAATCAGTGAGAACTAAGATGTTTTCATCTGATTCTTCTTCGGAGGGTTCTTGTTCGTAACATGAACATTCACTATTTTCACAACAATTTACTTCAGTGATATCTTCATTTTCAGTATCACTATGGATATGATTCAAGATATGGCCTAATTTATCATTTATATCTTCAAAATATAATTCAAGCAATGCTTGGATTTCTTGTTTTACTTTTGTTTTAAAACAGTTGGCGGCTTTATGTCCTTTTTGGTTGCACCTAAAACAGACCAATTCGTTTGGCTTTGTTTCATTTTTGAAAGGCACAGGTGCTTCTTTACTATATGTACTCTTATGTTTTCTTCTTCTCATAGGACGTTTAACTTTCTTATTACTCTCTTGATAATTTTTGTTTTTTCTGTGGGAGCTTCCTTTTCTTGATTCATAGGGGTCTTGAAAACCAAATTGATAGCAAACATCTCCTAGTTCCTTTTTCCCAATGGTCCTCTGCTTTTTGAGTTGTTCCTTGATTTTTAGATCATTGCATAACTCAGCTCCTACCATTTGTATTTTTTGGATTATTTTTCCTATGTCTAGAGATTGATAATTTATACTCCCTTCTCCCTTTTTTCTAAGAGAATTTCTAACCTTTTCAACAAATAATGGAGGTAAGCCAGATATATATTTTTCTTTTCCAAAAGTCTTGATTAGGATCTGGAAGGGTATATAATTTTGATAGGAAAGAATCTTTGTACCACCTGAATTCTGACATAGTTTTGCATCTTAAGTTGATGAGCTGCTCCCTATTCTTTTTCATAGTTATCTTGATAGTTTCCAGCAAAATGGTAAACTATATTGTAAAGGAGGGTTGAGATAGCATCTAAAACTGTTCCTAGGGATTGTCCCTGGTCATTTGTTATGACAATTGCCTTCCATTTTTATCTATTTTGACAGCTTCCATAATGGCTTGCCTTTGGGTTTCATCTAGGTAATGATCCCACCAACCCCTTAATTGTCCAAAAATACCTATGACAATCATGTTGGCTGCTTCTTTTTCTTTATTTCCATTTGCTATGCAAGCATTTACGTACATGATCATTTGATGGCACATGGCAAAAATTTGGTATTCTACAAACCCATCTAGGTTCCACTCAACAATTTCTTTTCCATTGAAGCATGTCATATTAGCTACGTGGGGCTTTTCTTCAAATTGAAGATCTGCATAGGTTGGCCTAGGATAATAGTTTCGTGTCATAGCTGTTTGCGTTGTTGTTTTGAATGATCTAATTTGTTTATCATATCTTCACTTCCTCCATTAGTGATTTGGTTCACATTTTTATCGACTTTTAGGTTCTCCAGTTTATTGGCTAACTGTTGGTATTTTTAACGATTACAGATAAATCCGCAAGCGTACGGATACCGATGTAGCTTTCACCCGAGAGTATTCCAGGGTATCGAATCTATAGGGAACGTGTGTGTACTAGTGATGAGTTAAGAACGACCAAGGACAAAAGATGTGATAAATGTGTAGAAGGTAGAGAGGGTTATTTCTAGGTATTCTGGATAATCAAAGGATAGCTCAAGTCAGTTACTGTATTACTTGCTTTGGGACGCCCAACCGTCCTAGTCTGAAAAGGGATGAGAAGGGGACTAGGCAAGCCAAGCAATGGTCCTACTACTCTCTAGTGCTTCTCACGTGGTGGACTACGTAGGCCGTCAGGGCTGTCACCACCTGAGGCTACCACTACAAATCCGTGGCACTAGGCGCACTCCAAGGTATTCAACATGATTAGACATCCATCTATTCTATTGTATCTTAGCTTTGCAAGTACTAAGATACCTATCACAGCGAAGAGCCCACAAGTAAATAAAGTAAAGCTTGAACTTAATTAAATATTAATCCAAAAATACAAAAAAAATGCCCAAATGATACTCAAATCTGAGCCGCATCCGCCGAGGTACAAGAAGAGGAGAGGAGCTGACATCCCCGGCTTCTCTCGGACTCTCGCCTGACCTTTCACTATTTCTAACACTACACTGGATCTGATCTTTGAGCTTTGCTTCGCTTCTTTATGTGTTGAGAGTGAGGGGAGGGGCTCTGCTTATAGTGTAGGGAGTGCCTTCGGAGAGTGGAGATCCTCTCTAGGTCCTAGAGAATATTCTCCTCCCAATTCTCCCCTTGCGACATCTGGCCAGGAAACCGATGTACTCAGGTTGGTTCGACTGAGGAACAGCGCGAAGCAATTTTTCCTCCATGCGATCTGTGTTTTCTCGGTCTTGATCCGCGTGATGGCCCTTTGGGCAAATCAGAGTGCGCCACGTGATCCCTGGACCAGTTCCTGCGCCCTTTTCCTCCGTGCGTGTATGGCGGCGGCAGCGATCTCGGAGCCAATCCTGCGCACTGCATGGGGCCGGGCCTGCTCCCTCGCGTGACAGCATGGGCCATGTGGCCCCGGCCTGTCTCCTTGCGGTGAAAGGCCTCGGCTGGCCACGTTGACTCCCGGCATATCTCCTTGCGGTGCAAGGCTTCAGCCGGACTGCATGGGGCCGGTTCTGCTGGCCGCGTTGACTCCCGGCCGGGCCTGCAGCGTCCACCCGACCACTCCCGCACTCGCGGTTGAGTGTGCCGCTGTGCGGTGCTAGGCCCCGTCGGGCCCCACGGATGATGTCAGCAGTGCTGACGTCAGTGATGACGTCAGCGCTGCGCAGTAATTTGGCTTTTCTATTTTATTTACTCAAATTCCAAAATAGCCAAATGATATATTCATCGGAATCTTCTCAACGATATCTACGCAATGGTGTACTCCAACATGGTATTTGAGATGGTTTGTAATATTAATATTTTATATCTCATCTCAAGCCCATAGTGTTATTTCCTACATGACAAAGTAAAAACACCAACACTCGTGGAATTCGTTAGTATTAAACCCTATCACTATGTTTAGTGTTTATATTTCAAGCATTTTTGGCAGGAATTGACGGTCAAAAGTGGTACTTAAGGACCGTGAACAAGCTCCCCCACACTTAGCCTTTACTTGTCCTCAAGTAAAGTTTAAAGACTAAGGTGATATGATGCAAGCATATAAGATGTTCCAAGACAAACATGCACTTGTGAATTTTGAAGTTTCTATCATGTTATCATAGATGGTTGAAAAACGGAATGGCCATGATTCAAGTCATCTCCACTCCTCTGTTACATGACTTGGGTTTTTGATAAATTTTCAAAACAAAGCCTTACCTAGCTCCTCAACTGATTCTCTCGAATTGCTCAATGTATAGGATTCCTCACCAAGGCATTAATTTGCCACATTTCATCGTCCTACTTCTAAAAGGCTTACGTGGAGCTCAGGGTAGGAGTAAAGATAAAGTATACTTGCATCACGTATATTGCAAAATCGAAGATTGGATCCACGAAGAAAACTATTCATACAATCTGATCAAGATGTGCACGTGTGTGGAAAACAAAAATGGAAGGTGTATGATAACTCCTCTTTTTTTTTATGATCTCTCCCCCTTTGAATTTATTTTGAGAACATGGCTATCTTTTTTTTTCTTTATTTCTTTTTCATGTTCAATGATTTTATGAGCATGTATATTTTTTTCTCTTTTTTTTCTTGGACCTTCATGTGTCCGAAATCTTTTTCTATAGCCCATATCTCTTTTGGAAAAGATATTTGGAGAGAGATGCATAAAATATATGGAGCATTTATTTGGTGGAAGAATGGATATTAGTAACTTCCAGTGTAGAAGTTTAGCATGTGTATGTGGAGCGTACGTGATCTTGATCAAGAAAGCATGAAGAGCATCTTACAAGGGTCACAACAATTTGACAAAGCTCAATGCAATGACAAGCAACATATGTATAAGGTTTTCAATGTGAGCAACATACGGCTTTGGTAAGAATGGAATATCATTGAGGAGCTTTGTGGAGCCACTGATTTTAATTTTGCAAGAAAAACATCCCAAGTACTTTATACAAAAAGAGCAAGATTTCTCTTATCATACCATATCTCATTCGTCAACCATTTAGATAAACATGCTTCCCTAAAGATATATGTTCACAAGCAACAGGCCAATGTGCAAGGAATAAAGAATATGCAAGCAATCAAGAATGATCATATAAACCAAAGGAGCGTCAAGTTTCATTTGAGTTTAATTTTAATGATCATCTCAAGATTATGTTAAACTCATGAATGAGAGGGAGTGAGGGATTGGCATGCAAACCATCGCATTGGACGAAGTGGAAGCCAAGGTGTGCCAGAGGGCCTTGGGTTGAAGGAATTCATTCGAACCCCTCTGGTGCTCGGCCGTCGTGATCTTTTTCATGTCGGTCCATGCGATGTTGTGCGGCGTAGTTATGGGTGGTCTTGAATGTGCGAACATGGAGAAGACCGAGAGACCCCCACACACACTTGATCTTGTACCTGCGTTTATTCAAAACACGGTGGAAACAAAACAATGGCTCTACTGGCCTTACAAATCAGGGAGCCTGATCTTTATTTGAATTCAAATATTATTTTTTTGGTGTTTTCATGTTACAAAAATTTTTATTGATTTTATTTTTTTTTCCATGGCAAACAAAGCTTGCAAGGTAACTTAGCAGGGGAATTAAAGGAGAAAAAATGCACAAAATGTTTTGGATACTTCCCTGGCGAATCTTCCCAAACTGAAATTTTGCAGGTGAATGCGAGATTTGAGCTTAAGAGTGCCAGAAGATTTCTCCATTGCTTCAGTGTGCAAATCTCCTCGATGTGACTAAGGGTTTTGGAAGTTGGAGTTATGCTCAACGTCCTTTAGTCATCATCCTTCCTGCAAAAAGTTAGTGGACAACAAATACCCGAAGGACAATTTGAGAATATATCAATATTGCTATCTGGATAAGTGTTCACATCCACACTTAAAAACAAGATTGGTTTTTTAACATATTAAGTGTAGATCCTGTTTGCCATATTTTTTTATATTTATTTTCAAATGTTCTCTTTCTTTCCAAATTTTATTTTCACCACCTTTTTTTAAAGCATAACTCAAACAAGGCTGAATTGCATCAACATGATCACAAGAGGGATTTTGCAATATACTCACAGTGAACCTTCGAAAGGTGATCTATACCTCGTTATATGTTGTGCAAAATTTGTTGCATTGCATCAAATGCCTTAGTTTGTCTCCAATTTTGAATCAAGCTTGACTACTTACCCACTCAAATTTGAAATCTTTCTTGCAGGGGTTAGTCCACACATACAACTAATATCTATACATGCATTTACTCAAAGGTTCATTAATCAAACTTGACACCATGTCTAATTTGATTAAAGAAGACTATTTAACCTAAGCACCACACTTAATATAAAAAGCCTATGAATGCACTCTGCAGAATACATTCAAACCAGAGCATACGAGCATAGATAAAGGAGGCATGAGAACATGACCAAGCATTTTTCACATGGAGATGAGTTGGTACATAAATGGTGAACTTCGGGTTACCTCCCGGAAGGACTTTGTTTTATGTCAAAAGCAAGACATGACACTTACCTTGGTATACTTACCGCTAGCATTAGATGATGAGTTTAGAATTTCCATCGCGGTAGCTCCTTGGATCTTGATGACATCATTAATGGTGACGTGGTCGCGTGTGGATAGCATGTGTGCGCTAAATGTTGAGGTGTTTCCAACAAATAGCTGGCACATATGCAAAACACGAGAATACAACAAACACCTTTCCTCATGAAAGCGCGCACAAGAACCAAGAATGCAAGGCAAGGTGCAACCAGGAGGCGTATGGGGACTACCGAGGTGCAGCGGCACTGTGGCTTGCACACCTAGATGTCTTAATCCCACTAAGCCTCGCTGGCTAAATATTTTTTTATTTTTTATGCAATCATGGTTGGAAAATAAATATGCCAACTAATTTAAAGATGCATGATCAAAACAAATATGGTGGGTGATTGAAAAATCCAAATGAGGGAAATTTAAAACATGATATGCAAATTGTAAGAAACTCGAGGCCTGGCGTTTCTCAAAGCGCGAACTGATCAACCCTTTGATCTAAATGACATAGTGGGAGCCAGTTCCATTTAACCCTATTGATCGGTCTACCAACCACGTTCTGGCAATTAACTGACCATGTAGGGGCTACATGAGTTGGACTAGGAACCCGAATAGATAGGTGATGAAGGATTTTGCCACCCACCTAGACTAGGCACAGTGATCGAATATAGTTCAAAGCCGAGGAGCCACCCATTCAAAAAGAAGGCACAAGAGTTTGCTTGCAAATGAAGTGCAAGATGAATGCTTCGAAACAAAAATGATGTGCAACATGAATGTTTCGAAATGCAAGGGATAGTGCCTGGTTAACTCCAGGCAAGCATTTGGGATTTTTTTATTTTTTTAATAGCAAGGAAGGATACATGAACTAGCATCATTTATAAACCAAAGACAAAATTTGATAATAATGGAACCTGTCATGGAATACGTGCAAACCTCCCCCACACTTGAATTTTTATGTCGCGGGACAAAAAAAATCAAGTGTGTGTGTTGTCTCCTTCAAATTTTATTCCATCATCAAATATTACCATTGTGTTGCAAATGATGTAGGTCTCATGTTCTTAAGCATTGTAGATCCATCATCCTTTTTAGTGTCAACCTGTAATGGTTAGCGACCAAAAATACCCGAGGGAAAACTTAACCGAAGAACATGTTCTTGCCAGTTTTTTATGTGAAAGATGGATGGGTAGTGATGAAAATGAATGGTAAATATAAATGAAATGATGTGATGGTACAGATGGGGATACATAGGAGAACTCGGTTTGACACTAGTACAGCAACCGTTCCCCGGCAACGGCGCCAGAAAGTTTGTTGGTATTTTTAACGATCACAGATAAATCCGCAAGCATACGGATACCAATGTAGCTTTCACCCAAGAGTATTCCTAGGTATCGAATCCACAGGGAACGTGTGTGTACTAATGACGAGTTAAGAATGACCAAGGACAAAAGAAGTGATAAATGTGTAGAAGGTAGAGAGGGTTATTTCTAAGTATTCTGGATAATCAAAGGATAGCTCAAGTCATTTACTGCATTACTTGCTTCGAGACGCCCAACCGTCCTAGTCCGGAAAGGGATGAGAAGAGGACTAGACAAGCCAAGCAATGGTCCTACTACTCTCTAGTGCTTCTCACGTGGTGGGCAACGTAGGCCGTCAGGGCTGCCACCACCTGGGGCTACCACTACAAATCCGTGGCACTAGGCGCACTCCAAGGTATTCAACATGATTAGACATCCATCTATTCCATTGAACACTATATTAGCTTTGCAAGTACTAAGATACCTATCACAGCGAGGAGCCCACAAGTAAATAAAGTAAAGCTTAAACTTAATTAAATATTAATCCAGAAATACAAAGATGGAGATCCTCCCTAGGTCCTAGGGAATATTTTCCTCCCTATTCTCCCCTTGCGACATCTGGCCAGGAAACCGACGTACTCAGGTCGGTTCGGCCGAGGAACAGCACGAAGAAATTTTTCCTCCATGCGATCTGTGTTTTCTCGGTCTCGATCCATGTGATGGCCCTTTGGGCGAATCAGAGTGCACCACGTCATCCCTGGACCAGTTCCTGCGCCCTGTTCCTCTGTGCGTGTCTGCCGGCAGTAGCGAACTCCGAGCCAATCCTACGCACTGCATGGGGCCGGGCCTGCTCCCTCGCGTGACTGCATGGGCCATGTAATGGGAACTAGGATGCCCGATCTTCCGTCAGGTGAAGGATAACTCGTTTTGGGCGGAGGTGACGCACCGATCCGGCTTCAGATCTCAAAGACCCGAACTCCTGCAATCTTAGCACCACGATTCCTCTGGTTATCAACCGTGTCACAACCCAGTTGACCTCGCCACGAAGGCTAATCCTTGCCTGTGAAATGAAGAACACAAGCAAGAACTCGAAAGACGCAGCTCAGATATGAAGTGACAAACTGCAGATGAATGATTAAGCACACGAGTTGGGGTCTTACAAATCGACGAACGGCGAAACTGTTCTTGACAGAATAATCTAAGCAAAACCCGAGTCTAAACCGGTGGCGGCTGCTGAGTTTATGGGGTAAACTAGGGTTGAGGGTGGCCAAAGGGGGCGCCCACAACATGGGCTGAAGGCCCGACTCGATACAAGGACAAGTTGGCCCAAAATAGGTGGCACAGCACCTTGTCATGGTCACACAGCATGATCCACAAGGCTTCTGGAGCTAGGACTAGAGCTAAATCTACGGCGTCGTCGTCCCC
The DNA here is from genome assembly GCA_004135705.1 of Alloteropsis semialata. Classification (NCBI taxonomy): domain Eukaryota; kingdom Viridiplantae; phylum Streptophyta; class Magnoliopsida; order Poales; family Poaceae; genus Alloteropsis; species Alloteropsis semialata. The sequence goes on from CM014270.1 coordinate 31,376,494, forward strand.
TTTCCAACGGGTCCTTATACGCCTCGTTTTGATGTCGTATGATGGAGATATCGCCAAAACCGTGCGGGGGTGTAGGCTGAATCCGAGACGAACATGGCAGCTGAGTCGGGGACGAAGTCCAACTTGGGGAAGGCCATGGCGCGTGCGTGTCCAGCATGGTGATGTCCTCATCATCCTCCCCTTCTTGAATCTGAGTCATCCTCGACTCCATCCCATCATCAATCTCCTGCAAAAGTTTAGTGACCACAGGATGCAAAAGACGACACATAGATGCATTGGAGAAAGACACATGTCGACAAAGCATAGTATAGCAAGGTGCATCATGATTATCACAAAGTTCAGCTTGAGCAGATGTAGTAGCAAGAAAAACACATCCCTTTAACTTAATTCCTTCATGTTTAGCATCAGAAGATTCATTGGTACTAGGTGCATTCTTATCATTTGCAGCAAGGTCAGTAAAATGCTTCCTAATAGCAGCAGGCGATAAAGGAAGCAAGGTAATGTTCTTATCCTTATGCATGAAAGTATATGTATTAGTTCTACCATAGTGTACAACATCCTTATCATATTCCCATGGACGTCCTAATAAAAGTGAACATGCTTGCATAGGTACGACATCAAAATCAGCATAATCATGATAAGAGCCAACTGAAAAGTGTATGCGTGCGGACTGAGTTACCTTTGCCTTACCACTATTATTGAACCATTCAATGTGGTACGGAAAACGTAGTGGTCGAGTGGTTAAACCAAGCTTGCTGACCAAATTCGAACTCACCAAGTTGTTGCAGCTTCCAGTGTCAATAATGGTGAGAACACGTCGCTCCTGGACGACGAGAAACATGTGGAACAAGTTGTTGCGCTGGGCCTTCGTGTCGTCCTCATGTTCCTCCTGTGTGGAGAGCACACGCTGCACAAGAAGGCTAGGAAAACCCGCGGAAGCATCTTCGGAGTTAATGGTGTTCTCCTTCGAACCTGCAGGAATGTTAGCAGCAAAAACCACATCGTCCTCAACATCACTAGTACTTACATATCCATCTCCGTCCGGTGAAGCGATGAAAGCACGAGTACTTGGACAGTCCTTCATGACATGGCCCATGCCCTTGCATCGGTGGCACACGATGTTTGCAGATTTACTCGAAGAGCTCTTGGCAGAAGTAGGCTGGGTCTTGTTCTGCTGGGCCTGCACATTAGACACAATGCTTACCGCAGAAGAAAACGCCGTAGCTGGTGGTGACGAGTGTGTACTCGCTGGTGGCGCGGAAGGAGAGGCAGTCGGCGTGAAGGTCATGGGCGTGGATGCGCTCATGCGTCGACCCTGCAATTCTTTTTCTACAAGTATAGCAAGCTGGAACAACTGGTTGGTGGTAGTAAAATGTTTATAGTCAACAATATCCTGAATTTCACGTCTCAAACCACCATAAAAACGACAAACTTTATCCTCAGGATCCTCAACTACCCCACAACGAATCATGCCCTTTTGAAGCTCTGCATAATACTCTTGAACAGACATATTGCCCTGCTCTAAATGTTGTAATTTCTTTCGTAAATCATGCTTATAAGATGCAGGAACAAAACGATCACGCATGGCAAGTTTAAGCCCATCCCAAGTATCAGGTTGCATGTTTAAAGAAGCACACTCTTGCCACCAGATTATAACAAAATCTTTAAATTCACTAGTGGCTTGTCTAACCTTATGGCGATCGGGAACAAGGTGGGAAGCAAATTTTTGTTCTACTGTCATCTCCCAATCTAGGTATTGTTCTGCATCATATCTCCCATGAAAAGATGGAATGGTAAATTTAATTTTAGCATAAGGATCATCGTTACCTTGTCGATGTCGAGTTTTGTTACCTCCCATACCTGTTTTATTGCGTTCAAGTCTTTTACGCATCTTCTTCTCGCTGGTCAGCCTGTGATCAATCAAACCATCAGGACCGTACACAATGTCGTCATCGAGGTCATCAATATCCTTGACCTCCGCATCTTCAGTCTTGGGGGCAGCCTCAAGCGCCTCAACTCGTCCGGTCAAGGTGGCCACTCGCTTGTCCACACTCTCAATCGCATGATTGCCATCTCTGATTTCCTTCATTAATTTGCTCATCTTGTCAATTAGGGAATCCTTCAATTCCTGCAACTGACTAGACAAAACAGGCACATCGTCTGGCATGGTTAAGTATTAGTAAAGACCCTATGAACTATGTGGTTGGTTGGTGGAATCACACCCTCACACATGTCTTACCGAGTTCTTACCAAGTTCTTACCAATGCAAGCAGTGGATGGTACAACCGGTGGCTGGTTCGTGATACCTATGAGGAAGTGGTACCAAGATTGCAAGGGTCCTTCACTGTACTGATCTGAAGTATCTGTTTGTGGAGTTTAGGACAGGCACAATATGTATATGTGGAACAATTAAAGAATGCAGAGTAGCAAAGTTCAATAAGTATCCAAAGCACAAGTCACAATTGCTGGCTAAGACGCGTTCCTAGACGTAGCACAACAAGTTGGAACAAAGGACAATGGAAAAAGCTCAAAGAACAAGCTCAATGGCAGTTTTGTAATTTTTGTACTAAGATTGCCAAAAAGGCACTAGTAGGAATCACAGTTGTTTTCGATTTTCTTTTTTCTTTTATTTTTTTTGATATTTTTCTCACAATGAGGAACACCAGAAAAGGAGGCACACAAAATTGGAGCTCAAACAGAGATCAGATGTGGTCTACAGAATTTCTGGAACTATCACGAAAATCCCTGATACGGCTTATGAATTTCAAAACTATTTTTTCCTGATTTTTTTTAATTTTTCTAAGAACAGCCTGACTGGCATAGCCTATAAATCGTATGTGCAACTTTTCATTGCCAAGCTGCTATAAAAAAATGAGCCAAAATGGAGCACCGAGCGAAAAGTTATGCCTGTTTTACCGTTATGGTTTCGGAGAGGCACAACTCGGCGGATAGAACAGCAGCGGCTACGACAAAGCTTCCCTATCCGATCACGGCTGAGCAAAGCTTCTCAGCAACCAAAACCAAGGGTAAATCCTCCCTGGTATGTGTAGCAAGCAATAGGTATTCGCCAGATGAAACAAGGATTAGGTATGCGATGCAAAAAGGCGACCAAAGCGGCTTGCAACCTATCTAGGGTTTGCGCGGCGAGAGTTCACACAAGGCGGCTAGCGAGGGCAAGTCGAATAGTGGGGTGGATCGACTTGTTGTTTGGGTAAAGGTGGATGGGATAGCGGCGGAAACAAACACACAAGCAAAGGGCGGTTGAACTACGATGACGAACATGACCTAAAGCAGCAACAAGACTCGACCACGGACACAAACTCCACAAAGCAAAACTGAAACGAAATTGCAAGGCTAACACAGGGGTTCTAGGACAGCGGAAATTTTTGTAGGTTTTTTGTGGACTATGGGACAAAGGCGAAAATCTAAACTAGGATAAAGCCTGACGGTAATACCTGAGTCATTGATACCACTTAATGGGAACTAGGGTGCCCGATCTTCCGTCAGGTGAAGGATAACTCGTTTTGGGCGGAGGTATCGCATCGATCCGGCTTCAGATCTCAAAGACCCGAACTCCTGCAATCTTAGCACCATGATTTCTCTGGTTATCAACCGTGTCACAACCCGGTTGACCTCGCCATGAAGGCTAATCCCTGCCTGCGAAATGAAGAACACAAGCAAGAACTCGAAAGACACGGCTCAGATATGAAGTGACAAACTGCAGATGAATGATTAAGCACACGAGTTGGGGTCTTACAAACCGACGAATGGCGAAACTGTTCTTGACAGAATAATCTAAGCAAAACCCAAGTCTAAACCGGCGGCGGCTGCTGAGTTTATGGGGCGAACTAGGGTTGAGGGCGGCCAAAGGGGGCGCCCACAACATGGGCTGAAGGCCTGACTCGATACAAGGCCAAGTTGGCCCAAAATAGGTGGCACAGCACCTTGTCATGGTCACACAGCATGATCCATGAGGCTTCTGGAGCTAGGACCAGAGCCAAATCGACGATGTCATCGTCCCCTTTCCAACGGGTCCTTATACGCCTCGTTTCGACGTCGTATGATGGAGATATCGCCGAAACCGTGCGGGGGTGTAGGCTGAATCCGAGACGAACATGGCAGCTGAGTCGGGGACGAAGTCCAACGTGGGGAAGGCCATGGCGCATGCGTGTCCAGCATGGTGATGTCCTCATCACCATGTGGCCCCGACCTGTCTCCTTGAGGTGAACAGCCTCGGTGTTGACGGTCCTTAGCCTCGGCAATTGCGAACCGCAAGTGCACGGGTCATCGTAGCTTTTCCCTTAGAGTATTCCATCCAAGGTTTATCAATCCATGGATCGACAATGAACTACCTAGGGTTTTCTACCTAGCTAAACGGATCTAATCCCAACGTTAGGCATAGATTGCATATGAAGGTAAACATATAAGATATGATTGAAATGTATAGGTTGATCGCACCCATGAACATAGGGAAAGATTGAGCACAACCAAAGGGGTAAACGAGCCTATTGCCTTCTAGTTGTAGTTCTAGCCAATAAGAGCAAGCACATCATGCATCTCATCCAAAGCCATCTTTAAACTACTATCCTCTGATCAAACCCCCAAAAGCCCCACCGTACACGGGATCACACCCTATCACGATGCTCCCTATCGGCGTGGGTAACTTAAGAGCACGTTCGCGAAGAACGTGTTGAACCTCTTGGTAGATCCAGTATGAACCTCTAGCCACCATGACTACAAGATCACCCCGAGCAATCTATCTCGATAATAGATTGAAAGCAAAGCAAACCCAAGAAAAGCACAAGATCAAAGAAGGAGGAATCGAGTCACTAAAAGATCGGATGACATGAAGAACATTACTCACATAATAGATGTATTAGATCATCACCTCTGAGTGCATACCATAGATGATCCACTACTAGCTCTTGAACTTCGCCATGGCACAACCACGCAGGGAGGCCATGGCGGCTAGGGTTGTCCTAAGCCATCCCCTAGACAACTTCGATGACTTGCGGCGGCCGTCGTCTCCTTTTGGTGTATGCCCTAGGTTTCACCAAGTTCTGGTGGATGGATGGCCGTGCCTTTGAGTATCAGGTCTATAAATAGTCCGAGGATGCTTCACGTCGAAGGGGAGGCCGAGGCAGCGTAGCAAAACCCTAGGCCGGCCTAGGGGCCTTGGGCCGGCCGGCCCACCCCCCTAGGGGCCCCAAATGCCTGAGCGCTTCATACGAAAGTTGTAGATCTTTTTGAGCCATGCAATTTCCTTATATAACTTGCCCCTATCGGACTTAAGATGAAGAAGATATGGCCCATATAAGCTCAGCATCTCTTGCGGGCCTATAGTCCAAAGTTGGTGATTGTAGCTTCCATCATCCGAAGTCTGGGCCTTTGCACATTCTTGGAGGTTGGTTCACCATTGATGAGCATGAACAAGATCCAAGTCACATTAGGTTTGGCCTTCATATTCCTCCATGCTACGCATGATCTTGGTCTTCGCTAAAAGTGCTCATTTATAGCTCAAAAACCTGCGTAAACCAAAATCCTCCAAAAATACATGCATATGCGAAAACGGGGTCATTTCACGTGCCAAGTGGCGGGTTAGTATATGAATTAGTGCAAAACCACCACCTAAATAGCACTAAAAGTGTACCAATAATGAGCGTCAACAATTCCCCATGCTTAAACCATGCTCGTCCTTGAGTAAGTCTAGGATCTTTGCTTAACTAGGAAATCAGCGTTGCCCTTCAATGTCTTCCCTGCACTCAGTAATATACAACAAGACACATTGCTCTCAAGTGTTTGGCATTTAAAGTTTAACTTGTGACCAGCTACTTTTCATTATGGAAGATAGACTAGCAATAAATAACAAGCCACAGTAATAATAAATGCAATGCTCTTGAATTTAAGCGAACTTTAGACCTTTACCTTGTTTCATCGTGAAGAGTTTTCAAAAAGATACATATGCAACATAGGTGAGATTCTCTTGCAAAAGCTCATGGAAACACTCATCTCATCAAGTCGCTCAAGCCTATACTAGATTATTTTCAACCTATTCTACTCATATATGAAAGTGGAAGGCTTATGTGGAGCTTGGTAGGTAAAAACAATCCTAGCAAAACATTATATTTGAAGTATTGTCAAACTAAGAGAGAGATCTATTGGAATTACTGAGACTAGTCAAAAAGGCCATAGAGAATAAATGTTGGAAAGAGAGAGGGATGGAACACACACATTTAGATAGGTGGACATGTGCAAATGGCAAGTGGATGATGCCAAGGCACAAATGAAGTCTTCGTTATCGGATTGCACGTGGTTGGAAAATTGAGTATGGAATTGTCTTCAAAGCACTTGGAATTTGATGAAGCTAAAAGAACTAAGGAGCATTATTTCTCTTTTTTTCTTTCTTTCATTTTTTCCTTTCATCTTTGTTTCTTTTCTTTCTTTTTTCCTTTTTCCATATTTTTCTTTCTTTTTTTTGCTCCTTAGAACCTTTGGCAACATAGTACTTACTCACCATCCTCCCCCCATGCTTAAATGATTGCTCGTCCTTGAGCATAGAAGTGAGGGTCAATAATTGCTAAAGTAAGTATACAAGTCCATCTTGATCTTCTAGAAAATCACTTGAATCTTCAGGGAATTTCTTCTCGATGCCTCCCAATTTGATGTTCTCTAAATTAAGCTCTCGATTCTTCTGGATTTTCATCGAGAAAATTATCCATACTCAATTGTTGGTTGTGTTCAAGGAGGTAATCACAAAAAGATATTTTTGTTTAGGGTGGATATCCAACGAACTTTGTGAAGTTTCCAGTGTAGAAACTCACAATGCATGGATAGAAAGGCTAGCAAAAAGAAGGTTCCAGTGTAGAAACTCGAACCATAGAAATCAATCTTAATCCAATTCATCAAAATATAAGTTTGCAATTCTAAAGGTTTCATCATGAAAGATCATATATATGTAAAGGCTTTGGTAGGTAGAACTTTGCAAGAGATTCACGAATGTAGATAGTATAAGAATCAAGTTTTAAATAAAAATAATATAAGGTGTAAGGTCATCGGTAAACTTAAATCAAAGAGCAACATAAGGAATATGTGGGTCTAGAATTTAGTCATTTAACCTTCACAAATAAAAGAGCTGGTATTTAGTCAATTTAAGATCATTTAATAGAGAGCAAATGGTCAAGTTATATACAACATGATGTAGGTAGAACAAAGCAGCAACTTTCATCACTTTTTCATAAGCAAAAGCATTCAAAATATGTCATCGTGGTGAGCACAAAGTGGTGGTGATCATTATTTATTGAAAACAAAAACCAAACTAGGTTGTCCTCCTAGTAGCCATGTTATTAACAAGAGAGATATACAAAGGTTTCTAACCTATGGTCGATGGCATACATAGATACAAGCATTAAGAAGTTGATGAACAAAGAGAGGGTCGAGGAAGAGTTACCATCCTTTTCAATGCTTGTAATGGAATGTAGCGTGGCTTCCCCTATGCTTAAGCATTGTGCTTTGCATGAAAGAAGAATCTTGAACATCTTGTGTTGAACATGATCATTGTACTCCATATGGCTTTTTTCCTTTTCGTCCAACAAGTCCTCCCCCATGCTTAGCATGTTGCTAAGCATGGAAGAAGATGGTGAACCGTCATGTGATTCTTGAAGTCCTTCCATCATGTGTTTGAAGATTATCTTTATGCTTCGTCACATTTGTTGCCTTAATTTTCCTTCAACCCCTTCCCTTTGTCACTAAGCCTTGGTCCCCATCATTCCTTGTACCATTATCACCTCCTTACTTGTTGTCTTCGTTGCTGCCCCATTTTCCATGAATGTTTTCTCTAATTCTAGAATAGAACATGTACTGAACCATTGCTCCATTGCAAGTACATAAATTTCTCTTTTCAACGAGTCATCATTTGCCCAAAAAGGATTCCAAACAAAGGAGTTATGCATTTTTTATTCCAGCGCTGCAATCTGTCCCGAGCTGATTTCAGAACGTGCAGCGCCCAATGTTTTTGTCGTATCTCCTTGTATGGGTCTTCAAATTCATTAATCTTGGATGCGTTGGAACGAGAATTTAATGGAGTCTTTGAATATCCACCATTTTGTCCTTGTACAGCTCTGATCATGTGTAGTTTTTTGATGAAAACTGCAGCGTCCCTTTCAATCTTCGGAGATGTTAACGTTCTCCGTTGCAACTTTAATCATGAATTCATGGGATTCCTTCGTCATGCCTATAAAACCATTGAGACGCACAAACTACCCTCGGGGTGACGGTCGGGAGTATAAGCAAATGTCAACAGCCAATGACATGCCTAAGACCTTAACTTGTGGCATAATCAACCTAGTAAAAGAGAAAAATAAAATCCTAATGGGTGCGCGTGTGTGCAAAGTGAGTATGCAAATGAGAGGAAAGCATATAAACAAAGACAATGTTTACACCTAGTTCTAAACACCATATTTACAACTAGATTGCTGAATTTCTCCATAGCCATAAAGATTTGTTAACCAAGGTTAAAACACATGTCTACCCCAAGGTCAATAATTCCTCATAGCACAAGAAAAATAAGGCGCATTGCAAAGCTTATAAACCGACCTATGCAATGTAAATGCTAACAAGGCTTACAAAACTAAATGATGATGGTCCACGATCATGTCTAAACACCATGTTTACACAAGATTGCAAATAGAAAATGCCACACGTGAAGCATTAACATGGATATGAAAGCATTCATCATAAAGTTTCATGAAAGAGCCAAGCTAACAAATGCATGATGGAACGAAGGAATGGATGCAAAATGCAAATGCAAAGAATTAGCAAAAACAAGAGCTAACAAGGTTTGAAAGGTCTTTCAATGTTGTTCCGCAATCAATTCATTCAAAAAGTAATTGCTTAGAGCGACAAAGATTGGCCGGCCACCTCGTAAGAAGTGAAGCATTGTCGTCAAGAAAATCATTCATCAAAAAGAACCAAACAACCTAGCTAACGACGTTTAGGGGAAGGTTCATAGGTATTCTATATTTTTGGATTAAAACAAGAATTTTGAAGAGAGAAGTCTAGGTTTTAGAAAATCTACCTAAGGTGGTTGAAAACAAAAAGAAAAATAAAGGTTGTTTCATTGGGTGGAAAACAAAACCTATGGTTTTAGGATGGCTAGGGGTAGGAGAGGTTTTCCTAAGGGTTTAGGATCTCGTAGGGAGGCTAGTCAAAGTTTTCAGTTAGGACAAGGAATAGAGATAGACTTGGCTAATCTGAATGGTGCAGCAAGCCGATCAACACAAGTCGATCCTATCCTTGTTGGCTCCGGTTTTTGGCGGGGGTGATAGGAAGGCTTAGGTGGTTTTAACAAAAAGTTAGGTCAAAATAAAATATGCAATGCCATGCAAGGGTGAGAACAACATGGCATGAAGTGGAACATGAGGTGGATGAACAAAATGACATGACATGAATGGTGGTCTAAAAACAAAACAAAAGTTAGCCTAGGTCAACTAGCCACAAGTTTAGAATCAAAGGGTGGTGCCATACTTCATAACTCTCTCTAAAAAGACTCAAAAGAAAAAAAAACTCCAACACTACTAGCAATAGGCACACAAAAGGGTCTACAAGTTTTCCAAGATCAAATAACAAAGTGCTCTCTCAATAACATTTAGATCATACAACATAAAGTTGTGGCATTTATTAGAGCAATGGTACAATGTTACTTGATGATTCGATTAAAGAGCAGTATAGACCGTCATCTTGTATAGAGAATAGATAAAAAGATCGGGTTGTCTCCTGCAAAGTGCTTCATTTAAAGTCATAGAGCTAGACTTCTCACCTCGATTATTTTCATGCGAAGCTATGGTCTTTTGTGCGAGAATCCAAAATGTCCATGCAGCTTGACGTCATCTTTTGTAATCCGTCGTGGTTTGCTTTAAACATCTTCATGAATTGAATGTTGCCGGCTTGTGTCTTCATATGCCAATGCTCTTGGGGGTCTTTCTTTTGTTCTAAGCTTTCGAATTTGATCTTGTACGCTAGATGAAAGCATTGCCCAAGCTCCTCTTCATTGTTGTCATCATTATCTCCTCTACCTTGTTCTCATTACGTTGCTCCTGCCTCTTATTTGTGGATTTTCCCCTGTTTGCAGAACAGAACATATACCAAAGTATAGATCTATTAAAAAGCTTATGAAATTACCTTTCCAATGAGTAGTCATTCATCTTAAACGGAGTTCAAATGAGAGAGTTATGCCCATTTTACTTTAGTGCTGCGTGCTGTCTAGAAAATTTGCAGAATGCACGACCTTCGATGTTTTGATCATAACCACTTGTAGGAATCTCTGATTGACTTGATTCTTGTTTTGTTGGAACCGACACTTCATGGGGCTTTTAAATATCAAAAAATATCCTGCTGTTTTCTTCAGAGGTTGTGCAGACTTTTGATGCGAACAGTGCCTTCCTGCGAATTGATCCTGAGATGTCGATGATCTTGATCTTGTGGTCTTTGGAGCGTCGTGTTGTGCATCACTAGGCTTCAAGGTCATCACCATTGATTCACCAACGAGTAGCAGGGTTTCAATGATGTGTCTTCTCCATAGTTCTTGCTTTACCCAAGGTGTCGGGATCATAGGGTCTCTTGTGCTTTGTGTCGATAATCTGAGCGGTTTCCTTCGTTGGTAGCATCATTCAATTAGAAGCTTATTGAGCGTCCAACTGGCGAAGATTGGTGGTGTCATGGTGCTTCTAATCTTTTTGCATCCAGTCTTGATCAACTTCAAATCATCATTTTTTATGCATAAAACCCTCCAATTATCCTTTGACATCAACATCATCTTCTCCGTTGCTTGCTGCTGCCTATTCTTTATTAAATTCCTCTTCACCCAGTGCAGAACATGTACCAATCTTCTACTCCATTGCAATGTGCGTCAAATTCTCTTTCCAACGAGTGCTCATTCACTTCAAATGGACTCCAGATGAAAGAGTTATACTTGTTTTACTCCAGCACTACGTTCTGTCCAGAGCGATTTCAGAACGTGTAGTGTTGAAAGATTTTACCATAACTCCTTGCACCGATCTCCAAAATTTGCGATTCTTGATGCGTTCGAAAGAAGATTTGATGGAGCTTCATATTTTTCTAATTTTCCTCCATACTTCTCTGATCATGGGTAAAAAACTGGTCTCAACAGCAACTTTCCAGAGATGTTGATGATCGGATCTCACGACTTCTTCGGGGCATGATTCATCACCTATTGCTTGGACAAACAAATCTCCAAGAGACATTAGTCTTTAAAATTAATTGACATGGCGGCATACCTTGTTCATCTTCACTTGTTTTGGGTGTGGGCTCGATAGCGGATGATGGGCCACTAACAAAAGTTAGCACCTACCACTAAAGAGCGGATCTTGATGTAGCCATCAATCTTGTTTGAGCGAGATTGGACTTGCCAAAGTCCGGATGTTGAGAACTTCTCGATTGCTATGTGTCTAGGGTTTTACCTACATTCATGGACACAGACAAGAAACGCCGGATATATGCAATAATAAAACTAGGGTTAGTCCAAAAATTAGATAGATCTCACTAGGGTTCGTGTTGCCAATCCCTGGCAACGGCGCTAGAAAAAATAGTGTTGACTGTCCTTAGACGCGCCAATTGTGAACCGCAAATGCACGGATCATCATAGCTTTTCCCTTAGAGTATTCCATCAAAGGTTTATCAATCTGTGGATCGACAATGAACTACCTAGGGTTTTCTACCTAGCTAAACAGATCTAATCCCAATGTTAGTCATAGATTCCATATGAAGGTAAACGTATAAGATATGATTGAAGTGTATAGGTTGATTGCACCTATGAACATAGGCAAAGATTGAGCACAACCAAAGGGGTAAATGAGCCTATTGCCATCTAGTTGTAGTTCTAGCCAATAAGAGCAAGCACATTATGCATCTCATCCAAAGCCGTCTTTAAACTACTATTCTCCGGTCAAACCCCCAAAAGCCCCACCGTACACGGGATCACACCCTGTCACGATGCTCCCTATCGGCGTGGGTAACTTTAGAGCACGTTCGCGAAGAACGTGTTGAACCTCTTGGTAGATCCAGTATGAACCTCTAGCCACCATGACTACAAGATCACCCCGAGCAATCTATCTCGATAATAGATTGAAAGCAAAGCAAACCCAAGAAAAGCACAAGATCAAAGAAGGAGGAATCGAGTCACTAAAAGATCGGATGACATGAAGAACATTACTCACATAATAGATGTATTAGATCATCACCTCCGAGTGCATACCATAGATGATCCACTACTAGCTCTTGAACTCCGCCAGGGCACAACCACGCAGGGAGGCCATGGTGGCTCGGGTTGGCCTAAGCCATCCCCTAAACAACTTCGAGGACTTGCAGCGGCCGTCGTCTCCTTTTGGTGTATGCCCTAGGTTTCGCTGAGTTCTGGTGGATGGATGGCCGTGCCTTCAGGTGTTGGGGCTATAAATAGTCCGAGGATGCTTCACGTCGAAGGGGAGGCCGAGGCGGTGTAGCAAAACCCTAGGCCGGCCAGCGTAAGGGCCTTGGGCCGGCCGGCCCACCCCCCCTAGGGGCCCCAAATGCCTGAGCGCTCGGTTCATCTTTTCGAGCCATGCAATTTCCTTATATAACTTGCCCCTATTGGACTTAAGACGAAAAAGATTTGGCCCATATAAGATCATCATCTCTTGCGGGCCTATAGTCCAAAGTTGGTGATTGTAGCTTACATCATCTGAAGTCTGGGCTTTGCACATTCTTGGAGGTTGGTTCACCATTGATGAGCATGAACAAGATCCAATTCACATTAAGTTTGGCCTTCATATTCCTCCATGCTACGCACGATCTTGGTCTTTGTCCAAAAGTGCTCATTTATAGCTCAAAAACCTGCGTAAACCAAAATCCTCCAAAAATACATGCATATGCAAAAACGGGGTTGTTTCACGTGCCAAGTGGCGGATTAGTCTATGAATTAGTCCAAAACCACCACCTAAATAGCAATAAAAATGTACCGAGCGTCAACACTCGGCTGGCCACGTTGACTCCCGGCCTATCTCCTTGCGGTGAAAGGCTTCGGCCGGACTGCATGGGGCCGATTTTGCTGGCTACGTTGACTCCCGGCCGGGCCTGCAGCGTCCGCCCGGCCACTCCCGCACTCACGGTTGAGTGCGCACTGTGCGGTGCTGGGCCCCGCCGAGCCCCACGGATGGTGTCAGCAGCGCTGACATCAGCGATGACATCAGCGTTGTGTAGTAATTTGGCTTTTTCTATTTTATTTACCCGAATTCATAAATAGCCAAATGATATATTCATCGGAATCTTCTCAACGATATCTACGCAATGGTGTACTCCAACATGGTGTTGGTATTTCTTACGGTCACAGATAAATCCGCAAGCGCACGGATACCGTTGTAGCTTTCACCTGGAAGTATTCAGGGTATCGAATCCACAGGGAACAAAAGGGCACTGTCTAATCACTAAAGTTGACCGGATCGATCGAGTTTATAAGAAGGCTAGGTAGAGAGGATAACTTAGCACTAAGCTGGGAATATAGCGAAGGGAGTTCTCCTATGCTTGCTTTGGGCACTGGGGTACCCTAGGCCTCTAGGAAATTGCCGACATACAGCTCTACGCCGTACCCGTACGTGGAGGATTACAAAGTACGGACAGGGCTGTCACCACCTGCCACCTACCTCTACTAATCTGTGAGGCCACGAGGCAAACGAAGGTAGTCGATAACCTAAGCACCACGCTTAAGATATATACTACTACTCTAATCTTAGCTTGAGACTAGTGCACTTTATAAATAAAGCGACAAACCACAATCACAATAAAGAACTCAGCTTTCTATAACTCAGACTTATATACTTAGTTGAAATCCTGGATACTAACTAAGGAGCTCGCATCCACCGAGGTACAGGTGGAGGTTAGCCGATATGCCGGGACTCCTCTAGACTCTCTCTCACTCTCTCCCTATTTCTACTCTCATTTGAGGAGGGCTTCGCCTTGACTTGATGCTCCAGCTTGATGATGATCTACAATGACCGGGGCACAGGTATTTATAGCTTGTAGAGACAGTTGGGAGTGTACACGTGGAAGCTGGGGACGATCGGACTCAGTCACAGGTCGGGCGACGCGGGGAGGTCGGCCGACGTTTGATCCGTCGCCTTGAGTGGTGCACGGCGTAGATGGACTCCTAGAGGCGGTGGGAACTCGCACGAGAAGGATGAGGTGGTTTGGCCTCCGGACCAGGTCGGCCAACCTAGGGGGTCGGGCGACGGTCTACCGGCACATCTCGGACCCATCTTCGGCTGAGTGACTGTCTCGTGGGTCCTCATGACATTTCCAGGTGGTATAGTTGCATTTGAGTACATTTAGTTCACGAGGTGGGCCCTTCAATCCATGTGACCTCCCCTTGGACCATTCCCATCTCTTGGATCCAGCCGACATGGAATCAGCGGCTAAGATGGTCCTGGAGTGTGCTTCTTTGCTGTGGTCAAAGATGGGCTCCATTGGGCTTGGGCCCAGGTCGGCCGACCTAAGGGGTTCGGGCGACCTTGCCCTGAGCCCAAATGTCCTCCTCTTTTGCCATTTAATCCCTGCACTCATATATTCACCAAAACTTGTGGAATTGATTAGATATAAGCCCTAAAGCTACGGTGAATGCATTCTTGTATGTATTTTCTATAAGGATTGACGGTCAAAAGTGGTACTTAAGGACCGTCACTCCCCCACACTTAGCCTTTGCTCGTCCTCAAGTGAATCTTTGAAGACTAAGGTAGAAACCGTGACTCCAATTGATATGATACTAGCATATAAATTATTCCAAGGCATACGTGCACTTGTGAATTTTGAAGTGTCTATCATGCCATCTTGGGTGATTGAGGAATGGAACGGTTCTTGATTCAAATCATCTCAACTCTTCTGTTAAGTAACTTGGGTTTTCGATAAATTTTCAAAAAAACAACCTTACCTAGCTCCTCGAATGATTCTCTCATATCGCTCATTGTGTATGATTCCTCACCAAGGCATTTCTTTGCTTTTTTCACCCTACTTCTAAAAGGCTTATGTAGAGCTCAAGGTAGGAGTAAAGATAAGGCATACTTGCATCACATATATTGCAAAGTCAAAGAGCAGATCCATGAAGAAAACTATCCATACAATCTGATCAATATGTGCATGTGTGCGAAACAATGGAATGATAACTCCTTTTTGTATGATCTCTCTCCTCTTGAATTTATTTTGAGAACATGGCTATAATATATTTTTTTATGATACTTGGGCCTTCATGTGCCCATATTATTTTTTCTCTTTTTTTTATGCTTGGACCTTCATGTGTCCATATATTTTTTTTTCTATAGCCCATGTCTCTTTTGAAATAATACTTGGAGAGGAGATCAACATTTTAAATGGAGTATTTATTTTGTGGATGGATGCAATGTATGTTGCTAACTTCCAATGTAGAAGTTTAGCACGTGTATGTGGAGTGTATGTGATCTTGATCATGAAAGTATGAAAAGCATCTTACAAGGGTCACAATAATTTGACAAAGCTCAATGCAATAGCAAGCAACATATGTGTATCGGTTTTGCAATGTGGCTTTGGTAGGAACAAGGCATCAATAAGGAGCTTTGTAAGGCTATTAATTTAAAGTTTTACAAGAAAACATCCCAAGCACTTTATACAGAAAGAGCAAGATTTCTTTCATCATACCATATCTCATTAATCAACCACTTAGATAAACATGTTTTCCTAAAGATATATGCTCACAAGTAACAGGTGCATGTGCAAGGAATAAAGAATATGCAAGCCAATCAAGGATAGACATGCAAACCAAAGGAGCATCAAACCTTATTTTATCATGAGTTTAATTTTACAGATCATCTCAAGATAGGATTGAATTAACTCATGAATCAGAGAGGATGAGGGATAGGGTGCGCAAACCATCGCTCTGGGTGAAATTGGAGACGAAAGGCACCAGAGGGCCGTCGGCCGACCTGGTGGGGTTGGCCGACCCCTTTCGGCCTTTTCCACCTTGATCTTTCTTGTATAGTTTTGTGTGATGTTGTGCAGCATGTCTGTGGGTGGTGTCGAACATGTGTGCATCAAAAAGCTTGAGAGACCCCTACACTTGATCATGTACCTGCATTTATTCATACATGGTGGAAACAAAACAAGGGCTCTTTGGTTCTAAAGACCAAGAGCCTTTATTGGAACTCAATTTTTTTATCAATGTGCAAGAACTAACACCAGCGCTAAACCAAACTAAGATTTGGCTCAAAAGGGAACTTACTTGGGATACTCACATACCTCCCCCACACTTGGAGTTTGCAGTGCAAGGCAACATAACTCAAGTGTGTGGAGTTAAAGCTTCTTTTGTAATCTTTCCCAAACCAAGACTTACCGAGAATTTTGTAGTTGATGTAGCTTTATGTTCTTAAGCATCACCTGTCCATCGTTCTTCTTAATCTCCACCTGTAATGGTTAGTGACCAAAAATACTCGAAGGAAAATTGATCCTAAAAACATGTTCTTGCTTTTTATTAAAAAAGGAAATAAATGATAATCTGGGCTATCTCCCGGCAGTGCTTTGTTTGTGGTCAGCTAGATCATGAGGAATCCTCACATTGCACCAATTCTTGGTGATGTAGTTTCCAAGCTCATCGCCAATTGTTGATGTGTCATTGAAGCTTTAGCTGCAAGGTTAGTGCCACAAAATGCAACCACGAAATTTGCAATGTTTATGATAAACAAATGCATCTACAACCAACCTTCTAAACATTTTAGAATTGAGGACCTCAAGGTGGTTGTAGTCATCGTATGTGATTGTAGCACAAAGCGTGGTAAACTCTAGAGATTCGTTAAATGAGCATTCTTGTGGGATTTCAAATGAAAAGGTTTCATGCTCATTTATAGAATCCTTTCACTCAGACTCCAGAGTCAATGCTTCAAGCCTATTCATGGCCCTTGGGTTCTCCTACTCAAGAGATTCATTGTGCATGACCTGGGTTGATTCTTGACTGTTGTCGAGAACAATGTCCCGAGGGCCATGGGGTCAATGCTTTCGCTCAAGTGAGGGTGATGGAAATCATTCGTGCTCATAGAGATGAGAATTCGGGGTGAATGGTGACACAAACATCACTTTCTCGAGCGAGTTATGCTTGGGAGATGACTTTGCCCTTGGAATTTCTAGGCAAGAGATAGGAGTGGCAAAAGCAGCTTTCCCAAGCGTATCATGAAAGCTCCTATGAGATGCTTCTCCTTGGAGAAGCTTTTCTAGCGGATAGCCTAGGAGTAGATCAAAATCGAGGGTATCAAAGATATGGAAATCTAAATTGACCTCGATTTTGTCTAGCATGATTGTCACGGCACTGACGATCCCTCGACGTTGAATGATGTGTCCAAAGGGACAACTTTTGATGAGCTTGTCGAATGGCCTTAGTGGAACATTTCCTAAGAGATTATGTGCAATGTGCCATGACATAATGTTGACCTCCATACTAGGGTTGAAATGGGCTTCTACGACAGTTCCCCTTATATAACATGGAAGGATTATGGAAGGTGAACTATTCCAAATTGCTTCGAAAAAGTGCCACATTCCATCCGACCATTCCTCCTTTATGTCTTTCATGAGAAATGCTTCGTGGGAAGGATCGGGAGGATGAGAAAGAAGGGATGTCGTAGCCTTCTTGTACCTTGAGTAATCCAAGGTGTTTCCATGGTTTTCAAAGAGATCATCCTCGAAGTCAAAAGGTAATCCGAAAGGCTGAGTTTCCTCTGCCTTAACGGATGGGGTCTCAGGAGTTGAATCTGGACTGGGCAAGTCTATGGGTAAGATAGAATCTAGTTGAAGGTCTTCTTGCTCAGTTCCATCCATAACAGCGGGAGAGTGCTCTCGAATCTTCTCCAGGACCTCTCTCGCTTGAGCCGGTGTTATATGTAAAAATGATCCTTCGGCGGCTATATCAACGAATCGGGCAGCCTTGCTAGTCAAACCGGACCGAAAATGCTGCATAAGCATCAAGTCCGGAAAGCCTATATCTGTGCCGGTAAGGCACAAATCCTAGAATCGTTCCCATGCTGCCATGATTGTTTCCTTCTCTTTTTGTTGGAAGTTAATAATTTCCTTCCAAAGGGCACAGATCCGATGAACAGGGAAGTACTCCAGACAAAATTTTTCTCATAACTTTTCCCATTCACCGTTCGTTAGCCCAATGGTATGGTCATACCACTTCCTTGCCCTCTCTTTAAGAGAGAACAGGAAGAGCTTCCATCTAGTCATTGCTTGCATCACGCCTGATATGACCAGACATGAGCAGAGCAACTCGAATTCGTGCAAGTGATGGTATGGGTTTTCACCATCACGTCCTGAGAAGGATGTCTCCTGGACCATAGCTATGAAAGCAGGGCGAAGCTCATAGCTATCTGTTTGTATATGATTTGACGAGGGGTGCGGCTCCAATAATTCGCCCTTTGGAGCAGAGAACTCATGGATTTGGGTGAAGTCCATGGGTAAAAATACTAAAAGAAAAGAAAATATAAAATAAAAGATAAATGGGCAACCGTAGTTCTTAGACAACACAGCTACCGTTCCCCGGCAACGGCGCCATAAAGCTTGTTGGTATTTCCTACGATCGCAGATAAATCCGCAAGCGCACGGATACCGTTGTAGCTTTCACCCGGAAGTATTCAGGGTATCAAATCCGCAGGGAACGAAAGGGCACTGTCTAATCACTAAAGTTGACCGGATCGATCGAGTGTATATGAAGGCTAGGTAGAGAGGATAACTTAGCACTAAGCTGAGAATATAGCGAAGGGAGTTCACCTATGCTTGCTTTGGGCACCGGGGTATCATAGGCCTCTAGGAAATTGCCGGCAAACAGCTCTACGCTGTACCAATACGTGGAGGATTACAAAGGACGGACAGGGCTGTCACAACCTGCCACCTACCTTTACTAATCTGTGGGGCTACGAGGCAAATGAAGGTAGTCGATAACCTAAGCACCACGCTTAAGATATATACTACTACTCTAATCTTAGCTTGAGACTACAGCATTTTATAAATAAAGCGACGAACCACAAGCACAATAAAGAACTCAGCTTTCTATAACTCAGAATTAAATACTTAGTTGAAATCCCGGATACTTACTAAGGAGCTCGCATCCGCCGAGGTATAGGTGGAGGGTCGCCGACACGTCGGGACTCCTCTAGACTCTCCCTCACTCTCTCTCTATTTCTACTCTCATTTGAGGAGGGCTTCACCTTGACTTGATGCTCCAGCTCGATGATGATCTTCAATGACCGGGGTGCAGCTATTTATAGCTTGTAGAGGCGGTTGGGAGTGGACACGTGGAAGCTGGGGATGAACGGACTCAGTCACAGGTCAGGCGACGCGGGGAGGTTGGCCGACGTTTGATCCATCGCCTTGAGTGGTGCACGGCGTAGATGGACTCCTGGAGGCGGTGGGAACGCGTACAAGAAGGATGAGGCGGTTTGGCCTCCGGACCAGGTCGGCCGACCTAGGGGGTCAGGCAATGGTCCCCCGGCACATCTCGGGCCCATCTTCGGCTAAGTGACTGTCTCGTGGGTCCTCATGACGGTTCCAGGTGGTATAGCTGCATTTGAGTACATTTAGTTCTCGAGGTGGGCCCTTCAATCCATGTGACCTCCCCTTGGACCATTCCCATCTTTTGGATCCTACCGACATGGAATCAACGGCTAGGATGGTCCTGGAGTGTACTTCTTTGTTGTGGTCAAAGATGGGCTCCATTGGGCTTGGGCCCAGGTCGGCCGACCTAACGGGTTCGGGCAACTTGGCCCTAAGCCCACATGTCCTCCTCTTTTGCCATTTAATCCCTGCACTCATATATTCACCAAAACTTGTGGAATTGATTAGATATGAGCCCTAAAGCTTTGGTGAATGCATTCTTGTATGTATTTTCTATAAGGATTATAAGGATTGACGGTGAAAAGTGGTACTTAAGGACCGTCAATACATGGTATTTGAGATGGTTTGTAACATTAATATTTTATATCTCATCTCAAGCCCATAGTGTTATTTCCTGCATGACAAAGTAAAAACACCAACACTCATGGAATTCGTTAGTATTAAAACCTATTACTATGTTTAGTGTTTATATTTCAAGCATTTTTGGTAGGAATTGACGGCCAAAAGTGGTACTTAAGGACCGTCAACACTAACTCATTGATTAGTTCTTTTGATATAGAAGAACTCATGGCTTTTTGGTTTCTAAGTTTTATGTTGGAAGAAACTATTTGATTATTGGAAAGGTCAGACCGGGAGCTGGATGGAAGGTCTATTTTTACTTCATTTTTGTTTTGTTTTGTTCCTTCCATGAGAATGATTTCCATGTGATCTTTCTGTTGTCCATGGTTATGCAAAGCAAGGTCTGAGAAGTTTTGTTGCTTCCCCAGGTGGCCTATGTGCTCAACCTTTACAGGTTCACTATGAGTGGTTTTGGATTTATTTTTGAGTGGACAAGCTTTAATGCTTTCCCCTTTTGCATTTACTTTAAGTTGGATAGCTCACATGATTGGTGAAGAGATTCTATTTGTTTTCCACTAGCGGCTTTCTAGTCTTTCGAATCCCTTTTCATCATGGCTATATTGTCATTATTAGATTTAGGTTTAACTTTTTCCTTTTGTTGGAGATTTGGGTTAAAAAGTTCTTCAAAATGTCTAATCTGGCTATTCTCATACCAGTCAAAGAAAAATATGTTCATCCTTTTGTCAATCATCTCTTTGTCAAACTTCTCTAATTTTTAGTCTAAGAGGTCAGTTTACATTTTTGAAGTATCTCTCCTTTTTGGCTTTATTTTTTGGAAGACCAATTTCTTTCAGAAGGAGTTTTTGTCTATTTGGAAGTCATCCTCTTCTTCTAAAGCAATAATACAATTCGTTTGGCATTCAGGTTCATCAGTTTTGATTTTGGAATTGGATGTTGATGGTTCATAAGAATTATCTTCATTTTGAGAGAGAAGATTCAGGGTTTCATGCATATCAAAAACATCTTGTAGAGAGGCAGAATATATATTTTTCACAGACAGGAGTTTAGATGGGTAGTTTCCAGTCCAACGACAGAGAACAAGTCTCACAATTAAGATCAACCTATAGGATAGATGGTTTCTAGTCCAATGGCAGGGTAAAACCTCACAATTAAGATCAACCTTTTCCTCTGTTTAAGCACCTAGTCCAACGATTTATGCCGATAACAACGCCTATCTTCAGTAAACAAGGCTACGCGACTACCGGAACTCTTGTAGAGGGAAGAGATATCTGCGACTTAGGCGTACCAACACCCTACGGGATCTCCGCAAGTTTGATACCCAGGTAATAGTTTAGGTGGAATTAGGATGGTATGTGTGTGAAGATGGCAAGAAAGTGTACGTAGTGTAGGGAAGTATAGGTTGTGCAAGAAATGAGCAGGCTAAAAAGAACATAAATTAAGATGCAATACATCAAACATAAACAAAGATGCAATAAATATTTAAAGGATAAAGGCAAATATTTTTGGATTTTTTAGTTTATGGAAGAAGAACACAGTTAACATAACATAGTCCTGGATTATATTATGTACCTTGATAGTCAGAAGGCAGATTCTTCTGAGTAGTACACCAGGATCTTGATACACACGTACTTAGTACAGGGACTCACAAGACTCTCATAAGACTCTTACTAACTCTCATACTTAGACTCGGATATGAGTCTTTTATTTAGGATACATGACACACTTAATACTACAATACTTGTGGAGATGGATGGCTGCGGTGTGGACTTGCGAATGAGGGAGTGTGAGTGAGGATGCCCTCCTCCATGCCTCTTCTTCTCCTTATATAGGGGTGGCAAGAGCATTCTTCATGGTGGAAATGATGGTCCTTTTTGACCTTTGATAAGTATTATTCTTCATGATTCTTCTTTTTGACTATAGCATCTTGATAATGTTCCTTTTGACTTATCCATTGGTATTATCATTCATCTTTTTGACTTTAGAAAAAGTCCTTCATGATTTTCCTTTTTGACTATCATAAAGATAGCCCTATCTTCAATAGTATATTCCATTTGCAATAGTGTGATCCATTGTCTTCTTCTTAGTCATCTTGCTCATAGTCTATCATTGGTGGTCCTTTTGTACCATCAATCTCGTCTGGCTGCCACATCTCATGCCGGGACATGAACTTACGATATTCTTTTCACAGTTGTGTGTCTTTGCCATAGTCTGGCTTTATCAGTCTTCCCACACATCTAGTGATGGTGCCAAAACTTCCTTGATGTCTAGGAAGAAAAATCCTCATGATTTTATTTTGAAAAACCATATGGTATGAAGGATCAAACCTAACATTGTCTTCAAGTTCTTTGGCTTCATTGAAAATCCTCCAATTGTCATGATAGGTGTCTCTGGAGAGCAATTCTTTATAATCTTGAGCTAGGTCATAAAATTCATTACTGGGAAAGCAGTAACATCCCTTGTTGATGTAGACATCATGTATTGCAGGCCTTAGTGGTGGAGTGAATTTTGGTGGCGAAGAATAGAACATAATTTTGATTCTTCCTTTAACATAATATAGATTCTTGCATGCTTCTTTAATGGCTATTCCCAAGTCAGAGTGGAGAATTTCTTCCATTGATCCATAAATAGCATAGACCAACCCTTGATCTATAATATTTTGTAAGGAGATATCTTCAGTAGAATATGTCTGCAGGCTTCTAAAATACTTTAGATTTATATCAGCCCTAAGGATGATATACTTGTGTCTTGGATGAATAATCAATTTGTTGTCAAGATGAAGAAATGGGAAGGTGTGAATATTGACTGATATTCCTTTATTTTTGTGTTTCCCAATATACACACTAAGGAAGTAATCTTGGAGGCCAAGAAATATCCTCATCTGTCTTTGCAGATATTTTTCCCAAATTAGGTCAATAATATCTTGGGTAAGGCCTAATAGAACTTGCTCAGTTTTGAAGCTTAGCCTCAGGATGAGTAGTTCATAAGGGGTATTGGCAGTCGGCGAGGATGACCTATATTTCTTGAGGGCAGTAAGATTGGATTTATCAAAAGTATTTCTCTCAGGAATATATGTGGTATCATCTTGATGGTAGTTGGAGGCATCGGATTCTTGGAGTGGTACGGTTTGGGTAGATGCATTTATGGTTTTTATTTGTTTGGTGGATGCATGGTCTCACTATAAGACATCTCGCTCTTTTGATAAAAATCATCTGATAAGTGAGATTGGGATACTTTTGAAGATCTCATTCCAGAATCACATACGTCATGATCCAATAAATTTGGTTCAAGATTATCAAATAAATTTGAAGGGCATTTTCCTTTCTTGGAAGCATAATTTTCATGACCTAAGCGGGGTCTTTCTTCTGATATCAGGGGAACTTCTTTGAGATTTGATAATTTTGAGGATCTTTCCTGTGAGACAGAAAGATTATCTTGCATACCAGAATCTTTGCTCATAATTTTGAAATAATATGCAGGCCCATTGAGAGCATGAGCCTTATCTTTCTTGGTTTTTACTTACCAAAGTAGGTTTAACAATCCTTGCTGCAATTCACTCACCATAAAATTGTGGTTGAAGCGCTCACAATTGTCGGAGTTCTAGTCCGGCAGTCCACCCGGGGGTACCCAAGTGGTTGATTTGTAGGCAAAGGGCAATCGCGAGGCTAGAGAGCTCGAGGTAACACAGAGGCGCAGGGTTTATATAGGTTCGGGCTACCTGGAGGTATAATACCCTACGTCCTGTGTTCGGTAGTGATGTATTGCTCTGCTCGGCGAGGTTCCGGAGAACAACAGTGAGTTTGTGATTACAATGGGGGAGAGTATTCGATTAATATAGGGGTCGACCTAGGCCGCCTTATATAGGCTGACGGCCTAGGGTTTATAAGTCAGTTATCTCTAATTGTACCCAGCTACAACTAGGAAACTGGTCCGAATCAGTTGTAACGCAATCTCCGTGATATCCGGGTGGGATCCGAGTATATCGCTGTACGCCTTGCGGGCTAAGTTTTCTCCAATTTTGTCCATCAAGCCGAGGATCCTCGTGGGCCGGCCTGGGGTCGGCCCACATCATTGTCAGACATGGGCCCAGGCTGACTATATATCCGGTCGGTAGTGGTCCCAGGGGTACCCATATCCCACAAGTCCCCGAGCAACGTGCACGTGTCGGACTGTTGATGAAGAAGCGAAGCCATCGTGGTCAGCTGAAGTGTCATGGTCGGCAGGCCGACACAAGGGTGGGCGGCACTCAAAAAGAAGACCGCAAGTCACCGGTGATGACCCTAGGCGGACCCGGGGGTGGAACCCCGAGTGGTGTAGCGCCGAGTTGCGGCCAACTCGGATGCCGAGGTGCTGCGCTACTTTGAGAAAGGTGACCCATCCTGATGGGGCATAGAGCGACGCAAGGAGCTCTCCATATGGAGTAGTCCCCGAGCATTGGGCCGATTAGAAAAATTGGGCTAATGATCAAAAAGAAATGACCACCGAGCATCGGGGCGGTCAGGCCACCCGGGAGGATAAGATTGTCAGGGTGTCAGGCACACTACGACAAAAATAGTTCCCACGTGAACGCACAGAGCGTACCCA
Source organism: Alloteropsis semialata (assembly GCA_004135705.1). Lineage (NCBI taxonomy): Eukaryota > Viridiplantae > Streptophyta > Magnoliopsida > Poales > Poaceae > Alloteropsis > Alloteropsis semialata. The sequence continues at coordinate 31,401,100 of CM014270.1, forward strand.
TGACAGAAACTGCTAAGGGCGGACTGAGTGCCTCGGAGCAAGGTACTGCGTGGCTCAGGGCTCACACGCCGAATAATGTGACCAAGGTCACGCGCGTACACAAAGCACGGAGCTATAAATATACGTAAGGACCCTGGGTCATTGCACTGGCTAAGTATCTGAATAGGAACCAAACAGAGAAGTCTCAAGCGTTTGGCCTTGCGTCCATCCTCTGAGAAGAAATGCGTAGATGCCTTGTAGTAACCATGCTGGGGGCTTTGCCTTGGATACATCCTCCGAGGATGGATCTTGGGGACTTGTCACTAAGGTGCTAGAAGAGCGCTTGCGATGGGCTTGAGGCGTTAGTGAGCATCTGCCAGCTCTTCCGTTTCCTCTTCGCATTGCCTCTGGCCGAGGGCCTTTAAGGGTAAAATGCTTGTAGAGCCGGGCGAGCCTGGAGGCAGTCTCACGCAACCCTCAAGTTTTGTGGTTTCACCGTTGGTCGCCATGATGCTACAAGAGAGCTTGCGATGAGCTCATGTGGACGAAGCTTGCCCCAGATGTAGCAACTCAGGCGATGGCGACTGCTCTAGACCATAATCTTGACGGTCAATATCTTTGTCCTTGCAAATGGCCCATGGCCATCATGAATTTGTAATTGTATAGCCTTTTTACTAATGAAGACCTTTTCCATCATCTTGTTTTATGTTGTACCGGTATTGTGTCAGCATGTGTATTGAATCGTGCCTGACACGTCGCAAGGGGTCCAATTCCCAAGCGTCGGGATTGGCTGAGTCGTGGAGACCCGTTGACCAGAGTCGTAGCGTCGAGTCCCCAAGCATCTGGGCTGACCGAGTCATGGAGACCTGCTGACCGGAGTCGCAGCATCGAGTCCCAGAGCATCGGGGCTGGCCGAGTCACGGAGACCCATTGACCGGAGTCATAGCACCGAGTCCTCAAACATCGAGGCTGGCCGAGTCACGGATACTCGTTGACCAGAGTCCTAGCACCGATTCCCCGAGCGTCGGGGCTGGCCGAGTCGAGGAGACCCATTGACCGACGTCGTAGCACCAAGTCCCCAAGCATCAGGGCTGGCCGAGTCACGGAGACCCATTGACCGGAGTCATAGCGCGAGTCCCCGAGCGTCGAGGCTGGCCGAGTCGCGGAGACCCATTGCCCGAAGTCCTAGCGCCTAGTCCTCGAGCGTCAGGGCGGGCCGAGTCGCAGAGACCCGTTGACTGGAATCGTAGTGCTGAGTCCCCGAGCGTCGGGGCTGGCCGAGTCCTTTGGGCAAGTAGCCGTTGGCGCGCGAAGAGCCGTTGGCCCGTGATTAACGGATATGCCGCGGATTCCATCCGTTAGTCGCGGCGCCGTTAGGGTGATTTGAACCGGGGGGGAGGGGGATAAATCGAATCGGTCGCTGGGCAGTTTTTTACCACTGTCATTCCCAGATCTAGGGCCATACTGCCTTCCGCCGCCGCTTAGCGCCACCGTAAGTCCGATTCGTTTGCCACATACTCGCCGCCGCCAAAATCCGTCCGCCACCAACGCCGCGATTCACCCCTTTGTCAAGCGCCCGTGCATTGGGAGCGGAGATGGCAGACCCGATGGCTTCATTGAAGACACTGGCATCGGAGAAGAAGGTGTCGTCGCCGTTGAGGGCAACGGATTCGAAGATCCCTGCGGGCCACGGGGAGGCCGTTGCAGGGAAGAAGGCGACTCCCGTCAGGGCCCAATCCAAGGCCACGAGAGATGCCGCCGCCAGCGGGGATGGCGCCGCCACGAAGCTGGTGGCCGCCGCCGGGATGGATGCCACTGCAAGTACGAGTACTTCCTCCACTGAGGGCGTGGAGTTGACTGCCGTGCCAGGAGGAGTGCCGCCCTAGGAACCTGCCTGGGGCCAATCTTCCATGACCGAAGAGAAGCTTCAGGCCATGGTGCGGTGAGGTGTGTTGGGGCCCAAGGAAGAGCTGCTGTGGCGTCCTCCTGGGGACGACGGGCAGCCTTGGGAGCGCTCGGAGACGGAGACGTCCGTCTACGCTTCCTTCTTCGAGTGTGGCTTCGGACTGCCAACGGGTGATTTCTTCCATGGGCTGCTTCACTATTACGGTATTGAGCTGACTCACTTGAATCCGACCTCCATTCTATCAATCTCGGTCTTCATTCATCTGTGCGAGGCCTTCCTCGGGATTCCGCCACACTTCAACCTGTGGTGACGGTTATACGGTATGAAGACAATTGGTGAGGATGCTGGTAAGGGCCCGGCATGGATAACTGGTGGAGCGGGGTTCTCCTTGAGGCCTGGCATGTCCAGGAGGTATTTTGTGTTGGATATGAATGACTCCAACAAGGGGTGGCGATCTGACTGGTTCTATGTCGGAAATCACCACCCTGCTCTGCCGGCCCGGACTGGCCATCAGCCAAAGAAGATTACGTAGTAGGAATCACTTCCTGAGGGCGAGGAGCTATGGGAAGTCGAGGAGTTGTTGCAGCTGATTGCCGAGGCGAAGGAGAATAAGTTGACTGCAGTGGCTATCATGATCTCCTTCGTCCGGCGTCTGACGCAGCCTATCAAGGATCGGGTTCACCCCGGGTATGAGTTCTCAGGCGCCAGGGTCCCGACTCGGGAACAAATTCGATCAGTGTCCATCCCTGAGGCCAAGGAGAGGGTCTCAAGCTTTATGCGGGGAGAGATCTTCAATCAGGGTGCGCCTGTGCCATTCTCGTTGTACAACCCACTGCCGGTCAGTATTTCTTTCCCATGTGTCTCATGTAGCTTGATGCCGGGTATGTGGTTCTGCGTATGTAGTTTTGAGTTGCCGTGTTGATTGTTTTGTAGGAACGCGCAGCGAAGTGCTTTTGTCCGGCTCCATTACCCGAGGGTAGTGTTCGGCTCGAGAAGCTGATGACGGCGGAGGAAGCATCCTGGGCGCCTCGTGTGGTGGACGAGGAGCAGGCCGATTGGGAGGCTGGCGATTTGATTCCGGCTCCCTGGAGGAGTCGAAGGACGTTCAGGTGGCCTAAGCGGCTGCCGTTGGCACTAGGAAACAGAAGCGCACGGCTATGTGTAAAGTGGTGGCGTCGAGGTCAACGAGATCGGCCGCTCGGGGGTCGTCACCGAAGCAGCTGCCCAAGTCGAGGCAGGCTGCGCGGGCCAAGTCCCAGGCGAGGAAGAGGAGGAGGCTGATATCCTCAGCGAGCGAAGCTGAAGATGAAGCCGACGGGTCCCCCTCGAGCCCGGACCTAGGGGAGTCGCCCCGGCCCGACATTGGTGGTCAGGGGACCACCTATGTTCAGTCGGGGGAGTAGCCGGAGTCGCTTCCTGCGCCCAACCGGACACTACCTAAGCTTTTGAAGAGGATTGAGTTCAAGTGTCCTCGGAGGAGCGGGTAAGTCATTCGATGCACCTTGAACGTTGCCTGGGCTGTGATATTTATGCCGTGTGCGTTTTGAGTGTAGGCTCGGGAGCCATGGAGGTGGGGCTGATCTGGTGCCGCTCTCAGGGATGGGTGGCAAGACGTCGCTGGTTCAGCCCGCAGTCGTGGGGGTGGGGTCCGTGGGCGGTGTCGAGGCAGGCTTGCCGGAGTAGAGGACGAGTAGCCTGTTGGCTGAGGACCAGCCTTAGCCGCCGAGTCCTCAACGCGTCACTTTGGAGGCGAGCACCCCAGCCGGCGACAAGCAGGGAGAGCTGCCTGAGACGGGTGACATGGATGAAGACCCGGGGAATCTGACGGGGGTGGAAGACCTGGTCGGTGGTCCTCCTCCACTTGAAGACGACGATGATCAACTACTCGGGGAGCGGCTGAGTGCCATGGTTGGCACAGTCATGGCACCCAGAGTCGAAGAAGCTATGGCTGGGCTCGGGGCTGGGCCTAGCGCGTCGGCGCTGACTCTGGAATGGGCTCTGGAGCTCGACATTGCTGACCATGAGGACGAGCTTCGGAAGCTGCAGAATGTGGCCGACGTGCTGGATCGCGTCGTCAAGGTATGGTTTTCTTAGCTTCATGAATGTTGTTGTCCTTGTAGTGGCTAACTGCTTGCTGTCGTTGTGCAAGGTTTCACAGCTCGGGCTGCGAAAGACCATGCCTTCAAGCAGCGAGCTCTCGAGGACTGCCGGGCCCTGGAGAAGATGCAGGAGGAGAGGCTCCTGGCTGCTAATACCTCCAAGGAGTTCCTGATGAAGAAGGAGAGGGAGCTGGCCGACGTCGTCAAGCTCAACGAAGAGCTGATGAATGACATGAAGATCTTGGCGGAGGGTAAGTTCCTTTAGTGTGCTGAGGCTGGTCTCACGTCGAGGTTTTGTCACTGATGATGATCCCTTGTAAATGCGGAGAAGAAATAGAAGGTTCTCCAAGGGAAGGTGGAAGAGCTGTCCGGAGCCAAGCGGAAGCTCGAGGACGAGGTCGGCTCGCTCAAGGCGGCCAATCAGCGCCTAAAAGTCAAGTTCGAGCACTTGGCAGGAGGTCAATCAGCATCTAAAGTATGAGCATGACCAGATCATGCATGGTGAGTTTTGCTTGTCACAACTGCGGCTGTTCTTGCGGGCCTATGTGCTTAGGTGCTTCTTTTGCAGGCGTCCGCGCTGAGCTTCTGGAGCTGCGACAGGCGGCCGAGTTCAACACCAACTCGCTGGTCCCCGCTGGGTCGGGCCCGATGGCCTTGATGTAAGTTCAGCGGCTTCGGTCCGGCCCTACTCACGCGGCACAGTTGGTGCAGAAGACCGCAGTCAGCTACGGTAGTCGGATCTTGGCGTTGATCCGCGCGCACTTCCCGTCCCTCGTCCTTGCCCCGATCTGCGAGGGGGTTCCTGACGGGGTCACCGACGAGCAATTCGACGATCTGGTTGAAGAGTGCGCGCCCTTGGCAGAGGCTGTAGCGAAGGAGCTCGGCCTGTAAAACAATAGTAATGGATGTGAACTACATTTTGTATTGTATAAAGTGCAGTTGAGCTTGTTGAAGCATTGTGTGTTGTGGTTGACCCTTTTCCCTGCCGACTAGAACTCCGCGTCGCCCAGCCGGTCACTGCCTTGTGCCATTTAAGCGCCCTTTTATCCCGCTGACCACTGCTCATGGAGAGGATGGCTTACCACTCAGCGACGCTTAGCTGGAAGGCTTACTCGCTGGTAGCACGCGGGTTGAGCACGGAGCTCAGGGTTTCACGGTAAGGGACTCGGGCCGACCGGGTTAGCTCGGCTGTCGTCGGGGTGAACATGGGGTCGGGCAAGGACTTCGAAATTCAGAGTCGGTGGGGACTCTCCCTGTGATAGTGATAGGTTAAGCGCTGCCTGGGTCGGGCCCAGTCCCCGAGCATCAGCTTGGATGTCGGGTGAGGAAGAAACAGTGGGGGATATGACACAAAGTCGTTGGAGAAAAAGGAATGCTTTTTATTAATGTAAAAGGGGAAGATACATAGCTGTTGAAAACATCTAGGGGTAAAACTTCGTGAGGTGCTGGATGTTCCACATGTTTGGGATAGGGTCACCATTGGCCCACTGGACACGGTATGTCCCTGGTGAGACGACTTCCTTGACGATGAAAGGTCCTTCCCAAGGGGCCGACAACTTGTGCTGGTCCTTGGTGGACATGACTCGGCGTAGGGCCAAGTCACCAATGTTTAGGGATCGTTCCTGGATGTTCTTGTCATGATACCGTCGGACTTGTTGCGCGTGTCAAGCATGTTGGATCAAGGCGGCGAGTCAGTGCTCTTCTGCGCTATCGATGTCGAACCGCCGACTTGTTTCTGCTTCACCTTCCTCATAGTGCTGGATGCGCGGGGCACCATAAGCGAGATCGGCTCGGAGGACAGCTTTGGAGTCGTATACCAGGAAGAACGGGGTGTAGCCAGTTGCTCGGCTTTTCTATGTCCGCAGGCCCCATAAGGTGCGGGGTACTTCTTTGGCCCACCGGCTGGCGTGCTTGTTGAGGTCGTCGTACATGGCCTTCTTGAGCGAGTCCTAGACCATGCCGTTGCACCTGGGGTACGCGGTACGCCGAGGAAGAGTAGTAGACGTCGATGAAATTATCCTGACAAAAATACCAGAACTCGTGTCCTATGAATTCTGATCCTAGGTCAGTGACGATACGGTTCGGTACGCCGAACCGGTGGGTGAGTTCCTCAATGAACTTGGCAGTTGTAACAGACTTGGTGTCAGTCACAACCTTGTACTCAATCCACTTGGTGAACTTATCGACTGCCACCAAAAGGTGCTTGAATCCACCTGGGGCGGTTTTGAATGGCCCGACAATGTTGAGTCCCCATACTGTGAATGGCCAAGATGGAGGGATCGTTCGGAGCGCTTGTGCTGGCAGGTGTTTTTGCTTCTGGTAGAACTGGCACCCTGTACAACGGCGTACCAGGTCTGTTGCGGATGGGCCTCGGGTGGCCATGGGCCGAGGTTCACCCTTGTATGTAAAAGAGGCCCAAACAAGGGTCCAGGGGTCCTATTGTAACATCTAGGGACCTGACTGTAATTTTTAACCCCACTAATGGAATAAACATAAACAACCATCAACTTCCCCCTATAAATAGAGCCCTAGGGCTTGGAGGAGGGGACTTTTGGCTCTTGCTCATTTGCTCTCCCAAATGTGCTTTCTAGTTGGCTTCTACTCCATACTTCTCCCTTCTCTCATCTCTCGCTTGTCTGGGATTCAACCTCCAGGGCGAATCCCAACAGCTGGCGCCCACCGTAGGGCTCAAACTACGTGATGAAGGCATAGTTTGTCTAGGATTCAAACGATGTTGTCATCGGCGACGCCCTGTATAGGAAGGCTGCCTCCACAGGCATACTCATGCAGTGTGTCCTCCGTGATGAAGGCATTAGCCTCCTGCAAGAAATCCACTCAGGCATGTGCAGCAACCATGCAGCCACCGGGGCCCTAGTCGGCTAAGCCTATATGGTAGGATTCTACTGGCCCACGGCCACTCGGGATTGGCTCCGGGTCGAGCATAGGGTTGCCGTCCTCAAGCATCTTGATAGACGGAGTGCATAGGTCTTGGACGAAAACACCAACTGGCACCTGGGCCCTAGTGGACCTTAGTTTGGATAGGACGTGGTGGAGCTCGAGCCCATAGAAGTGGGCTTCAAGCTTGCGGACCTCAGCACAGTATGCGCCCATGGTCTCTTTCGTCGTGTCCCAGTTCTTGTTGACTTGCTCGACGACCAACTTAGAGTCGCCGTAGCACAAGAGCCGCTTAATGCCGAGTGACACCGCGATCCGGAGACCATGGATAAGGGCTTCGTGCTCGGCCCCATTATTGGTGGCCCAGTAATGTATTTGGAGGATGTAATTTAGGTGTTGCCCCTTCGGAGAGATGAACAACACACCCGTACCGGCTCCCTCAAGTTTGAGAGCGCCGTCGAAGAATATTTTCCAGTGTTCTGGCCGCTCTTCTTGGGTCGGCGCTTGTATCTCTGTCCACTCGGCCACGAAGTCGGCCAGGATCTGGGACTTGATGGCCTCCCGTGGCTCGAAGTTGATGGTGTGCTCGCCGAGTTCGATGGACCACTTCACGATTCGCCCGTTGGCGTCACGATTGTGCAAGATGGCACCAAGCGGGAAGTTCAAGATGACTTGGATGACATGGGCTTGGAAGTAGTGGCGTAGCTTCCTGGCAGTGATCAGGAGCGCATAGAACAGCTTCTGAGGATGAGGGTACCGGACCTTGGAGTCGCCGAGTACCTTACTGATGATGTATACAGGACGTTGGATCTTGTATGGGTGGCCTTCCTTTAGCCGTTTAACTACCAGGGCCGTGCTGACCACGTGCGTGGTAGCCGAGATGTAAAGCAGTAGTTCCTCCCCGGGGGTCAGGCCTGTGAGTACTGGGGGGTTGACTAGGAACTTCTTGAGGTCAGCTAGGGCCTTGCTGGCCATGGGGATCCATTCAAACTTGTCCGCCAGGACATTGAAGAACGGAAGTCCCTTTTCACCGAGCTTGCTGATGAATCGGCTCAGGGCCGCCATCATTCCTGTGAGCTTCATGATGTCCTTCTTGCACTTGGATTCCTCAAGGTTGCGTATAGCGTCCAGCTTGACTGGGTTCGCCTCGATGCCACGCTGGCTAACCAGAAAGCCCAGGAGCTTTCCTGATGGTACACTGAATACGCATTTCGTTGGGTTGAGCTTCCACCTAAAGCGTCGTAGGTTATTGAAGGTTTCTTGGAGGTCGGCGATCAGGGAGTCGGCATCATATGTCTTGACGACAACATCGTCCACGTAGGCTTCGACGTTTTGCCCGATTTGGCTTTGCAGGCAACCCTGGATAGCCTTCTGGTATGTGGCACCGGCGTTCTTCAACCTGAAGGTCATTGTCTTGTAGCAATAGATGCCATGTGGGGTTATTAACGTCGTTTTGTCCTGGTCGGACGTCTTGAGGGCTATCTGGTGATAGCCTGAGTAGCAATCTAGAAAACAGAGGAGTATGCAGCCGGACGTGGAGTCTACGACTTGGTCGATTTGTGGAAGAGGGAAGGGGTCTTTAGGGCAGTAGCGGTTGAGATCCGTGTAGTCGATGCACGTTCTCCATTCATCGGTTTTCTTCTTTACAAGTACAGGATTTGCAAGCCACTCAGGGTGTTTGCATTCTCTAATGAAACCGGCAGCTAAGAGCTTATTCAATTCTACCCTAGTGGCCTCATTTCGATCTTGAGCGAATCGGCGTAGCTACTGCTTGGCAGGCTTTGTGTTCTTGCTCAAATCCAAGGAGTGCTCTGCCTTCTCCCTTGGTAATCCTGGCATGTCTAATGGCTTCTATGCGAAGATGTCCCAGTTATCCTAGAGGAAGGAGGTGAGCACGTCTTCCTATTTGGGAGTGAGCCCTGGCCCTATGAGAGCCGTCTTGGCGGGATCGTCAAGTACCAAGCTGATCGCTTTGGGGGCTTCTGCAGGCGTCAGCGCCGTGGGCTGCTATTCTGCTCCGAGAGAACCGGCTCACCGCTCGCCGCCTTGGGGGCTGCTTCTGCTAGCAGGGCGCTGTTGCCGAGTTGCCGGGACAGCTCGGCTATCTTGATGGCTTCCCCGTCGCACTCAAACGAGGTCTTGATGTATCCATGGATGGAGAGGACTCCATTGGGTGCCGACATCTTTAGGACCAGGTATGTGTGGTTCGGTATAGCCATGAACAAGGCCAGCATGGGCTTGCCAAAGATGGCATGGTAGGAGCTCTGGAAGTCGGCCACCTTGAAGTATAGGAACTCCGTGTGGTAGTTGTCGACCGTGCCAAATGTGACTGGCAAGGCGACCCTCCCTATCGGGTAGGAAGCTTTTCCTAGTACAATGCCAAAGAACGGATCTTTGGCGCTCAGGAGTCAGCTATAGTCGAACCCCATGATGTTGAGGGTGCTGGTGAAGATGATGTTGAGGGCACTCACGCCGTCGACTAAGACCTTGGAGAGGGACCCGTTCAACCACAGGGGCGACAACGAGTGGGTCCCTGGCTCGGGTAAGTAGACCCAATGGTCGGTGCGGCTGAAGGTGATGGGCATCTCCGACCACTGGAGACCAGCTTGACCTCGCATCTGTGGAGCTTGCCTTTGCGTCTGTCTGGGAAGGCACCAGGCCCCCCGATGATGACGTTGACATGGCGGTCGGCGTGCTGGAAGTCGCCATTAGCACCGCGCCTGGGAGCTTCTTCTGGTGCGGCAGGTCGGCACTTGTCATCTTGATGACGTGGGGCTTCTCGGCAAGCCGGAGCCTCCTGGCCGCGGTCGTCGTCGCGGCGGTAGTCGCCCCGACGGTCGCGGTCTTCTCTGCGGCGGTAGTCATCACGGCGGTCGCGGTCGTTGTGGCCGTCATGGCGATCGTTGTTGTAGCGGCCGCCGTTGTTGTTGTAGCGCTATTTCTTGGTCGGCGGCATGGTGCCGAGTTCTTTGAGCAGTGCATGACAATTGCGGAGATTGTGCTTGGCATCCTTATGAAAAGGGCACTGGCAGTTTAGAGTGTCATGGAACTCCTCCAAGAGGAACCTGGGTTCCGGCCGGCCTTCTTCTTCTACCAGGGCGACAAGGGGCTTAGGGCCTACCTTGCGTCCACGTGACGGCTCATGGCGTTTTGAGCTCTCAACTCGGTCATTGGCCTGGATTTCGAGGTTGACCACATCCATCAGTTGGGCGACTGACTTTGGATTGGCCTTGAAGAGCGTTCTAAACAGCGGGTTGTCGATGAGTCCATGCCTTTATGCGTCGATGAAGTCACGGTCCTCAACGTCGGTGAGCTTGTTCCGATTTTTGAAGAAGCAATTGGTGTACTCTCGGAGGCTTTCGCCCTTCCTCAGCTTCACGTTGTCCAGGTCAAACCTGGACCCCGGACGGGCGTATCTAGCCTGGTAGTTCTTTGTGAAGGCGTGGCAGAGGTCTGCCCAACTGTCGATGGTGTCTCGAGGGAGGCCCTCGAGCCACAGTAGCGCCTCTTTGCCTAGCATCACAGGGAAGTAGGCGGCGACCTGGTCGTTGGAGCCATGGGCTGCTTTGACTGCCGTGTGGTATGTCTTCAACCAGAGCTTTGGGTCGGAGCAACCGTCGAACTTCTCGACTTGTGTTGGCTTGAAGGAGTCAGGCCACTGGACGACGCGGAGCCGTTCGGTGAAAGCAGCGAAACCGTCGAAGGTCTCATCACCAATGTCGTGGTTGTTTTTTCCTTGCTCGGCTCGCTGCCGAGCGTCATCCTGCCGCTGAGGAGGATGGCGGGGTCGCTTGTCGTCCCGCAGGGGGCCGCATCGTAGGTCATAGCGTTCGTGTTCCATGAGCTCATGGACTGCACGCCGCTCTTCTTCTTCTGCAACTTCGTCGTTGTCTTCTGGCACGGGCTGGCGATCAGGTTGGCCGTAGTCCCGGTCATAACGTTCACGGCGCTCAAGTTCAGCCACGTCCCGCTCGCGATGGTGGGCGTTGGCGTATGTCTCGAGCGTTATCCCTGAGGCGATCTCTGAGATCACCATCTCGTCGGTCGTAGGCGCAGCGGGCGCGCCTGTCGTCAGGCTCCTGGCGCCAGTGCCCCGCGTTACAGGGGTGGCCTCTTTCCTCGTCCTCATCCTCATAGAGGTTTTGAGCCACTTCCTCGTTGACAACGGGTAACGGGGGGTTTCTCTGGCGAGGGTGGCCCCTATCCGATCTGCTATGAGCGGAGCAATAGCTTGCAGATCGGACCGAGTTGGTCTATCCAGATTGGGATCTGGCATGGTATGATCGCTCGACCTGTTCTTGAGCAGCTTGCAGGCGAGCTCGGGTGTGTTGCACCTCAGGGGTGTCAGCCATGTGTTCCAACTCGGCGAACGTGGCCGCAATGTTGGTCTGAGGCGTACAAAAGGGTACTCGAGCAAATGCTCGTCAAGATTGACCGGGTGTACTCTGCGGGGGCCCGACTGGGGGGGTTGTTGCCTTAATAGTGCCCCAGGAGGAATCTCCTTGGGTGCCGCGGCGGCTACAGCAGTTGCCACATCCCCAACCACTGCCTAGGGCGGTAGGGCTTCTTCGTTGCGTCGGCGAGCTCAGTCAGCGTTGCGCTCCTGACGGCGCTTCGTGTCTGAGTTAGTTTCCCCGTCCTGGGTGGATTGGTCCTCGGAGACGAAGACTTCACGCCCTGGAGGCGTGGCATAGCTTGAGTCATCGCTCGGGTCGGCCGAAGCCGGTAGGAGCACGGTTGTGGCGACTTGAAACTCCCCGCAGTCTGGGGACTGGGTGGGCTTGGGCGGGATCTCAGATCAGATCTGAGACATGTCTTTCTGGAGTTGAGCCAAGTAGATCGTTGAAGCACTCGGCGATGGTGTCCTGGACATCGTCCAACCCGGCAAGGAGCTCATCCGGGGCTGGGACCCTTGGGCGGGTGTCCGGGCTTGGAGCTTGGTCACCAAGCGCAATCATGTCGAACCGCTGCTGGAGCGGGGTGACGATCGATGATGAGATCGGCGAGGCCGACAGCGGGGAGCTGGTCGGTGTGACGACGAGGGGCGATGCGTCGGAGTTGGAGGCGGTGGAGTGGATCTCGGCGACGAAGCTGATGCCCTCAAGATGCATGGGGCAATCTTTGAGGCTCTCCGGGAAGACGACGCCGCGATGATCTGCCATCAAGCGAGCTGTAATGCCCCACGATTACCCCTACCTGGCGCGCCAACTGTCGGAGTTCTAGTCCGGCAGTCCACCCGGGGGTACCCAAGTGGTTGATTTGTAGGCAAAGGGCAATCGCGAGGCTAGGAAGCTCGAGGTAACACAGAGGCGCAGGGTTTATACAGGTTCGGGCTACCCGGAGGTATAATACCCTACGTTCTGTGTTCGGTGGTGATGTATTGCTCTGCTCGGCGAGGTTCCAGAGAATAATGGTGAGTTTGTGATTACAATGGGGGAGAGTATTCGATGAATAAAGGGGTCAACCTAGGCCACCTTATATAGGCCGAAGGCTAAGGGTTTACAAGTTGGCTATCTCTAATTGTACCCGGCTACAACAAGGAAACTAGTCCGAATCGGTTGTAACGCAATCTCCGTGATATCCGGGCGGGATCCGAGTATATTGCTATACACCTTGCGGGCTAAATTTTCTCCAATCTTGTCCATGAAGCCGAGGTTCCTCATGGGCCGGCCTGGGGTTGGCCCACATCATTGTCAGACGTGGGCCCAGCCTGACTACATATCCGGTCGGTAGTGGGCCTAGGGGTACCCATATCCCACAACGATCTCCATCTGGAAGTACCGGCAACCTCCAAGTACTCATTCTCATGAGACTTTTGTATTTCAAAGGAGGAGCCATCTCTATGTTTTGCTGCATTAGGAGAATCCCTTTTGTTAGTATAAAAACCCAGCCATGAATTAATTTTCCCTTTTTAGACATTCTTCTACTCGAAGCACCAAGGATTCCTATAAGCTTGGTCATAGTATAAATTTTATGCGGGAAAATTGAAGAAGAGTTCATATTTTTATAAAGAGGATTGTGTATCAGGACGTTACTCGAGGATATCTCATTGACAAATTGTTTGGAGTGAATACATTCTGCAATTTGATTGAGTCTAGTCTTTTCCAGTTTTGATGAAAAGGATAATTCTATCTCTCTTCCATTGATTTGGAATTGAATACCTGTCTCTGTAACGATAAAGGGATGAATCGAGGAGAGGAAAGGTGTACCAAGGATAACATCTTGTTTTAAGTTTTCAACTAACAAGAATGATGTTCTAATACGAATTTTAGCGATGCAAATATCAACTTCAGGAATTTTGTAATTTACCTTCAGCTGGTTTCCTTCAGCAGAGTGGATTTTATGGGTGGACTTTTGAAAGTACCTGAATGGTATAATATCTTGTCGTATGCAATTTACATCAGCTTCGGAGTCCAAAAGAGTATTATATGTGAAGCTAAATCCATCATGAAATTTGTAAGTTATTTCAGTGTACCATTTTTGCTTAAAATATCTTTCTATAGAGCCTATCAATTCATCATCTTTAGGCTCCTCATCAACATCTTTGTTTTTATATTTATATTTTTCATGAAGTTCTAGTATCTGGATTCTTCTCTTGAGGTCAATTAGTTCTTCTTTAAGGACATTATATTCTTTTGAGAGATCATCAAGGTTTAGTTGTTTATTTTTCTTTTTTAGATCTTCAACTCTTTTGAAGACCTCATCTGCGGAACAAAACTTCTTTTTCTGGATTTCTTTAACCAACTTATCTTTGTTATTTTTATTCTAGACAAAAATCTTTCAAGAATAATCTCCTTTTCTACTGGGTCTTGCACAGTGTCAAAGGTGTCTAGTACGAATTGTTCTAAGTCAGTGAGAACTAAAATATTTTCATCTGATTCTTCTTCAGAGGGTTCTTGTTCGTAAATGAACACTCACTATTTTCGCAACAATTTACTTCAGTAATGTCTTCATTTTCAGTGTCGTCGTCACTTTGGATATGATTTAAAATTTGGCCTAATTTTTGTTTTATATCTTCAGAATGTGTTTCAAGCAATGCTTGGATTTCTCGTTTTACTTTTGATTTAAAACAATTAGGGGCTTTGTGTCCCTTTTTGCCACACTTAAAGCAGACCAAATCATTTGGTTTGGATTCTCTTTTGAAAGTCCTTTCTTTGCTATATATCTTTTTGAACCTTTTTCTATTACTGGGTGGCTTTACTTTCTTATTATCTTCTTGATATCTTTTATTCTTTTTATATGAACTCCCTTTTCTAGATTCAAAAGGATCTTGAAAGCCAAATTGATAGCAAAAATCACCCAGTTCCTTTTTCCCAATAGTCCTCTGTTTTTTGAGTTGTTCCTTGATTTTCAAATCATTGTGTTGAGGCCATAATACCCGGGTGCCCGATCACGAGGATTGCCGACTATCGACTCCAAGCGAAGAAAACTCCAAACAAGACACGATAGCTGGATTGCAGAAGGAAAGCCCGATGATAGTTAGAGTCCTACTAGGTTTAGGTCTGTTTTGTCTTGTAAGACACGTCTCCCTGGAGAATTCTCTGTGTGACACCAAAAGATGACTCAATGTCTTATTTGACCCTCAAAATTTCATTATGCCTTATGTGACCCATCTTTGTTCTATTGTGCCCTATATGACACTGCTGTTAGTTTCCCTGTTAAGTGCCACATGAAAAGACTATTTTGCCCTTGTGACCAATTATAGCTATTTCTTATGTTCCCAACATAGAAATTGATCAAACAATATTTAGATAATATTTAGTCCTAACACCACAAGACCATAAGTAAAACAAATGGAGCACCCATCAATTCCAACTAAAAAGATAATATTTGGATAGATTAGCATTGGAAGGGTTGTCAAACACAACAATTTTTCATGAGCATGCAGTACAGCAGGTTCATAGAGCAGTCTTCCCGGCCGTCTGCTGGAATTAATTTGAATCAGACATTGACTCTAGCTCGGCGAGCTCTCTGCCGTTGCAGCCGCATGAACAACCGAACGACAGCTCGAGATACACGTGCGAAAGTCGAGGCAAAGACACACTACTTCGCTCCTTCACGGCCGTCAGTAGCACAAGGGATGGAGCTCTGCTTGCTCAGAGCAGTGGGGCAAGTGCCATGAAACTTGCCGCGCAGAGAGGCCGAGCAGGAGGTGAGGGGCGCGGGCAGGAGGTGGCGCGAGTTTCACGAGGGAAGGGGCGCGGTGCGGGTGGGAGGCGGCGGCGCGAGCTTCGCGAGGGGAAGGTGCGGCGCAGGTGGGAGGCAACGCCACGAGGGCCACGAGTCGTCGCGAGGGGAGGACGTCGAGAGAGACCGAGGCAAGGAACAGGTGGTTTTTTCGGGTAAAGGGCAGTTTTGTCAAACAACACATGGGGTTACGATGCAAAGTGCAAGCCCTAACAGAGACGTTTAACGGATTGGACGGTAGTGTCATCTAGGGCATAGAAAAACAAGACGAGGTCATATAAGGCATAATGAAATTTTGAGGGCCAAATAAGGTATTATCTCATCTTTCGGTGTCATATGAGGAATTCTCTCTATAAATAGTGGGGGGTCTTGCACGTAGAGGGTATCCCAATCTTAGCCAATCCACCCGAGAGTATTTGTTACACCATTGTAATCTATACGTGCCGAGATAATACAAGCAAGCAACTAGACACAGGGTTATTACTCGATCTCGAGGGCCCAAACCAGTATAAAATCCTGAGTCTCTGTGTTCATCTACTGTGATCAATCTTCGCGCGAAGCGTGGTGCCTGCTGGACAAATATCTGCCAAGTACAACCTCAACAGAGGTGCGCCAGGTAGGGGCCCTTGCATGAAGGAAGATCATGCCGATCGTTAGCGGAGTCTGGTTTGCCGACGCGTCGAGTTCATCAATGCCCTACATGCCCAGTTCCGTTAAGTCGGAAGCCATTGGAGTTTCGCCTCCGCTTCTGATCTCTACGCTCCAAGCCATCTAGTGCCTACACGGTCGATCTGGTTTGGGGATCTCGTGTTAAAGCACCAAGGCGATTATGAGCTCAAGCTGACAGGGATCCATGATCCTGATCTCACATGCGCCGGTCGGGAAGTTTTCACCACTTTCAGTAAACCAACTCTCGAAGACATTGCTGATCGCATTGCGCAGTTGGATCTCGACTACAGTGGATCAAGCAATGGATCAGAACAGCCCGAAGACCGTCGCATCCACGTGCTGACTGGGAACGCAGAAAGTGCTGCCGCCGAGTCATCCAGCTCGGGCAGACCTCCGATTCCTCGTCTCAGCAATGCACCAACCCTTCAGATGGCCAAGTCTCGTACGTTGATAACTCCATCCTCGTTGGCTCCTCAGAATCTTAACAACAACTTCTGGGCAGTCAAACAGGACAACCCTGCAGATCCGAACCCTCTTGGAGACAATGGAAGCTATGGCTGAGGGAACCCCGATGGCCACCATTTCCAAGAAGGCTCAGGAAGCAGCGGACAAGGCCAAGGAACGGCTAGAGGCCGCCGCTGCCGCACCACCAGCTCCGTCCAACAGGCACAGCGAACCCCAGCCGGCTCGCTCCCGATCTGTTAACGGACATCCTCGGTATCGCCCACATGAGGGGCGTGACATGAGGCCACAGCTCGAACGCAATCACAGAAATCACGACGCTCTGGAAACTCTCAACTACAACCGAGATTACCGAGCAAGTGAGGGCTACTACCGGTCCCATCCAGACTCTCCACCACGTGACTCCCGAATGGGCACTAGGGGTGCCTTGAGTACTCTCTAGGCCTACGCAAGGTCAGGTGGCTAGAGAAGTTCCGTCCTACTAACATTGAGAAGTATGATGGAACGACCAACCCCTGTGAGTGGATCTAGATCTACTCCATGATCATCGACGCCACTGGGGGAGACGATTATGTAAAAGCCAACTACTTGCCAACTGCCCTGTAGGGATCAGCCCAAACGTGGCTCATGAACCTGCCCGAGGCTAGTATCAAGTCATGGGCCCATATTCGGGAGACGTTTGAAGCCAATTTTCAAGGCACCTACAAACGCCCCCAGACACGAAGGAGATCTGTTCAACTGTGTGCAGAAACCCTGGGAGTTTCTTTGAGACTACATCCGTCGATTCAGCGACACTCGTAACACCATCCTTGACATGGTGGATGATCGGGTGATTGTAGCCTTTAATCAGGGCTGCAGAGATGAGCGGACGGCAGAAGAACTTGCCAAAAAGAACCCAAAGACGGTGACCAAACTCTACGGGATCCTCGAGGAGACCGCCAAGAAGGTGGACGCCCGAGCCCGGGTTCAATCGAAGCCCGAACAGAGCAAGCCGCCCGGAGAAGGCAAGAAGAAAGACAAACATAAGAACAAGAAGTGCAAGACCGAGGGAGAAGAAATTATGGCGGTGGTCAGGAAACCCCCGTACCGGTGCCAAGGGAAACCTGTGGACCTCTCAATGTGCTGCCCTATTCACCGATCGACAAAGCATCACTTTGTGGACTGCACGGTGTACAAGAAACAAAAGCAGGAAGAGGAGAGCCAGCAACAAGGGGGTCCATGCGCCCAGGCCGCTTAGCACCCTCGGCAAGCAAACTACATGGATTGTGATGATGAACCACAACTCCCCGAAGACCTGGAGATCGCCACTATATTCGGTGGTTGCTCAACCCGAACCTCCAAATCCCAACTGAAGCTGGTCGAGAGGCAAATAGCGAGCACCGAACCCTGCAAGCAGCCGTTGAGGTGGTTCGAAGTCTCGATCACCTTCGATCAAAGGGGCCACCCCGACACGTTGTAAGACGGGCCACTACTACCACTGTGCATCAAGCCCTGGATCGGGTCATGCAAGGTCGGGCGAACCCTGATCGACAGTGGGAGCGCCCTCAACCTATTGTTCATCAATGCCTTTGACGAACTCGGGATCCTGAGGAGGTCATTGTCTCCAATGGAGAAGCCCTCCTACGGGGTTATACCAGGCATCCAAGCCCTTCCATTGGGGAGGATCGATCTGCAGGTGACCCTCATGGAGGGGAAAAACATCCGATCAGAGTTCCTCACCTTCGAGGTGGTAAACATTACATCAGCCTACAACTGCATCTTGGGCAGGGCGTTCTTGAAGAAGTTCATGGTGGTCGCCCACTTTGTCTACTCCATGATCAAGATCCCGAGGCCGTTGGGCCCGCTCACCATCTGCGGAGATCGCAAGGGTGCAGTTCAATGCGACATGAAAACCCTGGACATTATCAAGGGAGGAGAGCAGGAACCAGCCAAGGCTGCCGAACCTGCAAAGAAAAAGACCAAGAGCCTACCGACTACGGCCGGGCAGGCTACAGTCGCTGAAACGTCCCGGGCAGCCGAAGCCCGATCAAAGGCGAAGGCAAAGCCAGTGCCCACAGCGGACAAAAAGACCGATGACAACGTCGTAGAGAAGCCGACCTCGGTGGATCAGACCCCGAACAAGGGGACGCCACCTCAAGTGGCAGGCGAGTCACCAGCCGAAGCCTCACCGATCACACAGACAACAAAGCATGCCGAGCCAGGCACGAAATCGGTGGCCTTTGACGAGGCAGACCCGACCAAGACCACGCATGTGGGCACTGGTCTGGGTGATAAATAGGAACTCGAGCTCATTACTTTCCTCTGGGCAAATGCTGACGTGTTCGCTTGGGAACCGTCCGATATGCCTGGGATCCCCAGGGAGGTGATAGAGCACAAGCTTGGTATACGAACTGGTGTCCAACCAGTCAAGCAAAAGCAAAGAAGATATACCCCAGAGAAACGAGACGCCATTAACAAAGAAATCAACCGACTACTCAAAGCTGGCTTCATTCGAGAGGTCCCTTTTTTCGGAGTGGCTGGCAAACCCGGTCATGGTAAAGAAGCCTAATGGAACGTGGCGGATGTGCGTGGATTACACCGATCTGAATAAAGCATGCCCAAAGGACAAGTATCCGTTGCCTAGGATAGATCAAATTGTAGATTCAAACTCAAGATGCGAGCTGCTTTGTTTTCTAGATGCCTATTCGGGGTATCACCAAATCAGCATGTGCAATGACGATGAGGAGAAAACTACATTTGTAGCTCCCTTCGGTGTTTATTGTTATATAAAGATGCCTTTTGGTCTGAAAAACGCAGGTTGCACTTATCAAAAATGTGTTCACATTGTTCTCGAAGGCCAAATCGACCGTAATGTGGAAGCATGCATAGATGATATCGTTCTGAAAAGTAAGTTAAAAGGCAACCTGATCGTCGATTTAACTGAAACATTCGACAACTTGCGCAAAAACAGGATGATGCTCAACCCCGCCAAATGTACTTTCGATGTATCATCGGGTAAGCTCCTCGGTTATCTCGTGTCATAGCGGGGTATAGAGGCAAATCCACACAAGATCAAGGCAATCGACGACATGAAGTCTCCACGCAGTCGCCATGAGGTCCAAAAGCTAGCAGGAATGATGATGTCCCTGAGTCGATTCATATCCAAGTCAGGCGAATGAGGTATGCCATTTTATAAATTGTTACATAAAAGAGGCGTTCTAGGCGTTTAAACAATACCTACGAAAAATGCCCGTGTTGGTCTCGCTACAACCCAAAGAAGAGATGCTATTATACGTAGCAGCAAAACCAACGATTGTTAGCACTGTTCTGGTGGTCGAAAGACCCACAGAAAAGTCAACAACACAACACCCCGTTTACTTTGTGAGCGAGGTGTTGCACGATGCAAAGACAAGGTACCCTCAAATTCAGAAATTACTATATGCGGTGCTAATGACTTCCAGGAAACTAAAGCATTATTTTATGAGCCACAAGATAAAGGTTGTATCGACCTACCCTCTAGGCACCATTTTACATAATCGGGATGCCGTGGGTAGGATTGCACAATGGTCTATGGAGCTAGGGGCTTACAACATCAAATTCATACCTAGAACTGCCATCAAGTCGTAGGCTCTGGCAGATTTCATCGCAGAGTGGACTGATCCCAAACCCGAAGAAAGTGCTCAAAATCCCGAACACTGGACCATGTTCTATGATGGAGCATTTTGCAGTGCAGGCGCGGGGGCTGGGGTGGTCCTAATCTCTCCAAACAATGACATCATCAGGTATGCATTACAAATCAATTTTGTTGATCCAACCCATACTAACAATGTTGCCGAGTATGAAGGGCTTTTAACAGGGCTCTGTATAGCTGCATCTCTGGGCGTTAAGAGGCTGCTCGTGAAAGGGGATTCTGAGTTAGCCGCAAAACAAGTTATGAAGGAGTACAGCGCGCAAAGCGACATCATGGCCAGATACTTGGAAGCATACAGGCGGATGGAAAGCAAATTTGATGGGCTTGAAGTGCGACACGTCAAATGGGAGTACAATAGCGATGCAGATAAGCTGGCAAAAGCAGCTGCCGAACGCACACAGCTTCCAGGTAATGTGTTACTTGAAGTTCTTACTAAACCATCTGTGTCGGTATCTTTACCAAACCAAAAAACTGCGCTTGGCAAAGGCACAGTTTCAACAACAAACGAATCCATCAAGAAGTCTATGTTGGTCGATACGGCTCGAGCCGCCGCCCTAGTTGGAATCGAGGAGAACTGGATGGATTCAATCCGGGTAACTAAGCTATACCCGACGATGATGCGACACTAGAGAAAATACATCGTAAAGCCAAGAATTATCAATTGGTTGACGGACGACTATACAAAATAGGACGCAATGGATTGCTCCTCAAATGCATCACATGGGCCGAGGGCATTAGTTTGCTCTAAGATATTCACGGAGGAATCTGTGGATCTCACGCTTCTCCCCGATATTAGTTTGCTCCTCAAAAGCTTCTACTGGCCTACAGCTCTTCAAGACGCAAGTGACTTAGTTAAGAAGTTCGAAGCATGCCAATTCTTTGCGTGGAAATCAACTAAACCTGCGCAAGCCTTAAACCCTATTCCCTAGTCATGGCCCTTCACCTTCCAGACATCCTCGGTCCTTTCCCAAGGGCCATCAGGGGTTACAGATTTCTGTTAATCGGCATTGACACATTAACTAAATGGGTTGAAGCCGAATCGGTTCAGAAAATAACAAATGAGGCAGCTGTCAAATTCCTACGGAGCATTGTCGTATGATTCGGCGTCCCGAACAGGATAATCTTCGACAATGGAACACAGTTCAAGAGTAAAAAGTTCTCTGATTTTTGCTATGACCATGGGATCAAACATGATCGGTCACCGGTAAATCACCCAAAAACAAATGGGCAAGTAGAGTGCGCTAACGGCATTGTACTCCAAGGCATCAAGAAGAGGATCTTCAACAATTGCAAGCTTACGACAAGCGATGTATTCATGAAGTCCCTACAGTACTATGGTCGATGAGGACCACCATGAACCGTGCAACAGGCGAAACACCCTCTTTCTTGGTGTATGGAGCTGAAGCAATTCTACCGTCTGATATCCGGTTACAAGCCCCACGCGTGGCAATGTTTTCAGAAATTGAAGAGCCTGACAGACGCACCGATGAGCTACTCCTTCTCGAGGAGGCTCGCGATGCAGTCGCCTTCAGAGTGGCCCAGTATCAACAAAAGTTGCGACAATACTACGATGCTAACATTCGCAACAGAAGCCTGTGCATCGGTGACATGGTGCTCAAATTAGACCAACACATCAAGGACAAGACTAAGTTTTCCTCTCCATGGCAAAGGCCTTACATCGTAGTAGACATCACAAGACCAGGAGCCTACAGATCGCGGAGATAGATGGGGACGTACTGCCAAACACATGAAATATGGATCAACTACGCAGATTTTACGCTTAAGATAATGAAGCAAGGTCAATCCTATCCAACAAATTGGCAGGAGTAGTCATCATCCGCGTCACATCCGGCACCAAACAAAACAAAAAGATAAGTTCTACACACTCTACTCACCCTCGCAATTACGCTCGGGGGCTGGGTTCTATTTTTCTATTCTGTTTCTACTTTTGTTATCATACTGTATATACTAACAAAGAGCCGGGGACTACTAAGCAGAAAATTTTTTCAGACCTATTCTATGCACCCTAAGTGTAACGCTTGGGGGCTCCCCAAATGATCGGGAAATTCTTGTGACTAGTACTTCTAGACTGTTTTCTAGCATGTTTACATGCTACAAAAGTGCCCGGGGGCTACTAGGGTACTACTACCTCACAAGAATCGGGCTTTTTAATCGAAAAAGCTATACTACGCTAAAATACGGAACACCATGACTACAAGAAATTACACAGTTCAGAAGGCCGCTCGCGTCTCAACAACTAAACAATTCTAAAATAGCTCGTGGCAACAGGACATTTAGCTATGTCAAAGCTATCAGTTAGAAAGCACCATCGAAATTCGATCAGCTCTATAACTTACGCAAAGGCATGCAAGCATATGTTTCATGAACAAAATAAAGATCACAAACTAAAACTACCATGTTCTTGCTCTATTACAGGAACTCATCACAAAGTTCAGGACGAGCCTTCGGATTCGCTCAAATGAAGGCCAAGCTTCTTGACAAAGGGTTTTACCAAAGGGGCAAGACCATCAAACAATACCTGTGCCTCCCCAGCCGAACACTTGAAGCCTTGAGAGAGCAATGCAGCGTCAAGATCTGGAATATGGCTCTTCAAGGCTCCAACGGAGTGCGTTGCAGCAACATACGCACCCTCCATGAACTTGCCTTCCAGGGTTAGGCCGTGCCTCTCTGAAGCTTCAAGACGGGTGGTGAGATCGGAAACTTCCTTGTCCCGAGCAGCAAGCTGGCTTTCCAGATCCGAGCTTTTCTTCTCAAGCACTTCAATGCTCTTGGAGTTAGCTACAGGATCAAAGGCATCATATTAACAATAGTTTATGGGATAAGGAGCAAAAACAGACACATTCAACAAATCAAATACCTTCTTTCTCGGATTGAAGAATAGCTACATGGGTCTCCAGCTTGGTCACTGATGCTTCCATGGTCAAGGCAAGAGCGTCCAACGAACGCCATTGCTCTTCCGCCACGGAAAGCGAAGCAATGACTGGGCCCAAGGGCGTCGGGACAGGTCCTGTGACCTTTGCAGGTTTCTCCTCACGATCGGGCCGGGCCGCCATGCCGAGTTCGGGAGTTTTCTCCTTATCAGACAGCTTGATCGGAGGGGAAGCTGCAGGTTTGGAGGGCATAGTTTTCCCTAACAAAAAAAATAATTCAAAAGTTCCCCCTGGGAGAATTAATCAAGTGAAAACCAAATAGAACAAAGTCCTTACTCGGATGTTGGGAAAGTGACTCTAAATTTCTTCCATGAAATAGAGGAAGGCTTTGACGGTGGTGAGGTTGGACAAATTTCCTGGCGAGAAATCTCCCGAACACATTTAAGTTTGGTAACACAATCAAAAGCTGCAAATAAACGCCTGAATACGATCATGCTTGATACCTGGTCTTCGGGGCGAGGCGGGTCACGTCCTGATGAAGCGTCTCGGGCTAGCTTCAGCCACCGGCACACTGGACGTCGATGCTTTCGAGCGCTTCCTGAAGCTCTTCACCAACACTCTGTCGGTCTCACAATGTGAGGCCTTAGATACGCTGTTGCCGGACAACGGGCCGAAATTTTCGGCTGCTCTGGTGGAGACTGAGCCTTGAGCACTCCACCTCGTCGCTTTGGTCGCTCATGTACTGTTAATCATGAATTCACAAAACATTTTAATTTGGAATGTCCGGGGGCTCAATGCGCGAGCCAAGCGCAGTGTTGTTCGTGATGTGGTCGCTCAGGAGCATATCACGTTGTTAACCCTGCAAGAAACGAAATGGGATAGCTGTGATGATGCGCTAGTGATGGACCTGCTGGGTGTAGGTTTTGATTACCTTCATCTACCCGCAACGCACACTTCTGGAGGGGTGCTTTTGGCTTGGCGCCGTGACATTTGGGGCATGGCTAGGCCCCTGCTTCGTACAAACAGCATCACCGCCGATTTGAGTTTGTTGCCGGATGGAGAAAGCTGGACGATGTCATGCGTATATGGGCCACAGACGGATGTTAGGAAGATCGAATTCCTTGATGAATTGAGACAGATCAGAACTGGTCGCCAAGGCTCTTGGATGATATGTGGAGACTTCAATCTCATATACAAGGCGGAGGACAAGAATAACTCACGCCTCAACAGAAGAATGATGAATCTCTTCAGGCGCTTCCTGGACGATCTCGAGTTACAGGAGCTACACCTACATGGCAGACGTTATACTTGGAGCAATGAACGAGATAATCCGACCTTGGAACGTCTCGATCGGGTGTTCGTTACTGAAGACTGGGTTTTGTCCTTTCCTGATCACGATCTTGGGGCCATGTCATCGGAACACTCCGATCACGCCCCGATGCTGCTCCAAACCAACGCCACCCACCAAATCTTTCGCCGGTTTCGCTTTGAAAACATTTGGCCCAAATATGAGGGCTGCCTGGAGACCATCCAACAAGCTTGGAACTGTCCGTGGTCTCCAGAAACAATGGATGCCTTTCGAACTCTAGACTACAAGCTTCGGAACACCGCTATTGCGCTGCAGCGCTGGAGCGCGAAACAGGTGGGCAGCATCCAGCTGCAACTTGCCATAGCAAAGGAACTGGTTTTCAGATTGGACCAAGCACAAGACAGTCGGCGCTTGGCCCCTCATGAGCAGAATTTGCGAAATCGGATGAAGCTCAAGTGCCTAGGACTTGCTTCCTTGCAACGCACCATTCTGCGCCAACGTTCACGGATCACATTCTTGGCCGAAGGCGATGCAAATACAAAGTTCTTCCATTTACAGGCTTGCCATCGTAGTCGCAAGAATTATATTCGGTCGTTGAAGGTCGGGGACCTGGAGATCATAACTGAAGATGCAAAGGCGCAGGCTGTTTACCAACATTTCGATGCCATGCTGGGCACATCCAAACCCCGAACGGTGCTGCTTGACCTCCAGCGCCTGAGCATCCCCTCGATGGACATGTCGCAAACGGATCACTGCTTCACTGAGGAAGAAATTTGGAGGACCATCCAAGATTTACCCTTGGACAAAGCCCCTGGCCCGGATGGATTTACAGGGCTGTTCTACCGGCTGGCTTGGCCAATAATCAAAGAAGACGTTATCCGGGCATTTCAAGCTCTCTGGTCGCTTGACGGACGGAGCTTACACTTGGTTAATCAGGCATATATGGTCCTCTTGAAAAAAACTGATGATGCGAAAGCAATTGGGGATTACCGTCCTATTAGCCTGATACACAGCATGTCCAAGTTGTTCACTAAAGTCTTGGCAAATAGGCTAGCTCCAAAGCTACACACTCTGGTTAAAGATAACCAAAGTGCTTTCATCAAGGGCCGGGTTCTACATGACAACTTCAAGGCGGTTCAACTTTCCACGAAACTGCTCCACAAGAACAAAAAGGCCAGCGCGCTGATCAAAATCGACATCGCAAAAGCGTTTGACACGGTTAGTTGGGTTTTCTTGCTGCAGATACTAGAACACATGGGGTTCTCTCGAAGATGGCTCAATTGGATTAGCATGTTGCTTTCAACAGCCAGCACCAAAATAATACTCAATGGTTCTCCTGGCTGGCGGATTTGTCATGCAAGAGGTTTACGCCAGGGAGACCCGCTTTCACCGATGTTATTTGTTCTAGTAATGGAAGCGCTTAACGCTCTTCTAAGACTAGCAGATCAGGAGGGACTCTTCCAACCACTTGGTGACGACAGAATAAAGGAGAGGGCGTACATGTATGCAGATGATGTCGTACTCTTTCTTACACCATCGCAGCAAGATCTGGTCGCTACAGGGGCTATTCTGGATCTCTTTGGAGGCGCCACGGGACTACTGACCAACTTGAACAAGTGTTTGATTTCGCCCATTCAGTGTGGACTGGAGGAGACGGTGACATTAATGCAGTTCTTCCCAGGGAAGTTACAACCATTCCCATGTAAATACTTGGGCATCCCCATTTCGACCAGGAAACTGAAGAAGGGAGATCTGCTCCCACTGGTGGACAAGATCAGCACAGCTCTCCCAACCTGGAAAGCCAAAATGATGACCAAGGCGGGTAGAGGGATCCTGGTGAAAGTGAAGTTATCCTCCATTCCAATTCACACGGCCATAGCAGTCGCCCTATCCCCATGGGCCATTGCTTGCATTGACAAGCGAAGGAGAGCTTTTCTGTGGAGAGGAACTGATCAAGTGGCAGGCGGCCACTGCATGCTTGCATGGCCAAGAGTTTGTCGACCATCTGACTTGGGGGGACTTGGAATCCCAAACCTGGAGCTGATGGGTTTTGCCCTTCGTTAAGATGGCTGTGGATCAAGCGTACAGACGGAACCAAACCTTGGACAAACCTACCTGATGAGGTCGAACCCCAAGTAGCCTCAATGTTTCATGCATCTGTCACAGTGCATATTGGTGATGGACGTCGTACACTCTTCTGGACTGATAGATGGATTAACGGCCAATCCATAGCTGATCTTGCACCTTGTTTGTTACAGACGGTAGGTCCCCGAGTGAAGAAAACTCGAACTGTTTGGTCAGCTATGCAGGACCAGAGATGGGTTAAGGATATCAGGGGTGCACTAACTGTCCAAGTCATTCTTGATTACTTAGACATTTGGGAGAAGCTGCGTGGAGTGCAACTTGATGACTCGGTCCAAGATAAATTCATGTGGAAATGGACCTCAGACGGGACTTTCACAACAGAATCAGCATACAGGGCATTCTTCATTGGGCAGCAAGGGGTGGCAGGTGCTAAACTTTTATGGAAGACCAGAGCACCGGGCAAATGCAAATTTTTTGTTTGGCTTGCCTTGCATGAAAGATGCTGGACCGCAGCCAGACGCAAACGGCATAATTTGCAGGACCAGGATACCTGCATTCTATGCGGTCAGGGCTCTGAAACTATCACCCATCTCCTGATTGCTTGCCCTTTCAGCAGAGAGGTCTGGATTCGAATCCTACAGAGAGTTAATGGTGCAAACTTGGCACCGGCACCAACTGAATTTTCCTTGGCAAGCTGGTGGGAGAGGTCGCGCAAGATGATAGCAAAGGAAAACAGGAAATTGTTTGACACTGCTGTGGTGCTAATCACTTGGTCGCTTTGGTTAGAACGGAATGCCCGCACTTTCAATGGGAGCCACACATCAGCGATGCAGCTGGCTGAACAGATTTTCGATGAGGCAAAAGTATGGATTATGGCCAGATACAGAGACTTGGCGCTGCTCGTAATGTCTGCGCAGCGCTCTACTAGCAGAGTGGTGGCCAATGTGACCAATGTGAGCGTAAACTTAGGTCGCGCAATCCTTGCCGTGTAATAGCCCTTTAGCTCCCCTGTCCTCTCCTCTGTTCTGTTCTTTCTGCAACGGCTTGCTTGTCATCTGTGGATGACACAGCTGTAATCTTTGTTCCTTTGTCTTCTCCCTCTTAATGAAATACGTGCCATTGGCACGCTCGCGAAAAAATATTAGGTTCGTTAATGCAAAGCAAGGAATGGGCCGGATTGATTGGTGGTTCAGAAAGAAAACAGGCCCAACTAAAAGGAGTTTCAGACTTTCCAACTCAATGATTCGGCCTTATCAGCCCAAAACCTGCATAGTCTCCAGGATATAAAACAAGGCCGAGATATCAAGCAATCAGTGGCATGGCTAGGATTTTACCAAAGAGTATGCTATGATATTTTTTCATATACAATTCGGTACAATTTGTATATAAATAGTACAATTCATATATAATTTAGATTTCAAATGTTGCCAAAATTAGCATACTATGTCTTAGTCAATAATTTTAAATGTAAAAGTTACATAAATTATAATACAAATATTGCCACATGTAGAAATGATATCAATTTGAGAAGCATGTAAATCAACCCATGGTCTACAAATGCTACATATTACATCAATTATCAATATTCAATTATCCATTCATCTAAAAAAATCCATCATAGATGCAGCTCAAGTACGCAGAAATGACGGTGGCACGGCCTGCTCACAGATTATGTAAAAGTGGAGGGAGACGTTGTCATAGAGGCCGATTGCAAAGGTCGTCGCCCCTCGCGAGCAGCGCTTTGCCCTATCGTTCCTTCGCAGAGTCACTGCGCGCGTGCAGAATGCAAACATACGAAGGCTAATTCAAGGAC
>CM014270.1:31430064-31456178 GCA_004135705.1 Alloteropsis semialata
CAACAACAAACGAATCCATCAAGAAGTCTATGTTGGTCGATACGGCTCGAGCCGCCGCCCTAGTTGGAATCGAGGAGAACTGGATGGATTCAATCCGGGTAACTAAGCTATACCCGACGATGATGCGACACTAGAGAAAATACATCGTAAAGCCAAGAATTATCAATTGGTTGACGGACGACTATACAAAATAGGACGCAATGGATTGCTCCTCAAATGCATCACATGGGCCGAGGGCATTAGTTTGCTCTAAGATATTCACGGAGGAATCTGTGGATCTCACGCTTCTCCCCGATATTAGTTTGCTCCTCAAAAGCTTCTACTGGCCTACAGCTCTTCAAGACGCAAGTGACTTAGTTAAGAAGTTCGAAGCATGCCAATTCTTTGCGTGGAAATCAACTAAACCTGCGCAAGCCTTAAACCCTATTCCCTAGTCATGGCCCTTCACCTTCCAGACATCCTCGGTCCTTTCCCAAGGGCCATCAGGGGTTACAGATTTCTGTTAATCGGCATTGACACATTAACTAAATGGGTTGAAGCCGAATCGGTTCAGAAAATAACAAATGAGGCAGCTGTCAAATTCCTACGGAGCATTGTCGTATGATTCGGCGTCCCGAACAGGATAATCTTCGACAATGGAACACAGTTCAAGAGTAAAAAGTTCTCTGATTTTTGCTATGACCATGGGATCAAACATGATCGGTCACCGGTAAATCACCCAAAAACAAATGGGCAAGTAGAGTGCGCTAACGGCATTGTACTCCAAGGCATCAAGAAGAGGATCTTCAACAATTGCAAGCTTACGACAAGCGATGTATTCATGAAGTCCCTACAGTACTATGGTCGATGAGGACCACCATGAACCGTGCAACAGGCGAAACACCCTCTTTCTTGGTGTATGGAGCTGAAGCAATTCTACCGTCTGATATCCGGTTACAAGCCCCACGCGTGGCAATGTTTTCAGAAATTGAAGAGCCTGACAGACGCACCGATGAGCTACTCCTTCTCGAGGAGGCTCGCGATGCAGTCGCCTTCAGAGTGGCCCAGTATCAACAAAAGTTGCGACAATACTACGATGCTAACATTCGCAACAGAAGCCTGTGCATCGGTGACATGGTGCTCAAATTAGACCAACACATCAAGGACAAGACTAAGTTTTCCTCTCCATGGCAAAGGCCTTACATCGTAGTAGACATCACAAGACCAGGAGCCTACAGATCGCGGAGATAGATGGGGACGTACTGCCAAACACATGAAATATGGATCAACTACGCAGATTTTACGCTTAAGATAATGAAGCAAGGTCAATCCTATCCAACAAATTGGCAGGAGTAGTCATCATCCGCGTCACATCCGGCACCAAACAAAACAAAAAGATAAGTTCTACACACTCTACTCACCCTCGCAATTACGCTCGGGGGCTGGGTTCTATTTTTCTATTCTGTTTCTACTTTTGTTATCATACTGTATATACTAACAAAGAGCCGGGGACTACTAAGCAGAAAATTTTTTCAGACCTATTCTATGCACCCTAAGTGTAACGCTTGGGGGCTCCCCAAATGATCGGGAAATTCTTGTGACTAGTACTTCTAGACTGTTTTCTAGCATGTTTACATGCTACAAAAGTGCCCGGGGGCTACTAGGGTACTACTACCTCACAAGAATCGGGCTTTTTAATCGAAAAAGCTATACTACGCTAAAATACGGAACACCATGACTACAAGAAATTACACAGTTCAGAAGGCCGCTCGCGTCTCAACAACTAAACAATTCTAAAATAGCTCGTGGCAACAGGACATTTAGCTATGTCAAAGCTATCAGTTAGAAAGCACCATCGAAATTCGATCAGCTCTATAACTTACGCAAAGGCATGCAAGCATATGTTTCATGAACAAAATAAAGATCACAAACTAAAACTACCATGTTCTTGCTCTATTACAGGAACTCATCACAAAGTTCAGGACGAGCCTTCGGATTCGCTCAAATGAAGGCCAAGCTTCTTGACAAAGGGTTTTACCAAAGGGGCAAGACCATCAAACAATACCTGTGCCTCCCCAGCCGAACACTTGAAGCCTTGAGAGAGCAATGCAGCGTCAAGATCTGGAATATGGCTCTTCAAGGCTCCAACGGAGTGCGTTGCAGCAACATACGCACCCTCCATGAACTTGCCTTCCAGGGTTAGGCCGTGCCTCTCTGAAGCTTCAAGACGGGTGGTGAGATCGGAAACTTCCTTGTCCCGAGCAGCAAGCTGGCTTTCCAGATCCGAGCTTTTCTTCTCAAGCACTTCAATGCTCTTGGAGTTAGCTACAGGATCAAAGGCATCATATTAACAATAGTTTATGGGATAAGGAGCAAAAACAGACACATTCAACAAATCAAATACCTTCTTTCTCGGATTGAAGAATAGCTACATGGGTCTCCAGCTTGGTCACTGATGCTTCCATGGTCAAGGCAAGAGCGTCCAACGAACGCCATTGCTCTTCCGCCACGGAAAGCGAAGCAATGACTGGGCCCAAGGGCGTCGGGACAGGTCCTGTGACCTTTGCAGGTTTCTCCTCACGATCGGGCCGGGCCGCCATGCCGAGTTCGGGAGTTTTCTCCTTATCAGACAGCTTGATCGGAGGGGAAGCTGCAGGTTTGGAGGGCATAGTTTTCCCTAACAAAAAAAATAATTCAAAAGTTCCCCCTGGGAGAATTAATCAAGTGAAAACCAAATAGAACAAAGTCCTTACTCGGATGTTGGGAAAGTGACTCTAAATTTCTTCCATGAAATAGAGGAAGGCTTTGACGGTGGTGAGGTTGGACAAATTTCCTGGCGAGAAATCTCCCGAACACATTTAAGTTTGGTAACACAATCAAAAGCTGCAAATAAACGCCTGAATACGATCATGCTTGATACCTGGTCTTCGGGGCGAGGCGGGTCATGCGCGGCGGGCTGCTCAGTGGCATCCGGTGCCCCAAGGGACCGTGATCCAGCAGTCACCTTCACCACACTAGCGTCTTGCGAACGCTTACGGGTCTGAGGGACTATGACTCTGGTGCCGGTCGAGGCCTTCTTTTCCTTGGCAGGTGACTGCTCGGGCATTTCAGCTTGTGGGGTCTCCACACCCTGAACTGATGCCGATTCAGCTTCATCCTCTAAGTTGATGGCTCCGCTCTGGGTAGAGGCATCGACGACAAGGGGAGGCTGCTTGGGAAAAAGAAATCAGGACGACTGTACTTAGTATAGAAGGGATATTTTCTGAGAAAGAGTTTACCTCTGGAGCAGGATTGTCAGCACTATAGGGAGCTGGGACGCCTGTCCAATCGGGGATATCAGCGTTCAGCATCTTCTTCAAGCGAGCAGCCACTTCAGAGTCTGGTACAGCTGTTGGTTAAGAGTCATGACACTTCAAATGACCGAACACTCTCAGAAATATTACCGAATGGAAGAAGAATGGCTTACCATCAGGCTTCATCCTGTTTGGGTCATTGTCACCCATGAAAGTGTAGGCGTAGCGGTCATGGGCCATGAGTGGGATAAATCTCCATCGGATGAAACTCTCCACCACATGAATCACTGTCAGACCCGCTTCACGAAGTGCCAAGACCCGATCAATATGTTTCTGCATCTTAGAAGTGACCTTGGGCAGGGTTTTGGTTTCTTCCTTGAGATAAGGCATCAAATTCTTCCCTTTTGCCAGAGAGGCTTGGGGAAGGGTGATGTAGAACCAGTGGCGTTGATAACCTTTCCAGGAATCTTTCACTAGAAAGGGGACGTAAATGTCCCGATCTCTCAAGGAAAACCCAATCGACCCGATCATAAGCTGGTCCTTGTAGAATGCAGGGGTATAGAAATACCTCCACAAGTTTAGTGACGGCTTAATTCCCAACCAGGCCTCACACAAGAAAGCAAAGATGCTAAGCATGGTTATAGCGCCTGGCTTCATGTGCACAAGCTCTATCTTGTAGAAATCACAGACATTGTGGAGGAAATCTGACGGATAGACCCTGAATCCACAGTAGAAGAACTCGATGAACACCACGAGCTCAAGAGTGTTGGGCATCAGGTAAAGCTGACCTTTTGCCGGACGGTGAGGGAAAGTGGTGGTGTTGGGGAGCAATCCGAGGTTCTCCAACTGCTGCAGCTGCTTCGCTGTGGTGGTAGACTTCTTCCAATATTTATCGGTGGTGCAGATGCTGGATCCGCTGTGCAACTCCATTCCGGGGGCGGCGGCGCTGCTCTGGTGTCCCAACGACTCATCTCTGGATGAGGACTCGTGAGGAAACCATGGCGGCGAGGGTGTGGCTGGAGGGTTGGAGAAACAAGAAGATGAATGGCAAAAAGTGAATGCGGAATGACGAGTTGTTGAGGATGCAAGCAAGGAAGACGAAGGTCTAAATGGTGACTAGGGGGCCACGCCTAGGGGCTTTATAGTTTCGAGAGGGAGCACGAACCCCGAGAAAACTAGCCTCGATCCGCGTTATGCGCAGTCACTGTTAGGTCAAAAGATTCTTTCTTTTCTCTGTGGCGAGTGTCATTTTGAAAACCGTGCAGGTCAAATTCAATGCATTTAGGATTGCTAGCTTACTGGAGAAGCCAGCAGTTTTAAATGACCGAATATAATATGTTTCGAGGAAATGACCCGATCATCTTTGGCTGGGAGCAAAATTCCCGAACGTGTTAAAAGTTGATTTGTTCAGGAGGAGTTTTGTTCGGTGGATTTTGTTTCTCTGAATAAACAATTTCTATAATCTAATCAACACAAAAGTTTCGAACACAGGGAAGGGACCATTGTTTCATCTTCCAAGTGAAATTACTTCATTGATTCAAAAGGAGTACATTTCATAGGAGATCGATAACTATCCTAAAACTAAAAATTCAAAATAAAGATCCTTGCACGAGCCGATTCGTCGGCCAGGATCAAGGCGCCATGGCGCCAGGCGATGGAGACTCCTCCGTGTTCTCCTCTTCGAAGTCGCAGACGAGTTCCACGAGCGCGCCGTCTCCCGGGATCCCGATCAGCTTGCGGTTCAGGGAGACGAAGAGGCGCCGGGCGAATTCCTCGTCGCCGCTGGTCTCGACCGGAGCAGAAGACGAAGACGCGCCTGTGCGCGAGGACTCCAGCTTGAGTCGAGCCCCACTAATCCCTTGATCTGATTCATCATCAGAAGGGATAGAGATGGGGGACACTGGGGCTGGAGACGGTGATGCAGGCCTTTTCCCGGCGGTGATGCTCGACAGCGTGGCCTCGGGAGGCGGAGGCGCCACCGCCAGGGCTTCTCCTCGCAGCTCGGTTTCAACTCCTTCATTCCCATGCCAAGGGAGAGCCAGGAGAGGAGCTTGAGAGTAGGGGGCAGTGTAACTACTGGCGAACTCACCGGCGCGCTGGGCGGTGGTTCAGCGGAGCTGCAAGGGGAGTCTCCAAAAAGGAGACAATGCAACTTGAACTTGCGGCTGATTTTCTTCTTTCCCATGGTGCTGGGAGGGGGAAAGCTTAGCGGAGATGGTTCAAGTGTAGATCTATCCAAGGGATTCGATATTTAAAGACTCTAGGGCGACGCTTCACGCGTGAATCGAGGAATCGGAACAGTGTCGTGATTTACAACGCATGTGCTGTGAGAGTTTTGGGGAGCGTACGTAGTGGAGTTTAAATGCACAGGGCAGGATTCATCAACCCTTGGCATTTCAGTTTCCAAGATGGAATATTATTTAATCATTATAATTATGGCTGATATTTTTTCTGACCTTATCATTCAGATGCAGATTTCTCCATACAGAGATCGGGATCATTTTCCAACTCTCACATTAAAGTGATTATCGAGATATTTACATATCCTAAAATCACCCGAAGAGTAAAAAGACCCAAAGGCCACTCAAGAAACAACCTTTTCTGAACAAGATAAGTTCGGGGGGCTACTGTTGAGGCCATAATACCTGGGTGCCCGATCACGAGGATTGCCGACTACCGACTCCAAGCGAAGAAGACTCCGAACAAGACACGACAGCTGGATCGCAGAAGGAAATCCCGATGATAGTTAGAGTCCTACTAGGTTTAGGTCTGTTTTGTCTTGTAAGGCACATCTCCCTAGATATAAATAGTGGGGGTCTTGGACGTATAGGGTATCCCAATCTTAGCCAATCCACCCGAGAGTATTTGTTACACCATTGTAATCTGTATTCGCAGAGATAATACAAGCAAGCAACTGGACATAGGGTTATTACTCGATCTCGAGGGCCCGAACCAGTATAAAATCCCGAGTCTCTATGTTCATCTACTGTGATCAATTTTCGCACGAAGTGGGGTGCCTGCTGGACAAATATTGCATAACTCAGCTCCTACCATCTGTATTTTTTTGGTTATTTTTCCTATGTCTAGAGACTGATAATTTATACTCCCTTCTCCTTCTTTTCTAAGAGAATTTGTATCCTTCTCAGCAAATAATGGGGGTAAGCCAGATATATATTTTTATTTCCAAAAGTCTTGATTAGGATCTGGAAGGGTATATAGTTTTGATAGAAAAGAATCTTTGTACCATCTAAATTCTGACATTGTTCTGCATCTTAAGTTGATGAGCTGCTCCCTATTCTTTTCATAGATATCTTGATTATTTCCAACAAAATAGACTATATTGTAAACGAGGGTTGAGATAACATCTGAAACTGTTCCTAGGGATTGTCCTTGGTCATTTGTTAGGACAATTGGCCTTCCATTTTCATCTATTTTTACAGCTTCCATAATGGCTTGCCTTTTGGGTTTCATCTAGGTAATGATCCCACCAACCCCTTAATTGTCCGAAAAACCCTATGACAATCATATGGGCTGCTTCTTTTTCTTTATTTCCGTTAGCAAGCATTTGCATACATGATCATTTGATGGCATATGGTAAAAATTTGGTATTCTACAAACCCATCTAGGTTCCACTCAACAATTTCTTTTCCATTGAAGCATGTCATATTAGCTATGTGGGGCATTTCTTCAAATTGAAGATCTGCATAGGTTAGCCTAGGATAATAGTTTCGT
The DNA here is from genome assembly GCA_004135705.1 of Alloteropsis semialata. Lineage (NCBI taxonomy): Eukaryota > Viridiplantae > Streptophyta > Magnoliopsida > Poales > Poaceae > Alloteropsis > Alloteropsis semialata. The sequence continues at coordinate 31,437,069 of CM014270.1, forward strand.
GACATAGCTGTTTGCGTTGTTGTTTTGAATAATCTAATTTTGTTTATCATATCTTCATTTTCTCCATCAGTATTTCCATTGAAGCATGTCATATTAGCTATGTGGGGCATTTCTTCAAATTGAAGATCTGCATAGGTTAGCCTAGGATAATAGTTTCGTGACATAGCTGTTTGCGTTGTTGTTTTGAATAATCTAATTTTGTTTATCATATCTTCATTTTCTCCATCAGTAATTTGGTTAACATTTTTATTGACTTTTAGGTTTCCCAATTTATTAGTTAGTTCATTGATCAACTCCTCCGATACAGAAGACCCCATGGCTTTTTGCTTTCCAAGTTTTATGCTAGAAGAAACCATTTTGGGGAACAAATGGTGGTACTACTACCTGAGTATTAGAAAGATCTGATTGAGAGCTGGATGGGACATTTACCTTTACTTCATTTTTATTATGTTTTGTCCCATCTTGGAGAATGGCTTCTATACGATCTGTCTGTTGTCCAAGGGCTTGTAAAGATATGTTTGAAAAGTTTTGTTGCTCTACGAGGTGTCCAATGTGCTCAACCATTACAGGTTCGCCATGAGTGGTTTTGGATATATTTTTGAGTGGACAAGCTTTAGTGCTTTCTCCTTTTGTATTTACTTCTAATTGAATAGGCTCAAAAGGTGGATGTATAGATTCTACCTGCCCTCCACTAGTAGTCTTCCATTCTTTAGAAACCCTTTTTATCATGGCTATTTTGTCATTATCAGATTCAGGTTCAATTGTAATCTTATCTTGAGAGCTTTGTTTGAAGAATTCTTCAAAATGCCAAATCTGGCTATTTTCATACCAGCCAAAGAAGAATATGTTCCTTTTTCGCTCAATCATTTCTTTGTGCCAAAGTTCTCTAATTTTTAATCTAAAAGGTCGATCTATGTTCTTGAAGTATCTTTCTTTTTTTGCCTTATTCTTTGGGAGATCTATTTCTTCTAGAAGAAGTTTTTTGTTTATTTCAAAATAGTCCTCTTCTTCTAAAGTAATGATACAATCCGTTTGGTATTCAGGATCATCACTTTCAATGACATTGATATTGAAATCAGAAATTGATGGTTCATAGGAATTATTCTCATATGTATCATAGACAATGTTTTGTGGCCTCATTTGAGGTCTATTGTCAACACTAACCGAGGGCCTGGATTGGATGAAGACTTTTCTTTTTGAGGAGAATATTACCTCAACATCTCCATCAGGTGTCTCGGTGACTAACTGGACCTCACTTTGCTCAAGATTTTGTGGCTCAACGGCTTGGGTCAGGGTCCATTTCTCTGGGAGTTTTATCTCATCCCATTTTAAGGTTTTTGGAGTAATAATGTTGTTTCTAGGATTAGCTTGAAGTAAGGTACTTAGGCCTTTGGGTGTATTTTATTTTGCACAGGGAGCCAAAGAGGTCATTGCTTTATAGTATATTCTGTATGTTACAGAAATATTCTCACTCCCTGCTCAAGCACCACATATTCCTAATGAAGCTGCCAAGTTTGCAGCTATTCAAGGCCTTCGTCCAGGCCCATTTGCACAACACATCACGAGAGAGACACCAGCTACTCTCAGAGATCTATATGAAGAATTCAAAGAATACTGTCGATCCGATAACGATAACCAAAGGCGACTAGCCAGAGAAGCCATCATGAGAAACCAACATGAACCCCAAAACAGACCCCACCACCACAACCAGAACAACTACCAAAACTACTCCCATCAAACCATCATGAATGTTGAGAGTTTACCTTCGTTCCATGAGAGCAAATCCTCTTACCCAGAAAGCCAACACCACAACCAAAGAAATGAGCCTACCCAAAGGGGCGAAAGAACTGGCAGAGGCCGAGGAAGAGGAAGGGGTCCAATTTCGGGACCAGAGTTGTTCTGCCAATATCATGGCAAGAACCACACTCATGGCACAGAGCAGTGCCGAGACATCAAGAAAACCATTGAGAAGCTAAAGGCAGAAAAAATACAAGCAAACCAAACGAAGCCTCTTTTGGCTTCGTCCATGAATTCCCAGCCTATACAATCCCAAGCTATACAACCATACTGCCCAATATATCCATCTCTGAACTCAAATGTTGTACACCCAACAACAGCGATGGCGACCCAGTACTCGCCTTCGCCACAAACCTTTCAACACTGCTATCCACAAACCATATACCCAGACCTATACCCTCAAACCTCCCAGCAAATTGCTTCGCAAAACATCAAAGTTGAGGAGCTACCACCACCACCACCAAAATCCCAAACACAAGAACCACCCAACCCTCTCCCAAGTTATGGACACATTCTACCCATAACTGGAGGATCTTCACTCACCTTCGAAACCAAAAAACAAAGAAAGAGCTACTTCCGCCAAGTCAACAACATCTTAGTTTACGGTCCCTACAAGAAATTGGAGTGGTCTCATATGCCAATCACATTCACCGAAGACGATTTGAAGATTCATAACTTCCCACACAATGACGCAATGTCAATAGAAGCCAACATCGCTGGCTGGACAATTGGAAAGGTACTAGTGGACACAGGAAGCTCTGCTGACATCATCTTAGCAAAAACACTGAGAAACATGACCAACATTAACCCAGACAACCTGGAGCCATCAGACACTCCACTGGTTGGTTTCGGGGAAAAATGCACACAAACACTGGGGAAAATCTCATTGCCAGGATCCTTTGGTGATACCTCCAACGCAAGAACTGAGTTCATCACATTCGATGTCGTAGACATGATCTTTGATTACAATGTCATTTTCGAAAGGGGGGTTATAAACGCCTTCGACATCATCATAAGGCAATCATTCTTATGTATGAAAATGCCAGCCCTAAAGGAGTCATCACTGTGTTTGGTGATTAGAGAGAAGCCAGAAACATTGAGAAAGCCAAAACACCAGGCTAGCGAAATGTGCATCTGCTCGAAGAGAAGGAACCATTCTACCCAGAAGAAAATCCAAACATCGAAAAAGATAGCAAAAGAATGCAAGAAGCAATAGAAACGAAGCAGGTGCAGTTACAGCCTAACGTCTTTGACAGAAAAGTGATTATTGGCTCGGATCTTGAGCCAGACGAAGAAGATAGACTCATAGAAATCTTGAGAAACAACAAAGATGTCTTTGCATGGTCAAGCAAAGATTTGCCAGACGTTGATAGAAGCTTAATTGAACACAAACTTGCAATAAGCCCGAACATGAAGCCGAAGAAGCAGAAACTAAGGAAGATGTCCGACGAAAAAGTGAATGCTGTAAAAACCGAACTGCAAAGGCTACTTGATGCTAATGTCATACGTGAAGTGAAATACCCAACCTGGCTAGCAAACACCGTGTCAGTACAGAAGAAAAAATGGCAAATGGAGAATGTGCATTGATTTCACCGACCTCAACAAAGCTTGCCCAAAAGATGATTTCCCACTCCCAAGGATTGACAAAATTGTTGACCAAGCTGCAGCAAGTGAGATGATGTCCCTCTTAGATTGCTTCTCTGGTTATCATCAAATCTGGATGAAAAAAGAGGACGAAGAAAAAACCAGCTTCATTACTCCAGTTGGCACATTTTGCTTCGTCAGGATGCTCGAGGGGCTTCAGAATGCAGGCACTACCTTCTGCCGCATGTCAAGCACAGTATTCAAAGATGAATTGTTCAAAACTATACTTGCATATGTCGATGACATTCTGGTCAAAAGTGTCAAAAGACAAGACCACATCTCAGACCTGGCAGTTGCCTTCGCAAGAATGAGAGAAGCTGGCCTCAAGCTTAACCCGAAGAAATGTGTCTTCGGAGTAACCAAGGGAAAAATACTTGGGTGTCTGGTATCGGCGAATGAGATCGAGGCCAATCCAGACAAGATTAATGCAATTCTCGACATGGAAGAGCCAAAATGCATAAGAGATGTACAGAAGTTATCAGGCAGAATTGCAGCGCTTAATAGATTCATCGCAAAAGCGGCTGAACGCAGCCTCCCCTTTTTCGCAACACTTAGAAATGCATCAAGATTTGAATGGGGAGAAGAACAGTCAAAGGCATTTCACGAGCTAAGGCAATACTTGATACAGCTCACGAAGCTAACAATACCTGATCCGAAGGCACCTTTACTATTGTACATCGCAGCTTCGCAACCAGCCATCAGTGCCGCACTCATTACGGAGAAGCTGATAGATGCAAAAGAATACAACAGCCGGTGTACTATTTATCTGAGGCATTGGCTGGATCGAAGCTGTTTTACACTGAGATCGAGAAAATGATCTATGCTGTTGTGATGGCATCCAGAAAACTAAGACATTACTTTGAGGGGCACAACATCAAGGTGCTCACTAACCAACCAATAAAAGAGCTCTTGAGCAATAAAGAAGCTTCGGTAAGGATACGCAAATGGGCCACAGGGCTGTCAGAATGTGTAGTGGATTTCGAACAAAGAACAGCAATCAAATCACAAGTCTTGACTGATTTCATAGTAGAATGGACATCGCCTTCGGCAGAAAATCTGGCCAGAGAGGAAAGCTGGCTAATACACTGTGATGGTGCTTGGGGGGACAAAGGGGCTGGCATCACAGCAATCGTGCAATCGCCTTCGGGCGTCAAAATGAGATATGCAGCAAATCTGGAGTTCTGCAAAAATAGTGACAGAAGTACAAACAATGTTGCTGAATACGAAGCTGTGCTATTGGGGCTCAGGAAAGCGAAGGCATTGGGCGCTCAACGATTCATAGTGAAAACAGATTCAAAGGTGGTAGCAGATCACATTGAAAAAGAAAGTGTTGCGAAGCAACCCGAGCTCATCAAATACCTAAGTACAGTGAGATCAATGGAGAAGAAATTCAGAGGCTTCACAGTAGAATACATACCAAGAGCAAAAAATGAAGAAGCAGATGCACTGGCAAAGGCAGCTGCAAAAGGGGACAAGCTTCCACCAGATGTATTCTTTCAAACATTAACAACACCATCGATAAATGACATAGATGAGCAGCCAAAGCTGATCAATGCAATAAGCTCAAAAGATTGGCGATCGGCAATAATTGCTTACCTTAGGGGATTCTATGAGCCCATTGATGAGGACAATCTAAAATCCATGCAGCAGAGAGCAAGGTGCTACCAAATAATTGATGATGTCTTGTACAAAAAGGGGGTTGTGGCTCCTTGGCTTCGCTGCATCTCATATAGTGAAGGCAAAGAGCTAATCCAAGAGATACATAGCGGCTTATGCGGAGCTCACTTTGGGGCAAGAGCAATTGTGGGGAAGGCAATGAGACAAGGATGCTATTGGCCTTCAATTATCAATGATGCAACAAACAAAGTCAAGACTTGTGATGAATGCCAAAAATGTGCAACAGCCCGAAAATCGCCTTCGGAGTTATCTCAGCTGATTTCTCCAACCTGGCCATTGCAAAGATGGGGCATAGATCTGGTTGGTCCACTTCCAACAGCTCAAGGAAACCTCAAATATGCCATAGTAGCAGTTGAGTACTTCACCAAATGGATTGAAGCCAGGCCATTGGCCAATATCACAGTGAAAACGATCATCAAGTTTTTCTGGCAGCAAATAGTATGCAGATTTGGCGTCCCAAGAGAAATCATAGTTGATAATGGAAAACAATTCGATTGTGATGAATTCAGGCAGTATTGCATGTCAATTGGAATAAAGCAAAATTTGCATCAGTATATCACCTGCAAACCAATGGGGCAGTTGAAAGAGCAAATGGCTTAATCTTCACAGCCATCAGAAAGTGCCTAGTCATAAGAAAAAAGGCAAATGGGTAGAAGAGCTGCCGAAGGTAATATGGGCTCATAACCCATCCACTTCAAGGGCAACTCAATTCACACCCTTCAAGCTGTTATATGGTGAAGAAGCAGTGTGCCCTGAGGGAATACTTCACAAAGGGCTTCGCACCCAGCAAGAAGCACCAAAAGATAGTGAAGCTATAGACAAAGATCTCACAGAGATCTACAGGCTGCAAGCAGCCAAAAACATCTCCAAATACCAAACATGCCCTCAGGAAAGCTACAAAACAAATGGAAAGGCCCATTCTTAGTTATCAAAAGCAACAGGCCCGGATCATTTCGCTTAGGCGATGAAGAAGGCAATGAGCTGCCGCATTCATGGAATGCGGACAGCTTGCGAAGGTATTACCTGTAAAAAGATTGTAAAAATTGGCTTCATAATCTATAAACGAAGTCAATTAGTAGAGTAGATTTTTCTTTCAAAAAGCCCGTACTCTTTTCCCAACAGGGGAACCCTGACCAAGGGGTGAGGTTTTTAACGAGGCGGTGCTATGTGTAACTCGTGCAAAATATATGAACGAGATATTTCCTACAAAAACTGCATCGAAAGCGATTGACTTCAACCAAATGGCTAGTATTCGACGACACAAATAGAACTAAATTAACCCTACCAAAAAGGTAAGGCCAATTTAGATCCAAAAACGCTTACTCTAAGGAGCAAAAGAGGCTTCGGCTCATAAAGCTTTTTCCTTATTTAAAAATGCTTACTCTAAGGAGTAAAAGGGGCTTCGGCTCATATAGCACTTACTTTGTATAAAAAACGCTTACTCTAAGGAGTAAAAGGGGCTTCGGCTCAAAGTGAGCTTTCTTCATTATAAAACACAAAGATTTACTTTATCCAAAACGCTTACTCAAAAAGGGGGCTTTGACCCAAACAACGATAAAACAAACGGCTAATTAAACTCGTTCGCAATCAAAAGCAAAATCGCTACCAAGGGAAGCCAAGAATGGAGTACATCGAGCATCTCACAATCATTACATCAAATATGCGCATATGAACGAACAAAAACTCGCTTCGGGGGGAGGAGGCGTTTCTCTCAAACGAAGGCAAATCGAGTTTACATCCATTCATATGCTCAATCAGAATACATGCTCAAGTCAATTACAAAAAACTATTTACAAAGAGATGATTAAAACATCTCAAAGACATAGCCATCGAATTTCCGGCCAGATCTCCTAAACCTAGGAGTGTTAAAAACATAAGCAAACTCCTCAAGACCAGTGCTAAGGCATATTCGTCATCAACACAACCCAGGATACGAACCCGGAGGAAAGGGCACTCCAGACAAGATTAATGCAATTCTCGACATGGAAGAGCCAAAATGCATAAGAGATGTACAGAAGTTATCAGGCAGAATTGCAGCGCTTAATAGATTCATCGCAAAAGCGGCTGAACGTAGCCTCCCCTTTTTCGCAACACTTAGAAATGCATCAAGTTTTGAATGGGGAGAAGAACAGTCAAAGGCATTTCACGAGCTAAGGCAATACTTGATACAGCTCACGAAGCTAACAATACCTGATCCGAAGGCACCTTTACTATTGTACATCGTAGCTTCACAACCAGCCGTCAGTGCTGCACTCATTACGGAGAAGCTGATAGATGCAAAAGAATACAACAGCCGGTGTACTATGTATCTGAGGCGTTGGCTGGATCGAAGCTGTTTTACACTGAGATCGAGAAAATGATCTATGCTGTTGTGATGGCATCCAGAAAAATAAGACATTACTTTGAGGGGTACAACATCAAGGTGCTCACTGACCAACCAATAAAAGAGCTCTTGAGCAACAAAGAAGCTTCGGTAAGGATACGCAAATGGGCCGCAGAGCTGTCAGAATATGTAGTGGATTTCGAACAAAGAACAACAATCAAATCACAAGTCTTGACTGATTTCATAGTAGAATGGACATCGCCTTCGGCAGAAAATCTGGCCAGAGAGGAAAGCTGGCTAATGCACTGTGATGGTGCTTGGGGGGACAAAGGAGCTGGCATCACAGCAATCATGCAATCGCCTTCGGGCGTCAAAATGAGATATGCAGCGAATCTGGAGTTCTACAAAAACAGTGACAGAAGTACAAACAATGTTGCTGAATACGAAGCTGTGCTATTGGGGCTCAGGAAAGCGAAGGCATTGGGTGCTCAACGATTCATAGTGAAAATAGATTCAAAGGTGGTAGCAGATCACATTGAAAAAGAAAGTGTTGCGAAGCAACCCGATCTCATCAAATACCTAAGTACAGTGAGATCAATGGAGAAGAAATTCAGAGGCTTCACAGTAGAATACATACCAAGAGCAAAAAAAGAAGAAGCAGATGCACTGACAAAGGCAGCTGCAAAAGGGGACAAGCTTCCACCAGATGTATTCTTTCAAACATTAACAACACCATCGACAAATGACATAGATGAGCAGCCAAAGCTGATCAATGCAATAAGCTCAAAAGATTGGCGATCGGCAATAATTGCTTACCTTCGGGGATTCTATGAGCCCATTGATGAGGACAATCTAAAATCCATGCAGCAGAGAGCAAGGTGCTACCAAATAATTGATGATGTCTTGTACAAAAAGAGGGTTGTGGCTCCTTGGCTTCGCTGCATCTCATATAGTGAAGGCAAAGAGCTAATCCAAGAGATACATAGCGGCTTATGCGGAGCTCACTTTGGGGCAAGAGCAATTGTGGGGAAGGCAATGAGACAAGGATTCTATTGGCCTTCAATTATCAATGATGCAACAAACACAGTCAAGACTTGTGATGAATGCCAAAAATGTGCAATAGCCCAAAAATCGCCTTCGGAGTTATCTCAGCTGATTTCTCCAACCTGGCCATTGCAAAGATGGGGCATAGATCTGGTTGGTCCACTTCCAACAGCTCAAGGAAACCTCAAATATGCCATAGTAGCAGTTGAGTACTTCACCAAATGGATTGAAGCCAGGCCATTGGCCAATATCACAGTGAAAACGGTCATCAAGCTTTTCTGGCAGCAAATAGTATGCAGATTTGGCGTCCCAAGAGAAATCACAGTTGATAATGGAAAACAATTTGATTGTGATGAATTCAGGCAGTATTGCATGTCAATTGGAATAAAGCAAAATTTGCATCAGTATATCACCTGCAAACCAATGGGGCAGTTGAAAGAGCAAATGGCTTAATCTTCACAGCCATCAGAAAGTGTCTAGTCATAAGAAAAAAGGCAAATGGGTAGAGGAGCTGCCGAAGCTAATATGGGCTCATAACACATCCACTTCAAGGGCAACTCAATTCACACCCTTCAAGCTGTTATATGGTGAAGAAGCAGTGTGCCCTGAGGGAATACTTCACAAAGGGCTTCGCACCCAGCAAGAAGCACCAAAAGATAGCGAAGCTATAGACAAATATCTCACAGAGATCTACAGGCTGCAAGCAGCCAAAAACATCTTCAAATACCAAGAAGAAACAAAGAAGTGGCGTGACAAAAAGGTAGTGAGGAAAGACAGGCGACTGTGTACTAAGAAAAAATCCAAACATGCCCTCAGGAAAGCTACAAAACAAATGGAAAGGCCCATTCTTATTTATCAAAAGCAACAGGCCCGGATCATTTCGCTTAGGCGATGAAGAAGGCAATGAGCTGCCGCATTCATGGAATGCGGACAGCTTGCGAAGGTATTACCTGTAAAAAGATTGTAAAAATTGGCTTCGTAATCTATAAACGAAGTCAATTAGTAGAGTAGATTTTTCTTTCAAAAAGCCCCTACTCTTTTCCTAACAGGGGAACCCTGACCAAGGGGTGAGGTTTTTAACGAGGCGGTGCTATGTGTAACTCGTGCAAAATATATGAACGAGATATTTCCCACAAAATTTGCATCGAAAGCGATTAACTTCAATCAAATCGCTAGTATTCGACGACACAAATAGAACTAAATTAACCCTACCAAAAAGGTAAGGCCAATTTAGATCCAAAAACGCTTACTCTAAGGAGTAAAAGGGGCTTCGGCTCATAAAGCTTTTCCCTTATTTAAAAATGCTTACTCTAAGGAGTAAAAGGGGCTTTGGCTCATATAACACTTACTTTGTATAAAAAACGCTTACTCTAAGGAGTAAAAGGGGCTTCGGCTCAAAGTGAGCTTTCTTCATTATAAAACACAAAGATTTACTTTATCCAAAACGCTTACTCAAAGAGTAAAGGGGGCTTCGACCCAAACAACGATAAAACAAACGGCTAATCAAACTCGTTTGCAATCAAAAGCAAAATCGCTACCAAGGGAAGCCAAGAATGGAGTACATCGAGCATCTCACAATCATTACATCAAATATGCGCGTATGAACGAACAAAAACTCGCTTCGGGGGGAGGAGGCGTTTCTCTCAAATGAAGGCAAATCGAGTTTACATCCATTCATACGCTCAATCAGAATACATGCTCAAGTCAATTACAAAAAACTATTTACAAAGAGATGATTAAAACATCTCAAAGACATAGCCATCGAATTGCCGGCCAGATCTCCTAAATCTAGGAGCGTTAAAAACATAAGCAAACTCCTCAAGACCGGGAAGCGGCAGCGTGGCTCGAGACTTACCTAAGAGCAAGTACTCCTTCCGTATCCAAAAAACCTGACGTTTAGGACATGATTACGGTAACCAAGGAGTCATTAATTAGGGGTATTTTTCCATCCCTGTCCCTAATAAATAGAGCTGCGGGTGCATCTCTCACCAAGAACACACAAGGCTCAGATGGCTAATGCAGCGAGGTAAACTGGTTCCGGGCGTGACGTTGTAGGTTCGATACCTGCGCGCCTCATTTTTTTTTTTTGCTACTGGCATGTTTTTGCATGGGCATTTTGCATGGCAATGTTGGGCTTGGTTTGGCGACAGGCATGCGTGGCGCTGGCGCTCGTTTTTGGTGTCTCGCGCGCGTTTTGTGTCCAGGTTTTATTTTGCCGGTCGCGCTCGCGCTCTTTTTTTCAATGTTCACGCGCTCAGCAAGCAGATCCGACGTTTCGTTCATCTATTTAGTCGCCGCCTCATACCTTGCTTGCTTGCATCTAATGCCTTGTCTCCTCCTTTGCTTTGCTTGCTTGCTTTGCTTCTTTCCTTGCACATTCACGGCGCAATGGCTGATTCCTTCCCTGCCTTTGATCTCAACGTTGGCTTAGAAGAAGATGATGACAACGGCTTCGATCTAAACATTGGCTTAGAAGATGATAACAATGGTAACGTGATTCCTTGTTTGAGTTTTGCCTTGCTTGCTTAGCTAGCTTTTCTCCTTCCACTACTACGGCGCAATGGCTCATTCCTTGTTTGGCTTTGATCTCAACGTTCGTTTAGAGGACGATGACGACGGCAACATTCCCTTGGATCTCAACGAGCATGAAGATGACGACGGCAACGCTGGCTTTGATCTGAACGAGCCTGTACATAATGAGCATGACAACGGTATTACCTCTTCTTCTCTAGCTGCATGTACTGTACAGCTAGAATGTTCTTCTCTTATCGCTGAATTATCATGTTCTATTTTTTTATAGGAATCAATTTGAACTTACCACTAGATGAATTTGGAGCGGTTGATTTTGATTATGTACAAAACCTAGCTGGTAAGCATGCCTATTATTTTGATTATGTATTAAAATGCCGTGAGTTCTTTGTACTATGATTAAGCTTGTTTTTTCCCTATATTTAGATCATGCCGTGAGTTCTTTGTACCATGAATAAGCTTGTTTTTTTTCCTATATTTAGATCATGCCGTGAGTTCTTTGTACCATGAATAAGCTTGTTTTTTTCCCTATATTTAGATCATGCCGATCAAGTGGTCCAACCGAAGCATGATTATTCTGATCATGTTAGACAACAAGTGTACCAAGCACTGTTGATGAGAAGCAAGAATGGGAGTCTAGGCAAGCACGATACAACAATTGTTTCTGAGCAATTTGGAGTAAAGATTCGAACAGTTCAGCGCATATGGGAGCGAGGTAAAAACCAACTTGCTCAAAACATTCCGGTCAAGGTTCCTAATCTAAAGAAAGGTAGAAGTGGCCGTAAACCAATCCCTATTGATTTGGAAAAATTGAGGGACATTCCTCTCCAACAAAGAATGACCATAGAAGATGTGTCTAGTAGACTTGGTATTAGCAAATCTAGGATACAAAGGTATTTGAAAAAGGGTAAACTTAGGCGCCACTCTAGTAGCATCAAACCTTACCTCACTGGGGCTAACAAGAAGACTAGGTTGAAGTGGTGCATTGACATGATCGACCAAGGTTTGCTTGATGATCCAAAGTTCAAGGATTTGTTTGACTTTGTGTTTATTGATGAGAAGTGGTTCTACCTCTATCAAAAATCGGAGAGGTACTACTTGCTACCCGATGAAGATGAACCACATCGTACTTGCAAGAACAAGAACTACATCCCTAGGATCATGTTTTTGTGTGTTGTTGCTCGGCCAAGATTTAGAGATGGAGTATGTGTGTTTGATGGCAAAATAGGTTGTTTTCCACTAGTTACTGTTAAGCGAGCTATTAGAGATAGTCATAATCGGCTGCGTGGTGAGGAAGTAATCAAGCCAATCCAATCAATCACAAGGGATGTCATAAGAGATTTCATGATAAATAGAGTGTTGCCGGCAATTAGAGCGAAGTGGCCAAGAGAAGATGTGCACAAGCCAATTTTCATACAACAAGATAATGCTCCTACTCATTTGAAAGTGGATGATCCTCAGTTTTGTGAGTTTGACATTCGGCTTATATGTCAACCAGCCAATTCTCCAGATTTTAACATTCTGGATTTGGGTTTCTTTCGAGCTATCCAAGCTATTCAATACAAGAAAAATGCTAAGACAATGAAAGATCTAATTCAAGTAGTGGAAGAGGCAAATGATCATCCATTTGATTGTTTCAATACAATAAAGATTCTAAGACAATGAAAGATCTAATTTATTGAACACATGTTTTGTAGGCATTATTGGAGTACAGTCCATGGAAAGCAAACAGGATATTTGTAACACTACAAACTGTTTTGAAGGAAGCAATGAAGATTAAAGGTTGCAACAATATAAAGATTCCTCACTTGCAGAAACAAAGACTAGAGAGGGAAGATAGGCTGCCATTGCAAATCCCTTGTGAAGCTTCATTGCTAGCTGAAGCCATCAGTAGTCTCCCTGCAAATTAGAAGATGCAATTTAGTTTATGCAAAGTAAAAGATGTGCCCAATGCTTATGTATCTTAGTTTAAATGCATGTACCTTACTGTTCGTTGTTTGCTTCATCTTCTTTGTTGGCCTGGACACTGTTCTTTGCTTGCTTCATCTTCTCCAACTTCTTCTCCATCTTCTCCTCCAACTTCTTTACAACTTGTTCAGGCAGAATGATGGTCTCGCCACGCATTTCAAGTTTCTCCACATCAGGATTGATGAACTCACAATCAAACTTGTCCATGTCATAGAGGAACCTTACTGTGTTGTCGTAGTCTTCATGCAAAAGGCCACAACGGGCACACCTCCGAGCGTTGCGGCGAGCTTGGTAACAGGCTTTTCCGAAGACGGCGCCAGCGTGGAACGTGCCACAGCGAGGACAGTCGACCACCTCATCGACGTCCGGCACCTCCTTGACGGAGTCCGGCACCTCCTCGATAGAGTAGGGGACCTCCTCGACGGCGTCCAGCGGGTCGACGGTGTCCAGCGCGACAGAGTCCGAGTCGAGCTTCATCTCCGAGTCCGCGAGCACATCTGCCGAGTCCCCGAACACATCCTCCGAGCCCGCAATCACCTCCTCCGACCTGCGATCCATGGCGAACCCTAAACCCTACAGTAGCTATTTGCGGCGGCGGCGAGCTCTAAGCGGAGACGAAGTGGAGGCGCGCGTGCTGTGGGAGATGAAGGGCGTCGGGCGTCGCTGGAGGGACGCGGGGCGAGCGATGAATGCGAGCGAGTTACGAGGGGCACGCGCGCGTTGAATGCGGCGGCAGCGCAACGGACTGGAACGGGCGTGGCCACGCGTGAAGGAAGGGCAATCCCGTCCAAAACAGTCGGCCGCGCGTGGAACGGAGCCAGGACGTCAGGTTTTGTGAAAATGGGCTCTTGGCCCAGGACGTCAAGTATTTTGAACATGGAGGGAGTATTATAAGGCCACCTCAGCTGGCTAAATGGTCGTACACATCCGTACTTTCTAATGTGAAAGAGAGAGAAAAAAGCGGGCGCCTGAGTACACGCCGGCGAAAAACGAGCAAAATGCTTGCATGTCAGCAAACGTGATGTTTAGTACATTAAAGAGCATGGGGCCCACCACCACTGTCCCACGGTTCGGGTGAGCTGGAGCTCCTTGCAGCCGACGAGCAGGCGTTTCCATTAGCCTTCTCTGGCTACTGGAAGCCCTAGGCTCCTTATGTAATATCTATATCTATATCTATATATATATATAGAATGTATATTCAACTCCCTGGGCGTTGAATAATATTCAACGCCCCTGCGGCGCCGCCCACTCCGGACGGCGAGGTAGCCTGCTACGTAAAAACGCTACCACCACCGTAAAAGCTGGACCCACGAATTTAATTCTGCCCAATCCTTCAATTGCATTAGTTAAAATGCGCCCCCGTTAATTGGGCATGCAAACAAATATAGGCCGCACAACTTAACAATTGGGCAGGCATTAATTGTGCCAATTAATTGCGGTAATTTATATCACATCTCCTGGTTGATAGCTACGCATAATATATATCTCCTGAGCAGTTCGTGGCATGAATGGCTAGCTTGCGGCAGCTGCGACCCTGCCGCCAGCGTGCACGGCCACGACTTCCCCCAGCCTGCACGGTGTAGTGACACCGGCAGCTCGCAAGGAGCTACGACGGCTTTGAATGACAAGCCCGCGGCGGTTGCCGCCCTGCCCCAGGCCTACATGTCGTCGCGGCCGTGGCTGCCCCAGCCAGACGACGCAGCAACCCCTAGCAGTCATAGGCTCCGGTACTCCTCCATAAGCTCTTGTTCTCATATTATTAAGGTTCATGTTTGCTGAGTTTTCTATTCAGATTACCCCAGTTCTTGGCAGTAACCAGCTTTCATTTACCAGGTTCTGGTTGGTAGAGGCAAGGCGATCATGAAAATTTTGCTTCAGAACCATGAACCTAAAAATCTTCCAGCCGATACACCAAAAGCACATTTCAATGGGTTCATCTTTAAACCATACCGACGCATTCTTTCAAAAGCAAGACGCAAATCAGCCAAGTGGGAATTTAATCCAGCCGATTTGACAACAATATCATCAATATAGACTTCTAGGATAACACCAAGCAAGTCATGGAATGGCAATGCGGGATATAATCAAATCTTTATGGCCGAGGAAGACGTGTACAAAACGGCCTTTAAATGTCCTGGCTTTGCCGGATATAATCAAATGATGATATTATTGTCAAATCGACTGGATTAAATTCCCACTTGGCTGATTTGCGTCTTGCTTTTGAAAGAATGCGTCGGTATGGTTTAAAGATGAACCCATTGAAATGTGCTTTTGGTGTATCGACTGGAAGATTTTTAGGCTTCATGGTTCATGAAAGAGGCATAGAGATAGATCCTAAGAAAATAAGGGCTATTGATAAGCTTGGAGCGCCTACTTGCAAGCATGATTTACAGAAATTCTTGGGCAAAGTTAATTACTTGAGGAGGTTTATTTCTAACTTGTCCGGGAAAGTTAGTGCTTTTACTCCTATACTTCGGTTAAAGAATGAAGCCGATTTTACTTGGGGGCAAAGTAGCAAGAGGCCTTTGAAGAAATCAAGAGATACTTATCTTCGCCGTCCGTGCTTAAAGCGCCTAAGAATGGGGTGCCATTTAGGCTTTATATTTTGGCCGAAGATAATGTCATTGGGGCTGTTTTGACTCAAGAGACAAATGGCAGGGAGCACATCATTACCTATTTGAGTCGACAGCTTTTGGATGCAGAAACAAGGTACAAACCTGTTGAAAAATTATGCTTGTCTTTGTATTATGCTTGTACAAAATTGAGGCATTATTTGTTATCTAGTACTTGCATTGTTGCATGTCAAGCCGATGTTATTAAGTATATATTGCATAGACCGATTTTGAGCGGTAGGATCGGTAAGTGGGCATATGCTCTTATTGAATATGATTTGGCTTGTGAACCTTTGAAATCCATGAAAGGCCAAATTGTAGCTGATTTTATTGTTGAACATCGGATTAATGATGAGCATAATTTGAAAATTGATTACATGACGTTTACTCCATGGAAATTGCATTTTGATGGATCGGTTTGCAAGAATGGATGTGGCATTAGAATTGTTCTTGTTTCTCCTAATAGAGCTATTTTTGAAGCTCTTAGCTGATTAGAAGATGAGTGCACAAATGATCAAGCCGAATATGAAGCTTTATTATTCGGACTAGAGATTTTGCATGACATGGGGGTAAAGCATGTTGAAGCTTTTGGTGACTCATTACTGGTTGTACAGCAAGTATCTAAGGTGTGTCAATGCTTAGAAGGTTCATTAAATATTTATCTTGACAAGTGCCTTGATATTATACCATATTTTGATGAGTTCACCATATATCATGTTCCAAGGTGTGAAAATCCTAGAGCTAATACTTTGGCACAGCAAGCATCTGGCTATAATGTCCAAAAGAGACACCTTCATAGAAAAAGGCCATTGATTGCTAACGTCACAAGTGAAGCTCTAGCACTCACAGCAGTTCCAGACTTGACCGGTCAGACCGGTCCGACGCCTTCTGGTCCAAATTCGGCTGCTGAAAATCTTCAAAACAAGAAAGCCGAAGTGGATGATTGGAGAGCGCCCATTATTAAGTATTTGAAGGGTCCTAGTTCTGAAACAGACAGGAAAATTCAGCGTTTGGCTTTTAAATATATTTTGGTTGACGATGAGTTGCATCGTCGCACCGCCGATGATTTGTTGCTTAAATGCTTGGGTGCTGATCAAGCTAGAGTGGCCACGGGTGAAGTTCATGAAGAGATTTGTGGAACGCATCAATGGGCTCCTAAGATGAAGTGGTTACTTAGAAGAGCTGCCTTCTATTGGCCTACTATGATGGCCGATTGTTTTCGTTACTACAGAGGATGTGAAGAATGTCAGAAGTTTAGTAATATTCAGATGGTACCTGCTGCATTACTTCATCCTATTATTAAACCATGGCCTTTCCGAGGATGGGGATTGGATTTTATTGGAGAGATACATCCTTCTTCTTCAAAGGGTCACCGCTTCGTGTTGGTTGCTACGGATTACTTCACTAAATGGACTGAAGCTGTTCCTCTCAAGAATATGACTCATAAGGAGGTAATTGAGTTTATTACTGAGCATATTATTTATAGATTCGGCATTCCACAAACTTTAACTACGGATCAAGGCACATCCTTTGTGTCTAAAGAAGTGCGAGTTTTTGCCGATATGTATAAGATCAAATTGCTCAATTCATCTCCATACTATGCTCAGGCCAATGGTCAGGCCGAGTCTAGTAATAAGACTTTGATTAAATTGATCAAGAAGAAGATAGAGGAAAATCTCCGAAGATGGCATGAAGTCTTGTCTGAAGCTTTATGGGCTCATCGCATATCTAAACATGGTGCTACCAAAGTCACTCCTTTTGAGCTTGTTTATGGTCAAGAGGCCGTTTTGCCCGTTGAGGTAAATCTGGACGCTTATAGACTTGCTAGACAAAATAAGCTTTCGGTTGGTGAATATTATGACTTGATGATGGACAACATTGATGAAGTGACCAATAATCGTTTACAAGCTCTCAAGAAAATTGAGAAAGACAAGATCCGAGTTGCTAGAGCATACAACAAGAAGGTTAAAGAGAAGACTTTTTAGGTTGGTGATCTAGTATGGAAGACAATATTGCCACTTGGTATTAGAGATAATAAGTTTGGCAAGTGGTCTCCAAGTTGGGAAGCTCCATATCGAGTATTCAAGATCAATGGCGGAAATTCCTACATGGTGGAGACGCTGCAAGGAGGACATTTGCCTAAAGCATTAAACGGGAGGTACTTGAAAAGGTATTATCTAAGTGTTTGGCAAGAGGCATGAAGTGGCATATGGCCGATATTTCGATATCGCCCTTAGAAAAATATAATGGCTGATGAATTCTGTTAAAGCATCGCCCTCAGGTGACAATTTTGGTGCAAATGTGTTTTTTGGTACGCAAGCTTTACCAAAAACCAGGGGGGCATATGTTGACAACCAAAATTGGCACAGGCCATGGCGAACCGGTCAGACCGGTTAGCCTGACCGGTCTGACCGGTCCAGGTCAGGAAGTTGCGGTGCTGGTGCATTGAAGACCGCAACAATCGGTCCTAGTTCGATGGAAGCGACATGGTCTCTGGAATGACCGACTGTTGCGGTGATAAGGGTTTTGGAGGACCGCAAGAAATGGTGCGAGAAGCAAAAGGATGACATGGCCTCTGGAATGACCGGATGTTGCGGTGCTTGAAGTTTAGGACGACCGCAATAGTTGGTGCGAGGAGCAAGATGAAGGATTGGCGCAAAAAGGCGAGTCCAATCCCGACCGGTCTGACCGGTGTGGGGGATCGGTCAGACCGGTTACCCTTTTGTAATCCGACTAGAACTCTTAGATTTGGGATTCCGAGATTGTTACGAGTTGTGACTTGGTTTCCTTGCAGGACAAGACCTACCCTCCCTATAAATATAAGGGGATTCGGCTGATTGAACACACAACAATCGAATCTATCAAATTTACTACTTTTACCTTTACTTTTTTTGCATCTTCAAACCCTAGCTTTTTCAACCTCTACTTGCTGTTCTTTCTACGTCTCCGCGACGTTTGAAGGCGTTCTAGGCGGCCTGCCGACCCTAGAACACCCCTGACCTCCTCCTCCCTGACGGATCCTTTCGGGAGGCGCGTTTACGGTTTGCTCCCGACTTCCCTGCAGGTAACCGGTCTGACCGGTTCCCCTGACCGGTCTGACCGGTCTGCGCAGAGGAGCTGTGAGTTTATCGTGTTACATGTTGCGCGACACTTTCGTGTGTTAACCTAATTCTGCGTCAACAGTCAGCTTGAAATCACCAAAAATAAGAACATTGTTGAATGATATTTTAGCATGCATAAAATGCTGAAACTGTGCTGCATAACGGAACCTTATGCTGAAACCACGAACATATTGTTGTAGCTATCATCCTAATTATCATAATGATTATAGTAATGAGATCAAATTATCACAAGCTGAATTATGATAACCCAAATGGCACAAGACCATATTTAGCATGCAAACTTACCACAATTGTTTCACCAAGTTACCACGATGGTGCTGTCAACTACACCTTGTATCCCATTTATTTATTTTGGATATTTTATATAAATGACTTGCTACAGTCTATATTGTCC
>CM014270.1:31466285-31560664 GCA_004135705.1 Alloteropsis semialata
CACTGCGCGACAAATAGTCCTGTCATTCAAATAGTCCTGTCATTCAAATGCTGCTGACCTTAAATCATCAACGATAGCCTGCTGCCAGTCAACCTTGTCGAAATTATCCCAGTCCATCGTGTACCCAACTTCAGTGTTGCAGATGTTGATCGAGGATGTGGAGAACAAGAGCCTGTTAAACAATATTAGGAAGAAGCACCTTATAGAAAATGGGTCCGTCCGGTGCTCACTGAGTTTGGACTTGAGGTGTCCAATGGTCAGTTTGGTTGGTGCGCAGCCAAACGACTGTGCGAGCTCAGCTCTGTCCTCATTCATCTGTTGGTATGAAACTTGGGGTGGGGATCTAGTTCCTGTAGGGACCCCAAGCACTGTATGTACAACCTGTTTGTTGATGGGTAGGTGGGTGTTGGGCGGCACGTTAAGCATCATGGTGCTGGCATCTATCTTCGAGAGCAACCATATGAACAGGCACCTGGTCTTGACAGCATCAATTTTCATATCAAAGATTTTACCCCACCCCATACTGGTAATTACGACCTTCTACTCAACGGACAGAATGTTGATGGCATCGAGGACATCCTTTGGGTTGCAACGGCAGCAAGTCTTGCCAGGTTTGGGTTGGTCACCCTGCAGAATCGGCAAAAATATATAGGCAATAACATCAATCTCAATAGGTGTCGGACTGGAGGAATGTAACGGCATATGAGCAGTAGGGGTATAGGCACCTCTTCTTGTATCGGATCTATCAATTTCCGCTTCGCTGGTGCCTGGCGTGGCAGTGCTTGATCAGATCGGCGTTTACGGCTTGGCACATTCACCTTTTTTTGTGGAAACACTGGNATTAATTGCACTAAACGGACCCGTTTCGGGGTGTCACAAAAGTAGTAACGAAATGGTCCGAAACTCACCCAGACATGGTTTTTGGTCTAATAGAGTGGTTTGGAGTCATCCGTTGCGAAAAAATTGGCAGCAAGTTCGACCGCATGAAATGGTGCATTAAATGCACTAAACGGGCCCGTTTCAGGGTGTCACAAAAGCAGTAACAAAATGATCCGAAACTCACTCAGGCATGGTTTTTGGTCTAAAAGAGTGGTTTGGATTCATCCGTTGTGAAAAAACTAACAGCAAGTTTGGCCGCATAAAACGGTGCATTAACTGCACTAAACGGACCCGTTTCGCTACGCTACAAATGCAGTAACGAAATGGTCCAAAACTCACCCAGACATGGTTTTTGGTCAAATAGAGTGGTTTGGAGTCATCCGTTGCGAAAAAATTGACAGCAAGTTCGGGCGCATAAAACGGTGCATTAATTGCACTAAACTAGCCCGTTTGACTACGTTAGAAAAGCAGTAACGAAATGGTCCGAAACTCACCCAAACATGGTTTTTTGTCTAATAAAGTCGTTTGGAGTCATCCGTTGCGAAAAAACTAACAGCAAGTTCGGCTGCATAAAATGGTGCATTAATTGCACTAAACGGGCCCGTTTCGGGGTGTCACAAAAGCAGTAACGAAATGGTCTGAAACTCACCCAGACATGGTTTTTGGTCTAATAGAGTGGTTTGGAGTCATCCATTGCGAAACAATTGACAGCAAGTTCGGCCGCATAAAACGGTGCTTAAATTGCACTAAACAGGCCCGTTTCGTTACGTTACGAAAGCAGTAACGAAATGGTCCGAAACTCACCCAGACATGGTTTTTGGTCTAATAGAGTGGTTTGGAGTCATCCGTTGCGAAAAAATTGACAGCAAGTTCGGCCGCATGAAATGGTTCATTAATTGCACTAAACAGGCCCGTTTCGGGGTGTCACAAAAACAGTAATGAAATGGTTCAAAACTCACCCAAACATGGTTTTTTGTCTAATAAAGTCGTTTGGAGTCGTCCGTTGCGAAAAAACTGACAGCAAGTTCGGCCGCATAAAATGGTGCATTAATTGCACTAAAACGGGCCCGTTTCGGGGTGTCACGAAAAAGGTGGTGGAACCTTCACCTTACGCACCGCTTTTCTTTTGAGGCCAGATACAAGGCTAAGCTTGGCTATGGATGAAGCGGCAGCATCAGCGACGTGGTCCTGGCCGGGCGGCGAGGTATCGGACATGTCTTGTGCTGGGATCTCTGTGTGCTCCATATCCTTGAAGACTGAAGTTAAAAGTAAAAAAATCAGACCCGCTTGAGAGAGAAAGCATATGAGGTAGAGTAATGATGAACAAATAAACAATTCAGGTTGTGTAATCCAATACGTACAGACACAAGCAAAAACATATATGACATGAATTGAGTTTTATATCCAGCAAGAAATTACCTCTCTGGAGCTATATTCACTACATCTATTAAACATAAAATTGTTAAAACATCTTGTATAACCTGTTCTTCAGCAACTAGCATAGAAAAAAGCATGCACTGAGACTATTTGTTTACAATAATACATCTTGCCCAT
This sequence comes from Alloteropsis semialata, assembly GCA_004135705.1. Lineage (NCBI taxonomy): Eukaryota > Viridiplantae > Streptophyta > Magnoliopsida > Poales > Poaceae > Alloteropsis > Alloteropsis semialata. The sequence goes on from CM014270.1 coordinate 31,468,719, forward strand.
GCAGTAAATGTGGATTCACAAAACTGTAAAAAGGGGCACTTGGGGTTTTCTCAATGTCGTTCTGTATGGGCCAGGCATCCGAAATCTTAATTGGGGTTTTCTCAGAGAGTGTCACATTCAGTGAAAATGCAACTAAGAGTAAAAATCCGGGTCAGCGCGCAAGCTACTCGATTGAATAAAACAGAAATCCAGACCGGAAACCTGGATGCACAAACCGTAAAAGGGGCATTTGGGGTTTTCTAAATGTTGTTCTGTATGGGCCAGGCACTCGAAATCTCGATTGGGGTTTTCTCAAAGCATGTCACATCCAGTGAAAATGCAGCTTCGAGTAAAAATCTGGATCAGCGCGCTCACTACTCGGTTAAATAAATCAAAAATCCGGACCGAAAACACAAGTCAGAGGGGAGTGGGTGAGGGGATTGGTTGAGCGCCAAGATTACGGCCGTCTGTGGCAACGATACAAGCGGGGATACTCACAGGATAGACGGCGGTGGCGATTGCCGGCGACGAATGCCGGCGGAGGAATCCGTGCGCCAGGCCGCCGAATCCGTGGAGTCCCTGGCGGCTTCAACCAAGCATAGTCAAGCGTCGGAACAGCCGATGGATCCGCCGAACAGCAGCAGAATAATGTGGGTGGCGTATGGCGGGCGACGGCAGCGGGAGGGATTGGTACGGCGGGCGAGAGGAGATTGGAGCTACAGTATGGAGAGGTGGAAGATGGGGAGCGGGGGGATGAGAGCAGTATCAGGCATGTTATCCGTCTGTCGCGGATTTAATGGATGTCAATCGGTGGCGCGAGACTCGGTGGTTTTGAACAGTGTTAACGTCATAGAATGCCGTAAAACCATAGAACGGTTACTGCTTTCTATGAATGGACATTTACCCTTGCATGCGTTCATGCATATTCTGAGTGCTTGATTACAACATTAATATTTTTACTTCCACTTTCTATTATTACGTATATCATTTGTTCACCGGAAGTGGCGGCGTGCTCCGGCGAGGCGTCAAATATAATTCAGCGCCTATGGTGTAGAATATACATTCTATATATATATATATATATATATATATATATATATATATATATATATCGGAAATATCTGCGTGCACGATCCGGTGGGTAGCTGCGCAGGTCACTTACCGACGGATATATGTGTGCGGAGATACGTGCTACCCACTGGATGCTACTAAGAGCAAGCCCAACCCAAGCACCCACAAGTATTGGCTTCATTGTCTATGTGAGCAAAAGCTAGTGAGGATACTAGCAAAGAATTTTACCACCAACCCAACAGTAGCTTGAAAAGATACACTTTACATCACTTTTTCTCTTTTCCAAACAGTATTCTTGTCCCTCTCTCTCCTCAGGCAGTGTGACTTCTGCAGGATGCTATGACAAGCTGCGGGGCAGCTGCATGAGCTCCACCATGGAGTCCGAGCCTAGCTGGCTCCTCGGGCCACCACCAAGGCCACCGCATTGCGCCTGGCCTAAGGGCAGGCCCAACGCAGGTATATGATAGTGTTAGCCTCAGCCAAAAGCTTTCCTCCACGTAGACAGGGTAAATCTCAGGCTACTGGATCTACAACGCTAGTACCATCTCTTTTTTACTCTGCGGTCTCAGTTTCCTGATGCATGTGGCCTTTTTCTCTCTCCTAAGCATACACTGCTTCTGCAGGTCTCTCTGACACATCTAGAGCACCCAACTTTTGGCCACCATGAAATCCGAACCTAGCTGGCCTGAGGAGACCACCACCAGAGCCACCGCGTTGGACCTGCCCTAATTCCTGTGCTGCATGTCCGTGCTCTCGTCAGACTATAGCTGCAGGCCTGCAGCAGGAAACGTCACTGGTTCTGGTGCAGGCGTGCAGCGCAACAGAGGGTGCCAGAAATTGGAATCGACCGGTCATAAAAGAAAATATAGAAATGAAATGGCCAGGCCATAGTTGTTGGCTCCACTCCCTACGGCATATATCCGGTGAAGGAGGGCGTGCAGTGCAGCAGAGGGTGCCAGAAATTGGAATTGACCAGTCATAAAAGAAAATATAGAAATGAAATGGCCAGGCCATAATTGTTGGCTCCACTCTCTACGGCATATATCCCCGGTGAAGGAGAACAGCAAAGTCCCGGTGTGGGGAAAAGATCGAGGCGAGCGAACGCCGGCGAGAGTGATCTGATCCGGGGGAATCCAGGAAAGACTGGTTGTTCTCCGGCGGCAGCAGACATGGATCCGGGGATTCTGTCAAGGAACGATGGGAGGGGCGCCGAGATAGAGAGGCCGAGACAAGGATGAGTGCTAAGATCAAAACTAATAATTTATACAAAATTCTTATTTCACACTAAGAAAGTGACGTGTTTTTTCTTGGCTCTCAAAAGTTTCTTTTCCTATTTGACAACTTCAATTTTCATACAAAAATGACACTGCCGTCATTTGGTTAGACTCCTTGAGGAAGCAACCAGCCGGCCAGTGCAACTGCAAAACAGAGTCGATGTTCATTACAAAAACCATTAAGATGATCAAATCAAGTGTGTCTTAGAACTTTCATGCTAACGAGTTGGCGGCATTCTCATATAAATTTCGTTGCTTGAAATTCATGATTTGAATTTTTTTTGCTCTGAACCATTCTAAAATTACAGCTCTACTCATTTGCTTATTTCTGTATACAATTGTGTGTTTGATTGGTTCGACGGACGGGACGAGACGAAATCATCCCTCCATGCGTTTGGTTGGAGACAGCGGCGGCAGGGCAGGTCGTGCGATAGTGAAGTGGAGGAGAGGCTACATTTCGTGTGACTGACATATGGGCCCGAGGTTCGATGGGAGGAAAAACACCGTTAGTCTTATTCGTCATCTATTCCTCCAACCAAACGACAGGGCCGGTCTCATCCCTTCAACCAAACATACAGTGAAATCACAAATCGGGATTAAAAGGACTCCGCATTGGGGCACGACGTGGAGCCCCTTTAGTCCCGCTTGGTGATATCAAGCGGGACTAAAATGCCCTTGTAGTCCTAGGTAAATACCTAGAACTAAACGTCGAGGCCTTTAGTCCAGGTGTTGTAGTCCTGATTGGGAAACCGGGACTAAGAGTATCTCCAACAGCATACCTAAACAGGATACCTATACCTAAAAAAATAAGATATCAAGGGTATTCGGATACTAATTAAAAAACTAATTACACAACTCACCTGGAAAATGAGTTTCGAATCTATTAAGCCTAATTAATCCATCATTAGAGATTGTTTACTATAGCACGACATTGTCTAATCATGACCTAATTAGGCTCAATAGATTCGTCTCGTGAATTTAACCGGGTTATGGAATGGGTTTTATCATTAATCAACGTTTAATACATCTAATTAGTGTCTTAACATTTGATGTGACGGGTGAAAAGTAAAGACTTACATAAAACGTCGTACGGGCGAACAGATGCAAGTTCGAGTGCTTCCCTTCAAAAGCTCGAGTCCTGGGATCAAAAAACAAAATAAAAAAAAGCTCGAGTCCTTGAGGATGGCGGCCGCGCTCTACTCCAAACTGGACGGCGTCGTTTCGAAGCTCAAGGACCTGCTAGAGGGCTAGCTAGAGGCAATCAGGCAACGGTAGTGCGGCAGTATGAGTACAGTAGCGGGCTAGCTAGAGGCAATCAGGCAATGGTAGTGCGGCAGTACGAGTACTGCAGCGGGACGCAGGGCGCTCAGGTCTTCTCCAACTGTTAGAGCCGATATCTGGCTCATAGCAATAAAAAAAAATAATATAAGAGACAACTTTTTCATTGGTCTAGTTTTTGACGCATAGCTCAAAATATAAATGGACTCACATATCATTCACATATAGTCTTAAAAATGTGTATATGAAACTATCTCTTAATCAAGAGATAGCTCATATCTCTGCTCTCTTTCTCTTTCTCTCTCTTTCACCTAAATAAAATATTATATTTTAATACTATAAGCTAGCTGACATAACACCATTAGAGGAGGCCTCACTTGGGAGGCTGGGCTGAACACACCATTGTTTTCTTGAAGCCCGGTAAAGCTGCCTTGTGCCAAACAGCTCTCCCCATGATTTTTTCTGCCTGTGGTGGATATTGCTGTCCGGGCACTGAGCTGCCTGCCAAGACTGCAACCAAATAGCTATCTTATTCTCTGGGGCTGTTTAATTTCGGTGAAAAATTTTGGTGAAAAATTTTACAAAGAGAATCTTACCATTTAGGAGTACTAAATGTAGACTAATAATAAAACTAATTATAGATCTCGCCTGAAAATCGCGAGACGAATCTAATGACGATAGTTAATCCATGATTAGTGGATGATTAGCGGATGGGTACTGTAGCATCACTGTTGCAAATCATGACCTAATTAGGCTCATTAGATTCGTCTCACAAATTTACCCGGGGGTTATGAAATGAGTTTTGTCATTAACACATGTTTACTACTCCATGCATGTAAGATTCTCTTTGGTGAAAAATTTTGGTGAAAAATTTTGATGAATTGAACACTCAACGTGCTTTTGCTGGCCATTCAGCACTGAAATTGGAATCACCGGAAAAAACGAAAGCTACATATCACTTATGAAGGTAGCTTCGGATGCAAATCAACCAGGTTTATTTTTATAGATAATTTTTTTATTTGACACAACTAAAATTGCTCTTTTTTTTCTAAAAATTTTTGGTTCCTTGTTTGGCGACGATTTCAACTTTCATTCTCTATTTGACACTTTCTTTAATTTTCCATCCCATAACTTTGATTCTCTATTTGACACTTTCTTCAATTTTCCATCTCACAACCATTAAAACGCCGGATATGACGGAGGCGGCGGACGCCGCATGCCTCCAACCCCGCAAGCTGTGAGTCGTCGGTGCCACGTGCCTTGCGCCGCTGGGCCACGCGCCTCTGCTCCGTAGGGCAACCACCCACCAGGGCGCGTGCCTCTGCTCCATCTGGGATGCCGACCTCTGCGTGAGGAAATTGACCCGAGCGAGAAAGAGGAGTGGCGGTCGATATCAGTAGACAAAATGGTGGAGCCCACAAAGGACAAAATGGTCTTGCGTAGGTAGGGATGGCAATTATACCCATGGGTACGAGTTTCCACGGGTACCCTATCCAATGGGCAAGGGTATGTGTAAGAAATTTCACCCATGGGTAAGGACAAGGGTAAGAAAATTCGCCCATGAGTATATGACAGGCAAGAAATCTCGCACATGGGTAACCCATGGGTACCCAAAAACAAACAGCCCAGTAAAAATCCAATTGTGTATTTCATCGATCCATGACTTGTGTGACAAGTCATGTACTTATGTTGTACTTGTCTCCTGGATAATATTTGATTTCTCGTGCTGCAATAAACTCGACTTGTGTGTGGCTGAGAGACATATGTATGTTTGTGAATACTGAACCGTGATCTGTTACTTTGATTTATGAGAGTGTGAGACTGTGAACATCAAGTGTGGTTGTTTACTTGTTGTGTGACAGTGAACTTGTGGTTGCTACTAGTTATGTGAACTTTAAAGCGTGAAGTGTCACTATACTTACTGTTATGGACATTTTGATGTATAAATTTGTATTCAGTACATTACCTAATGGGTACCCAATACCCAGCGGGTATCCTGCTGGCATGGGCACGGGTACAGAATTTTACCCACGGGTATATTGGCGGATGGGTAAAACTAAAACTGTCGGGTATGAAGTCGGGCGGGTAAACGTCTTACCCGACCTCGCCCTACCCATTGCCATTCCTATGCGTAGGGGATTTAATGGTTGTGGAAAGGAAAATTAAAGAATAGAGAAAAAAGTTGAAATGGTGGTCAAATAGAAAATAAAATTTAGGGAAAAAAGAATGATTAATTTTAACAATGTCAAATAAGAAATTATCTCTTATTTTTATTTTTTACCTAGCAGCCAACGATCTTGTCGGATACAAATATCCGGGGCGTCTAAACCACGAGGGTAAGATTCTCAATTCGGGAAAGGCCGATCCCTAAGCAGCCCGCGAAACAGTCAAGTTTCGCCAAACAACCCAGCTACGGCCCAGCTAAGGCCCAGCTATGGCCCGACCATGGTCCGGCCACAGCTTGACATATCACGCTCCGTGTCGCCCGACCCCCGAAGGAGGGACGACTGGAGTCGGACAAACTTCTCCGCCTCGCCCGACCCTTCGGGGGTCGGTGAAGGAAACACTGTAGGCAGGGGCCTCTGCTTCGCCCGACCCACGTCAGGTATGGGCCCACCGGCCTCCCTTTCGCCTCGCCCGACCCCCTCTGGGTCAACAAGCCATCATGACCCAGGGGCTGGGCCTGTCAGACGTGGCAGGCTCACGTTAGGGTGGGCGCCGCACGCGTAATGCGCTAGCCTACCCGGTCTAAAACTAATGATGACGGGTTGGCGTGCTCAGCGCCTGCCTCATTCAACGAGTGACGGGACGTTGCCTAGCACGCGTCCAGCCCTGAGCAAGGGCCAGAACGCTGATGGCCCCGACTTACACTCGATCCTAGCCCGATCATCATTTTCCCGAAGCGAGTAATGGAGCTTTGATGCACTGTGTAGAAATGTCGAATATCACTAACGCGCCTACAGGATGCCCATCATGAGTACCCTCCACGATCCCCAAGACAGGACACGGCGACAAGCGGAGAAGCGGAGGCTTGCCCGACCCCTTGGGACTTTTTCCTTTCTCCTCCTCGAGATCTTCTTCCTTTTTTATCCACTTATGTACCCGACCCGGTCCTTTCCCTTGGACTATAAAAGAGAAAGGAGGCCATCCTTGCTGGGGGATCAAAATTCACCCACTTCATTCGACACACACACGCTCACAGAGACTTGGGAGACCCTCCCTCTCTTGACCGCTTGTAACCCCTACTACGAGCAGCATCGAACTGGACGTATGGCGTTCGTGCCTGAACCAGTATAATCCTTTTTGTCCTCTCGCGAACCATCCGGGCCTTAGCACGCAATCCACGAAATTTACTAGTCGGCCGTTTCTGACGCCGATAGTTGGCGCGCTAGGTAGGGGCCTTTGCGTGTTCGTCGATCCCCTTCAGGCTCCGGATGGCTAATGACGGATCGAGCTGGGCTCCTGGGACGCACGTGATTGTCACGTGCTGCTCAAAGAACTCGGCGCCCTGCCTCCGAACAAGAAATAGCGCTACAACAACTACCGCCATGATGGCTACAACGGTGACCGGCGGAACGACTACCGCCGCAGAGAAGACCGCGACCGCTGTGATGATTACCGACGCGGCGAACGTGATCGCGATGCTCCGGCTCGTCGGGATGATCAACGTCGCCAAGACGATGAGCGCCGACTACCACCGCCGCCCGAAGCCCCCCAAGCGGGCTGCCAACGGTGACTTCCAGCACGTTGATCGCCAGGTCAACGTCATCATTGGGGGCCTGGCGCCTTCCCAGATCGGTGCAAGGGCAAGCTCCACAAGCGCGAGGTGAAGATGGTCTCCACCAAGCCGGTGGAATACCTCCAGTGGTCAAAGACGCCCATCACTTTCAGCCATGACGACCACTGGGTGTACCTGCCCGAGCCAGGGTCCTACCCACTTGTCGTAGCTCCGGTCGTCGACAGGGTCCTCCTCTCCAAGGTCCTGATTGACGGCGGGAGTGCCCTCAACATCATCTTCACCAGCACCCTCAACAGCATGGGGTTCAACTACAGCAGGCTCCTGAGCGCTGAAGATCCGTTCTTCGTCATTGTGCCAGGAAAAGCTTCCTATCCGATAGGAAGGGTCGCCTTACCAGTCACATTTGGCACGGCCGACAACTACCGTACGGAGTTCCTATACGTCGAGGTGGCCAACTTCAAGAGTTCCTACCATGCCATCTTTGGCAGGCCCATGCTGGCCCGATTCATGGCTATTCTGAACCACACATATCTGGTTCTGAAGATGCCGTCTCCCAATGGCGTCTTCTCCATCCGTGGAGACATCAAGACCTCCTTCGAATGCGACGGGGAGGCAATCAAGAAAGCTGAGCTGTCCCAGCAACTCGGCAATGCCACCTTACTGGCGGAAGAAGCCCCCAAGGCGGCGATCGGCGAGCTTGTCCTCCCGGAGCAGAAGCAGTAGCCCACGGCGCTGACACCTACAGAAGCTCCCAAAGCGATCAGCTTGGGACTCGACGACCCCTCCAAGACGGCCCTCATAGGGCCGGGGCTCACTCCTAAATAGGAAGACACGCTCACCTCCTTCCTCCGGGACAACTGGGACATCTTCGCATGGAAGCCATCAGACATGTCGGGAGTTCCGAGGGAGAAGGCTGAGCACTCCTTGGAATTGAGCAAGAACGCAAAGCCCGCCAAGCAGAAGCTGCGTCGATTCGCTCAAGATCGCAAGGAGGCCATTAGGGTAGAATTGAATAAGCTCCTAGCTGCCAGTTTCATTAGAGAATGCAAACACCCTGGGTAGCTTGCAAATCCTGTACTTGTAAAGAAGCAATCCGGTGAATGGAGAATGTGCATTGACTATACGGATCTCAACCGCTACTGTCCTAAAGACCCCTTCCCTCTTCCGCGAATTGGTCAAGTCGTCGACTCTACGTCTGGCTGCGTGCTCCTGTGCTTTCTCGACTGCTACTCGGGTTATCACCAGATAGCCCTGAAGACGTCCGACCAGGACAAGACAGCGTTCATCACCCCGCATGGCATCTACTGCTACAAGACGATGACCTTCAGGTTGAAGAACGCCGGTGCCACGTACCAGAAGGCCATCCAAGGTTGCCTGCAAAGCCAAATCGGTCGCAATGTGGAGGCTTACGTGGATGATGTTGTCGTCAAGACGTACGATGCCGACTCCCTCATCGCCGACCTGCAGGAAACTTTCAACAACCTGCGCCGCTTCAGATGGAAGCTTAATCCTACGAAGTGCGTATTCGGGGTGCCGTCAGGAAAGCTCCTGGGCTTCCTGGTCAGCCAACGCGGCATCAAGGCGAACCCAGTTAAGCTGGACGCCATACGCAACTTCAAGGAACCTAAGTGCAAAAAGGACATCATGAAGCTCACGGGAATGATGGCGGCCCTGAGCCGGTTCATCAGCAAAGTCGGCGAGAAGGGACTTCCATTCTTCAAGATCCTCAAGAAGATGGACAAGTTCGAGTGGACCCCTGAGGCTAGCAAGGCCCTGGTCGACCTCAAGGAGTTCTTAGTTACACCCCCGGTACTCACGGGTCCGACCCCCAGGGAAGAGCTACTGCTATACATCTCGGCTACCACTCATGTAGTCAGCACGGCCCTGGTCGTTGAGCGACCAGAAGAAGGCCACCCATACAAGGTCTAGCACCCTGTATATTTCGTCAGTGAGGTACTCAGCGAGTCCAAGGTCCGGTACCCCCATCCTCAGAAGCTGCTCTACGCGCTCCTGATCACCGCCAGGAAGCTACGCCACTACTTCTAGGCCCACGTCATTCGAGTCATCTCGAATTTCCCTCTTGGAGCCATCCTCCACAACAGAGATGCCAACGGCCGCGTCGTCAAGTGATCCGTTGAACTCGGCGAGCAAACCATCAACTTCGAGCCATGGGAGGACATCAAGTCCCAGATACTGGTCGACTTCATGGCCGAGTGGACGGAGATCCAGACGCCGACCCCTGCGGAACGGCCAGAGCACTGGAAGATGTACTTCGATGGCGCCCTCAACCTTGAGGGAGCCAGCACAGGAGTGCTGTTCATCTCCCCGGAGGGGCAGCACCTGAAATACGTTCTTCAGATACACTACCAGGCTACCAACAATGGGGCCAAGTACGAAGCCCTCATCCACGGTCTCCGGATCGTGGTTTCACTCGGCATCAAGCGGCTAATGTGCTATGGTGACTCCAAGCTAGTCGTCGAACAAGTCAACAAGAATTGGGACATGACCAAGGAAACCATGAGCGCATACTGCACCGAGGTACGCAAACTCGAGGATCATTTCTATGGGCTCGAGTTCCACCATGTCCTCCGGGAAGATAACGTCGCCGCCGACGTCCTATCCAAGCTAGGATCCACCAGAGCCCAGGTGCCACTCGGCGTCTTCGTCCAAGACCTGCGCACCCCGTCCATCAAGATGCTTGAGGACGGCAGCCCTGTGCCCGACACGGAGCCAACACTGGATGGCCCGCCGACCAATGCGCCCTCTTGTGGTGACAGAGAACTGGTCACCGGGTACGAAGGAGGAAATTGAGAAGCTGACTCGGCGCGCGACAAATTATGTCGTCATCGGCGACGCCTTGTACAGAAAGGCCGCCTCCACAGGCATACTCATGAAGTGTGTCCTCCGTGACGAAGGCATCAGCCTCTTGCAAGACATTCACTCGGGTACTTGCAGCAACAATGCCGCTGTAGGGACCCTAGTCGGCAAAGCTTACAGGGCAGAATTCTACTAGTCAACAGCCCTGTCTGATGCAAAAGAGTTGGTGCACTGCTACACCAGCTGCCAGTTCTTCCAGAAGCAAAAGCACTTGCCGGCTCAGGCTCTTCGAACCATTCCCCCATCTTGGCCATTCGCCATGTGGCGACTCGACAACGTTGGGCCCTTCAAGACCGCTCCGGGCGGATTCAAGCACCTCTTGGTGGCAGTTGACAAGTTCACCAAGTGGATTGAGTACAAGGTCGTGACCGACACCAAGTCGGCCACATCTGCCAAATTCATTGAAGAGCTCACCCATTGGTTTGGCGTCCCAAACCGCATCGTCATGGACCTAGGGTCCGAGTTCACAGGCCATGAGTTCTGGGACTTCTGCCAAGATAACTGCATCAACGTCTACTACTCTTCCACGGCACACCCCAGGTGTAATGGCCAGGTTGAACGAGCCAATGGTATGGTCCAGGACTCGCTCAAGAAGGCCATGTACGACGGACTCAACAAGCACGCCGGCCGGTGGGCCAAGAAGTACCCCATATCATATGGGGTCTACGGACACAGAAGAGCAGAGCAATGATATGTACTCCCTTCTTCCTGGTATACAGCTCTGAAGCCGTCCTCCCAGCCGACGTCGCCCATGGTGCTCCGCGCATCTAGCACTACGAGGAAGATGTAGCAGAAATCGGCCGCCAAGTCGACATCGACTGCCTAGAAGAACACCGACTTGCTGCGCTGGTCCGGCATGCCAGACACGAACAGCAAGTACGGAGGTATCACGATAGAAACGTTTGGAATGCTCCCTCAACATCGGCGACTTGGCCCTGCGCCAAGTCATGTCCACCAAGGACATGCACAAGCTTTCAGCCCCTTGGGAGGGTCCTTTCATCGTCAAGGAAGTCGTCTCGCCAGGAACATACAGCCTCTAGTGGGCTAATGGCAACCCTGTCCCGAACGTGTGGAACATCGAGCACCTCATCAAATTCTATCTGTAGAAAAGTACAAAAGCTAAGTATCCCTTGTGTCATATCAATAAAAGTATCTTCGCCTCATGGCTTGCTGTTGTCTCCTTACCCGACATCCATGCTGATGCTCGGGGACTCGGCCCGACCCAGACAGTGTTTTAGCCATCACGATAACGGGGGAGTACCCGCTTACTCCAACTTCTGAGTCCTTGCCCAACCCCATGTTCCCCCCGGTGACAACTAAGCTAACCTGGCTGGTTTGAGTCCCCAACTGTGAAACCCTGAGCCCCGTGCTCAACCCGCGCACCCCCTACACCTAAGCCTCCCCGCTGAGCAGTGTAGCAGGGTAAGCCGTCCTCTCCGTGAGCAGTGGTTAGCGGGTCAAAAAGGGTGCTTAAACGGTACAAGGCTGTGGCCAGTCGGGCGACGCAAAGTCCTAGTTGGCAGGGAAAAGGGTCCAACAAAACACCAATGCACATTAATGCTTCAATTCAACTCGGAATTTTGTACATATATGTATACTGCAGAGTTTACATCCATAATTGTTTTTATAGGCCGAGTTCCTTTGCTACAGCCTATGTCAAGGGGTACATTCATCGACCAGCTCATCGAACTCGTCGTCGGCAAACTCCTCTAGAAGACAGTCGGCGATCGGCGCAAGCTCCAGGGACGGGAAGTGTACTCGAAGGAGCGCCAGGATCCGGCTCCCAAATTCGACAGCCGTCTCTTGCACCAGTTGGGCGGCACGAGTAGGACCGGCCCGGAGCCGTTGCGACAACGTCAGTGTAGCCAGGCCCGACCCGGCAGGCACCAGCGAATTGGCGTTGAACTCGGCCACCTGCTTCAGCTCCATCAACTCAGTTCGGAGCCCTGCAAAGGCACCCACATAAACACTCCGACCCGTTCAAGCTGCAAAAGACTCGCCAGAAGATACTCACCATGCATGGCCTGGTCATGTGAATCCTTCAAGGCCTGATTGGCCTCTGTCAGGTGTTCGGACTCGGCCGCCAGGTGAAGGTTGGCTGCTTTGAGCGTCCGCACCTCCTCCTCAAGCTTTCACTTGGCCTCGGCCAGCTCATCCTCAAGCTTTTTCTTGGCCCCGGCCAGCTTGTCGACCTTCCTCTGGAGGGCATCTTCCCTTTTCTTCGCCTCTGCAAAGAAAGTGCCATGAGCACAGGTCGCGTGGACAAAATACATACAGACGAGAAACACAAGAATTTACCCTCCGACAGGACCCTCATGTCATTCATGAGCTCCTCATTGGTCTTCATGACGTCGGCAAGCTCCCGGTCCTTCTTCGTAAGGAACTCCTTGGCGGCCTCAGCCTCACGGACTCTCTCCGGGTGGATCTGCGCCTAGGTACGGCGATCCTCCAGGGCTTGCCGCCTGAAGTCGAGATCCCTCGTGGCTTGGGCCGTGAAACCCTGTCAAGCAAAACATTGGGCACATGGTCAGCCCATGCCCCACAACTACAACGAGGTGCCAGGACGACATACCTGAACAACGCGATCCAAGACGCCGGCCACGTTCCGCAGCTTCCGAAGCTCGCTCTCTTGGTCCGGAAGGTCAAGTTCCATCCGCTGCTCTAGAGTCAGCTCTAGCGCCTGAGGCCCGCCCCCGTGCTCGGCCGCGATCGCCTCCACTAGGGAAGGTATGTGGGCACCCGCGTTGGTGTCCAGATCCTCCCCAAGGAGCCGGTTGTCGTCATCTTCAAGTGGAGGAGGGCTCCTAGCCGGCTCCTCCACCCCCACAGGATGCTCCAGGGCCGTATCCTCAAGGTTGGCCCCGGATACCTTGGCCTGCTGATCTGCCACGGAGGAGCTCGCCCCCAAGGTGAGGCGTGGTGGACTTAGTGGACGTGGCTGCTCCAACATGCCAGCCGACACCTGTTCTAGCAGGACCAAAGCAGCGCTGGACCCTGACCCCGCCTCCGTAGTGGCAGGTTGACTTGGCGGCGCCTTGCCACCAGCCCCTAGGCGTGGCAGGACGTCGACACCCACCTGGCTCCTGAGCCTGCATTCAACACTTCAACAACTCAAGCCCAGCATATTAAAAGAGGCGTTTGGCTTGGCAGCAACTGAGAGGCGTTTGGCTTGGCAGCAGGGTTGAGTCCGGTCGCAGCTCCGGCTGGGCGAAGATACTCCCCTGGCAACCCACATTCTCCTGCATAGGCTGCTCGGACTCACGCCCTGATGGAGACCGTCAGCGCCACCTCCCGCATCACTCGTCGCCTTCCTTTTCCTCCGCGCCTCGGCCTCGACCCGCGCGGATTGCCCCAACTTCGGAGGTGGCTTGGGGGAACCTCCTCGAGCCGCCCTTTAGGACTCGGTCATCTTGTGCACGGCTTGGCACGATGGCCTCCCCAAACCACCAGTCGGTGCCTGGGCCACCGGGTCATCCTCCAACTCCTCCTGGGGAGCCGCGATGAAGTCGACCACCTCCCACGCGGCCTGCCCTCGTCCACGACACGAGGAGCCCGGGATGCCTCGTCAACTGTCATAAGCTTCTCCAGCCGCACATCGCCCTCGGGTAGGGGAACCGAGCTGAAGGACTTCGTCGCTCGTTCCTGCGAGACAAACACATGGCAACAGTACCGTCACATAAGTCGGATATCCTGCAGCTCAGCAATCAGATACACAGCGTGCCAAGAAAAATAGAGAACTGAACGGTGGAGGCGGGTTCTGCAAAGAAAATGGGACAGGCGTCCCTTCGTTGAAGATCTTGCCCCGCATGAACCCTGAGATCCTTTCCATGGTCTCAGGGATGGATACTGTTCGGACCTGCTCCCGGGTCGGGTCATTGCCACCTGAGAATTCAAACCCAGGATGTACCCGGTCCTTGATCGGCTGCGTCAATCGCTGGACAAAGGAGATCGTTACAGCTACTGCAGTCAACTTCCGCTCCTTCACTTCGGCGATCAACTCGAGCAGCTCCTCAGCTTCCTGCAGCTCCTGGCCTTCCGGCAGCGAATCCCAGGAGTCCTTCTTCTCTGGCCTGTGCCCGGTCCGGGTAGGCAGAGCAGGGTGATGGTTCGCCACATAAAACCATTCCTGCCGCCAATTCTTGTTGGAATCGTTCATGTCCAAGACGAAATACCTCTTGGACATGCCGACCCTCAATGAGAACCCAGCTCCTCCGGTGATCCGAGCCGGGCCCTTCCCAGAACCTTCCCCGATTGTCTTCATCCGATACAAGCGTCGCCACAAACCAAAATGTGGTGGAACCCCTAGAAACGCCTCACAGAGGTGGATGAAAACAGAGATAGACAAGATGGAGGTTGGGTTCAGATGACTCATCTCCACACCGTAGAAATGAAGAAGCCCCCGGAAGAAGTCCCCTGTGGGCAATCCGAACCCACGCTCAAAGAAAGGTGCGAAGACGGCCATCTCGGTCTCGGGCCGCTCCCATGGCCGCGTATCATCGCCAGCAGTCCGCCATTGCAGCACCTTCTACGGCCCGAGCACACCCCGGCGCACCATATCCCGGAGCTTTTCCTCGGTCACGGACGATTGACCCCAAGCTGGTTCGTGGGGCAATACTCCTCTAGGCACGGAGGTCAGCTCCGGGATATCTTCAGACGAGGCCACGGCCTTCCCCTTGGCGTCCGCCCCGGCGGCAGACGACGGCGCATCAGTATCGCCGCCCTTGCTGGCGGCGGCGTCACCCGCGGTCCTAGACTAGCCCACGGAGGGCGCCACCCCCTTCCCCGTGTCAACATCACCATGGCCCGCGGAAATGCCCACGTCCGCCATCCTCGTCACCGGCGGCACTTCCTCCCCCGCCACCGGTGCGCTCAACAACGCCTTCGGGTCCGCCATTTCCTTCAAAGCACTTAGGCGCGATGCAGACACGTAGTGGTGACGGCGGCGCTCGGACTCCGGCGGTGGCGAGTGGGCGGTGGTTGAATCGCTTTTGCGGCGGCGCTGTGCGGTGGTGAAGGCGCGGGATGTTTCTCAATTTGGAAATTGACTGTGGTAAAACCGTCGGGGAATAGATCTGATTTATCCCCTTCCGCCAATCCGAATTACCCTAACAGCGCCGTAACTGTCGGACGGAATCTGCGGAAGTCCTGTTAACTGCGAGCTAACGGTTCTCCGCGCGCCAACGGCTCTTTGCCCAAAGTACTCGGCCAGCCTCGACTCTCGGGGACTCAGTGCTTCTTGACTCCGGTCAAACGGGTCCGGACTCGGCCAGCCCCGACCCTCGGGGACTCGGTGCTCTTGACTCCGGTCAATGGGTCTCCGGACTCGGCCAGCCCCGACCCTCGGGGACTCGGCGCTTTTGACTCCGGTCAACGGGTCTCCGAACTCGGCCAGCTCCGGCTCTCGGGGACTCGGCACTTTTGACTCCAGTCAACGGATTTCCGGAGTCGGCCAGCCCGGAACCTCGGGGACTCGGCGCTTTTGACTCCGGTCAACGGGTCTCCGGACTCGGCCAGCCCCAACCCTCGGGGACTCGGCGCTCTTGACTCCGGTCAACGGGTCTCCGGACTCGGCCAGCCCCGACCCTCGGGGACTCGGCGCTTTTGACTCCGGTCAACGGGTCTCCGGACTCGGCCAGCCCCGACCCTCGGGGACTCGGCGCTTTTGACTCCGGTCAATGGGTCTCCGGACTCGGCCAGCCCCGACCCTTAGGGACTCGGCGCTTTTTGGCTCCGATCAACGGGTCTCCGGACTCGGCTAGCCCCGACCCTCGGGGACTCTGCACTTTTGACTCCGGTCAATGGGTCTTCGGACTCGGCCAGCCCCAATGCTCGGGGACTCGGCCCCCTGATTATGGCTAGTGAGTCTCTGTGACTCGGGTAGACTAGCTGATGAGCGAACCTACGACACCTTTACTAATCTCCGGGTCAGAAGGAACACAGAACTCGCATGTGCAGCCAAGAAACGAAGAAGGGATCATCACAAACACCATACAATTACATGAAGAGCCGGTCATAGGCCGGTCACAAGGATCAAACACATCAACCGTCAAGGTGACGGCTTGGGGCACTCGTCCCTGTGCCTAGTGCTTCATCCGTAGCAAGCTTGGTCCACATGAGCTCCTCGCAAGCTCTCTTGTAGTACCATGGCAACCGGTGATAGGTGAATCCCACTTGAAGGTTGACAGCGAATGCCTCCGGGTATCCCTTGCTCTGCAAAGCATTTCACCCCACATGGCCCTCGGCACACGGTAATGCAGGGGTGAACGGGACAGCACTCAGACACTAATCAACACCTCAAGATTCTTGCAAGCACTCTTCTAACACCAAGCTATCAAGCTCCTTCCCGAAGGATGAACCCAGCACCAAGTCTCCAACATGTACATATTTGGTAGGTGTTATGCCTATCTCTTGATGAGCGCATGGCTCCAAGCCTTGGCACATATTTATAGCCCAGTGCTAGATGTTCACATGTGACCACGGGTTGCATTGTTCGGCGCGTGAGCTCCGTGCCACGCAGCAGCTCCTCCCTTCAAGGCGCTCAGTCCGCCCTTATCGTTTTTGGCTTCACCCGACCATGGGAGCGCTCCGTGCGTTCACGAGCATACTGTTTTTGTCACGGTGTATGTGGCGAGTTTATTCCTTGGACGGCCTGCCTGCCCCAAAGCTTGGAGATTTTTTTCTTTGACCATTAGCCTAACTTTTCTAGTCGGCCCAATGCTCGGGGACTACTCCATATGGAGGGCTCCTTGCGTCGCCCTCCATATGCCCCATCAGGATGTGTCACTTTTCCCAAGTGATGCAGCTCCTCGGCGCCCGACTCGGCCACGGCTCGGTGCTATGCCACTCGAGGCTTCGCCCCGGGTTTGTCCAGGGTCATCCCCGGATGGCATGCGGTTTTCTTTTTTGAGCACCACCCACCCTTGTGTCGGCCCGCCGACCAAGACACTTCAGCCGACCTGGAAGGCTTCATTTCTTCATTGACAGTCCGACACGCACCGACATGTTGCTCGGGGACTTGTGGGATATGGCTACCCCTGGGCCCACTACTGACCGGGTAGCCAGTCGGCTTGGTCCCCCGTCTGACAAGGATGTGGGCTGACCCCAGGCCGGCCCACGAGGATCCCCGGCTTGATGGATAAGATTGGAGAAGACTTAGCCCGCAAGGCAGGAGGCAAGATGTACTCGGATCCCACCCGGAGATCACGGAGATTACATGGCAACCGACTCAGATTAGTTTCCTAGTCAGAGCCGGATAACAATTAGAGATAACCAACTTGTAAACCCTAGGCCGTCAGCCTATATAAGGCGGCCTAGGTTGACTCCTTCATTCATTCGATTCCTAGCTACCAGATCCCTCATTATAACCAAGAGCTCGCTGTTGTTCCCCGGAACTCGCCGAGCAGATCAATACAAGACCCCGAGCACAGGACGTAGGGTATTATACCCCCGGGTAGCCTGAACCTGTATAATCCATGTGTCCCTGTGTTACCTCGAGCTTCCTAGTCCAGCGATCTCCCTTTGCCTACAAATCAACCATCTGGGTACCCCCGGGTGGACTGCCGGACGATAACTCCGACAACCACCAATGGCGGTGCGCTGGAGCGAGTCACCATTGCCGCCCCGGTCAACGGCACCGACGTCGGTGTCGCGGAGGCCATCGAGGCCCTCGCGAGCGCTCGATTGAGCGCCCCAGAGTCCCGCGAGTTCCCCGCGAACTTGGATGCAGGGGACCTTTGGGGACGGCTTGATACATTCCTGGGACCATGGCCGTCTCGGGAAGACGCGCGCTGCGTCATATTCGCTCGTGCGAACGTCACGACCCAGCTTGCTGGAGGCGCGCCACTCTCTCCCGGCGTACTGATCCCCACTCCGCCTTACGTGGCGCCCTTTGGCCTGCGCGACGCAGGGGAGACGGTCTCCCGCTAGTTGGTGCGTGACATGCGCCAAACCCCCGTGGACAATGAGTTCGTGGGAGTGATCGGCCACGCCTCGGAGTCGGTCCTCTACTTGCTCGATGACAGCTCGTCGGAGGCATCTGAGCCAGAGCTGGTCGCTGAGAGCCACCATCCATCCCGCGAGTATTTTATGGCAGACACTCCTGATGGGGCGTTGAGGGAGGCGAGAGACGACGACTCCAGCCGGTGGCCGGCACGACGACGACTCCAGCCGGCGGCCGGCGCGCGGTGCTGCGGCTAACGCCGCCGCGATTAATGCCGCCGTGGCCAACCCTGTCACGGCCAATGCCGCTGCCGCAAGCACGGGGAGGGCTGCGACTGAACCGCCTCAGCGCCCCCGCCCTGATCAGGTGCGGGCACGGAGGCAAGAGCTCCAGGAGGCCCAACGCCAACTAGAGCAGGAATGCGCGCGCGTGGAGCAGGAGCGGCTTCGTGTCGAGCACGTGCGCGTAAGCATGGACCAGGAGCAGGCACGCATCGGGTGTGAGCTCCAACAGTGCGACGCTGGCGCACCGGCGCGCGGGCGTGCTCGTGACGTTCAACGACAAATCATGAACGACGACGGGGGACTGCCCCATTTCACGAAAGCAAGCCAGAACATCGCGGCCGACGCAGCGCTTTTGTGGGGACTCCCTAACCCCGACACACCAGAAGCCCGAAGAGCTCAACGCGAGGTGGGCGAGCTTCTCGAGCGAGCGAGCGGCGCAGCAGGCCGAGAGCTCGCAGTCCCGACGGCGCGGCTCTCAGGCCAGCCAGCGCCGTGCCTCGAGACAACCACTCCGCAACTGCGGCGACCACGACCCACAGAACATGTCGGTTCACCAGCCGTGCCCCGGTCCCGACGCACGGCCGGGGGCCCCCATCCAGGGACACCTCGGTCCGGTCCGCGACGCCCGCAACATACTGAATGCGCGTCGTCGCCAGCCGGTCGAGGGCGGCGGAGAACCTCCACGTGGTTAGCCAATCCTGTTCTAGTACGAAAAAAGAGTGGGAAATGGAGAATGTGTGTTGACTATATGAGTCTGAACAAAACATGCCCCAAGGATTCATTTCCTCTGCCACGCATAGACCAAATAGTTGACTCGACATCGGGATGCAAAGCCCTTTGCTTCCTTGATGCATATTTCGGATACCATCAGATCGCAATGAAAGAGTCCGACCAGCTTGCGACTTTTTCATCACTCCGTTCGGCTCGTACTGTTACGTGACCATGTCGTTCGGACTTAAAAACGCCGGGGCGACATACCAACGATGTATGCTCAGGTGTTTCGATGACCTCATCGGGCAAACCATAGAGGCATATGTGGATGACATCGTAGTCAAGTCCAAACAGGCCGACCAACTCGTGGCCGACCTTCAAAACACGTTCGATAAACTCCGGGCGAATGGAGTCAAGCTCAACCTTGAAAAATGCGTATTCGGGGTGCCAAGAGGAATGCTACTTGGCTTCATCGTGTCCCAACGAGGGACCGAGGCCAACCCAAAAAAGATTGCGGCCATTGACATGATGGGCCCGATCCAGAATTTGAAGGAAGTACAACGGGTCACGGGGTGCCTCGCCGCACTGAGCCGATTCGTTTCGAGGCTCGGCGAGCGAGCCCTTCCCCTGTACCGCCTGCTCAAAAAATCCAAGTGATTCACATGGACTCAAGAACCACAAGAGGCTCTTACGCAGATCAAAGCAGTCCTAACGAAGGCGCCGGTTCTAGTCCCGTCGACCCCAGGGGAGCCCCTCCTGCTCTACATCGTGGTAACGACGCATGCCGTGAGTGTGGCCCTCGTTGTAGAACGGGAGGAGGAAGGGCACATCCTCAAGGTCCAGCAACCAGTGTACTTCATCAGTGAGGTACTCAGTGACATGAAAACACGGTACCCACAGATTCAGAAGTTGTTGTACACCATCCTAATTGCCAAGAGGAAACTACGCCATTACTTCGACTCGCACCCAGTTGCGGTCGTAAGCTTGTTCCCCCTTGGAGAAATCATCAACAACCCCGACTCCACTGGTCGGATTGCCAAATGGGTGCTCGAATTGATGGGTCAGGGGATCACGTACTCCCCTAGAACCACCATCAAATCCCAGGTCCTGGCTGACTTCATCGCCGAATGGTCGGAGACCCAACTACCACCAGAGTTGGTCAGTTAGGAGTACTAGATCATGTACTTTGATGGATCGCTGGTCAGGACAGGAGCAGGGGTCGGGCTAGTCTTTGTCTTCCCACAGGGAGTCCGGATGAGGTACATAGTCCGCCTCCATTTCTCGGCATCAAACAATGTGGCCGAGTACGAAACGCTCATCAATGGCTTGAAAATCGCGATCGAGCTGGGAATCCGGCGCCTCAAGATAAGAGGTGATTCCCAGCTCGTAGTCGACCAGGTCATGAAAGAGTCAAGCTGCGAAAGCGAGACTATGACCGCATACTGCCGAGAAGTCCGGAAGCTTGAGGACAAATTTGATGGCCTTGAGCTCAGGCACATCAAATGGCGATTTAACAAAGCCACCGACGAGTTGGCCAAAAAGGCATCGGGGCGGGAACCAGTCCCAATGGGTGTCTTTGCCAGCGACCAGCAAAACCTGTCGGTTAGCACTCCGAGCCTGGAATTGACGAGCGCGGCGCAGCCCACCTAGGACTTGACGCCCACCCAGGACTCGGGGGCTTGCAGTGCCCCGACCCCGATTACCACCGAGGTTATGGAAGCCAGCGGCTCGACGAACGCCGCCGACCCACCAGACCAAGCCTTAGCCGACTTGTTGACTCTGGCAATAGCCACTCTGACCCAGGACAAAGCCACCGAGGCCGACCCCATGGATTGGAGAAAGCCTTTCCTTGATTGCCTCATAAGGGACAAGCTCCCAGAGGACAAGACCGAGTCCCGACGCATCGCGCGCCGTGCCAAATAATACGCAATTGTGGAGGGAGAACTTTATAGAAAAAAAAACAACAACAACAACAACAACATAACCTTTTGTCCCAAGCAAGTTGGGGTAGGCTAGAGATGAAACCCAAAAGAAACAAGGATAAGAGAGACATAAAAAGGCAAAAAAAGACAAAAGGTAGAGTTAGGGAAAAAGAAAAAGAAAAAGATCACGGCTCAGGCACGTTGATTGCTAATCTCCAAGCGCTCCTATCTATAGCTAGATCCCTGGAGATATTCCACTCCTTAAGATCTCTCTTAACCGACTCGTCCCAAGTCAATTTAGGACGTCCTCTACCTCTCTTTACATTATCTATCCGCTTTAAAACCCCACTACGCACTGGCGCCTCAGGAGGCCTCCGTTGGACATGTCCAAACCATCTCAGCCAATGTTGCACCAGTTTCTCCTCGATTGGTGCCACCCCAACCCTATCCCGAATATCTTCATTCCGGACTCTATCCCTTCTAGTGTGCCCGCAAAACCAACGTAACATACGCATCTCTGCTACACTCAGTTGTTGGACATGTCGCCTTTTTGTAGGCCAACATTCGGCACCATATAACATCGCCGGGCGAATCGCCGTCCTATAGAACTTACCTTTTAGTTTTTGTGGCACCCTCTTGTCACAGAGGACGCCAGAAGCCTGACGCCATTTCAGCCAGCCAGCTGAAATCCTATGCCTAACATCTTCATCAATGTCTCCATCCTTTTGTAGTATCGATCCTAAATACCGAAAAGTATCCTTCTTGGCCACCACTTGCCCATCGAGGCTAACGTCTCCATCCTCATGCCTACTCGCGCTGAAATCGCACATCATGTACTCGTCTTGGTCCTACTAAGTCTAAAGCCTTTCGACTCTAATGTGTGCCTCCATAGCTCTAACTTCCTACTGACCCCTGCCTTACTCTCATCAACTAGCACCACATCATCAGCAAAGAGCATACACCAAGGGATATCACCTTGAATGTCCCTTGTGACCTCATCCATCATCAAAGCAAATAAATAAGGGCTCAACGCTGACCCCTGATGTAGTCCTATTTTAATTGGAAAGTCACTGGTGTCGCCATCACATGTCCGGACAAAAGTTGTCGCATCCTTGTACATATCCTTGATGAGGGTAATGTACTTAGTTGGGACTTTGTGCTTTTCCAAGGCCCACCACATGAAATTTCTTGGTACTTTGTCATACGCCTTCTCGAGGTCAATGAAAACCATGTGCAAGTCCTTCTTCTGCTCCCTATATCTCTCCATCAACTGTCGTATTAGGAAAATCGCTTCCATGGTCGACCTTCCAGGCATGAACCCAAACTGGTTTTGGGTCACCCTCGTCACTCTTCTTAGGCGATGCTCGATAACCCTCTCCCAGAGCTTCATCGTATGACTCATCAGCTTAATCCCACGGTAGTTAGTACAACTTTGAATATCTCCCTTGTTCTTGAAGATCGGTACTAATATACTCCTTCTCCATTCTTCAGGCATCTTGTTTGCCCAAAAAATGAGGTTGAAAAGCTTTGTTAGCCATACTATCGCTCTAACACCTAGGCATCTCCATGCCTCAATGGGGATACCATCAGGGCCCATCGCTTTACCTCCCTTCATCCTCTTCAGAGCCTCCTCAATCTCCGCCTCCTGAATTCTCCTCACAAAGCGTCTGCTGGTATCATCAAATGAGTCATCCAACTCAAGGGTAGGACCCTCATTCTCCCCATTAAACAACTTATCGAAGTACTCCCGCCATCTTTCCTTGATCTCCTCGTCCTTCACCAAAAGTCGATCTGTCCCATCCTTGATGCATTTGATTTGGTTGATGTCCCTTGTTTTCCTCTCACGTATCCTAGCCATCCTATAGATGTCCTTCTCCCCTTCCTTCGTGCCTAGCCTCTGATAAAGGTTGTCATACGTCTGGCCCTTTGCTATACTCACAGCTCTCTTTGCAGCCTTCTTCGCTATTTTATAGCCTTCGATGTTGGCTACACTCTTGTCCAGGTGTAGGCGCTTGAAACACTCCTTTTTCTCCTTAATAGCCACTTGCACCTCCTCATTCCACCACCAGGTGTCTTTCGCCTCCTGTTTGCCTCCCCTACTCACGCCAAACACTTCTGAAGCCACCTTCCGAATACATGTTGCCATTTTTAGCCACATGTCGTCTGCATCTTCTCCTTCTTCCCAAGGCCCCTCGCCTAGCATCCTCTCCTTAAACACTTGCGCCCCTTCCCCTCTAAGCTTCCACCACTTCATTCTTGCAGTCTTGGCACATTTGTCCCGGTGGACACGTACCCGAAATCGAAAGTCCGCCACCACAAGCTTGTGTTGAGGAACAACGCACTCCCCGGGTATCACCTTACAATCTAAGCAATCCCGTCTATCCTCCCTCCTTGCAAGGATAAAGTCGATCTGGCTCGAGTGTTGTCCGCTATGAAAGGTCACTAGATGGGATTCCCTCTTTCTAAAGAGGGTATTCACTATCATCAAGTCATAGGCCAACGCGAAGTTCAAAACATCCTCCCCTTCTTGATTCCTACTACCATACCCGAACCCCCCGTGCACTCGCCCGACACCTACATTAGTCGCACCCACATGGCCGTTGAGGTCTCCTCCTATGAAGAGTTTCTCACTGATAGGCACGGTACTAACCATGCTATCCAGATCTTCCCAGAACTGCCTCTTGGTGCTCTCACTAAGACCTACCTGAGGGGCATAGGCACTGATCACATTTAGAGTAGATAGTGTATAATCAAAACTATTTAAAAAATGTTATCCATTCATAGGCACTGATCACATTTAGAGTAGAATCTCCAACTACCAGCCGGACTAGAATAATCCGGTCGCCTTGCCTCCTAACCTCTACAACTCCATCCTTAAGGCTTCTATCGATCAAGATGCCTACACCATTCGTACCCGATGTTGTCCCCGTGTACCAAAGCTTGAAGCCAGTACCTTCCACCTCCTTCGCCTTTTGACCCTTCCATTTAGTCTCCTGAACGCATAGAATATTTACACGCCTCCTAATTGCTACATCGACTAGCTCTCGTAACTTACCCGTTAGGGACCCTACGTTCCAACTACCTAGGCGAATCCTAGTTGGCTCGGCTAACTTCCTTACCCTTCGCACCCGTCGAGGGAAGTGCGAAGACCCTTGCTCATTTTTCACTACATCCGGGCGCCGATGTAGCGCGCCACTAAGGTTGCGACGACCCGGCCCTTGCCCATTTAACACTACACCCGGGTTCCGATGTAGCGCGTCGCTAAGAGGGTTACGTCCCAACGAATTTCTTATGGGTTTCACATCCATTAGAGTGGCTGTCATAGATGCTGGTTCGCCAAACCTAACGCACCCCCTCCTCCTTTATCCGGGCTTGGGACCGGCTATGTTGAGACGACTCAGAAAAGTCTTCCAGTCAACATAGGCGGAGTTGGAGAACTTTATAGAAAAAGTCAAACAAAAATTCTCGAATAGGGAAACGCATTCCGACAAGGCTTCTACTGGCCGACAGCATTACGGGACGCCACGCAAATAGTACGCACCTGCGAAGGGTGCCAATTCTATGGAAGACAGACCCACCTCCCGGCTTAGGCCCTCCAAACTATCCCCATCACGTGGCCATTCGTGGTTTGGGGGTTGGACATGGTTGTAGCCCCTCAAGAAGGCACCCGGGGGCTTCACCCACATGCTGGTCGCCATCGACAAGTTTAGCAAATGGATTGAAGCTCGACCGATAACACAAATCAAGTCTGAGGAAGCAGTTAAGTTCTTCCTCGACATTGTCCACTGATTCGGAGTTCCAAATTCCATCATCACGGATAACGGTACGCAATTCACGGGAAAGAAATTCCTCTGATTTTGCGATGAATACCATATTAGAGTTGATTGGGCGGACGTAGCGCACCCCCGAATGAACGGGCAGGTCAAGCGCGCGAATGGCATGATCCTTCGAGGCCTCAAGCCTCGAATCTTCGAGCGACTGAAGAAATTCGGTGGCCGGTGGGTCATGGAATTGCCCGCCGTGGTCTGGAGTTTGAGAACAATGCCTAGCCGGGCAACAGGGTTCACTCTGTTTTTCATGGTATACGGCTCAGAAGCCATTCTCCTGACCGGCCTCGACTACGGCTCGCCAAGAGTTCGTGCCTACGACGAGGTCGGCAACCAATCCTCACTGGAGGATGCCACCGACTAGCTGGAAGAGGCTCAGGAGATCGCACTGGATCATTCCGCCAAATACCAACAAGCGCTACGCCGGTACCATAGCCATCGAGTGCACGAACGTGCATTCCAGGTTGGAGATTTGGTAGAACGGCTGGTTCAAAGCAACAAGGATCGCCACAAGCTCTCATCCCCTTGGGAAGGCCCGTACATCATTTCCCAAGTCATCTGACCTAGCTCATACAAGCTGCAAAACGCCGATGGCTAGTAGTACACCAACGCCTGGAACATCGAACAGCTACGTCGCTTCTACCCTTAAAAGCTCCTTGTCAATATCGTACATACTTTCCACATGACCCCGCTTGCTCAGTAGCAACCCTCGACCCCGTTACATGGGGTCCGCGGTCGCTCGGGGGCTAACTAGTGTCCCCTGGGACACTGGATCCTGTCAACGCCCGATTTCCCTCATGACGCGTGTTTTGATAAGGGCAAGTCGAGGGAAGAGTAGGATTGGAAGTGTTGGTCGGACTGCGGAGAGTAAAAGGCCACGAAGGCAATGGCTCGGATGCTCACCAACCACGCCAAACCCGCTCTACCTCGCAAAAGGCCCCAACAAAACACAGAACCGGATAAGAACTCGGGGGCTGACATGCACATACACGATTATAAACTTAACGTGATAAAACCGAATTCGGCCAACCCAGGGACACATCCTGCCCGGCCACAAGTCTGAATACAATAGACGAGCTCAAAGGCTCGGAATAGTTCGGATGAAAAAGAAATAAACTAACTAAAGGGTCCACGGCCCGCTCTCCCTTTGTGTTGATGCAGCCAGGGTCGAATCCAGCGAGGCCACCTCTTCTCTAGCGCCCACACCTCATCCAAGGTGATGCCTGGCGCGAAGCCTTCTGCAAGGAACTGCAGCCTGATCTGATCGTAGTGCGAGCGAGCCACAGCAAAGGTCCACCGCACACCGAGGAATAGCCCGTCTGCCGCCAAGGCTCGCGCCCGGGTCGAAATCCGTGGGACCTGGGCCGGCAGCGAGCTCGACCCCACCTCCGCCCTCATCCGGAGGCCACCGAGCGCGGTGGTGGTGGCAGTCCGAAGGGCGTCGTGCTCCTCAACCTCCAGCTTCATTGCAGCCTCGAGCTGCTGTCGCTCGGCCTGAAGGCGAGTGATCGTCGCCTGACTCTCCACGGCCGCCGTGCCTAGATCGGCAGTAACACGTTCAGCCTCGATCTGGGTGTCCTCCTCAACCTTCAAGGCCACGCGAGCACCCGCTAGGTCCCGCTCCAGGGCGCCAATGAGGCAAAGGGCATCATCACGACTCATCCGGGCCTCTGCGAGTTCCACACGCACTTGCTGCAAGGCATTGGCAGCTTGGTCCCGCTCGGCGCAAAGGTGGCCGCGCTCGTCCTGCAGCTAACGGCGCTCCGCGTCTCGAGTGGCCGACTCGGCGGCCCACGACGCAAGTACATCCTTCTTCTTCCCCTCAGCGTCCTCGGCGTGCTCACGCGCCTCCTGGGCACGCGCTCGGGAGGCGTCGGCTTCTTGACAAGCAGCGGCCAGCTGCGCCATGAGTGCATCCCGGGCCCGTGTGTGAATGACATTAACTTCCTGCCGGACACCCTCGAGCTGCTCCTCAGACACCACCCGAGCTTGAGCGTGCGCCTCCTCTGCCTCACAACGAGCGGCAGCCAACTAGGCCACCAGCGCTTCGCGCTCCGCCCTCTCGGCGGCCGACCGGTCCCAGAAGTCCTTCTCCCACCGAAGGAAGACGGACTTCTCACGACTGCGGTTCATCAGAGACTGCGAAAGAATAAAAAGGATCAAGACCTAATTCATTTCAAGGAAAGGCTGAAGATACAGAGGACGAGAAAGAACTCACCTCGCCGGAGGGGATGACCACTTTCTGGAGCGTGGTCAGTGTGGCATGCAGGGCACCAACCACGGAGCTGACCCCGACCTCAATTTGCCGGCAGTCGTTCTGCTCCGCGCCATCGGCCAGCATGAAGGCCGTGGCATCGGGGTCCCACCGGTCAGCCCATCGGAGGGGACGGCCCCCGAAGGCGGGTGCATCCCTCCCCAGGCGCATCACCTGCCGACCCTCGGCGGTCCTCACACCCGGAGAGGGGATCCGGACAAGGTTTGTTCTGGGGAGCTCGCCCCGTTCCTCCGGGATTGCCAGCGTCGCCTCAGAAGTGCCCCGTCAACGGTAGACGAGGGTGCAGAGTCCTCTGCCGCTAGGGCGACGGGCGAAACTGAAGTTGGCACGGCACGATCAGCCCCCACGAGCCCGTCCCCAGGTGCACCGCGCGAAGCAGCGTCCTCCTCCTGCCGGACGGGGAGCCCTTGGTTGCCCGGGCCGTCGAATGCCGGGGTGGCCGGCTCAGGGATGGATGGCTGGGAGGATGGGAGTCTAGCGTCTGGAGCATTGGGGTTAGGCGCGGCAATGCCCTTATGCTCGAGGCGAGAAGATTGGACCCGCCATAGGACTGGGAGACCCCAGCGGCGTAACCCCCACGACAATCGAACCGCCGGACTCACGACCCGCGCTCGCCGAGCCGAGCGCTGCCCGCACCATGGGGTCGGCGAAGCTGAGCCCCATCCCCAGCGCGGTGCCCATCGTCTGCCTAGCGAGCACCTTCCTAGGTGCCAAGGCAAGGGGGACAGCCCGTCGTCCAGACCTGCACCGCGAAGAAACTGAGAACTCGATAACAACAAAAGAAGGAGAATAGTGCTAAGGACTGAGAGTAATGCACCTAGACGCTGACGGGAATGCCGAGTTCCTATTCTAGGGTGGCTCTTCCGACCCCGCATCCTCGACCCTCAGGCGCTTGCCCCTGTCGGCCCTCGGGGACACCGGGGACCGACCCTCCTCGGTGGGGTCTCCAAGAGTTGCCCTCCCGCCGGCCTGAACTCGGGGCGGGAAAGCAGGCGCGTACGCAACACTCGAGTCTCGGGGAGGGCTATGCTCCTCCCGGAGTCTCGGGGAGGGCTATGCTCCTCCCGGCTGGCACCCTCGATGGCCGGCGCGTCGCGGCTCGGAGGGTCGTCCTCGCGCGCCGCCGCCTCCCTGTCGACAGGAGACCCGTCGCCACCACCGTCGGTGCCTCTCCCAGATTCCTCGGCCTCCTCCTCCTCCTCGGTATCCAAGTCGGAGAACCCCGACAGGCTATCTTCATCGTCCCCCTCGTCGGCGGCCTCCCTGTCCACGAAGGGACCCATGCTTGGATTCCATAGCCCGTCGAGGATTGCCAGGCTACGGCGGTGGTGGAACTCCTTCTGCTTCTTGTCCTTGGCCCGTACTTGGGCCGTCTTCTTCTCCCGAGCGGCCTTGGCCCTCCTTCGCTCCACCTCCGCATGCTCGCGGTTCTCCGCCCTTCGCTGAATGTCCTCGGGCAAAGGCGGACGCGATGGGGTGTAATTGAGAATCCCCTGCGATGGAGACCTTCATCAAAAGGATATTCATGACCGAGAAAGGGAAAGCCTGAAGAATCTTACCACGGTGATGGACTCGTTGGCGGGTTTCATGGGTGGATGATCCGAAAGTGGGTAAGTCGCCTCCCCACGAATCACGGCATCATGAAGGCGCCAACGGATCTCGCCTTCGGACAACGGCTCGCGGGACATCGCCGACCCGGTCCAATCCGACCCGGGTGTCATTTGGTACAGCTGCAGGCGGCGTGCCATAAGCGGGAGAACACGGCAAGCGTGATACGCCGCGACCACCCCCGCGCCAGCTACCTTCCACCACTTCACCAGGCATTCGACCCCTATCAAGAGGTTGGGGACCGACCGCTTCTCGTCCTTGGCTGGACCGCACGCCCACTCATCGGGGCGCTCGAGGATCACGCGCCCGGTGTAGAACGGGAAGGGGGCGTCGGGGTCGTTCCTCAGGTAGAACCACTGGGAATACCACCCTTTGTTGGAGTCGGTGAGGTGAAGTCGAAGATACCCGGCCACCCGCTTCTCGCTGCGAAGGCGAATGCTGGCACACCCCATGGGTCGCACCTCCCCTCCTTCTGCACGATGTCCAGGAAGAAGAACCACTTCCAGAGGGCAAAGTGGGCTCGATGCCGAGGAAGCCCTCGCACATGGCGACGAACGTTGCCATGTGTTGGATCCCATTCGGGTTGAGGTGCTGCAGCTCTAACTTGTAGTGGTGCAGGACCCCGCGGAGGAACTAGTGGGGAGGGAATCCCAGTCCCCGCTCATGGAAAGGGACGAAGGAAACGACGTAGCCCGGCGACGGCTGCGGGATGTCCTCGGAGTCTGGAACGATCCACTCCACCGCCTCTGTCCTCGGGCACAGAAGGCCCCTCTCCACCAGGCGAGTAAGGTGAGCCTCGACCACCGACGAATGTGTCCATGACCCCATTGCAGGAGCAAGCTCGGGGGCGAAACACTACGGCGGCGGCGGCGGCAAAGCGGAGAGCTACTGCGGTTAGGGCAAGCGGAGGGGGCAAGGCGCATGAATAGATCAGCAGCGTAAGGGAGAAGGGGAGAGGCCCTCCCCCGTATTTATGAGGGCAGGGATGGGACGTGCCTGAGAAACGCGCTGCGGATCCCTGCCCACTTCTCCCACATCTCCTCATTCTTCGCGCCACAACCCGATGCCATAAACTCCCACGGCGGCCCATTTTTGGACGACCGAGTATCAGATTTATGGACCCGGCAGTCCACACAGGGTAGTCCGCGTGGTTGATTTGTCGAGGGACAGATCGAGGATCAGAAGTCGATGGTAACACAAGACGCAAGGATTGAACAGGTTCGGGCCGTCAGGAAGACGTAATACCCTACGTCCTGTGTTGGATGTGTGGATTGCTGTGTATGAAGTTCCTGAAGGATCTCCGTAGTTGGGTTCCGTCCTAGGTTGAATGAATGCGTGGGTTGTAATCGTGTTCTGGAGGGGGGTCTCAAGGCGCCTTATATAGTCCGGCTGCCTTGAGTTACAAGTCGGCTAGAGATCATAACCTACCCGAAATATAAGGATGCGATCCTATAACGATTACAGATATCCTTCCCTATAATTCCGGCTAGTTTATCTTGATCTCCGATCTTCTTGCGGGGTACGCCGCCTGCTTCCTTGCCGCGCGCGCCGTCGTAGTCATCCGGTTCGCCCGACTGGTGGGCCTCCCGAGTGGTGGGCCACCCAGTCTGACAAACCGGCCCGATAACACTCGGATTGGGCCGCCCCTTGCTGGTTGGGCCAATCCGTCTTCTGGGTACCCCTGGGGGTCTACCCCCGACAAGCCCCCGAGTAGTACGTGGTTGAGCGACAAGTCGGCGAGGTCGTGCCATCTGACGAGCTTCGAGCTTGCTGCAGTTGGAAGCGAACCGCGTGATACTGGAGAGAAAAAGAGAGAGCTGTTTCCCAACGGATGCGCGGCGAGGTGCGTCCGTTGGCCGTAGCCCCCGAGCCTTGAAGCGATCCCGTAGGAATCGGTCCAAGGGTTAGTAGCCTTGTTCTTGGTTGCCAGACAATCAACGGATGCGCCGCGAGGTGCGTCCATTGGCCGTAGCCCCCGAGCCTTGAAGCGATTCCGTAGGAATCGGTCCAAGGGTTAGTCGAAGAGCACCTGACTAAATCATCCGGCGTTAATTTCGGCGTCCAGCCCCCGAGCGTGAGGTCCGGCGGAGCCCTGCAGGGCACGCCGAGTAGTCGTATCGGCGCCTAGCCCCCGAGTGCAAGGACTTGTCGGGTGAGCGCGATGTGTAGCTGCCTCGGCGCCAGCCCCCGAGCGTGAGGGCTGAGCTCGCCAAGTAGTCGTCTCAGCGCCAGCCCCCGAGCGTGAGGGCTGAGCACGCCGAGTGGTCATCTCAGCGCCAGCCCCCGAGCGTGAGGGCTGAGCACACCGAGTGGTCGTCCCGGCGCCAGCCCCCGAGCGTGAGGGCTAAGCACGCCGAGTGG
This sequence comes from Alloteropsis semialata, assembly GCA_004135705.1. NCBI lineage: Eukaryota > Viridiplantae > Streptophyta > Magnoliopsida > Poales > Poaceae > Alloteropsis > Alloteropsis semialata. The sequence continues at coordinate 31,499,864 of CM014270.1, forward strand.
TCGTCCCGGCGCCAGCCCCTGAGCGTGAGGGCTCAGTAGGCGAGCGCGGCGAGAGGTCGTCTCGGCGCCAGCCCCCGAGCGTGAGGGCCGAGGCACGCCGAGTGGTCATCCCGGCGCCAGCCCCCGAGCGTGAGAGCCGAGGCGCGCCGAGTAGTCGTCCCGGCGCCAGCCCCCGAGCGTGAGGGCTGAGCTCGCCGAGTGGTCGTCCCGGCGCCAGCCCCCGAGCGTGAGGGCTGAGCACGCCGAGTGGTCGTCCCGGCGCCAGCCCCCGAGCGTGAGGGCTCAGTAGGCGAGCGCGACGAGAGGTCATCTCGGCGCCAGCCCCCGAGCGTGAGGGCCGAGGCACGCCGAGTGGTCATCCCGGCGCCAGCCCCCGAGCGTGAGAGCCGAGGCGCGCCGAGTAGTCGTCCCGGTGCCAGCCCCCGAGCGTGAGGGCTGAGGCACGCCGAGTGGTCGTCTCGGCACCAGCCCCCGAGCGTGAGGGCTCAGTAGGCGAGCGCGGCGAGAGGTCGTCTCGGCGCCAGCCCCTGAGCGTGAGGGCCGAGGCACGCCGAGTGCTCATCCCGGCACCAGCCCCCGAGCGTGAGAGCCGAGGCGCGCCGAGTAGTCGTCCCGGCGTGAGCCCCCGAGCGTGAGAGCTGAAGCACGCCGAGTAGTCGTCCCGGTGCCAGCCCCTGAGCGTGAGGCTGAGGCTCGCCGAGTAGTCGTCCCGGCGCCAGCCCCGAGCGTGAGGGCCGAGGCACGCCGAGTAGTCGTCCCGGCGCCATCCCCCGAGCATGAGGGCTCAATAGGCGAGCGCGGCGAGAGGTCGTCTCGGCGCCAGCCCCTGGAGCGTGAGGGCCGAGGCACGCCGAGTGGTCATCCCGGCGCCAGCCCCCGAGCGTGAGAGCCGAGGCGCGCCGAGTAGTCGTCCCGGCGTCAGCCCCCGAGCGTGAGGGCTGAAGCACGCCGAGTAGTCGTCCCGGTGCCAGCCCCCGAGCGTGAGGGCTGAGGCACGCCGAGTAGTCGTCCCGGCGCCAGCCCTCGAGCGTGAGGGCCGAGGCACGCCGAGTAGTCGTCCCGGCGCCAGCCCCCGAGCATGAGGGCTCAATAGGCGAGCGCGGCGAGAGGTCGTCTCGGCGCCAGCCCCTGAGCGTGAGGGCCGAGGCACGCCGAGTGGTCATCCCGGCGCCAGCCCCCGAGCGTGAGAGCCGAGGCGCGCCGAGTAGTCGTCCCGGCGTCAGCCCCCGAGCGTGAGGGCTGAAGCACGCCGAGTAGTCGTCCCGGTGCCAGCCCCCGAGCGTGAGGGCTGAGGCACGCCGAGTAGTCGTCCCGGCGCCAGCCCTCGAGCGTGAGGGCCGAGGCGCGCCAAGTTGTCGTCCCGGCGCCAGCCCCCGAGCGCGAGGGCCGAGTCGAGGGTCCGTCAAGTCTTCGTCTTCCTCGTCATGTGGTAGCGCCAGCCCAGTACTCAAAAGCACTCAGCTAGCGATCCTTGTGGAGTGTAGCGCCAGCCCGAGTGCTGCAAAGCACTCGGCTAGTGACCGTCGTGGTGTGTAGTACTAGCCCGAGTACTGACTGACTCGAGTACTCAGCTGGCGGCGATGCCGGAGTGGCCCAGCCCCCGAGCATAGCAGGCAAGCTCGGGATCCAAACCTGTGCCCTGCAATGAAGATTTGAAGGATAGGTAGTATATGGTGTAGCAAATACTAATTCTGGAGAAAAACATTCGGCGTTGTATGCAATAGAATTTCTACTTCCAACTCTTTAAGTCTATTAATTTCCTCGGGTAGTTATCCTGTTACGTTTATGCACTTGATCCCCGATAGCACGCATAGTAACGTAGGCGTACGGAAGAGTCGAGGCTTCACGGATTAAGGCGTGTGCTTCCCAAGTACTTTAGCGACTTGTACAAGAGTGGAAAAAGAAATGAACGATGGAGAAAAATGCAATATGCGTCCGTTGGCCGTCCCGACTGTGTAGCGCTTGGGCTGTATAAGCAGTCAGGAACAGATCAAAGGTAGTCGGCGATGATTATGGAGAAATATGGCAAAGTATGGAGATATGCGGTGACCGATAAATATCGTAAAAAGTATTTAAATATGACTTAGCTTGATTTGTGTCAGAGTTGGAGAATTGGCATGTCATCCTCACTTGTGGGTCGCGAAGCCCTTGGGCCTCATCTTATCGTCACGTCCGAGTAGTTCGGAGTTCTGGATCGGCGTGTTGGCGAGTGGCGTAGCGGAGTAAGCGATTGAAGTCGGCGAATTGGCGCGGCCGTGATTCGCCTCTGGCTGGTATGTCGGAGTCGAGTGATCGGAGTTGTTACGGAAGTGTCGACGAGCAGCGTAACGGAGTTGGCCAGATGTCGGCGTACTAGTTGGCATTGTTCGTTGGTCTGTCGTGTCATAGTATTCCCGTCGGCCTTGTGCCTCTGGCAGCTAGCCCTGCGTCTCGCCGTGTGGATGTCGAGGGCTCGAGGCACGCCGTGTGGCGGCGCGTCGGACCGGTGAACGGCGAGTATACGGGCTGTCTTCTTGGCCAACCTGGTTGTTCCATCTGCAGACAGAAACAACTCTAATCGTGCGTGCATGAATTGAAGCACACGTTAGCAGCCTTGGAAGAAACAATACAAAACTGATTTAACTGTAGAGGAAAACTGAAACAGGAAAAGAAAAGATTCCCTTTCCAGATTCATGCAGGATTTCTTTGATGAAATCGTGTATAGATGGAGAAGCAAGGCGCCGGTGATGGATAGGCACTTGGGCAACTCCGTGATGCGCGTATCTCGACACCGGCGGCCGGCCCTAATTTAGGACTCGGCGACGTACACATGCATGGGCATGTAAACATGAGTTAGATTAGAATAATACTTGTAAGCTAAAAAACAAAACTCAGATTGGATCAACCCTATAGAGGAAAAAGAAAATTTCCTGTTGGCTTGGCGCATCCTGTTGGCTTGGCGCATCCTGTTGGCTTGGCGCATGCATGCGCTCGTGCCTGAACTCCGAGAGCTTGCATGCGGAGACGAACTTTTGCCCTCGGTCTTGCTGCGACTCGTAGATGGGTTCGTCGTGGCAGCGATGCGAATATTCGTCGATGCTGACAATTGCAGATGAAATCTTGTATCTTCGACTTAGCAACCGCCTTGGATAGTACGTCCGGCGATTCGTGGAGATCGGATCACGTGTCCTCGGCTCGGCGAGTACCAGAACACGATGAACCGCAACCGCTGTTGGTGGAATTTTCTTACGGATGAATCTGCCATCGATCTTGCAGATTGATCTCGTCGATCAGCCCCTACCTGGCGCGCCAACTGTCGGATTTATGGACCCGGCAGTCCACACAGGGTAGTCCGCGTGGTTGATATGTCGAGGGACAGATCGAGGATCAGAAGTCGATGGTAACACAAGACGCAAGGATTGAACAGGTTCGGGCCGTCAGGATGACATAATACCCTACGTCCTGTGTTGGGTGTATGGATTGCTGTGTATGAAGTTCCTGAAGGATCTCCGTAGTTGGGTTCTGTCCTAGGTTGAATGAATGCGTGGGTTGTAATCGTGTTCTGGAGGGGGGTCTCAAGGCGCCTTATATAGTCCTGCTGCCTTGAGTTACAAGTCGGCTAGAGATCATAACCTACCCAAAATATAAGGATGCGATCCTATAACGATTACAGATATCCTTCCCTATAATTCCGGCTAGTTTATCTTGATCTCCGATCTTCTTGCGGGGTACGCCTCCTGCTTCCTTGCCGCGCGCGCCATCGTAGTCATCCGGTTCGCCCGACTGGTGGGCCTCCCGAGTGGTGGGCCACCCAGTCTGACAAACCGGCCCGATAGCACTCGGATTGGGCCGCCCCTTGCTGGTTGGGCCAATCCGTCTTCTGGGTACCCCTGGGGGTCTACCCCCGACACCGAGCGGGCCCAAAATGTAAGAAACCAGGCTAAGATGGCCCGATCGAGGCCCACAACAGCCCAGGAGTTTGAAGGCCGGCCCGCGAAAGGTTCGAAGGCCGCTCCCGAGCATCACCCGAGTGAGGGGCAGGAACGGGTGGGCCCACTAGCGGCCAGTACCCTGGTGCATGAGCACCGAGGGCACCCCGACCCGTGTTCAGGCCCAGAAGCGCCTGACCCCATGTATCTTACTGCAAAGTGGCAACGAGCCATCATAGCCTGTCGGACGGCTGCGAGAACTAAGGGGGTTAGGCGCCGGGGATTTATTGAGGTTGATCACAAGCTGATCCAATGACTCCCCCTCGAAGGGGCGTTGGGCCTCACTCGAACCTACCCGTTTGGAGCTCAATGAGAGCCATACTTCGGCCTGCGTGGCAAAGTGCGAGGCATCTCTTACCCTCCATCCTATCGCAAGGAGAGCGTGAGGGGAAAACGCAAACAAGTCAAAACGATCCCCCGCTCGGACACAGGTCTCAGGATACACGCGGGGGACGAAATCGCAAATAGAGACCGACGACGCGGTCACGGAACATGCGAACAAAAACACTTTCATTCATAACAGAAACAAAGTACACACGGCACGCGGCCGTAAAGAGATACAAACGGGAATCGCCACTTTTAAATGGCGTTTGTGGACATCAAAGGGGAGGAGCCCTCCTAAACCAAGTAGAAGGCCATGCGTTCCAAGGTCGCTGGCCGCTTCTTTTGGCTTCTTCTCCCCCGAAGACGCCCTGAAGGGTGAAGGTGCACAGATATGGCCCCCGGCAATGTGCCGATCGCCGCGGTGGGCTCCGAGCCATCTCTGCCCCTGACGACGAGCAGCGTCGACAATGGTTACCCCCAGAAAAGCGGGCAGAAAGCCGCTGGGGACCGCGCCAACAACGACCCGCCACTGAGAAGGCAGAGAGCGGCGCCTACGATCCACCACGACCTCGAACCCTTCTGGAAAAGGCCTGCGAAACGCAGGCACCAGAAGGGGGGAGTGGCAGAATCAGCAGCGCCGACGACCCGAGCGGCGCGTGACGTCCCGCCACACCACCACCCTCGAAGTGGCAGGTGTGGGAGACGAGATTGCCGCGCCAGCGCCGGCGCAACATTGCGTAGATGTCGCGCCTTGCACCGTGACCCCCGTTCTTCGCTGGGATTCTTTTGGCTTCAACACCCTAGACCCCCGGTCCCTCCTCCTGGAGGACGCCCCTGGGCAGTGCCGGCACGAGCCCGCTCCATCAGAGAAGAAAGAAGAGGAAGAAACTGGACCAGATGCCTACAAAGCCAAGGCAGGAACCCCCATTTATAGCCAGGAGCGGCCTCGCTCAAGCCTCACACGGGGGCTACAGAGTATGGCCACGCGGCGCGACCGCGCAGCCGACCTAGAAAAGACAAAAACCCCTGCGGGAGAAACAGCCACTGCGCAACCTGAAAGGGGCCGACAAGACCAGATGGGTCAGAGCCACGCGTGGCCAGCATGCCGCACGGCGAGTTCCAACGCGGGGTACATGCATATTTTCAGACGATATTGACCGGCGCCTGTTTCCTAAAAAGGAACGACGACTCTGGGCGACGATGCGACCTCTCGGACCAATCTCAGCATCTGGCCGAACGCCAAGGTTCGTCCAGCTGCTCGGGGGCTACACCCACCGGGTGCGCTCGAGCGCTCCCGGTGAGGGAAACGACGAAGGCTGCAGGATTCACCCTCTGAACGAGTCCACGACTTGTCCAGAGGCTCGGGGGCTACATCCGGTGGGTGCGCTCGCGCGCACCCACGGCAGGGCGAGAAGGATCCAACGCGGAGTCCCTCTATAGGTCACAACAAACCTACACAGGGACTTGGAGGCTACTTTCGGATACAAATATTCGGGACGTCTAAACCGCGAGGGTAAGACTCCTAATTTGGGAAAGGCCGATCCCTAAGCAGCTCATGAAGCAGTCAAGTTTCGCTAAACAACCCAGCTACGGCCCAGCTAAGGCCCAGCTATGGCCCGGCCATGGTCCGGCCACAGCTTGACATATCATGCTCCACGTCGCTCGACCCCTGAAGGAGGGACGACTGGAGTCGGACAAACATCTCCGCCTCGCCCGACCCTTTGGGGGTCGGCGAAGGAACCACTGTAGGCAAGGGCCTCCGCTTCGCCCGACCCCCTCTGGGTCAATAAGCCATCATGACCCAGGGGCTGGGCCTGTCAGACGTGGCAGGCTCACGATGTGATCGGACGCTGCCGGCATTAAAGGTTAGGACGGGCGCCACACGCCTAATGCGCCAGCCTACCCGGTCTAAAACTAATGATGACGGGTTGGCGTGCTCAGCGCCTGCCTCATCATCAATGAGTGACGGGATGTTGCCTAGCATGCGTCCAGCCCTGAGCAAGGGCGAGAACGCTGATGGCCCTGGCTTACACTCCATCCTAGCCCAATCATCATTTTCCCTAAGCGAGCAATGGAGCTCTGATGCATGGTGTAGAAATGTCAAATATCACTGACGCGCCTACAGGATGCCCATCATGAGTACCCTCAATGATCCCCAAGACAGGACACGGCGACAAGCGAAGAAGTGGAGGCTTTGCCCGACCCCTTGGGCCTTTTTCCTTTCTCCTCCTCGGGATATTCTTCCATTTTATCCACTTATGTACCCGACCCGGTCCTTTCCCTTGGACTATAAAAGGGAAAGGAGGTTGTCCTTGCCGGGGGATCGGAATTCGCCCACTTCATTCGACACACACGCTCACATAGACTTGGGAGCCCCTCCCTCTCTCGACCGCTTGTAACCCCTACTATGAGCAACACGAGTAACACGAACAGCATCGAACTGGACGTAGGGCGTTCGTGCCCGAACCAATATAATCCCTTGTGTCCTCCCGCAAACCATCCGGGCCTTAGCATGCAATCCATGAAATTTACTAGTCGGCCGTTTCCGACGCCGACAGATCTTTTCCCGTCCACTCGCCGACGGTGCAAATTTGCCTGCTGCCGCTTCAAACCACGTAAATTTGCCGCCCCCTCCCCCCAAAAAAACAACCAAATAGGATTTGTGCTATCCCCCGGTCTATATTTTGATATGCTTGTCCAGTCCATTTTTTTTTGCAATCAGTCCAAACCCGCACCCAGTTGGCGGGAAGAAAATGTGCCGCGCTCGGTTGTCTAAAATTCGGTCAACACGCTTCATGCACAGATGTACTCAAGCTCTCTGACTGCACACTGCAGTCAATTTCGAGCTGCTTCTTGTGCAGTCAGATGCGACCTTTCCCTGGCACACGGTCAGGTGGCAGGAGAATTACCGCTTGGATTCTCCGTCACGAGACATCGGACAGCATCGGCTACCTGCGCAGCTACCCACCATAGCACCAAATCCGCACTCATATGAGGTGGGGGCCCATTTGTAGTTATGTGTGAGGCTTCCAATAGCTATTTGAAGCTCTAAGCCCCTAACACACTATTAGGGGCTTAGAGCTTCAAATAGCTATTGGAAGCCTCACACATAACTGCAAATGGGCCCCCACCTCATGTGCCAGCCATCCCACCACTTCCCAACAACCCTGACACGTCTGCTGCTGATCGCCTGTCACGTCGTGAGTTTTCCCGCAGTGTGGCAAAGGGAGCGGCTTCTACCTCTAGGGATCCAGCTGAGGTGAGAATTTTAGTAGTCCAGTAATCATGCACATTCTTTAATAATCATGCACATTCTTGAACCAAACTGATTTTGCATCGTCCAATAGGAAACTAGGGGTTCGCACAAGGAAGCTGATGGCATCGATGGCAATGATAGGCTTGCTCAGGTACTTACATTACTAAATGTCCAATTCAAAGTGATTTTATTTTCCAGTATCGATAATGTTATTTCACTGTTTAATTTATTGTGAATGTTTTTCCTAGTTTGACCCATTGGCCACTGATGATGGCAATTCAGCGGAGAGCTCCACCTAAAGGCCGTTGGTCTTTCAAGCCTCCTCAACATCAGAGTCAAAGCACTTACCGTGCATCACCACCAGCTATATCTCAAGCTAGCTTTGGAACACCACCACCACCACAGTAACCCCAAAGCCGTGCCCACAACTTTCCATGCTTTAATTGTGGGAAAACAAGTCACTTTGCTCATGAATGCAAGCTTCCAAAGCAAGGTAACCACAGTGGTCCATCCGGAAGCCAAGGCTCTAGCAATACTCAAGGCCACAAGCAAATAGTCCAAGTTCGTCAAGGATGAGTCAACTTTGCCAACATTGCAGACCAGCCAGAAGGAGCACCAGTACTTGCGGGTACACTTTCTATCCGAGACCAACCTGCAGTTATATTATTTGATTCAGGTGCATCACATAACTTCATTGATTCAAGTTATTCTGCTAAGCATAAGTTTGACATGGAAACATTGACAAAACGATACATCATTACTTCACCTGGGGGTAGGATCACTTCAGACAAATTTATGAGAGGAGTACCTATTAAATTAGGAGACAAAATGATCCCTACTGATCTGATTGTCATAAGCACAAATGACATAGATGTGATTTTGGGTATGAATTGGATGAAAAGGCACAGAGTTCAGTTAGAGCTAGCAACAAGAAAAGTGCACGTAGACTCACCAATTCATGGAACCATTACCCTTCATTTGCCCTTCCATAAAGACCCAACTTCTGTTTCATATCATACCTCTGAACTCAAGCTCAAGGATATCCCAGTAGTATGTGAATACCCAGATGTCTTTCCTGATGAGCTACCGGGTATGTCTCCAGACCGTGATATTGAGTTTGCCATAGAGTTACAACCTGGCACTGCACCCATCTGTAGAAGACCCTACCGCATTGCTCCTAAATAACTAGCAGAGCTAAAGAAATAGGTACAAGAACTGCTAGACAAGGGATACATATGCCCAAGCACCTTACCATGGGGATGTCCAGCTCTATTTGTCAAAAAGAAGGATAAAACCTTAAGGCTGTGTGTTGACTATAGACCCCTCAATGCGGTAACCATCAAGAACAAATATCCATTACCCCGCATTTATGTTCTTTTTGATCAGCTTGCAAATGCCAAAATATTCTCCAAGATTGATCTTCGATCTGGTTATCACCAAATAAAGATTCTTCCTGAAGATATTCCAAAAACAGCCTTCTCTACTAGTTATGGACTGTATGAATATCTGGTGATGTCCTTTGGTTTAACCAATGCTCCAGCTTATTTCATGTATCTCATGAACTCCGTTTTCATGTCTAAATTGGATAAATTTGTGGTAGTATTCATCGATGATATCTTGATCTACTCCAAAGATGAAGAAGAACACGCTAAACACCTTCACATTGTTTTACAATGCCTTAGAGAGCATCAACTCTATGCAAAATTCAATAAGTGTGAATTTTGGCTGAGAAGTGTGAAATTTCTGGGACACACTATCTCTAGTGAAGGAATTGCTGTTGATCCAAGTAAAGTCCAGGAAGTGTTAGATTGGAAGCCTCCCAGATTAGTTCATCAAATCAGAAGTTTCTTAGGATTGGCGGGATATTATACAAGGTTCATTCCAGATTCCTCCAAGATTGCCAAACCTATGACTGAATTACTCAAGAAAGAGGTTAAATTTAAATGGGATGAAAAGTGTCAAGCATCTTTTCTTCAGCTAAAGAAACTACTCACATCTACACCTGTCCTTGCTCAACCGGATACTTCCAGGCCCTTTGATGTTTATTGCGATGCATCAGGCACTGGCCTTGGTTGCGTGCTTATGCAAGAAAACTGGGTCATCGCTTATGCGTCTCGTGCTCTTCGGCCACATGAGAAGAATTATCCAACCCATGATTTAGAGCTAGCAGCAGTAGTCCATGCACTGAAAATATGGAAACACTATCTCATGGGAACTCATTGCAACATCTACACTAACCACAAGAGCTTAAAGTACATCTTTACCCAATCAGATTTGAATATGCGCCAAAGAAGGTGGTTAGAGTTGATAAAAAATTATGATTTAGAAGTGCACTATCACCCGGGAAAGGCAAATGTTGTTGCGCGTTGAGACGCAAGGCCCAATGTCATTGCTTGTCGGTTGAATCATAAAATGACACTTTATGTCATGAGATGGGAAAGTTGAGCCTGGAAATCATTTCACATGGCATGCTGGTCAATATTTCTCTCCAACCCACATTGAAAGATCAAATCATCTCAGCTCAACAAAATGATCCGGGTATGAAAAGGATAAAGCAAAGACTAGACCAAGGAGATGAGAAAGTAAAATATTTCCGGAAGGATGAGAATGGTGTCCTTTGGTTCAAAAATTGGTTAGTAGTTCCTAAACATTTAGTCCTTAGGAAACTAATCTTAGATGAAGCACACTTGTCTTAAGTTTTCAATCCATCCTGGCAGCAATAAAATGTACCAAGACCTAAAGAAAAGCTTTTGGTGGACTAGAATGAAAAGGGAAATAGCAAAGTATGTGGCTGAGTGTGATACTTGTCAGAGAGTAAAAGCAAGTCACTTGAAGGTAGCTGGTATGCTACAACCCTTGCCTATACCATCATGGAAATGGGAAGATATTAGTATGGATTTTATTATTGGATTACCCCGTACACCCCAAAAGTATGATTCCATTTGGGTAATAGTTGATCGGCTTACGAAGACAACACATTTCATTCCAGTCATAACCACCTACCCATCTCGCATAGTATGTCTGCATGGGATACCCAAGACCATTATCTCTGACCGTGGTACACAGTTTGTTTCTCGTTTTTGGGAGCAATTGCAAGCCGCAATGGGAACTAAGCTGATTCGTAGTTCAACCTATCATCCTCAAACTGATGGCCAAACTGAAAGAGTAAATCAAATCCTAGAAGACATGCTAAGAGCTTGTGTAATTCACTATGACAAAAATTGGGAGAAGTGCTTACCCATAGCTGAATTTTCATATAATAACAGCTATCAAGAAAGCTTGAAGATGACACCTTTTGAAGCTTTATATGGACGTAGATGTCGGACCCCTTTGAATTGGTCAGAAGCAGGAGAACGAGCAGTGTTTGGACTAGATTTAGTTACCGAGGCTGAAGAAACTGTGAGAGTGGTACAAGCCAACCTTAAAGCTGCCCAATCTCGACAAAAGAGCTACCTTGATAAAAGAAAGAGACCCCTATGCTTTAATGTTGGAGACTATGTGTATTTGAAGGTTTCACCAAGTAAGGGTGTACACCAATTTGGAGTCAAAGACAAACTAGCTCCAAGATATGTTGGACCCTTTCCAATCTTACAATGTTGTGGACCCATTGCATATCGGGTGAAACTCCCCACTCAGCTTGCCGGTCTCCACAATATATTCCATGTATCACAGCTCAAAAGATGTCTAAGAGTGCCAACTGAAGAAGTAGCCTTGGAAGAAATCACACTCGAACCAGATCTCACATATGAAGAACGCCTGATTAAAATTCTTGACCAGAAAGAAAGAATCACTCGGAACAAGAGCATAAAATTTTATAAGGTTCAGTGGGACAACCACACCTAAGATGAGGCCACATGGGAACAAGAAAGCTATCTTCAGAGCAATTACCCAGACCTTCTCGCTCAACAAAAAGGTACTTAAAACTTGACACACATAGTTTGTATGCACCGGAATCTCGGGACGAGATTCTTTTAAGGGGGAAGGGCTGTAACACCTCTGGTGTTTGGCACCGCGATTATCAACTAACTAACTTAATACATTGCACCATTAAGCATGTGTTCTAATGTTAGCATGACCACTAGCACCCGAAGAAACATTAATGCAAACATGCAAACATAAGCATTAGTGCATCATCATCTCATGCATAACGCATGTGCTATCATTTCATGTGCATTATATGCATGGTTCATGCTAAGATACTTATGATGCTTCATTCATACTCTATTTAACATGCCTATCAAGTTTCATGAACATCTCATGTGCATAGCTAGTGTTCTAGATGTGTTTTAGCTCTCTAGTGTTAAGTTCAAGTCATGTCTTTTAGCTGTCTTGAGTGCTTAATTAAAATATGTTAGGCTAGTTATCCTGTGTTGAAGCCTTAACCAAACTTGTAGAGCTTTCAATGATCTTTCCAACGGTACCAGCTTGACCCATGAAGTTACCCCAATCTCCCGCAATCCTATTTCTAAAACAGCTACCAGAGCAGTTTTTGTCAACCCCGAAATTTCGTGTGTTGTCTGATTTCGTGAATTCTTGCTGAATTCAATCCTTTTTATCTCCCAATCTGTTGAGTTTTGGAACAAACTACCTTGCTCAAAGTTGTAGCCCTATCAACCCTCTACAACTTTGTTATTCTTGGGTGGGTCGGGTTATGCAGTACTTTTTGGAGTTTTGGCCACATGAATTTGAGCTGCTCGGTGAACATCGTCATGACGTGTTCGCGGTCGCCTTCCGTCGTGCATGAGTGTCGCGTCGTCTTTACGCCTCTGGCAGCGGCAGCGTGCGCCCAACCCTGCCATGCCGAGCCCTGTGCATTGCTGACCACCCTCAGCCCCGCTATGCCCTGCACGCTGCTCTCCCACGTCGTCCACGACAGCCATGACCGGGGTAGGAAACGGTCGCGTCGTCGTCCTCGTTCCAAGCTCGCCCACACCTTGACCACTGTTCGTGGCTGTAGAACGCTGTTCCACTTCCTCCCGCACACGACCGGCTCGCGTCACGGCCTTGCCCACACGCGAGAACGAGCCGACATTAAAGGGGACGTCGCGGGCGCCACGGCCACCGATGGGCGCTCGTCGTCGCGCGCGTTTTATTCATCCACCGCTCAATTCCTTGCACCCAGAGAGCCCTCACACTCTCCTCCACTTATCCAAGCCATCCCCAACTCCTCCCACAAACTCCCTTAGCTGCAATTTCAGATCTCGGCTCACCCTCGCCGTTCCGAGAATTTCTCGTAGGTAGCTTCACATGGTTCATATCTTCCCAATCAACCTATCAAGATGAGTTTGCCTCATTCGGGAACACGCGATGCTCTCCTCGTCTTGGTGTTTAGTCGCCGGATGCGGGGAGGAGCTGGGCGGCGGCAACCCTGCCCGGCACATCACGCGCCCCCGCTTCTATCCGTGATTTCTGTCGCGAGGTGGAAGAAGGGGCGCGTGGAGCTGCTGGTCGGCTGGGCCAGAGCTCAGCTGGGTTGGCCGCGCCCTATGGGCCGCGCGAGGGGAGGGAAGAGGGGAGTCCGACTGGGCCTAGGCGGCCCAAGAGGGGAAGAGTGAGGGGGAAAAGGAGAGGGAGAGGGAGGCGCAGGTGGGCCTGGCCCAAGATGGGCTTGGGTCAGCCAAGGGCAGTGGTAAAAGTTGAGGGAGAGAAGTTGAACTTAGGAGAAGTTCGTTTGGGCCCGTTCTTGTTATTCGCGAGTTGGTGTTTTTCAGGGTAGAGCTGCACCTTGTGAAATCCATAAAAAATTGTAGGAAAGTCCAAAAATTGCAAACTAAAATTTGTTGGTTTGTTCATAAATTTATCTCTGCAGGAAAAATGCTAGTTTAAGTAAAATATGTGTTTTACCCTTCTGTTTAAATTGTGTTAGTAAATGCTTGCTTGTATGGAATAGCTTGTTCTATGTATGTGTTAGTGGTTAATCTTTTTTGCAAGAGCTGGTTGGTAATGTTAGTAGGTTTGTATGCAATCTTAAGAGATCAGTAGGGTTTCTTGTGCTAAATCTAAATATGTGTTTTTACTCTCTTTTTGCTAGTAGTGTGCATTTTTCTATCACATGCTAGAACTAGATAGTGCTTTTGCATCAAAACTTGATATTAGTTGCATCACCATATTAATATATGCTGTTATGAAAATTTGGTAACCAGAAAAGAGAGTAGAAAATTTTATATATGCATTTAGTAGTAAAACTAGTTCAAATATGAAATAATCTTATATACATAAGTAGATGCCATTATTTGTTTTCTTAAAATATGTTGTTTGCATGTTAAAAGGCTACTCACCATCACCACCAGTACCTTGTGAAGTCCTTCATAAAATTTAATTGCTTGTATACAGGTACTCATGAGAAAAGTAGATAAATTAATTTATGGTTGTTTGCTGCATGCATGAGCATCATATTTACTTTGTCTTTGCATTCATCGCCCTCATGCATGATGCATTTCATGTAGATACCGCAGTCGCTGATGGCTTGTACGAGTTGGTGGCTGAGCCTGTCGCTGACCCGGTGGAGACCGCAGTTGTTGCTGAGCCCGTTCCTGAAGACCCGAACCAAAGTTCGGTAGATCCCAAGGCTGTTGAGCAGGAAGGCAAGCACCGTATCATAACCCCTATTTTCCAAAACTATGCAACGTGATTACTTAAGTATTGTGCATTTACATTTTGGATATGATTCAAACCCTAGTATGCATAATCCTTAGCATCCTATGTCAAGATACTAGTATGTGTAGGCCGTTAGCTTGCCATGCTAAATAGGACCGGTAGAAGTCGAGTGATTTTCTGTCACTCGCGAGATATAGGTTCTTTACTTTATGTTGAAATCATAAGCTTCATGGGCGGGGCCTTGTTCGATGCTCCTATGATGTGGAGATTTGCCCCGTCTACGTATCAAATGGAACTAAGGTCATTGTTGTACTATTGGGAAAGTATTGAACGTACTGTGCACATACTGGCGTCTGGGTCCCAGGAAACTGATGTACCTGAGTTGAACGGTATTTGGCCTTCTACCCACTACTCTGGGAGTGGACGGATGGCAGGTGTAGTCGCAGCTACTTGATCCAGGACCAGTAGGGCTTTGCACCCGGGACTAGTGGGTTTAGGCTGAATATCCGGGAGAGGACGGTAAAAGTTGTCGCGTAAGGCTCTGGGAGCGCTTACGTGCCATGTGTTCAAGTTTCCCTTGCAAGGTGTAAATTCGATCAAGATCGCGACACTTCTCCATTATGAATACCGCTTGTCCGCTGTGCAGCATTAAGTAGTCAGGAGGGAATGATAAATAATGATGGTTCACTGAGCAATTGTTATTCCAACATGTTTGCTATAGAAAAGGTGCTCACATTGATACTTGATAATGACTATGAACTTGATGCTAAAACTTGAAAGTTAGGATCAACCATTAGTTGCTTTTCGGCAAAACAAACCCCACAGCCAAAAGCCTTGCATTCTTAGGAGTCGGCGTTATAAGCCATATTCGGGTAAGTCTTGCTGAGTATTAGTTACTCAGCCTTGCTTGTGGCTTTGTTTTTCAAAGTGTGAATTCAATGTGTCCGATGACTCTGAGCAGTGGATCATCGATGATCAGACCGTTCCGGCGGGTTGGACTGTCGAGTGGATCGAGGATTGACTGGCGTTTGTTGTGTGCTTCTGATGACATGTTCTTCAGGCTTATAAACACGTTGTTGTATCTCATCATTTAGCTTTCACGCTTTTTATTCAGAACTCTGGTTTGTACTTAAGTGTTTTTAAACTCTAGCTTGTAAAACTTAATTATGGAACTGTTGTAATTTATGGTGGTGTTGGTAACATCTGCGCTCTCCTTCGAGGGAGCCTTGTGCACATTTGTTCGATCGGGAATTCAATGGTTTCATCGGGCTTGACCCGACAGATCGTCTAATTGAACTGTTTGAAGTACGGGTAACCGGATCAAGTGATTGAGATGACGGTTAACGTGCTCGAGCCAGTTTAATTAGGGCGGTTCTGCCATATATATATATATATAGAGAGAGAGAGAGAGAGCCCCACTATTAGGGGCTTAGAGCTTCAAATAGCTATTGGAAGCCTCACACATAACTGCAAATGGGCCCCCACCTCATGTGCCAGCCATCCCACCACTTCCCAACAACCCTGACACGCCGTGAGTTTTCCCGCAGTGTGGCAAAGGGAGCAACTTCTACTTCTAGGGATCCAGCTAAGGTGAGAATTTTAATAGTCCAGTAATCATGCACATTCTTTAATAATCATGCATATTCTTGAACCAAACTAATTTTGCATCGTCCAATAGGAAACTAGGGGCTCACACAAGGAAGCTGATGGCATCGATGGCAACGATAGGCTTGCTCAGGTACTTACATTACTAAATGTCCAATTCAAAGTGATTTTCTTTTCCAGTATCGATATGAATGTTGTTTCACTGTTTAATTTATTGTGAATGTTTTTCCTAGTTGACCCATTGGTCGCTGATGATGGCAATTCACGCGACCAGCACACCAAGGGTGATGCTTCTAAGTCTACCACACCACCAGTTCAACCCTCCACTGATCACAATGGTGGCAATAGTAGGATGCCTATAGCGGATAGGCCAGCTGAGGTGATTTTTATTGGATAATGTTCCACATGAACATAAAAGCTCACTTCTTTAACTCAGTAATCTAGTAATTCTGATAAAACCCTATCTTCTTTCACCAAAATCTGTGATGCGGGATGTAAATGGCACCTCAAACTCAGCAACATCACGCGATCAACACACCAAGGGCGATGCTTCTAAGTCTACCACACCACCAATTGAATCCTCCACTGATCCCAATGGTGGTAGTAGTGGGACACCTGTCGCGAATAGGCCAGATGAGGTGATGTTTAATGGACAATGTTTCAGTAATCTGCTTCAGTAATTTCAGTATATTTGATAATATCCAGTGCTTCCTGGAGGATTTCTTTACACTTGGTAACACCCCTCATTACCACAAATAAAATTAAGACCAAGGCATCAGTAATTCAGTACTTTTGTGTAGCATCAATAATCCATCAGTAATACAGTAATATGATATAGCATCAGGCATAACCAATACATTTACCAAATATATTTATTTGGTATCTCAGTACTCAATCATTGAAGAACCTTTTCCTTCAATTTTACCTCAAGAGACATGACAGTCGATTGTTGAAGGGCACACCAATCAGGCAAGAGTTCCAATAGGCGCCTCGCCTTAGTGTCCCCATCCGGTCCAGTGAAAATTCTGTCATGTCGGTCAAAAGGAGTATCTTCCTTTGCATCCCTTGTGTATCTTTGGTATGTACTTGGACGGGATACATTTAACTTGCTGGATTACAAGTGCACACACCAAGTGTGGGCAAAACATTCCTGAATACCAATGAAACTCGTTATTCCACGCATGAGCAATAAGAATAATCAGAAATTCCTCATGGACTATATGCAGGGAGAACATACCTGTGTGCTCCAGCCTCATGCACTCACAAGAAAACTCTGAAAGTTCAGGCATTTCGTTGTTAACAGCAATCTTCACTGAGTAATCATGCTGTAAATATGGGAAATCACTTGGTGTGCTTGTATTTGCGTATGATACAAGGAAGTAGTTCTGTTTTTCTGGGTCTGATCTTAGCTCGAAAGCAGTGCTTGTCAAATGTATAGCCTTAAACTCATTGTACACAGCCCTGCTGTACACGCAGCTTAGTTGTTTGTCAAACGCATAATGTGTCGCTGTTACCACCAGGGCCTGCCAAAAAAACAGAAATTTTATAATTCAGCTGTTTGGTAAATCACAGTAATTAGACTCAATAATTCAGTAATTCAGTAAAACCACATATGTTAATACAGTAAATGCATATGAATTTGTACCTGTGAATTGAACTTCTCTCTCGTCTCACTCTCCTTGTTGTGCTCCAATAGTAGGAAAGACTTTGCGAATTCATGCAGCGCGATTGTATTATCACAATACCCATGCTTCACAGCGTTGTTCACGCTTTCAATCCTTTGCGTCGATGTCATTGTCCCACAAAATATCTCCTTGAAATAAGAAGCTATCCACATCTTTCTGTCATCAAACAGTTTCATCAATATTTTTGATTCATGTACTTCATATTTGTCAAGCATTTCTTTCCGGGCCTGCTCAAACTGCACTGGAGATAAAGGGTGGTTGACGACGCTTGTGAGACTGTCAGATAGGCCAGGATGTTGTTTATTAAGCTGGTTCAGTTCATTGCGATACTTGTTTGTCACATGCCACCTGCAGTACCGATGGTACATTTTTTCAAACACCAAGTGTATTGCTTTCTCAATTGATGAGTCCTAATTTGCATAATACAAACATTAAATCAGAAATTCAGTAATCTGTACATCATCTAAATCATTAACTCAGTAATGCAATAACCCAGGTTAATCAGGGATTCAGTAAATCATATTAATCTGTATACATCATCTAAATCATTAAATCAGTAATGCAATAATCCAAGTTAATTAGGGATTCAGTAAATTGTTGTACCCAATAATCAAATCACCATAAAGATGCATAGTTACAACTCAGTAATATGATTTTTCCAAAAAAATTAAATCACAAGGCGCACCTGTGAAGATGATTATCGAATCCCGCCCTCCCATGCAAAGTCGGAATTATTTAAAGAGCCACTCGAACGTGTCTGCACGCTCATCTCTGAGTAGTGCCTAGGCAAAGACCACGTTCTGGAGCTGGTTGTTAAAACCAACAAACATTGCCAGAGGCATGCTGTACTGATTCGTCCTGTATGTTGTGTAGAAAGTAATAACACCGGAATAATCTGCATCCAAGAAATAACAGGACCGCTCAGTAAAAGTCCTATAGGGTAAACAGTACCTGCACACATATTTGGTAGATCAGTACCTGTGTAGTCGCCTTGTTGACTGGCGTGGCTCCAGAAAACATGTTTCACCACATTCTTGTCATCAAGCTGGTACTCATAGTAGAACTTGGGATTGTTGGCTTGACACTCCCTGAAGAAGGCTTGGAGCTTTGGTATATCATCCATCCTCTCTTCTCGAGCATTCGCAGCTCTCCTGAAAGAGGAGTTATGATTAGTAACCCATGCTACAAAAAATTAAAATATACAGCCAACATGTTTACTGAGTGTAACCTGTTTTGCACGTCCCTCTCTGTGAACTGCAGATTCTCTGACCCACCGGCTATGCTACGGAGGACGTGCATAACATTTGTGTGAGGCACATGTCCTGCATGCATTTTATCAACTAAACCAAAGACTGTTAGATCTTTCTTCTTGTGCGCTCTCATACGAGGCATTGGAACGAGCCGGTGGTTATGCTCAAGCACAATGCTAGTGTAAAAGGCATGGCTGCCATCTTTTGCTGGCATGGCACAAACCATCGCTTTGATGTTTAGCATGTCTTGTGGTCACCCTTGATCTTTGATTTATGCTTCCCCTCGTTTGAGCAACAAAATTCTTGCCCATCGTTCCTTTTCCTGTTCTTCTTGATATCGAAACTAGCCCATTCTACATAGGCCCTGTAGAACTCATAAGCATCATCCATATCCTTGAAGCTCATCTCAAGGTTTGGAACAAATCTCGGGTCAATCTTTGCATCCTGCAAATGGTCCATAATGTCAGTATTTTGGTAATTTTCCATTTCACCATACTATTTCAGCATTGCAAGGAATAATGAACGCGTGCAAAAATGAACGTGTGCAACAGTAACTCAGTGTAGCATACTACAGTAATTTTTAAGTTCAGTTACTGTCGGTAATTCTAACATAGAAAAACATAAATAATGGCAATCAGTAATTACGCTAAACAGATACTGAATGGAAGGTGACAGGGGGTGTGATGGCTCACATGCGTCGAAGTTTGGGTAGCATCTGGAGTGATCATTTTTTCAGGATCGACACAAGGCGGAGGCGTCATAATGGCATGGTATCTCGTCTCATGTTGGAGCCAAGCCGGGCTGGCGCTCAGGGGTTGGATAAAAGGAACGACCGGTGTTACTGTTTCAGGTGATGGTTGTGGAGCAGCAGCTGATATTGGCTCACACACTGGTGATGCAACCACACGTTTACTGCAAACTGCAGGACTTGATCAACTCATCGTAGGATCACCGCCAAACATGCCTGTTGATGTAACAGTAAATACTGAACTAGATCAGAACGCTATTACCAATGAATGCCTTTAGTAATACAAATCAGCACATAAATTGTATATTACAAAGTGTATAGCAATCAGTTGTCATGATGTAACACTAAATTTTCTTCAGTAATATAGATCACAACGCAATTACTAATGAGTATCTAAAGTAAACAAGTGACAACTACTGATTATAGCACATGAGCACTCAATTGTGGATATGTATCTTTAGTAATTAAGATCAGAATGAAGATACTAAGAGATGTTTGAGCTAGAGTACAGATGCCAAGTTTACCAAATTTCTACAGGACAAATCAAATTACCTCGGTAATCCAATGAACGATGGCCCCTGCGTTGTGCCTGCCTGCAACTCAGCCGGCTGCCTGGTGTCAGGATCGATGTGGATCGGCAACGAGGTCACTTTAGGTAGAGGTAGTAGCCGATCGCACACCCGCAGGGAGGGGCGCTCGCCTCTGAAAGGATCTTGATGTCGCCTAAAGGGGGTGAATAGGCGAGACCTGAAATTATTGCCACTTAAAACAAATTTATTAGCGACAATTGGATATTCCAAAACACTTTTAGAAATTCAATAAATAAACTTCTAAAAGGATCTTTGGAATCTCCAGATAAGAGAATTAAACACCTAGCGCAGCGGATAAAGCACACTGCCACCAAAACCGGTGCCACCGGTTTTGCCCTGGCTGTGAACCCCTAAAAAGATAGGATATGCTCGGGAGCTCGAAATCAAACCAAACTTGGAGATGATGATTGAAATGCCTTTCTAAGTTATATATCCAAGTCCCTACACTCAAAAGCACAAGAAAAACAATATCGAGCAACTTCACCAATACAACATTATATGCATAAAGAAGGTCAAACCAGCGGGGAGACACAAGATTTGTTTTCCCGAAGTTCGGATTTGCCACTAAGGCACAGTGAATCCAACTCTCCATTGAGGAAGCTTATGCGACTGTTGACGCTCGTTAGCGACACACTTTTAGTGCTATTTAAGTGGTGTTTTGGGATCAATTCATATACTAACCCGCCACTTGTTTGGGGTAGACCCCCAAGGGTACCCAGCAGGCGGATTGGCCCAACCAGCAAGGGGCGGCCCAATCCGAGTGCAACTGGGCTGGTTTGTCAGACTGGGAGGCCCACCAGTCGGGAGGCCCACCAGTCGGGCGAACCGGATGGGCGCGACGGCGCGCGCAGCAAGGAAAGAAGACGGCGTATCCCGCAAGAAGCTCGGAGATCAGGATAAACTAGCCGGGATTATAGAGAAAGATATCTGTAATCGTTATAGGATCGAATCCTTGTATTTCGGGTAGGTTACGATCTCTAGCCGACTTGTAACTCAAGGCAACCGGACTATATAAGGCGCCTTGAGACCCCCCTCCAAAGCACGACATCTGCAACCCACGCATTCATTCAACCTAGGACAGAACCCAACTACGGAGATCCTTCAGGAACTTCATACACAGCAATACAATCACCCCCAACACAGGACGTAGGGTATTACGTCATCTCGACGGCCCGAACCTGTTCAATCCTTGCGTCTTGTGTTACCATCGTCTTGTGATCCTCGATCTGTCCCTCATCAAATCAACCACGTAGGCTACCCTGTGTGGACTGCCGGGTCCAAACATCCGACAGTTGGCGCGCCAGGTAGGGGTTGATCGACGAGATCAATCTACAAGCTCGATGGCATCCGCTTCCGCCGTCATCACGCCGGCATCCATGAAGATTTCCATCGCTGAGGGGGCTATGTTCTTCTTCGGATCCATGGTCTTCACCGCCGGACCCGAGGGAGAGCTCTCCTTCACCCGTGACGCCACCCCGGAGGAGACGGCGCCTCGACTTGACGCCACGCCAGACGGGATCGTCACCATCACCGCTCCGTCGCCAGCCATCGCCAACAACTCGGCAACTGCGACGGCCAGCGTCGTCCTCCCGCCATCCGGGGGGAACATGTCTCCTCTTGCACCGCCGACTGCTTCGTCCACTCCGCCTCCGCCACGCAGGGCGCCCGAGACGCCCGAAGAGCGAAGGCGCCGATGGGCTGCACGCCAACACCAGTTTGAGGCGGACATGGACCACGCCATTGCTTCCATCGGTGAATGCATCGAACTCACCGAATCCGCTCGTCAAAGCATCGCCTCGCCGACACGATTCCCGCTGGGACTCGGGAACAGCGGGGCCGTCTACCAACAAGCACTCGGCGAATGCATGAACGCCGACTACTCTCCAGATGCGATCAGGGCGGTCGATCCCGTCGCGGCCGCCCAGATCGGATCTACTTCGGACGTTGCGCCGACTCCGCCAGAACCAGAACCAACTCCGACTTTCCCGCAGGTGACACGTGTCCTCCCTCCGAATAAGAGGATCACGCCTGCCAAGCGGGAGACGTTCGTCTCCGACATATCCGCCGACGAGCCAACAGTCCAAGGCGAAGATCAAGCGCACCGCGACGCCAGGATCGGGCGCAACGGTGAGAAGCAACGACGCCGCGACGCGCGGCGAGAACGCCGGAACCCTAGGGTCACGCGTAACCTCCAAGACGATTTCATCCAAGAAATTGGCGGTGTGGGTGTTTACGCCACCCCGTCGGCTAACCTTGCCGCCGCGCACCAAGAGCTAGAAGGAATTCCGGAAACCCCGGAGCTCAACCGGATCAAGGTTAGGCTGACTGCAGCCGCAGGCATGATTAATGCCCACAGGGCTCCTGCTTCCTCGTCTCGCCACTCCAAGTCAGCCAGCCGCCGAGAAGCTGATCGCGACGTGGTCGAGCAGCCAGATCTCCGTGAAGAACTCCGCAACCGCGATCTCCGAAGGAACCTTGACGACCGTCATCGGCGAAGGGACGAGGAAGAACTCCGACGGCGCGCCGAGTACAACCGTGAACACGGCCCCCAGGGCTGGATCGCGACGCGCGCCAACGCCGAGAGCTTGAGGTCGCTGAGGCCGCACGCCGCCGAGAGTTCGACCGCAAGTATGGGCCTCCACTCGGACAAGACAGGCCGCGCCGGGCTAACACCCCGGAAGACTACTCCGCCGACTCAGGACACGCGGACGCCGGAAACCTCAACGACTGCGACGGCTTCCCGGCATTCACTGCCCGGGTAAGATCCATTAGAATGCCTGCTAACTTCAAGCCTACAGGCATAGAGAAATATGACGGGAAGGCGGACCCGACGATGTGGCTCCGGACTTATAGCATCGCCATCCGTGTGGTGAACGGCGACCACGACTCCATGTGCGCCTACTTCCCCGTCGCCATGACCAAGGTAGGGCTGACCTGGCTTCACAGCCTCGAGCCCGGCTCCATCGACAGCTGGGGCACTCTCTGCGACAAGTTCAAAAGCTACTTCCAGGGGAGTTCCATCCGACCAGGCACCGCCTGGGACCTGGGCAAAGTGAAGCAGAACCGCGGGGAGAGCCTCCGCGACTACACCGACCGGTACATGGAGAACCGGAACCTAGTTCCCGGCTACTCCGAGTCCAAGATCATCAGCTACTTCCTCGATGGCCTCACCGACTCCGCCGTCTTCGAGCGCCTCTGCGAGGACATGCCAAAGACCTCCGGCGAGTTCTTTGCCCGGGTAAACAAGATGGCGAACGCCAAGGAGGCCGTTCGTCTCCACTACGGCAAGAAAAGCACTCGGGACGATGATCGTCCCCCTCGCCGAGAAGACCGCCCGAAGAAGGAGGACACACGCCGCTCCCGCCCTGAACCAAGCAGGAGGGATGACCGAAAGCGCTCAAGAGACTTCACCGTCGCCGCCATAGACCGTAGCGGCCCTCGCCCGCGGTCCAACTTTAGCGCTGACTTCGAGAAGATGCTCCAAGGACCCTGCCCCATCCACAAGCAGCCCAAACATCGCATGATCGACTGCATGGGGCTCGCCGAGGCCTACAAGAAGAAGGAGGGGAAGCTGCCGACGCAAGACGACGACAAAGGCGACAAGGGAAAAGGGGCTCCCGCGAACCCCGCTTTCCCAAATGTCGACAGGCAGGTGAACTTCATCCTCGGAGGACCGCCGCCCATAGATGACAAGCGCCGGGAGAAAGTACGTGATCGGGAGATATTCTCCTGCTACACATCGCCGATCCAACCACTCCGCTGGTCCGATCAGCCAATCACCTTCTCCAGGGAGGACCAGTGGTTCCAGGTCTCCGACGTGGGCGAGTACCCGCTGGTACTCAGCCCGATCGTGCACAACGCTCGCCTCACCAAAGTACTTATCGACGGTGGGAGCGGGCTCAACATCATCTTCGCCGAGATGCTGAGGGACATGGGCATCGGCCTTGATGCCCTGACTCCTTCTCTCCACCCGTTCTACGGGCTGATCCCGGGGAAGGGCTCCAAACCACTCGGGCAGATTGCTCTGCCCGTCACCTTCGGCGATCAAGACAACTTCAGGACCGAGTACCTCAACTTCCAGGTCGCCGACTTCACCACCGCCTACCACGCCATATTGGGGAGACCAGCGCTCGCCAAGTTCATGGCGATNCTGCTGATGAAGATGCCAGCACCAAACGGCGTCCTCTCCATCCGCAGCGACGTCCACACCTCCAAGCGCTGCGACAAAGAAGGACTCCACCTCTGCACCGGCGTCGAACGCAGCGTGCTGCAGATGGAGGTGGTCCACGAGGCAAGAACCTTCCAAGGAGACCCGGGCTCCATCCCCGAGTCCTCCAAGCGAAGAGCCGCACCGACCACAATGCAGCCGGCTGAAGAAGTGCGCGCTATCTCACTCGGGCTCTCCGACTCCTCCAAGACCGCCCTGATCGGATCAGGGCTCGACCCCAAATAGGAAAGCGCGCTCGTCACCTTCCTCCGGAACAACGCCGATATATTTGCATGGACTCCATCAGATATGCCGGGTGTTCCAAGGGAGGTGGTCGAGCACTCCTTGAAGGTTGACGCGAACGCCAAGCCAGTTCGCCAAAAGCTCCGACGCTTTGCGCAGGACCGCAAGGAGGCCATTAGGGCAGAGATTACAAGGCTGTTAGCCGCCGGGTTCATTAGAGAAGTCTTTTACCCTGACTGGCTTGCTAACCCAGTCCTTGTAAGAAAAAAGAATAATGAATGGAGAATGTGTGTTGACTACACGGATCTCAACAGGCACTGCCCTAAGGACCCCTTCGTCCTACCCCGCATCGACCAAGTCGTTGACTCCACCGCCGGATGCGTACTCCTATGCTTCCTTGATTGTTACTCCGGCTACCACCAGATCGCCCTGAAAGAAGAAGACCAGGAGAAGACGTCCTTCATAACTCCGATCGGCGCCTACTGCTACACCAAGATGACGTTTGGCCTCCGCAACGCCGGAGCCACCTACCAGAGGGCCATTAACTTGACCCTGGGCACTCAGATCGGCCGCAACGCCGAGGCCTACGTCGACGACATAGTCATCAAGACGAAGATCGAAGCCGAGTTCATCGCCGACCTCTCCGAAACGTTTAACAATCTCCGCAGGCTCAACTGGAGGCTGAACCCGACTAAGTGCGTCTTCGGCGTACCCAAAGGGAAACTACTCGGTTTCATCGTCAGCAACAGAGGCATTCAAGCCAACCCAGAGAAGATAGACACCATCCGAAGGATGAAACCGCTGACTGGGAAGAAAGAGATCCAGAAGCTGACTGGTTGCATGGCGGCCTTGAGCAGATTCATCTCCTCGGCTCGGGGATAAGGGCTTGCCGTTCTTCAAGATCCTCAAGAAGACCGACAGGTTCGAGTGGAACCCAGAGGCGCAGCAAGCTTTCACCGACCTCAAGAACTACCTCTCCAATCCACCAGTACTCGCCGCCCCGCATAACGACGAAACGCTACTCCTGTACATCGCTGCCACGACCAATGTGGTGAGCACTGTCATCGTCGTGGAAAGGGAGGAAGAAGGAAAGGTGCAACGAGTGCAGCGACCAGTCTACTACGTGAGCGAAGTACTCAGCGAATCTAAGTCTCGCTATCCCCAGGTGCAGAAGCTACTCTACGCACTGCTGATCACATCAAGAAAACTCCGGCATTACTTCCAAGCGCATCGCATCAAGGTGGTCACGCAATTTCCACTCGGGGAAATCCTCCACAACAGAGACGTCACGGGGCGAATCATCAAGTGGTCCGTCGAGCTCGCCTCCTTCATCATAGACTTCGTCCCACGCACCGCCATCAGGTCACAGATCCTCGCCGACTTCGTCGCCGAATGGACCGAGAGCCAGGACGCGAAAGAAGACACCAGCAGCGAACACTGGAAGATGTACTTTGACGGCTCCCTCATGATCGACGGAGGAGGGGCCGGGGTACTCTTCATTTCGCCGAAAGGGGAACAGCTCCGATACGTCCTCCAAATTCGTTTCCCCGTCACCAACAACGCCGCCGAGTATGAAGCAATTCTCCACGGGCTCCGCATCGCCACCTCACTAGGCATAAAGAGGCTCCTGGTCTATGGCGACTCTGCTGTTGTTATAAACCAGGTGAACAAAGAGTGGGATCGCCACAGCGAGCGGATGAACGCCTATTGCGAGGCAGTGCATAAGCAGGAGGGGAAATTCTACGGAGTTGAGTACCACCACGTCCCACGGGAAAACAACCTCGCCGCTGATGCACTCGCCAAGTTGGGATCCACCCGCGCAGAAGTTCCAGGGGGAGTGTTCGTGCAAGGCCTCCTCAAACCCTCGGTTAAAGAGTTGAGCGACGAGCCAGAGCCTGCCCCGGAACTCTGCGAGGTGCTGGCTATTAACGCCGAAGAAGAAGACTGGATGGCCGAGTTCATAGATTTCCTCGCCTACAACAAAGTGCCAAAAGACCCCACGGAGCGAAAGATCCTGGAGTGCCGAAGCAGAAACTACGTGGTGGTCGGTGGCGCCCTGTACAGACGAGCCGCCACAAATCAAGTATTCATCAAATGCGTCACGAAAGAAGTCGGCCTCCAGATCCTTGATGACATCCACTCGGGAGTTTGTGGAAGCCACGCCGCCGCAGGGACACTAGTCGGGAAAGCGTATCGAGCAGGGTTCTTTTGGCCCACAGCCGTCTCCGACGCCAAAACACTCGTTCGCCGATGCCAGGGGTGCCAGTTCTTCGCCAAGCAGAAACACCTCCCAGCCCAAGCTCTACGCACCATCCCGCCTTCGTGGCCATTCGCCTGTTGGGGGTTGGACATGGTGGGACCATTCAAAGCTGCCCCGGGAGGTTACACACACATCCTCGTGGCCATCGATAAATTCTCCAAATGGATAGAGTACAAGGCCATCGTCGGAACTCCAACATCAAAGCAAGCCGCCGCCTTCGTCGAAGAAATCACACACCGGTTCGGAGTCCCTAACAAGATCATCACGGACTTGGGAACACAGTTCACCGGATCCGCCTTCTGGGACTTTTGCGAGAACAGCTGTATCGGTGTATACTACGCCTCCGTCGCCCATCCCAGATGCAACGGACAAGTGGAACGAGCCAACGCCATGATACTCCAAGGACTAAAAGCAAGAGTCTTCGACCCATTGAAGAAATTCGCCGGACGGTGGCACCAAGAGCTACCACAAGTCATTTGGGGACTCAGAACTCAGCCGAGTCGTGCAACAGGTCATACTCCATTCTTCCTCGTCTACGGCTCCGAGGCGATCCTCCCCACCGACATTGCTTTCGGATCTCCGCGCATCGATAACTACGACGAAGGTGAAGCAGAGGCAGCTCGCGAGGTGGACCTAGTCTCCATCGAAGAACACCGAGTTAACGCGCTCATACAGCACGCGCGCTATCAGCAACAACTCCGACGCTACCACGACAAGAACGTCCAGGAAAGGGACTTCAACATTGGTGACCTCGTCTTACGCCGAGTGCAATCCACTGCAGGGGTTCACAAACTCTCCGCCCCATGGGAAGGCTGTCACACCCGGTTTTAAGGACAAAACCGAATGACATTCATATGTGTGCCAGGATCAAATTTTCACACATATGAGACTTCATCAGTGATAAACAATAGCAGTATCACGTAAAACAACATAAAAGACTTACAAACTATCAGAGTCACAGCTGATCCTGGAAACGAAGGCTCCAACACTTCACAGGCAATCGACTGGGGGTTGCGTACGCCTAGCACCATCTTCAACGACTTCACAACAGCTTCTGAACAGCAGTAAGCAAGGATGAGTACACTTATGGTTGGTACTCAGCAAGGCCACAAGAAATAACCAGAATTCCGATTCAATTCCATATTCAAGTTTATTAATCATGTGAGGGTCCAGGCCGCTCTTAACCGTGAGCACGGCTGTTATAACAGTTTTTAATACTCTGCAGAGTTTGTACACTTTCCCCACAAGAAGCGTATACCCAACCACGCTGTGCTGATCAGGCACGTATCACACTTCCTTTGGTGTGACTGCATAGGGACGCTACGAGGCCTTTACAAAGACACACAGATAACTAGCAGCCCGCTAGAGTTTCAGCAGCGGTGAGGTCCATAACCCTCCCTAATGAGGACGTACCTTAGCAAAGGCTACTCCTCCAAGAGGACCGAGCTATGACCCCTTCACCGGCCCCCTCCTTGCCCTTACGGTAAGACCACTAGTCACCTATACATCTAATTAATTAGCCAAGACCAGAGCCATATAGTACTCGTGGTTGTACTGTTTTCCTGGGTGGTTCTCCATGTTCCAATTAACAACATCACAATGATATATTAAAAGCATAGATAGAAAGATGGTTAGGGACACTTGCTCCGTCGGCAGCGTATACACCGAATCCAACCAGCATAGTCATGGCCGGCGGCAGTCTTCACATGGCCGAGAGGGGCTCTGGATGAAGGAACGACGAACGGCTGGTAGAGATGCTACTCGGCATCGCGAAGCTCGGGGACGGTGCTGCTGGCTTCCTGCCTTCTGCCTTGCACCGCACCACCTGCTGCCGCCCGATCTGCTCTGCTCTGGTGCCGCTGCATTGGCCTGCTGCTGATCTCATGCAATTTGGAGAGAGGCAGCAGAGAGGATTCGGTGGAAAGAGATCAGTGGTGACTGGTGAGAGAGGAAATCAGAGAGAAGGAGATGGACACAGCACTGGTGGAAGATGCGTCGATGACAGATCTTGCTCCAAGCCTGTTATGATTTGAGAGTTATTCTGAATTGTATACATGGCTTGGAGCATCGTCATGTCCGCACCTTTCCGGAAGTCCTGCTCCTGCTTCAGTTTGCCCGCCATCACCTCCTCCGACTGCTGCAGAGTTGCGTTCGCAAATCGCAGCTCCTTCAGCTCGGTGATGTGACGCTCCCTCTCCATCTCCTTCTCTGGAAAGGCAAAGAAGTACTCGGTCAGGACGAAAACAACACGGTAAAGTCCTACAGTTCAGCAACTACTCGGGAATTACAAGGACAGGGCCTTACGATGAAGAATATGCCGATGCTCCACGATAGCGTCGTTCAAGCTCTTCTTGGCAGCGTCGCGTTGACGCTTCACCCGTTTGAGCTCTGCTTCCGCCTTCGCCGCACGACGGAGCGCCGACTCCGCGTCCTGAGCCTGCGCAAGGCGCGACTGCCGGAGCGTAGCCAATTTCTACAACCATCCGAAAAGGCGAAGAACTCAGAAAACCAATAAAGAAAAAGAAAAGATCATCAAGACAGGGGAGGAATCTAACCGCTGCAAGGCGCTGGGCGTGGTCGACAGCAATCTGAAGCTCGGCGATCACCGAGCCCTCCTTCTCCGCCGTGGCGTCGAACCCGGGGACAGTGATGGTCCCCGAGGTGTCCAACTGCTCCGGCGGATCCTCCTCCTGGGCTTCTCCCCGAGTAATGTCGCCCGCGGCTACGGGCGAAGACTGGATCACCGTGTCCACGACAGGATCCCCAGTGGCGCTCGGAGTAATCGCCGCATCGTCGGCTGCCGGCACCTCCACTACCACCTCCGGGTCACGCCCGACTGGGACCTCCGCCGTCTGCGTCGCTCCTGGCCCATCGGCCGAGTTCGTCACCTCGGGCGTAGCACCCGAGGATGACTGGCCCGCGGGTGCGGCCAAGGGAGCACTCGGGCCTCGTGGGACCTCAATTGAAGGAGCCCTCCCGCTGGCCGCCTCACCGTCCACATCGGAGGTATTGCTGAAAAAAGCACTCGGAAGTTAAACCAAGAACTCGAAGACAAATGATAACAAGAAAAAATGTGAAGACCGACAACTCACCGAGTACTCTTCACCACCGCGACTCGGGGCCGAAAGACGGGGAGCTTGGGACGCCGCTGCGACGAAGCCGCCATAAGGATTGGTCGGGTCCCCAAATCGGAGACTGACCCTGCATCCGCCGTGGCCTGCACAAGCGTCTCCGCCACCCTGCGCCGCCTCTCCTCCACCGAGACGCCCATGGCCCGGGCGTGCTCCTGCTCCTGGAACACGTCGTCGGGCACCACCTCGTCCTTCTCCTCTTCCTCTACGACGGCCGGGGAACGACGTCCCGGCTCGTCAACATCGGCGTCCGAACCCGCAGCCGGCCGCTGAGCCGGCTGCGCGTCCGATTTCTTCGCCGCCACCTTCTTCGTGCGCCTCCGCTTGGGAGGCGGCGGCACCGTACCCGCCACTGCATCCCGGACGGAGGGCGCTTCATCCGACAACGTGGCCGAGTCGTCGGCCGCCCCGTCGTCAGCAACTGCCGCCCGCCTGGAAACGCCGCCCCCACGGTTGTTCCTCTTCGCCACAGCCGCCCGGCGCTTCCGCGGACGGTCCTCCACCACCTCCTCATCCGAAGGACTCAGAGAGCCCTCCGTGTCACTCGGCGCCCATATACGGGGAGCAGGCGGCTCAACCGCCCCCTCTGCTCGAGTGCCGCCCTGAGCAGCCGGGGGCGCGTCCTCGAGAATCACCTTCCTCGGGAAGTCCTCCGGAAGTGGGGCAGCAGAGAAGTATTCGAAGGCCCGATCCTACGCAAGAGAAGACGCAAAATCAGACGGCCAACGGACGATACCAGAAATTACTCAAGAAAGAACATTCAAAAGCACTCGGAAATGCAACTTACCGGTGGTGGAGGCCTCTTCAGTGAAAAAGGGCGCGGCTGGTCCTTCTCCGACACGCGGCCGAGGAAGAACCCGCCGACGCGCGCCTTCATCTCCTCCTTTCCCACGGTGCGGTTAGCAGCCCGAGTGGGATCATCTCGGCCCGAGTACTCGTAGCTCGGGTGCTTCCGCTCCTGGATCGGCTGGATCAGCCGCCTGCTGAAGTTGCAGGCGATACCAATCGCCGTCAAACCTTGATCTTTCAGCTCCTTGATCAGCACAAGGAGCTCGTCAACCTCGTCCATCTCGGAGGCGTCAGGAAGCTCATTCCAGCAATCCTTGACCTTCGGCCGCTCTCCGGTATGGCAGGGGATCGCCGGCTCGTGGTTCCCGACGTAGAACCACTCGGCTTTCCATCCTTTATTGGAGGTGTTGAGGGCGATGTCGAAGTACTCGTCCTTCCGCCCTTGACGCAGCATGAACCCAGCGCCTCCAACCACCACCATCTTCTCCTCGCTTGGCTGAGGCTTCAGCCAGTACAGGTACCTCCACAAGTTGAAATGGGGAGAGATCCCCAGGTATGCCTCGCAGAGGTGGATGAAGACCGAGATCGCCATAATGGAGTTGGGGTTGAGGTTGATGGCCTCGATCCCGTAGTAGTGCAGCAGCCCTCGGAAGAACGCCCCCGTGGGCAAGCCGAGTCCCGCCTCGAAGAAAGGCTTGAACAGGACCAGCTCGCCGGAGTTCTCCGACGGGAACACTTCTCCTGCGCTCGGCCGCCACTCCGCCACGGCCTGAGACGGCAGGATGCTCCGCTCCACCATCTCCTCCAGCATTTCTGTGGTTACCTTCCCCCGCACCCACGCGAGGACAGGGGAAGGGATCTTGTCAGATTTGGGGACGCCAGTGAGCTTCTTCCTCCCCGCCATGGATCTAACGGCAGGGGTCTTTGATCGCATCAGCGAGATTGCGCTCCCCGTGGTGGCTGAGATCGCACAACGGACTGGCGAGCAATGGGAGCTTTGGTGGCGGCGGGGTGAAAAGCGAAGAACGGGGAAGACGGATCTGGGAATGGGAGGATTTCCCTCCGGGTCTAACCCTCACCTTTTATAGCGTGCCTTGATGCCCAAAATTACCGCGAGATAACGCGATTAGCGGGGGCGGGCGAAACGGTAAAAAGAGCCGTTGGGCGCTTCGCCTTCCGTTACACGCCGGGCGTCAACGGTAAAAAAAATGGCTCCAGAGCACTCGAGCAAAACAAAGAAGTCGGCGTGCCGCTAAGGCTCGAACAGCTCCCACGCTCGGGGGCTGGCGCCACGATCAAGCCAGTGTGCCTCTCGGGCTCGATTGGCCCCGAACCACTCGGGAGCCAACACTGCAAACCCAGTGGCGTGCCGCTAAGGCTCGAACAGCTCCCACGCTCGGGGGCTGGCGCCACGATCAAGCCAGTGTGCCTCACGGGCTCGATTGGCCCCGAACCACTCGGGAGCCAACACTGCAAACCGAGTGGCGTGCCGCTAAGGCTCGAACAGCTCCCACGCTCGGGGGCTGGCGCCGCGATTAAGTCAGTGTGCCTCACGGGCTCGATTGGCCCCGAACCACTCGGGAGCCAACACTGCAAACCGAGTGGCGTGCCGCTAAGGCTCGAACAGCTCCCACGCTCGGGGGCTGGCGCCGCGATTAAGTCAGTGTGCCTCTCGGGCTCGATTGGCTCCGAACCACTCGGAGGCCAACACTGCAGAACTGAAGGCGTACCGCTAAGGTTCGACCAGCACTCGGACTCGGGGGCTGGCGCCATATCAAAGGCAGCGTGCCATTCGGGCTCGATCAGCCCCGAAACGCTCGGGAACTGACGCTGCGAATAAATTGCGACAGACAGTGCAATCCTTTTGCA
Organism: Alloteropsis semialata; assembly: GCA_004135705.1. NCBI lineage: Eukaryota > Viridiplantae > Streptophyta > Magnoliopsida > Poales > Poaceae > Alloteropsis > Alloteropsis semialata. The sequence continues at coordinate 31,532,386 of CM014270.1, forward strand.
GGAAATACAGTTACAACGGAGCCGGACTTGCGCCGGTTACAAACATCAAACACATCAACCACCAAGATGACGGCCTGGGGCACTCGTCCCTGCGCCTAGTGCTACATCCGGAGCAAGCTCGGTTCACATGAGCTCCTCGCAAGCTCTCTTGTAGCACCACTGCAGCCGTTTACGGGACAGCACCGGTGGAGGGTTGATAGCGAATGCCTTCGGCTATCCCTTGCTCTACAAAGCATTTCACCCCACATGGCCCTCATCACATGGGAATGCGGGGGTGAACGGGACAACACTCAGACGCTGATCAACGCCTCAGGTTCTTCGCAAGCACTCTTCTAGCACCATACCATGATGACTCCACAAACTCTCCCCGGTGGATGAACCCAACAATAAGCCTCCGGCATGTTGACTGCAAGGGTCCTATATCTATTCACTCTTGGGTAGCAGCTCAGGCTCCCCGACGGGTATTTATAGCCCCTGGTCACCGGAGGACGAGAGATTTCCTCCACGATGACGAGCGCGGACTCCGCGCCACGCGTCTTCCCTCCAGCCTGAAATACACAGGTCACCCTTATCTCCTTTGGCTCCACTCGACCACGGGAGCATCCTGTGCGATCACGGGAACACTGTTCCTGACGCCGTATATCAAATGCAACACTTCTCCGCCTGCCTCCTCTTTGGCATATCTGACAAAGAAGGAATCCTCCGGGACTCGAACCTTTCGCCGAGATAAGTATCATTTGAATAACTTCGTCAATTCCGCGAGCTTTAAAACAAGTCGCTAAAGTACTCGGGAGCACACGCCTTAATCCGTGAAACCTCGACTCTTCTGTACGCCTACGCTCCTACGCGTGCACGCGGCCCAGCTCCCTGCGCTATGGACTACGGCTATCGGGGATCAGGTGCATAAACGTAACAGGCTAACTCCCCGGGGAAATTAAAAGACTTAAAAGCTGGAAACGGAGTTCATTAATATTTATATCGCCGAATGCCTTTTCCTCTCGAATTTCTACTTTGTTGCAGGGTATGGGAGACTACTCGGCGTGCTCAGCCCTCACGCTCGGGGGCTGGCGCCGGGACGACCACTCGGCGTGCTCAGCCCTCACGCTCGGGGGCTGGCGCCGGGACGACCACTCGGCGTGCTCAGCCCTCACGCTCGGGGGCTGGCGCCGGGACGACCACTCGGCGTGCACCGGCCCTCACGCTCGGGGGCTGGGCGCCGAAATTAACGTCGGATGATCTAGCCAGATGCTCCTTGACTAACCCTTGGACCGATTCCTACGGAATCGCTTCAAGGCTCGGGGGCTACGGCCAACGGACGCACCTCGCGGCGCATCCGTTGATTGTCTGACGACCTCAAAAGAAGGCTACTAACCCTTGGACCGATTCCTTCGGAATCACTTCAAGGCTCGGGGGCTACGGCCAACGGACGCACCTCGCGGCGCATCCGTTGGGAAACGGCTCTTTTCTCTCCAGTATCACGCGGTTTCGCTTCCAACTGCAGCAGGCTCGACGCTCATCAGACAGCACGACCTCGCCGACTTGTCTCTCAACCACGTACTACTCGGGGGCTTGTCGGGGGTAGACCCCAGGGGTACCCAGAAGGCGGATTGGCCCAACCAGCAAGGGGCGGCCCAATCCGAGTGCAACTGGATCGGTTTGTCAGATTGGGTGGCCCACCACTCGGGAGGCCCACCAGTCGGGCGAACCGGATGGGCGCGACGGCGCGCGCAGCAAGGAAGAAGACGGCGTATCCCGCAAGAAGCTCGGAGATCAAGATAAACTAGCCGGAATTATAGGGAAAGATATCTGTAATCGTTATAGGATCGAATCCTTGTATTTCGGGTAGGTTACGATCTCTAGCCGACTTGTAACTCAAGGCAGCCGGACTATATAAGGCGCCTTGAGACCCCCCTCCAGAACACGACATTACAACATCTATGAAACCTAGGACAGAACCCAACTACGGAGATCCTTCAGGAACTTCATACACAGCAATACAATCACCTCCAACACAGGACGTAGGGTATTACGTCATCTCGACGGCCCGAACCTGTTCAATCCTTGCGTCTTGTGTTACCATCGACTTCTGATCCTCGATCTGTCCCTCAACAAATCAACCACGTAGGCTACCCTGTGTGGACTGCCGGGTCCAAACATCCGACAGTCTCTGTATCTTTCAAGAGCAAACCAGAATTTAAACCAATTTCTACCACACTTTTCTACACCTGAATTTGATAGAACCTTATTCCTTGAGTTTAAACTACACCTTTATTGCCTTATTTTCTTATTTCTGTTGGATTTTTTTGACTGCACATATCTGCTGCTGTGTTCTTGACTACTGCGGTTTTACTTTAGCCTATGGAATGCAAAGAGATATCTGCATATTGATTATGCTTCATCATATGGCTCGGTGTATAGTCACTATTCAATGGGAGATATAATAATTGCCAAGTGCAAAAGGTTTGATTAATAGTTTTGTTGTCTGGAGCAACGCACGACACTTAGCTATTTAATTGTTATATGCTTTTAGCAGTTTCATTTAAAAATACAGAATAATCAAACCTAGGGAGTGCTGATCATGTTTTCACTTTGGTGTGTTTTGTGTTAATTAAATATATGGGAGAAGCAAATTAAGGTTGTTCACATTATATAGGACTGCAAGGTTTTGTGCTTGATGCATGAGTTGAAGAAATCTTTTAATACTGGGGTAGTGTATCTACACAACCCCTGCAGTTTGTCCCATGCATTCGATCTGGTAGTTTTGCTGATATTGGACCTAGGTGGTACATGTAAGATGAACATATTGAATAGATGATCTTTCTGGTTACCTTGGCTCACTATTGACTGCACTGTACATTCCTGAAGGGCAGTTTGGTTGGGTAATTATAATCTTTCATGTAAATTTCTGATTCCAATTCAACTGTTTGTGCTTTTGCTTTTTAGGTTTTTGACAAGCATGGGGTTCAGATGCAACTGCCTACATGAAAAAGCACAGATTGTTCTCTGAGGACGCTGGATTCTCACAAGCATCACATGATGATGACGCTAGATTCCCACGAGCACAGTTTGGTCCTGCCCTGCATCGACATGTCATTGGAAATTTGTTGCCTAATTTGGTGGAGGCTTCATCTGTAATTTACGGTAATTGATTTTTCAAAGATTGTGCTATCTATGACCTTCGAAATTTTTATGTGTTAATCCATTCAATCGACAGGATGGCCAAACAATGAGACGTCATTTTGTGACAGATGTATTGTCGTTTGAAGCAAATATCTCTACATGAAATTACTACCGTATGATATAAAAGAATACCTTAGCCAGATAAAAAAATATGAAATAAAATAGAATTGTTAGTCGGATAGTTTCAATCATGTTAATACAATTTTATTTGTTTTCGAGAGAACTAAAGTACTGGTTGAACTTTTTTAAATTATTGATGATTTGTTTGAGTCATATTATCCAAGTCATTCATATTATTGTGTATTCGCTTGAATTATAAAATATGTGTGTGCGCCTGTCACACATATTTGATGATCTAAATAAGCATGTTTTTTGTCGCGCCAATTTTATGGCTTGTACAACTTTGTTTCCTTCCCGTAGCAACGCCGGCGTGCTGGTAGTTCTATTCAGGTGGAATAGGATCATATGCTATTCTCATGAGGCTGATCACACATCTATAGGTGAAATAAGCTACATTGACTTGAGCTATCTAGATTTGAATGTTGTAAACAAATCCTTAAAAATGGTTCGATGCATGATAAGGTGTTTTTTTAGATTTAACTTAACACACATCAAAGTGCATACTCTATTGACTTTTAAGAAAATTATCACAACTTCCATACTTTTCTTGTAATGTCATTGCAAAGTATCCATGCTTTCAGATATATTATCTATCACCAAGTAATTATTCTCTTTGTTATTTGAGGTTGTTATAATAGTACACATCTGATCATATGCCTTAATAATTTGTGCTAGAGATTGGGATGCTTAAAAATGTGATAATATTGTAAGGATACAAGTTTCCTATTGTATCCTTTCAGAACTTATTATAATTTATAAAATCTGATGGTTCCTCTGTTATTTCTTCAAGTGAGCAGAGAATGTGAGGTTTCGGTTACAGTTCTATAGTTGCAAAATTGAGTTTAGTTTCAGTGCTTCTTATTGACCCTTGCTGCACCACATTTGCTTAGGTGCAGTAGAGAATTCAGGGATACAGAAGCTTAAGTTGCTTAATAGTGTTTTAAGAGAATTTTATGGCATTAAACATGAAATTGTCTTGGAAAGAAGCTCAAATATAAACTGGCTCTCTATCTTCAGATATTGGTGAGGATAAACCCTGCACTTTTTAGAACCACTTGTGGGGAGTGGGATGAAAACGGAGAGCAAGTGCTTTCCTTGTAGGTAAATAATATTCTTCTAACTAAAGAGAGCTCAAATATGTGTTAAAACATAACATTACTTTCCTTACTACCATTTTCTGCCACTGTAGTCAGTCATGGGATACATCTGGCCTAATTTTAGTTGATGCCTTCATGTACTTTTAGTAGAATCTGTTATTTAGTATAAAAACAGGCAGTTTTTTAGTTTATTAGCAACTACATTATCTTCTCATACAGTCATTTGGAGTGAATCTTCAGTAGGTTTAGTGGAATGATGTGAGTTGTTCAGATAAGATCTGGCATGCCAATTGTCTGTGTGGCAGATAACAGCTTATTTTCTCTACAACTGCTGAAGTGTTTTTTTTTCAACAAAAGTCTGCATTTTTGCAGCTCAGAATGGGTATGATGAATAATTAATGTGTTTCTCTCCCTATAGCAACATGTGGGGACGGTCGGACGGACTCAATATAAGCCATCTAGAATAAATGGTTAGTCCAGATGCATCTACAACGAGTTAGAAAAAAAATACTTCAAACGTTGTTTCATGTAATATGTTTTTCATTCCCTTTATCTGCCTTTAATTTAGTTTTTAGATGTTAAAAATTTGCATAAAAATAATAATTCGCTCCGTGTCCACTAGCCGTGCTGATCTTGGGTGTGAAATGTCTCTGATGGTGAGAAAAGTCTTGTGCATTGCATAAAACTTATGTCTACCAATTATCTTGGTAAATAATAGTGGATTTAATGACAAGTAAGGTGTTTCTACAGGCAGTTAGTTCAGGATTTTAAGAGGGAAATTTGCACTTCTTTTCTAATGTGCGTCTTTGAATGAAACTACATGTCATTGTTGGTATTTTTGTCCATGCAATATTATACACTGTCACCTCTTTGTGCCCTTCCATGATCATGTCTACAGCAACAAATATATCATCTATATGTAATAAAAATTTTAGAACATGGATCAAAACTCGGCACCCATGTACAGGTCTCTCGAGCCATTGTTTGGCAGCTTATTGTGCAAATTCGAGTCAAAATAGAGTTGTGGACCCTCAAAATTTTTGTTAGAAGGTAATTTGAATGACTCGGTCTAATTCATAGGTCTACATGAAGCTATTGACTATGCCATTAATCTAAGGCCATTTAGATTGGCAGAAGTTTAATAGTGAATCAAATTGTTATTGTATCAACACTAGGTTCATGCCCGCGCGTTGCTAGTAAGAAAAAAATATATTTAAAACAAATATGGAGCATAAACAAATACGAAGCATAAAAAACACGATGATCTTAGAAACAAAAATTGTTATTGTAAAACCAAAAGTTTTGGTCCAGATACATTTCATGGTATCTATGCAGACAAAAAACTATGCACTCTTGTGGCATTAAGTATAATTGAGACACAAAGGAAATAGGAGAAATTGATGGCAATGCACAGTTTTTTTTATAAAAATCACAAGTTCTGCAAGCAAAATCAAAGATTAAAAAACATCCATCCGGATCGTTCCTTTGCGGGCGACCGAGAAGTTGCCTCGCCCATGATGCTGCCGACCAGGCTGTGGCCTAGCCCTCACGGCGGCCAGCCGGGTGGTACTGGCCACGCCCTTGCATCGGCCGACCGGGACAGTCTACGGCCGACTGTGGAGATGGCCGCGGCGTGGCTGGCTGTTGCTGTGGCCGACAAGGGAGATGGCCGGTGCGGCGTCGAAAGAAAGAGCTGGCGAAGGAAGGAGATCACGTGAGGGGCGTCGTGAGGGTTATCGTTAGGAAGGGGGGGGCGTAGTGATGGAGGATCGGTGGGGAGGAGGGCGTGTGGGTGATCCAACGATGGAAAAAGAAAATTCTTGCGGACTATCGGATTCGACGAAGGAAAACGGCACAGACAGAGGCTCGCTCGCGCGCCGTACGAAGGGGAGGCGGACGCTCGTGCGGAAAGTATGATGGGAGGGGAAAAAGTCGCAGGAAAAATTTGTCTACACTTTCTTCTTTTTAGTTGCAGAGATATAGGATTTTTTTCTATAAACAACTTAAAGTAGCTAACATTTGGTACCTATCATGTGAGACGATGTGGTAAAAAGCAACGTGCGGCTTGAAGGACATAATCGATTGTGGATTTTGTTATCCATCATTTTCCATAGTAATGAAAATGCTCTTGGCTCGACATAGTTTGATTTATTCGTCTCTAACCAAATTTGTATTGGGTTGTTTGTAAGTAAATAGTACATGATCAAGCTCGTGAGGACATAATTTCTTTTTTATCAAGGAAAAGAATCCAGGGTTAGTGAAAACTAATTAATTAGGCCAACTTTGTCAGTCTATCCTTAATATAGAAATCAAAAGGTTAAAATAAGAAAAAAGTCCAATTTAAAAGATTGGAAAAACTTTTTCCATAGAATATGAAGTGATAATGCACTAATTTATGTTTCTTTGATGAAGTTGGCATCATGCAGAAACCATTTTTCAAGTCACTATTTTCACAGCCAATTTTTTGAAAGTGGCGCAGAAAATATTTTCACAGTCGGTTTTTCTAGTGCTGCGGCTGGGAAAGGAAAAACCGGCTGTGATAGGTGGTTTTCATAGCCGGTTTTTTAGCCGAACCGGCTGTGAAAAGGACTAGGTTTTCACAGCCGGTTCGGCTAAAAAACCGGCTGTGAAAACCACCTATCACAGCCGGTTTTATACCTGACAAAACCTGACATTTGCAGGCTTTTTTCACAGCCGGTTTTTAAGAAAAACCGGCTGTGATAATGCATTTTCACAGCCGGTTTTCTTTAGCCGACTGTGGAAATGTGTTTTCACAGCCGGTTTTTCTTAAAAACCGACTATGAAAATGGCGCACCCATAACTATTTTTATGTATTACTTCACAATGGTGCACTAGAAAAGAAAAAAGAAAAATATATTTAATGGTGTTTTTATGTATGTTAATTGCTATTTATTTGATCCTTTTTATTTGGCTTGTTTTCTTCCATTTAAGTAGAGAATTGAATTATCCCTAGCAAACATTTGAAATTTTAAGAGGATGGATTCGTGAATTTTAAGAGCAAACATATGCCAAATTTTAATTGAATTTGTAAAAAAAAGGTCAAATTTAAATTTTGAAAGTAACCCAAACAAATTCGGATGAAAAATTTACCAACATCAAAATTGTAGGTCTCAAAGAGTTCTACAAGTCTGTTGTTGACAAGTTTTTGATTTGGAATCATTTACTCCCCCAAAATTCGATTTGAAGTACTAGTATATAGAAGTCCTCCCAAGTCCCAAACCCATATGAACAGGACAATTTTTCTTTTTAATCTCCGCCCAAACCTTCTAACTAGTCTTTCTCCCTCATATGAACTTCAAAATAGCTCCTTTTTTTCCTAAAAATTCCTAAAATCATGCTCTATCAAGTTATGAAACTTAATAATGCTACTATTTTGAAAAAAAATCTCGTGTGAGTCTGTTTGAACAAGCCAATTTTTGAATTTCAAAAATGACAACTAGAAGCAAGTTTTTTGAACACTAAATGAAGTCAAATGAAAAAGTGATGAATACCAAAGATTCATAAATCATCAAGATCTACAAACTTCATTTAGGTCATTACTCCATTTGACAAAGTTTGAACAATCCAATTTTTGAATTTCAAAAAATAGTATCTAGATTCAAGTTTTTGGAACATTAAATGATGTCAAATGAAAAGGTAATGAATACCAAAGATTCATAACTCATCAAGATCTACAAACTTTATATAGGTCATTTTTTCACTTGATAAAGTGGTTACAACATGTAGTACAAATTTGACAAACACCTAACATAGTTCTATATGTGCTACAAAGTGGTTTGTCAAATTTGTACTACATGTTGTAACCACTTTGTCAAGTGAAAAAATGACCTATATAAAGTTTGTAGATCTTGATGAGTTATGAATCTTTGGTATTCATGACTTTTTCATTTGACATCATTTAGTGTTCCAAAAACTTGAATCTAGATACCATTTTTTGAAATTCAAAAATTAGATTGTTCAAACTTTGTCAATGGAGTAATGACCTATGTAAATTTTGTAGATCTTGATGAGTTAAGAATCTTTGGTATTCATGACTTTTTCATTTGACATCATTTAGTATTCCAAAAACTTAAATCTAGACACCATTTTTAGGTATTATTGTCATATACTCATTCTAAGATCAACTCATTCTAAGAGTCATATACTGCACATTGTTCACTAAGTGAAACGTACTCTCTATACTCACATAGGACTTAACGCCTTCTTTCACGTTTGAGTAGCGATACAACTTTTTGTGCTCACAGATGAAGTCTACTATTTTTCTAATGTGTAACTAAGCATGTAAGATGCCCCGGTGGAGTTTCGGTTTTTTTGATAACGTTTTAGGCATTATTATCATTATTTTGTAACAAAGTTGCAACTAGAAGTTCGAATTAGACCTAGAAAACATTTGAAATTTTCATCTATTTTCAGGATACGAGCTACAATTTCACATATATACTTAAAAAATAATTTTTTGAAATTTTTTATGTATTAATTGAGATACATGTAGTTCAAATTATAATTACTTTCAATAATCTCGTAGAAATTCATTTAAACTATTAAAAATTGTAAATAGGTTGGAAAATTATTGAAACTTTTAAGGTACCACTGTTATGCAGTATTATACATATAAAAAATACGAGCCTACTTCGTAACAAACGTGGGCCGTAACATGATTCACCAAACTGAGGCCCAACAGCATACGAGCCTGTCGAACCCGATCTCACCGTCCGGCTGCATCCGCCCGCATCCTAGCCGTCCGTTCATCCGACCAGCCTCTCGTCGCTAGGGTTTTAGCCCGTATAAGAGCCCCCTCGCCACACCCGAACCTCCGCCTCCGCCGCCTCGCGCTTCGCCTTCTCGCTTCCTCCCCATCCCCCGGTGCGCCCCGATCCGAAGGTGCGCCCCCTCGCCGGCGAAAGTTTCCCGCTGGTTTTCCTGTTCCTTCCCTCGCTCATCTCGCCTCACGTTTGCGTGTTTGTTTGCCGGTGATCGATGGTGGAGCAGAGATGGCGGTGCCGCTGCTGACGAAGAAGATCGTGAAGAAGCGGGTCAAGCAGTTCAAGAGGCCCCACCTCGACCGCTACAAGTGCCTCAAGGTGCGAAGCTTTTAACCCCTTCTGATTGATCCTTGAAATGGAATCTCTGCCCTTATGCTGCGTCTTAGCGGCCGGATCCGTGTGCTTGGTTGAGTTGCCTCGGTAGCATGTGTGTTCGTTCAGCACCTGCTGGATGGATGCATTCCTTATCCATTGTTGTGTTGTTTATGATTACTTGCGCTCATTTGATTCTATCTAGATCCACTCTTGGTATGATTTAAGTAGATCAGATTTAGCAGTTTACTGAAATAGCATGGGATACTTGTTCTATATTCCTAGTAAGTTTTAGAAACCAGTGGTACAGTGCTCTAACAGAAGCATTGAACTGGCTAAATCTGTTTGTTTTGTTGATGAAGTGTATGTTGCGTATTTGGGCTCCCATGGTTATTCATTTAGCAGCATGACATGGATATTGGCCTGAGATGGACATTTAATTTTTTTCCATGTGCAATCAAATTTGCCCATATGCTTCATGCTGTGGACTAGTTTTATCACTGGGACAGAGATAGATAAGAAATGCGTTTTTTACCTTAATGTATATGCTTAAAAGCCTTTATATCCCCATAATTGTGTGCCTTTTCGTGCTGCTTTGCTCATTGACCTGTCCTGCACAATGAAATCTCTTCTGGAAGTGTTATCTTTTGAATTTCTTTTGACTACAGCTTTCAATGCTGAAGTATTGTATTTTGTGGTTTCCATTTTACGGTGGTTTAGAGACTACCAGACTGATCTTTTGACTGAATATGTGATTGTTGTCATGTTGGATACTGAATACGGTATAACAATTTGTTCTTTCCATTTAGCTATCTTCTATTTTGTATATTGAATCTCATGGATATAGTGGTTCAAGGTTTTTAAAGTCTAAGCCTATTTAAATTGTTAGCAATTTTGATTATTGTATGGTGCTAACTCTATAGACCTTCCTGGCTCTAGCCCAAATGATACCATTTACTTTATGCTATTCAAAGAGCTTTTTTCTCAATGTTGAAGTTGGGATGGCTGTGTTCCGTGTTTATGACTCCACTTATTGGTGTGTTACTGTCCCTATTTAGTGTGATTTCTTTAATACATGTATTTTCATTAATACGTTCCTTCTAATTATATGTTATATCTCTATGCTAGATGGCATGTTTGCAAGGACTAATTTCCATCATTATTCTCTCTGCAGCCAAGCTGGCGCAGGCCAAATAGTGACACAAAGGTGCACCTTCAGGCATGTGTGATTGCTTATAGTAGCGTGTATTAGGAGAAAATGTTTACAGTCCTTGTTCATGTCAGTAAGCATAATAAATCATGCATTAGTGGCTGAGTAGATTATTAGTAGCATTGTATATGCTAGTGTGCTCTGTTTGTGCAGGTGAGATTATGTGAGTTATATGTGTATTTGTGAATGCAGCGAATTATATATGCATTCTGTGATTTATAGAAAAATTCTGTGAATTATATATGAATTTCAGATTTGATTTTTTTTGTGATGAATTGTGAATGCATTATATATTTGTGAATTATTGTGCTGTGAAAATTGAGACATTTTAATTATTTTTTTTATTCTGGAAAAACATATCACAGCCGGTTCAAACCGGCTGTGAAAAAGAGTTTCACAGCCGGTTTTGATTTGCAGAAAACCGGCTGTGAAAATGCCCTTTCACAGCCGGTTTTGGTTGAAAGAAAATCGGCTGTGAAAAGGCACTTTCACAGCCGGTTTTTTAACGCCTGACGCAGCAGGTTTCGAAGGTTCAAAACCGGCTGTGAAACTGATTTTCACAGCCGGTTCATAACGTAAACCGGCTGTGAAAATCGATTTTCACAGCCGGTTAAAAACCGACTGTGAAAATGAGATTATCAGCGCCACTTAACCAGCGCCACTTTTGAAAACCGCCTGTGATGTGGGCAACCGAACCGCCTGTGATGCTCCTGCTGTAGTAGTGATGGTCCGGACTTAATTGTATGCAGACTTCCTATGTTTTTTTTATTCTTTTTCTATTGCATGTTAATTTGGTTGTATTCATGATTTTTTTCCAAAATATGGCACGTGCAGTTTGCAAAAAACTTCGGATTTGTTCAATATTGTATCGAGCTAACTTGTTCACCATGTTTTTTTGAATGAAAAGACACGAGATTGTGTCACCATGTTTTGTTGAGATGCATATACAGATGATATGTAGAGCTAACTTGCACTGATACAGAGATGGAGAGTACCGGTTTTTTTAACTATATTTTCATATGTTACAAAATATCAGTTTGGTCTTAATTATATATCGGCATTAATTGATGTTACAAAATAAGTATGCGATTTCCATCGATGTGTTCAGTTTCATGGATGAAAATTCTGAGATATAGATGATAAACAGGACTTAAGTAAAGGACTAAAATTGTTCCTTTAAAAATTGTTATTGCTTTTCTATCTTTCCCACTGGACCTTATTATTGATTTTTATATCTTTCGATAGTATAAAAAAGGTTGTTCAATTATATCAAAATTTCATTTATTATCGTATCAACATATAGCACGCGCGTGGCGCGCGGGCATTGCTGCTAGTATTCCAAATTTACCGCTTCTCGTATGCCACGATCAGTTTTGCTATGTTACTTCACCAAAACTTGGCTACTTTTAACACTGGGAACAAATTAAACATTTTTCCAGGTCGGACAGTTCTTGTATTGCTCCCAACCTTTGTTTTTTTGCGGGTAAAAGGGAGCTTCATTAACTAGGCAGAATCACAATCGTTTTTGATTAGATCACAAACGCACGCAGGCGCTGTACCTAACCAGACAGCAGTATGAATGTTTCTCCTAGCAAGATGAGCTAACTCATTAGCAACTGAATTGCACTCCCTATCTACCTTAGCTACTCTCCAATCTTCTAGTAGCTGAGCATATTCCTTGGCTTCAGCAACAAGGAAGCCGATCTCTGATCTGTCATCTGAACTCTGCAATGCCTTGACAAGCCTGGAGCAATCAGATTCTAGGATCGCCCTGCCCTGTGCCCACTGCGATGCCATTCGGAGGCCCTCGACGCAAGCGCGAGCTTCAGCTTCTGGAGCATCTACACAGCGAAACAAAACTCTCCAAGCTGTTAGTATAACATGCCCTGAACTATCTCTAATGATCACTCCTGCTCCAGCCTCTCCAGTGGACGGTACAAAGGATCCATCCACATTTATTTTCACCCATCCATCAGGTGGAGGAACCCAGGAGGAGGTTGGTTGCTTTTTTCTCTTATGCTTCTTTTCCTTGCCTTTGTCGGATTGTCTACAGGAGCTTTTCCCTTTTTCAGTTTCCATGTCTATCTCTCGGCATTGTAACAATGTAGTCTGCAAAGCTAACAAGGAATACTCTGCGTCAAGGATATCTGTATGTCCAGACTGATGGATTATATTATTGTGTACTGACCAGGTTTTCCACAATAGTAGCTTGACAAGGTCTTTCTGTTGATCACTGCATCTATCCAGGAGCACTAGTAACCAATCAGGACCTGTATAGGCAAAATCTTCCTCTTGAGGCAACTGCCAGTGACGTCTCATAGCTTTGCGTAGACCCACCGCTAATGGGCAGATCACGGTAGCATGATAACCTGACTCCGTTTCCCGACCGCATAGAGAACAGACCGCACTTGATTCAAGCTTCCTGATAAATTTTGCATGCCTTGTTGGGAGAACATCTCTGCATAGTTTCCAGATAAAAATGTTAACCTTAGGGGGAACTGCACCTGACCAGACATTGGTCCAGATTTTCCTATCCCCTTCTGGTGATACACTAGATGCTTGATCAGTTTGCATACTTTGACACCTCAACGCCAAGTTGTAAGCGCTTCTTACACTGAATATCCCCGACTTTTCCATGTGCCAAGCTATAAAATCATCACACCTCCTTGATGGTAATTTGATTGAAGCAATTGCGTCAACATCAATTGGGTTAAAGATCCCAGCAATTCTATTCATATCCCAATCTCTCCCATTACTATCCAAGAGCTCAGACACCCAGTTGAATCTGCATCTCCCTTTTTTAGTAATGACTTTTAAGGAATAATTCCTTGGAATCCAAGGATCCCTCCAAATACGTACTTGTGTGCCACTACCAATTCTCCAAATAATACCTTTTTTAAGCAGATCCAAACCATGCAAAATGGATTGCCATGTAAAGGAAGAGTTGGAGCTAAAAGCTGTATCAACCAGGGAACCTCGAGGGTAGTACTTAGCTTTCAATAATCGTGCGCATAAACTGTCAGGCAATTCTATCAGCCTCCAGGCCTGCCTAGCCAGCATGGCTTGGTTAAAAAGTCGCAAGTCCTTGAAGCCCAGGCCTCCACGACACTTCTTCAGAATTAATTCTTTCCAGGCTATCCATGCCGTCTTTTTCTTTCCATGCTCTGCACCCCACCAAAAATTCCTAATGATGCTTGTCATATCATCACACAATCCTAGAGGAAGCTTGAACACACTCATAATGTATGTTGGGAGAGCTTGAGCAACTGCCTTTATAAGAGTTTCCTTTGCCGCTGCAGATAGGAATTTTTCAGAGTAGTCCTGTAACCTCTTGCTTAATTTTTCCTTTAATGGCTGAAAACGCTCGCCCTTCAATCTACCATTAGGAGTAGGTAGTCCTAGATATTTTGCATCAAACACCGTTCTTTCCACCTCAAGAATCTGTTTAACCTGGTCTTGGACTGGTTGCTGTACATTTCCATTAAACATTATAGAGCACTTGGCTGGGTTGATCAGTTGTCCAGTGCACTTGGCATATGTATCTAGGATCACTTTGACTTCAGTAGCTTGTTCAACATTTGCTTTAAAGAACAGCAAGGTGTCATCGGCAAAGAGCAGATGGGAGATGCCAGGGGCACCTCTACATATTTTCAAATCATGAATAGTACCTTCCTGAACTTTCCTATTCATCAGTGTAGACAACCCATCAGCAATAAAAAGAAACAAATAAGGCGACAAAGGATCACCTTGGCGAAGACCACGTGTTGGAGAAAACGGCTCCGACATGGTGCCGTTGAAGCGTACAGAGTAGCGAACCGAGGTGACACATGTCATGACTCGGTCTACCCAAGATCGTTGAAAGCCCAGCTTCAGTAAAACGTTGTTTAGAAATCTCCAATCCACTCGATCATACGCCTTGGCGAGATCCAATTTGTAAGCACAAAATTTGCTCCTTTCATCTGCATTTGAGTTTATAGCATGCAAGCATTCAAAAGCAATTAAGGCATTATCTGTAATTAGTCTCCCTGGAATAAAGGCACTTTGATTGGGCGAAATAATATCCTGAAGGAGAGGTCTTAGCCTGTTTACAATGCACTTAGAAACAACTTTATAAATCACATTACATAAACTTATCGGTCTGAAGTCTTTTAGAGATTCTGGGTATGGTACCTTGGGAATTAGAACAATGCATGTATCATTCACACCTGTAGGCATATATCCAGATTCAAAGAATTCCTGGACTGCTTTAACGATATCATCTTTCATCACCGCCCAGTTCCTCTGGAAAAAACGTGCCGGCAGGCCGTCTGGCCCTGGTGCCTTGAGGGGCCCTATCTGAAACATGGCATCGCCTATTTCCTGTGCAGAAAATGGCTTGCATAGCTCCTGATTAGTAGCATCAGAGATAACTGGGTTAAAGAGACTTACAATTTCGTCAGGGATAACTCCATCGTCCTTCTTAAAAAGTTCAGAGAAATAGCTAGAAACCATTTGTTGCATTTCTTTATGATCCGACGCCCAGCTGCCATCTGCTCGTATAAGCTTCTTGATGTGGTTCTTCTTTGCCCTCCATCTCGCCCTTCGATGAAAATATTTTGTATTTCGATCCCCTTCCTTGAGCCAAGATACCCTGGAACGTTGCAGCCATAACATCTCCTCTCGATACAATAGTTCATCAAGCTCCCGTTTTTTTTGTAAGATTTCAGCTCGCAGATGTATTGAGTCCCTTTTTTCTAGCCCTTCTAGCTCCTTACGCAGATCTGCCAGTTGTTTAGAAACATTTCTAAAATTTTCTTTGCTCCAGGATTTGAGTTTCCTAGTGACTCCTTTCAGCGCTTCTGCAATTGCACCTAAATCACTGCCTGGGTGTCGATTTTTCCACGCTGTTTCTATGACCATACCCAGATTGTCATGTCTCTCCCACATGATTTCATATCTGAAAAAACTCTCCCTACCCTGCCGTGATTGCTCAGCTCTTATAGTTAGCAGCAGCAATTTATGATCTGATCTTGATGAGGTAATATGTTGAATATGCGTACTGGGAAAGCGATCTACCCATTCAGTATTTGCAACTCCTCTGTCTAATCTTACCCTGACATTCCTGTGCCCTCCTTGATTATTGTTGTATGTCCAGGGAAGTCCAGAGAAACCTAGATCATGAAGATCACAATGACTCAGTACTTCCCGAAAATCAAACATCTGGCGCTCCAGTCGTGGTGTTTCTGAAAAGTGTTCATACTGCCACATGGCTTCATTAAAGTCACCTATAAGCAACCATGGCCCTAGCCACTGACCACACAACGATCGCATCAAATCCCACATGTCTTTCCTATTTTCTACACGAGGCTCACCATAAACAAAAGTAGCCCTCCAAGGGGCTTCATCTGGATCTTCATTTATCAGGACATCAATATATCGCTCCCCTTGGGAAAGCAAGGATACAATGACTGAATCATCCCAGTAAAGAGCGAGACCACCACTTAAGCCAACACTACTAACTGCCAGACTATTATGAAAACCTAACCTCCAACGTAAATTATTACTTCTATTAGCACACATCCTAGTCTCTGATAAGAAAACAATTTTGGGTTTATGTAGCTTAACTAAGCCACACAATTCTTGAACTGTCCGGGAGTTCCCCAACCCCCGGCAGTTCCAAGCTAAAGCATTCATTGTGCCTGACGGGGCTCATCATGAGCACCCGTCAGGGTCGTCTGCGAGGGCGATGATAACTTGCAACGTTTTGCCGGTGAAGCACCAGCTGGTAACGTTGCCGCCGCATCCCCTGCACCATCTCCTTCTCCTGTCTTCATCAACCGTTCGTGCATGCTGATCTTCTTCCCCGTATCCTCCTTAACACTCCCCGAGATATAGCTTGAGTCCACGAACGAGTCTATCCCAGAGACTTTCTCACGATCCATCTGAGTTGGTGGAACTATCTGGACAGGTTGTGGATCATCCACCACCATGTTAGCCACTCCATTGGCCAAATCATCCGGAGTTGCCGCAGGTACCCCTGCATGGGAATAGCCTGCAGCTCCAGAATGCTGTGCCTCTTCTCCTCTTCCACCGTCCTCCTCCCTTCCTCTTCGCTGGCCACTCTTTGAAAAATCGCGACCAGGGGGTATATTAGAGTAGCTTGCTCCTGACAGGACTTTCTCCTTCTGTGCTCCACTAAAATTGAGACCCTTCTTCACATTGGAATCTGCCGCCGGGATTGTTATACGCCGTCCCACCTCCCTCTTCTGTGGCGAGCAACGCAAGGATGCGCCGAAACGCACTCCACCTTCAGCTCCCCCCTCCTCCGGGCATTCTCTCTGCGCATGACCAATCCGCCCACATCCAAAGCAGAAGTGTGGGATGTTTTCATATCTCAGCATAAATTCCATAACACCTCTTCCCCGCACCTTTACTTGCACCTTATGCATGATAGCTTTTTCAAGGGGGAAATCAACTTTCACCCTTTTGTAGTTCATCCTTGCCTCTCCTATCTCCAGCACCTTCCCAACCTTCGAACCGAGCACTTGCACAAACCCATCTGTAAGCATGGCCACAGGAACATCATAGATCCGAATCCATAAACCAATAGATTCAATTCTAATCTCTGACAGCCTCTGCAAGCCATCATAGGGAACAAAAATAATGGCATCCCCTTTGTGTTTCCAAGGACCTCCATTGATCGCTTTCTTCCACAGCCACTCAGCATCAAATTCTACCAAAAATCTATTTTCATCTAGTTCTCGAGCTGGCACAGGCAGCTGTCTACCCCATGCCTTGCTCAACTCACTGAAGAGCACCCAGGTCTTGAAAGCTTGCCCCGAATAAAATCGCGCCACCGCCATCCAGCGCTGCGCCTGTGTAGCTTGGGCATCCTCCTCGAAGACGTATTCGTCTTCATCTGCTTCATCCTCAGCGGATTGGTTCCCAACGAGAACCAAGCGCCGGTCTGAGTTTTCCACCGGCGACGGTGGTGGATCCCCAGCGCCCGCCTCCGCAGTCTTCTCCTCCTTCCCACCAGTATTCTGCATCATCTCCGTAGCTTTCCCATCAGCGGCAACAACACCGCGAACATCCGACGAATCATGGACCGAGCTCGCCATTGTGCCAAAAAACCGAAACCCTAGACCCACGTGCCGCGGTTCCGGCTTCGGGTGGGCAACTTCCTCACCGGAAGTCCCTGATCACCCCCACCGAGAACGTACAGCGAGCGTGAAAACCCTAGGTCACGGTTGGCGCAGCGACGACGAGTTCGACACGAGAACAGATGCAAAAATCCAAACCCTAGTTCGGCACCAGGGTTTAAATCTCCAAACAGAAGGGCTGCTAGACGTATCCAACCAGGAAACCTGATTTGTCACGACCAGCTCTCCACACGCCAATTCTGAACCTTTACGATCCTGGTTCCACCGCACCACGAGGCCAGTGAAGGATAGATGAACTTCTCCCTGGACAAACCTAAAAGGTTCCCGGGAAAGCAAGCCGGCGGCCGAAGCCCCGGTATCCTGCCCGACGAAGACGCCGGCAGACAGGCCTCGCCGTCGGTGAGGCTAGATCTCAGCGAGAGACAACTCGAGACCGGCGGCGTCGCCCACAGATCGCCAGATCGCCCGCATTTTCCGGAGCTAGATAATGGAGGTTTTCCCACTCGACACTGCTTGTATGGTCATGTAGGCCCCAACCTTTGTTCTAATCGCAGCATATTGAGTTGGTAGATTGAATCGAGGTTTGTGATCTCGAAACATGATTTTTTAGACTCGATAACTATTTGTGTTTCTCCGTGTCCTTTGCCACAATTGGAAATAACAATATGTAACTAACCCGATTTCGGTTTTTCATGGTTTTTTTAATCTTTTTTCCATGGAAATAGGTAGCTCTATAGTTAGGGCATCACTAGTGTAAGGATGTCATTATAGGTCATAAAAACATGGTGATATGCCCAAGGATGTCATTATTGGATTGGAAAAAAATTCGAGAACTGCAAAACCAACTTTCCAATAATTATGAAAAAATATTAGAACATCCCATTAACTGATTATTGAGAAATACGTAGAAAAACTGTTGGAGATGCTCTTAGAGCACCAACAATGTTTACTACTGAACCACGTAGTAAGGGTGGGTCTGGTCTCTGGTGTCAGCCGGTGTTAGTTTTTGCAAAAGCTAGGCCCCACCAGTCCAATAAACAAAGTGCACACATCAAATCGAAATTTCTTTTAGAGTTCAAAATTTGTCCCACAAAAAATGAATTTATAGTATTAGGACCATCTAGGTTTAATTGCATGCACATTTAATCAACTTTTTTAAAAATATCCAACGTACATGCACATTTAAATTGCTTGGGCTTTTCCATTTACAAGGTGTATTTGCATTTAATTGCTTAGTTTATTCTCTTTTCAAGGCTTGATTCATGAAATTGCGTGTAGAATTAAAGGTTTTAATTAGGGGCACCATTGTTATTTCTCATGACTACTAATATGTCTGAAAAATTCTAAAAGAGCACTTATTTTGGTACAGAGGGAGTAGTGTTTTTCTCATGACTACTAATATGTCTGAAAAATTCTAAAAGAGCACTTATTTTGGTACAGAGGGAGTAGTGTTTTACTGATTTCACAACGGTTATTGCCTAATAGTTGAAGTGAATTTATTACATATTACCTTTCTGAGCACATTGTAGCTACTCTTAATGGCATTTAAAGATGGCGTCCACTTGAGAACAAGCATTATTACTTGGTGGATGGTCAGCGGAGGTTATTGTTTATCCACAAAGGATCAAACCTATGTTTGATGTTTTTTATCTCACTGATACTGTTAATTATTTATTCATGAGTAGCCACCATATTTTCATTAACAAAGTACCATTTTATTCATCTCAGGATTCAATAGCCTAATTTTCGTAATTGTTCATAAATGTCAGTGCATGCATTTATGCTGTAAAGTGTATGTGAGTGTCTACGTCAATATTGTGTTTTAAAAAACAAAGGTGGGATCCACATGTAAATAAGAACATTAAAAGGACAAATAAACCTTTTCCCTCTCTCGCCTCATCCATTGCTCTAGCTCTTCCTAACACACCTCAAAGACACCCACCCTCATTTGATCCTATGCCCCGACCACCATTTGGACTCATCTCCGACCACCTCCCTCCAAATGGGTATATCCAATGTACCTAGGTCCGGTAGGTTGGATCCAATGGTTCCCAAAGTGGAGAGATGAGCACCTTTCAAATTAAAAGCATAGAAACAAAAGGGGATGCCTCTAGATCTTCATGGTTTCCTACTACTTACCATGTGTCTCTATATAAATTTGGGTCACTTCGTTGGTGCGGTGTGTCAAGAGAAAGGGGTATGGTGTCAGCTTCATTGACAAAGAAGAGGACTAGGGTACATGGATGGCCTCCCTCAGCGCCTCCCTCGACGGCAAAAAGCGCCCCTGCATCTATGCCGTTGCAACAACAACAATCCTCTACCTACTCCTACTCCATTTGCAAATTTTACTTTTTGAAGTCAAGATTGGCACTCTATTCCTAAGACCAGCTGATATTCCTAAGATTGGTTGTCATACTGTATAAGGTAACTATAAGGTTTTCTATATTGGACCTAAGATCTCATTTTCACACAATACTTGTGCTCTGAGTGCAGACCAGGACATTTTATATGGTGTAATGAATGCACCAAATGTGGCATAATGTTGGCCTAAGATAGTATATATCTATATATTTCATTATTTGCAATCTTTTGTGAGGAGCTTGTTGCTCTTTATATGCCGAATCCCATAACGTATTTGACCTTTACCTGATGCTTATTGTAACACCCTAATTTTCATCACAATAAATCTTAGAAACTACTTTTGAATTTTCTAGGATTTATCTAGAGCTTAAATAAATTTCTAGGAGTTAATTGGAATTATTTAGGTTTTTATTCAATTTAATAATTAATTAATAGACTCAATAAGTTTTTGTTGCATTCATGCTAAGTTTTTGTTGCATTCATGCTGATGCATTTATTTTTGTATTGTTGGTTCAAATCAAATTTGGGTTCAAATTGTTTGAATTCGAATTTATTTGAATTTGTTTTGATCCTTAAAATAGTTCTTTTCAGGCGAGTCTGTTTTTGCCCCTCAAACTCCTCAAGAGTTTAGTCTTCCTCCTCCAACTCGTAGCCCAGCTCGTTTAGCCTCCCTCGCGGCCCCATTCACCCCGGCCCATCCCCGCTCGCGGCCCAGCCCGCCACTCCACCATCCCTCTCACCGCCAGGTGGGGCCCCTTGTCATCCCCCTCCTCCAGTCGAACTCGGTCGGACTCAAGCTCAAGACCGAGCCCGAGCAGGACACCGCGCGCCGCCCTAGTTTGCTCTCTTGGCCCGCACGCCAAGCAACCACTCTCGGCCTATAAACCTGCACCGCCGCCCCTGTGCGTCCCTTTGAAACCCTAGGCCCTCAGAACGCCGCGTCCTCTAGCTACAGAGCACCGCCGCCAGAGCCCTAGGGAACGGCCGCCACCTTCGATCCAAGCCGCCGCCGCTTCCATGCGGACGTGATCGCCCTCTGGAGGTTCGTGGAGAAGCACTGGGTGTATCTGTGCCGATCTTGTGCGCGTGTTGGCTCTCTCCCTCCCAGTTTTCGCTCACCGGAGCTACACCCCACAGGCCGAGCCGCCCCTCTGTGCCGCCCGTTGTCATCGTCCTCCAATCGACGCCGAGAGCCGCTTCAACGAGTTTGCAAGGTCCGCAGCTTCGTCCTGGTGCAAACTGCGTTGAGTTTGGCCCTCTGCAGGCGCCGCCGCCGGCCGCCGTAGCCCTCAGGTCCGGCGACCCCGAGTGCCCTCGTCCGTCCGATCATCCATCAGCGGATCAGATCAAGTCAAATAAGTCGAATACCGGTCAGCTCTGCCAAATTTGCTAAAGAGACCCTGAAGATTTTGGTATTCAACCCGCGGTCCAAGGTCAGTTCAAAGTAATTACACATAGGTCCTTATTTCTTGCAGTTTAACCCTCGAGCTTTTGATTTATCTAACCCGCCGTCCATCATTCATCCTTTTGCTCGTTAAACCCTGAGTTTTTTATGTAATTATGTTTATGCCCCTAGAATCTTACTGTCTAGTCCTTAGGAAGTTCTGGTAATCGCAGTTATGCCCCTGTTACCTTGTTTTAGCCATATCTTCCACGTTTTAGCTCCAAATTAAGTGATTCTTGCGCTCACGTGATCCTTAGGACTTGTACAGTAGTTTTATTCTGTTCTTTTGTACTGTTGTTCATGTTTGGTGTATTATTTCTTATTTGTTGTATGTTTTCTTGTATGTGTCCCTGTGCTGCGTTTAGACGGTGCAACAATTGTGGTGTTCAAGGATTTTTCGGGGAATTCGAGGAGCAATATTTTGAAGACTTGAGCAGTACCCTTTATTATTTGGATTTAAGGCAAGTGTATTCTTGATCATATTCTTCAGTCCTAATAACCAAATGGCATGCTCACATTTAATAGCTATGCTACGCTTGCATGCTTTAATATGATGGGTCCTATGTTAAGGATTGACTAGTTTCAATTATCATACCTTGTCAAACCCTGGGTTTATATTTCAATAATGGGTAGTTGATGCTTAGCTGCTTTAATTTGGGAATGGTTTACACTAAGATCCAAGATAATGAATTTGTGCCATCATTTATTCATGTTCCTATGCATTTTAATAATAAGACCACTTGTGTTAATTGGAACATGGAGTGACCACCCAGGAAAACAGTACAACCACAAGGACTAACGGGCTATGGTCTTGGCTAAGTAACTAGAGGATCTCAATGTTGTGTGGAGGCACTGCTTGTTTTGGATGGGGCTGGTTGCTACCGGCAAGTTTTGTGTGCAGAGGCGCGGGAGAGGAAGGTTTTCCTTCTAGAGACCTGCATGGTAAGGGAGCACACACACATTGAGAGATTCTTTGGAAAGGCCTCGCTGTGAAACCCAGTACTTTGTTCACGTGGTGTGAGGGGAGTACATGCCTTTGGCAATGGGAATCACGACTTGTGGTGAAAGTGTACAACCTCTGCAGAGTGTTAAAACTGATATATCAGCCGTGCTCACGGTCAAGAGCGGCCTGGACCCTCGCATGATAATTGAACTTGAAGATGAATTAAACTGGATCATTCATGCATTGGATATGGTTATGGTTTATGGTATATATTTATGCTTAATTGGGTTGGTATATACTTACACTTAGTAATTATGCTGCTAATTAAAATATGACCAACTAAAGTGCTTAAGCTAAATCAAATAGCCAGCTATTCCTTGTTAAGCCTTGCATGTCATTTGCTTTTGCTCTACACTTGCTGAGTACCAACCATAAGTGTACTCAACCTTGCTTTATCTGCGGCTCAGGCTAAGACAGGAGAGCCTGGTGGAGTATTTTGGAGATTTCTAGGCGTACGTGTTCCCCCAGTCAGCTGCCTGTGGTGAAGTGTTGAAGATCCGCTGCTAGTTATTCGCTTCGCGTGAGTGTAATAATATTCTTTAATATTATTTACGTTTTGCATTGTCTTTTATATCACTGATGAAGTCTCATATGTGTGTAAACTTGATCCTGGCGCACATATGATAGTCATCTGGTTTTGTCCTTAAAACCGGGTGTGACAGAAGTGGTATCAGAGCTGTGTTGACTGTAGTACGTAAGCCTAGAGTAGTAATGGTCGTTTTTAAGGTCTTAAATGTTTTCTTCTACTCGCCTACCTTGTCCGCTCCAATCTTTGTCTAAATTTGTTGTTTCCCTTCAACCTTGACTCACCTTCTACTTCATTCTTAATCATCATCCCATTTTGCACTCGTTTCTATTCCTCCTCTAACCCGTAGATAACGTTTATCTATAGCCCACAGAAACATCATTGTTCCCATTGGATGTCACCATTAATGAGTCTTCTCTTACTAAGTATGAATTGTTGGAAATAAGAGAAATGGATATCTCGGAGACACAATCAGTCGTGCTTTATCTCAACACAAGGATTAGGAAATCAACCCCTCTAAATCCATGTCGCCGTTAGTAGAGTCGTCGTTGAGGTCGATGCTTAGTTCTGGTGTAGGATTGTTTGCTTGGTGCTTGTTGTGTGCTAAATGGTTGATTTGGTTCTTTGTAATGAGTGTGGTGTTTTTGTGGAGTGATGACCACAACTACATCTTATTAAATCAACTAAACCATTAGATAGTTGAGTTTTGTCTTTGTTCATGATCTTAGTACCTAGGTAAGCTCCAAATCCATCTTTACCATATCTAATCTTTAATCTCTTGTGCACAAATTCATTCTCGTCACCCCCGATACAGCAGTACGGTTCAATACATATCTGGAGCTACAAGACTCCGATTAATGTAAATCCAGTTGTATTAGTTCCATAACTTCATAAGTTATTTTCTGGAAAGGTTTTATGATTTTTGGATTATTGGACAGAGAGATAAATGACTTTTTGTGGGATACAGAGAATCTGTTTCGGTAATCTGACATAGTCGACTTGTTTATTTCATATCTTTAGTTACAGAGCTCTGATTGACATGAAACCAGTTGGGTTAGTTCCAGAACTGGATAATCTATTTTCTGGTAGAAGTTTGCGATTTTTGGATTTTCTGAGAAAGAGATACCTGCGTTGTATTGGAGTATACAGGATCTGTCTTGATCACCTGACATAGCTGGATTGTTTTCCTTATATCCTTAGTTCTCGAACTCCAAATTGGTTTATTCCAGTTGCAATGGATTTATAATTTCATAATCTATATTCTGGCAAAGTTTTGCAATTTTTGGATATTCTATCTATGAGTTACATCAATTTCATGAAGATGAACAGAATCTGTCCAGAACTGGAGAAAGTTTGCTGCAACTCATGCTATCTTTATCAATCTTGTTTAGCCACTTTGATGATACAAGTGCTACTGTTGGAAGTTATATATTTGTCTAGATCTTGAACATATTAAATCTATCTGCACCTATCTGAGTTCTCTTTTCTGTCCAAGCAGATGGTGAAGACTAGATCTGGTGCTGGTGATTCACAACCAAACTCGAGTCAGAACCATAAGTCACCTGCAGCAATGGATCAGTTTCTAGCTACTCAGATTCTAGTGTTGAATCAGTTAGCTAACACTATGGCTAATCTTCAAGATCAGATGAATCAAGCTCCACCACCACCACCAAGAAACAAGCATAAGGAATTCATGCGCCATGAGCCTCCTACATACTCCCACTCCGCCGAGCCTCTTGAAGCTGATGATTGGCTCAGGACTATGGAAAAGAAGCTTGAGATTACTCAGTGTTCTGATCGAGAGAGAGTTCTTTATGCATCAGGAAGATTAGAAGGTGCAGCATCAGATTGGTGGGATTCATTTTGCTATGCTCATGCAGACTCAGGTAATATCACTTGGCAGGAATTCAAGGACGAGTTTCGATCATACCATATCCCTGCAAGTGTGATTAAGCAGAAGAAGAAAGAGTTTCTCAGTCTAAAACAAGGAAAGATGTCAGTGATTGAGTACCGTGACAAGTTTCTACAGTTGTCACGATATGCACCAGAAGAGGTGGCTAATGATGAGAAGAAGCAAGATCTCTTCCAAGATGGTTTGATTATGCCTATTCGGTATATGTTGTTTGTGCATACCTTTTCTACCTTCGACCAGCTTGTGAGTAAGGCACTCTTGGTAGAGGACATGAGACGTGAGATAGATGAGAAAAAGAGGAAGTTTGATGGTGAGAAACACATACAGGCAATCCGCAACACCCGTTATCGTCTTGTTCGACAGACTGCGGTGCAGAATTATCCAGCCCAACAGGATGACCATGTCACACAAGCTCGCATATCGTAGAATCACCCTCAGCAACAATGTCAGGGCTATCAAGCAGCAGTTCAAGAGGTGCCAGCAGTTTCCCATGTCAAGCCTAGCCGATCAAAGGCTCCACGTACAGTAATATGTTTCCATTGCATGCAAAAAGGACATAGCTTGGATAAATGCCCAAAGAAATATCCGCATTTGTATGGTGGGAACAAACCAGTACATGCTATAGTACAATCTCGAGTGGCTAATGGTCAAGGATCTACTCAGATTAACAGGAAGCAACTTAACTCTGTTCAGGTGAATGAAGTAATGAGTATTTCAGTTGCAGATGTTAGAGTAGTCTGTGATTATCCTGATGTGTTCCCTGATGATTTGCCAGGAATGCCACCAGATCGAGATATTGAGTTCCTTATTGAGCTTCAACCAGGAACTGCACCTATTTCCAAGAGGCCATATAGGATGGCTGTTGATGAGTTGGAAGAACTGAAGAAACAACTCAGAGAGTTGTTGGATAAGGGATTCATACGCCCTAGTTCATCACCTTGGGGAGCACCAGTGATCTTTGTGGAGAAGAAGGATGGTACACAGAGGATGTGTGTTGATTATAGATCACTTAATGAGGTGACTATCAAGAACAAGTACCCGTTGCCCAGAATTGAGGATTTGTTTGATCAGTTAAAGGGAGCCAAGGTGTTCTCTAAGATCGATTTGCGTTCAGGATATCATCAATTGAAGATCAGGCCATCAGATATCCAGAAGACAGCTTTCACTACTAGGTATGGGTTGTATGAGTATACAGTAATGTCTTTTGGTTTGACTAATGCCCCTGCCTACTTCATGTATTTGATGAACAAGGTGTTCATGGAGTATCTGGATAAGTTTGTTGTGGTTTTCATTGATGACATTTTGATATACTCCAAGAATGAGGAAGAACATGAGGAGCATTTGAGGCTAGTACTGGAGAAACTCAGAGAGAATCAGCTGTATGCTAAGTTCAGCAAGTGTGAATTCTGGCTAAAGGAAGTATCCTTTCTTGGTCATGTCATTACGGATGGTGGTATTGCAGTTGACCCAAGCAAAGTTATGGATGTTTTGAAGTGGGAGCCGCCTAAGAATGTGCCAGAGATTAGAAGTTTCCTTGGACTTGCAGGGTATTATCGTAGGTTCATTGAGGGATTCTCCAAGATAGTGAAACCCCTTACTTCACTCTTGGAGAAAGGAAAGAATTTCAGATGGTCAGATGCTTGTCAGGCTAGTTTTGAAGAACTTAAGAAGAGATTGACTACAGCCCCAGTGCTAGTGATGCCAGACATTCATAAGAGCTTTGATATATATTGTGATGCATCTAGACAAGGCTTAGGTTGTGTGCTTATGCAGGAAGGTCGTGTTATTGCCTATGCATCCAGACAGTTGAGGAAACATGAACAGAATTATCCTACTCATGATCTGGAGTTAGCAGCAGTAGTCCATGCTTTGAAAATCTGGAGGCATTATATGCTTGGTAACAAGTGCCAGATTTACACTGACCATAAGAGTTTGAAGTACATCTTTACTCAGAAGGATCTCAACTTAAGGCAACGCCGTTGGCTGGAATTGATTAAGGATTATGATTTGGAGATACATTATCATCCTGGTAAAGCTAATGTGGTTGCAGATGCCTTGAGTAGAAAAGGACATGCTAACACACTTCTGACTCATGAGATGCCTGATGAACTGTGCAGAGAATTCCAGAGATTGAATCTTGGATTTGTTGCTCACACTGGAGTTGTGACCATGGAAGTGGAACCAACATTAGACCAGGAAATTAGAAAAGGGCAGCTTGATGATGCTAAGATTAAGGAAATCAAGCAGCATATGGTAGCAGGAAAAGCACCAGGATTTAGGATGGATGAAGAAGGTACAGTTTGGCTTGGGGACAGGATATGTGTGCCTGATAATAAGGCTATGAGGCAGTTGATATTAAGGGAGGCACATGACTCAGCTTATTCTATTCATCCTGGGAGTACGAAGATGTATCAAGATTTGAAAGAAAGATATTGGTGGTATGGTATGAAAAGGGATGTAGCAGAATATGTGGCTTTGTGTGACACTTGTCAGAGAGTTAAAGCAGAACATCAGAGACCAGCAGGTTTGCTACAACCATTAAAGATACCTGAATGGAAGTGGGAAGAGATCAGTATGGATTTCATTGTTGGTCTACCGCGTACTCAGTCAGGATTTGACTCCATATGGGTGATAGTGGATCGCTTAACCAAGGTTGCTCATTTCATTCCAGTGAAGACTACTTATACAGGAGCCAGATTAGCTGAGTTGTACTTTGCTAGAATTGTGTGCTATCATGGAGTGCCGAAGAAGATTGTGTCAGATAGAGGTACTCAGTTCACATCTAGGTTTTGGCAGCAGTTGCATGAGTCTATGGATACCAGGTTGAATTTTAGCTCAGCGTATCATCCTCAGACAGATGGTCAGACTGAGAGAACTAATCAGATATTGGAGGATATGTTGAGGGCTTGTGCATTGAAGTATGGTAGAAGTTGGGATAAGAGTTTGCCTTATGCTGAGTTCTCTTATAACAACAGCTACCAGGCAAGCTTAAAGATGGCCCCTTTTGAAGCTTTGTATGGAAGAAAGTGTAGAACTCCATTGTTTTGGAGTGAGACAGGAGAAAGAAGAGTATTTGGGCCAGACATCATAAAGGATGCAGAAAGGCAAGTTCATATCATCAGAGAGAATTTGAGGACTGCACAGTCTAGACAGAAAAGCTATGCTGATACAAGAAGAAGAGAGTTGAC
>CM014270.1:31561664-31577311 GCA_004135705.1 Alloteropsis semialata
TTCTTGCATTCGTATTTACCGATTAATTGATAAATCACTAACTGGGAGTCTCCAAAAATCTCAACAGCTTCAGCTCCGATTTCCAACAATAATTTTAATCCCTTAAGTAATGCTTCATATTCAACCCGATTATTTGTAAAACTTGGATCCATCGGATAGCTGAATTCGAAATTTGCCCCCCGAGGCGAAACAATAACGATTCCGATGCCACATCCTTGGCCACACGAAGACCCATCAAAGAATAGCGTCCAAGGCATCGGCTCAACCATTTTAACTTCATCTCTGATGTGTTGTGTTACAAAATCAGCCATTACTTGTCCCTTGACTGCTTTAGCTGATTCATGTTTTAAATCAAACTCCGATAATGCCAATATCCACTTCCCGATTCTTCCTTTCAGCATTGGCACGGACAGCATATACTTGACCACATCGGTTTTGCAAACGATCGTGCACTCAGAAGATAATAAATAATGCCTCAGCTTAGTGCATGAGAAATACAGGCATAAACATAATTTTTCAACCGGTAAATACCTTGTTTCCGCATCAATCAATTTCTGACTCAAATAATAAACCACTCTTTCTTTCCCTTCAAATTCTTGTATAAGAACAGGCCCGATTCACAACTCATCGGTCGACAAATATAATTGGAATGGCTTATCTCTTTGAGGTGGAATCAAAAATGGTGGCGTCGTCATATATTGTTTTATCTCATCAAATGCCTTTTGTTGATCCTCTCCCCACACGAATTCTTCATCGGCTTTCAATTTCAGCAGCGGGGAAAAAGGACGAATTCTTCTAGATAAATTTGAAATAAATCTTCTAACAAAATTAATCTTACCGATTAACGATTGGAGACTCGTCTTATTGGTGGGTGGCTTAGTGTCCCTTATAGCTTTCGTGTTTTTCTGTCCGACTCCGATGCCTTTTTCATGAACCATGAAACCCAAAAACTGTCCGGCCGATACTCCAAATGCACATTTGTTAGGATTCATCTTCAAACCGTGTTTTCTTGTGCATTCAAGAGTTTCCCGCAAATTGGCCAGATGCTGCTTATGCCCATCGGACTTCACCCATACATCATCAATGTAGATTTCAACAATCCTGCCGATGAATTTGTGAAATATATAGTTCATAGCCCTCTGATACGTGGCGCCAGCATTTTTCAAACCAAAGGTCATTACAACCCACTCGTACAATTCAAGTGCACCAGGACATCAGAATGCAGTCTTAGGAATATCTTCTTCTGCCATAAAAATTTGATTATATCCTGCATTACCATCCATAAAACTAATCACCTTATGTCCTAAAGCTGCATCAACCAACATATCAGCAATCGGCATCGAATACCCATCCATCGGAGTCACCTTGTTAAGATTCCTGAAATCCACACAAACTCGCAACTCCCATTTTTCTTGAAAACAGGAACGATATTAGATATCCACTCAGCATATCGGCAAGGTTGAATAAACTTAGCTTCATATAACCGAGTTATTTTGGCTTTTATTTCTTTATCTAACTTAGGTTTAAATCATCTCAGCGCTTGTTTAAGAGGCCGATACCCTGGTTTGATCGGGAGCCGATGTTCAACAATAGATCGGCTTAAACCTGGCATCTCATAGTATTGACAAGCAAAACAATCATGATACTCTTTTAATAACTTTATTAATTCTTGTTTAAACTCAGGATCCAACTTTGCACTTACATATGTCGGCCGAGGTCTATCTCCTAAACTCATCGGCCATCGTGACTGCAGGGATCTCAGTAGGTGCCATCGCAGAAGCTTTCTTGTCCCACTTGGCGTTCCAAAATGTGTTGACATCCAAAAAGTCAGGCGTTGACTCTCGGAATTAACACTGTGGCCTGGAAGATTTGCTTGACTTCAGTGCAGGTCCAAAATCTTGAGGTTCGTGGCGTGCCAGTCAATTTGACCTGAAATTGACAAGGTAGAGTTTAATCAGTAAACAACAAGGAACTCATCGGCCAAAGCCTCGATTCGTTCCAGCAAATCGGATCAGCATAAAGAGAGGTCCGATTTGAGAGCATGAACCATCGGCCTTGAGTCCGATTCGTGATAATGTAACATGTATTTGAAATAAACCATCGACTATAAAAGGCGAATCGGAGATAAACCTAATTTAGACTCATTCTTTAATATGCATCTTTCCAAAGGTAATAAACAAACTGAATCTCATGTCACTAACAATCGGATCGATTTCGAGACACCATTGCTAGCAGGGCACCGATTAGCTTATTTATTTCGATAGATCGATATATATCAAAGAACTCGTTTAAACTAGATTTATTTGTAACTTGCTTATTGAATCTAAATCAGCTATATAAACAATAAGAATAGATCTATTATAAAATTTGAATCACAATAAAGCAAAATAGATCTTTTCAGACAGGTGTAAGCCGATAAGATAAAATCAACAAGATACGGTAAAGGGTGAGCGATCTAAACGAAGAAGGGTGATATGCCTCAATCTAAAGCCTAGAACAACTCGGTAAATTGGTGAATTAACTTAATGAAGAAGGGCGATACGCCTCAATCTAAAGCCTAGATTAATTCGATAGGTGTCGCACTTACAGACAAATCGGAGGTCAAGATGATGCAGCCCTTGCTTGCTGAAGAACTCGACGAAAAGGGTTGTTGGCACGAGGGCCAAAAGTTGTGTTGTATTGATTGGTTGTGTGAACGTCCTTTACAATGGCGCAGGGTTTATATTTATACCCTGAAAATCTAGCTAATCCTTGTCGACTACGACAATATCTCTAATTTATTTAAAGCAAACTAATCTAAACTACCAAAACTATTACAACTGCCGCACAATCAGGCCGTGAAGAAGCTTCCAGACGCATCACCTTTCCTGACAGTCGTACACGCTCCGGCCTCCTCAGTCTCGTATCCGATCGGGACTCCATCGGACGATCTCCGATCCGAATCGGAAGTCCACTCAGAATCGGACTCGGCATCCAACCTTAGTTCAATCATGCACAACCTTAGCCGAGTCAAAATCTGGTGTCAACACCCCCCTTCTCCGCCGATTTGAATTAACCTAACGACGCCATGATTGACAGACGAAATCCGCGGGGATTTCGTTAATCGCGGGCCAACGGGTCTCCGCGCGCCAATGGCTCTTTGCCTAAGGAACTCGGCTTGCCCCGACGCTCGGGGACTCGGCACTCTGACTCTGGTCAACGGGTCTCCGCTACTCGGCCAGCCCTGATGCTCGGGGACTCGGCATTCTGAATCCGATCAATGGGTCTCCGTGACTCGGCTAGCCCCGACGCTCGGGAACTCGGCGCTCTGACTCCGGTCAATGGGTCTCCGCGACTTGGCCAACCCCGATGCTCGGGGACTCGGCGCTCTGGATCCAGTCAACGGGTCTCCGCGACTCAGCCAGCCCCGACACTTAGGGACTCGGTGCTCTGACTCAGGTCAATGGGTCTTAGCGACTCGGCCAGTCCCGACGCTCGGGGACTCGGTGCTCTGACTCCGGTCAACGGGTCTCAGCGACTCAGCTAATCCCGATGCTCAGCGTCGAAAGCTTACTTGCGAACCTATGCTGCCAAGTTGCCCCCTGGGTCAGGGAAGACAGAAATTTCATTTGCAGCCAAGCTATGAAAAAAGATTCAGTAATAAACTATACAATTACAAGAAGAGCCGGTCATGGGTCGGTTACAAGGGCAAAAAGCATCAACCGCCAAGATGACGGCTTGGGGCACTCGCCGTTGTGCCTAGTGCTGCATCCGTAATAAGCTTGGTTCACATGAGCCCATCGCAAGCTCTCTTGTAGCACTGTGGCAACCGACGATGGCTGAACCCCACTTGAGGGCAGGGAGCAAATGCCTCCAGGCTTCCCTTGGCTCTACAAAGCAATTCATCCTACAAGGCCCTTGGCCCAAGGCCATGCTGGGAGTCAATGAGGCAGCACACAGACACTCATCAACACCTCAAGATCTTCGCAAGCAGTCTTTTAGCACCAAGCTCTCAAGTCTTCATGATTTCTCCCGGAGGATGAACCCAACAACAAGTCCCCAACATATACATTTAGTGGCTTCTACACATTTTTGCTGATGAATGGCAACTTCAGCACCCCGGCGACCATTTATAGCCCCGGCTTAACTGTGTCCATGTGACCTCGATTACACTATACAATGCGTGAGCCCTGAGCCACGCGGCTCCTTCTTCTGAGGCGCTCAGCCCGCCCTTATCGTCTCTGGCATCACTTGACCACGGGTACGTCCTGTGTGTTCACGTGGGAACTATTCTTATCACGGTGTGTCTAGACACCCGTGGCAATCCTATCCTTTGGGCGGCCTGTCTGCCCCGAAGTCTGGAGATTCTTTTCTTTTGACCATTAGGCCGATTATTCTAATCGGCCCAATGCTCGGGGACTACTCCATATGGAGAGCGCCATGCCCCATCAGGATGTGTCACTTTTCCCAAGTGGTGCAGTACCTTATGACGTCCGACTCGGCCGCAACTCGGCACTACGCCACTCGGGGCTCCGCCCCGAGTCTGCCTAGGGTTATTCCCGGCGATCTGCGGTTTTCTTTTTTGAGCACCGCCCACCTTGTGTCGGCCTGCCGACCAAGATGCTTCAGCCGACTGTAAAAGGCTTCGCTTCTTCATCAGCATTCCGACACGCGCCTGCACGTTGCTCGGGGACTTGTGGGATATGGGTACCCCTGGGCCCACTATCGACCGAGTACACAGTCAGCCTGGGCCCACGTCTGACAATGATGTGGGCCGACCCCAGGCCGGCCCATGAGGATTCTCGGCTTAATGGATAAAGGCTGGTGAGGATGTAGCCCGCAAGGTATACGGCTTTGTACTCGGATCTCACCCAAAGATCACGGACATTATGTTACAACCGACTCAGATTAGTTTCCTAGTTGTAGCCGGATACAATTAGGGATAACTGACTTGTAAACCCTAGGCCGTCAGCCTATATAAGGCGGCCTAGGTCGACCCCTTCATTCATCGAATACTCTCACCCTCATTGTAACCACAAACTTGCCATTGTTTTCCGGAGTATTGCCGAGCGAAGCAGTACAAGAGCCCCGAGCACAGGACGTAGGGTGTTATACCTCCGGGTAGCCCGAACCTGTATAATCCCTGTGTCCCTATGTTACCTCGAGCTCCCTAGTCCCGCGATCGCCTCTTTGCCTACAAATCTACCATCTGGGTACCCCTTGGTGGACTGCTGGACGATAACTCCGACACACGTGGGAGAGGCGGCGGCGCTGCAGGAGGGTGTAGCTCTGGCGGCCGCGGAGTGCCGGCGCGAGGGCAAGGACGACCGGATGGTGGCACTAGGGTTTTGCGGTGGAACAGCGGCGCTAGGGTTTCACGACGGCGCCGGCGCGACGCGGGAGGACCGCTGGATCGCTCGGGAGGCGGCGCTGCACTAGGGAGGACCAGCGGCTGCCGGAGGGATGCGGCAAAGGGGGTGGGAGGCGGCGAAGGGGGCGGGACGCGGAAAAGGAAGCGGCGGCTGAAGAAGATGTGCACGCGCGGGCGAAGTAAAGGATTTGAGATGAGGAGCGGGGCCATCATGAACGGTTAAGGGAAATCGATGGCCGAGATCAAGCGTTTTGAAACGAAAGGGGGATATGCACCGAAAGACGACATCACCGGACAATCACAGTACACTGCAGATAGATGCCAAACATATTCCGGCGACTCTGTACGGTGGTCACTGGATCACCTGGTGTTTCCATGCACACCTGTAACATGTCAAGAATCGTAGCTTGCTCAAAAACATTGGAGTTGCACCAGAGAGACAACCATCCATTTAAATTCGTACCGCTTGATGAACTAGAATCTGATCACTGATGGCACATATTCAATAGGTAGAGGCCGCCTTAACAGCCGGTCTACTCATAAGCACATAAACAAAATTGGTTTTACAATATTTGGAACTCAATCAAAATGAAATGTCAACAGACATAAAAAATTATTGCTTCCAAGGGCTTCGCGAATGTGGCCCTGGAATGGGGAATCCGTTTTTCTGGATTGGGGACCTTTTTATCTGGAATGGGGACCCATTTATCTCCTTGTCAAGGATGTTTATTAGGTGGTGGGGTTTTTTTGATCTGCAGTGGGGAACCGTTTAGCTTGTTTAGTAATAGAATCAGTGCTGAATTGCTCTATGACTTTAGCTGTGGCATTTTCAGGAGTAGCTTGAAGTATTTTCTTTGGCCGTCCTCTTTTCCTTTTCTCAGAACTTTTTCCTCCTACGCTGGTGGCCACAGTTCCATCTCCTACTATCTGCACATCGTCATCATCTTCAGTGTGGTCACGTTGCTCCGGGTACTTCAAAAACTAATCTTCCTCCTAACCATCATCAACACCATCGTTAGATAGACCCGAAAATTTTGAATAGCCTGGAATAAGTGGTTCAACCTTAGAGATTTCTTGTCTGTAGTTTTTGGTACATACTGTCATAGGCTCTTTGTATGAGTCTAAGCGTCTGGTGTTCTCACTGGAATGGAGTAGGTTCGTGCATATTTTCCACCTAAATCCTTTAATCTGTGACTACAAGTGAAACTTGTGCATCTAATATAGCAAATTGTGTTTCTGCATGTACCAATTTGGAATTTAAATAATTCTAAGACTCACATTTGTGAAATTTTGGGCCATTTTTTCTCCATCCCATGCTAGCATATACTTTAATACGAATGCCCCACATGAATAACTGCAACGAAACAAATCGTAAGTAATTGGAGTACAACATTATTACAGAAACAAAAAAGAGTACCCGTTGTTTTGTTGTGGTATGTTGGTGTAGCAGACTGTTTTCCATCCGCGCAAGTTAGTTGCCATGCCCACAGAGTCAATACATACTTGTATGCCTTGCACCTAGTGGATGGTGACTGGTGAGGTACATGTTAACTTTGATCGTGTTGTAGTTGAATAGGTGGTTCGTGTTAAGCATAGGATCTGTACTTACCAATGCCTTTTCGTAGTCTTCATCTCGCATACCGGATATAGAGTTAAGGATTTGTACCTCTGTCCTTATAAATTTAGCACTAGGAGAGCCCAGTGGTTGTTGTTAATATTTATTGGCACAAAAACCTCGAACAAAGAAAAGTATTGAATGTAATGTTCTCATGGACAAAACTTTGGAAACAACTATATATTGAGTTCATGTGCAGTTAAAGATCAAAACAAAATCAGTATTACGTACCAAATGCTTTCCGACACATTTTCTAGCAATTCGGTTTGTGAAGGATGTGCCAGAATCCATATTTTTTGCAGCCAAGTTCCTCACGTCGAAAGTTGATATGAATGATGTTGAATCAGTCTGCACATGGCTGAATTCAACATAGGTATTTATGACCTGCAAAGAGTTGATTTAGTACATAGGTGTTTGCATGTTTGTATGGTCCTAATGGATCTGAAATGATAGTACCTCGTCTGACATAAATTCCTCTGACACGTTTGAACGAAGCTTTTTCGCAGTAAGAATGTGGTCACCTATTTGTACCACCTTAGCGTTTTCATAACTCATTTGTACAAAGGCTGCAACTTCATGGTCGTCCGGAGTCA
The DNA here is from genome assembly GCA_004135705.1 of Alloteropsis semialata. Classification (NCBI taxonomy): domain Eukaryota; kingdom Viridiplantae; phylum Streptophyta; class Magnoliopsida; order Poales; family Poaceae; genus Alloteropsis; species Alloteropsis semialata. Next base: position 31,569,223 of record CM014270.1, read on the forward strand.
AATTGTTGTTGTTTTCGATAATAGGCTTCCTTGGTGTGATATATGTAGGGGGGTCACCAAGCTGCTGTGTAGAGGGGCTGCCCTGCGCTCACCACAAATCCTTCTCTTGCGGTAGTTGGTTTGGCATTTATTCTCGCCCTTGCCTTGAAGAATGGTAAGGGGGCTGACCGCTACACCGGCATGGGCTGTGGTACCTGCAATTGGTATTGGTTGTGTACAAGAGATGAAATGTTAGTAGCTGTACCTATTATTGATTTGACTAACGATACATTTGTATTTGCAAATACCTGAGCATATGAAGATGTAGGCATATTTTCATGAACATCATTTGCAGATGGAGGCATGCATGGATGAACATGTGCAGATGTTGGTGTAGGTGTAGGTGACTGTAGAATACGATGCAATAGCTGTCGCAATTCATGTTTTTTAAGAAATTTAGTTAGAGAATGAATCATGGATTGGTACGTACAATGAGTACTCTCACGGTCATTACCTTGATATCCATTTTAATATTGGCATTATCATCTTCTATCTTACTCACCCTAGCTTCCATTCTTTTGTCCCTTTTAAACTTAGCTATCTCTTCATTTTGTACCATTATTTTCTTATCAAACTTGTGCTCTATATCCATGATTTTTTTTGTCCATTTCTATTCCAATGTCCGTTCGGTTATGGTTCGCCCAGTCTTCAAGGAGTTGCTTCTACATAAATAGGAAATGATGAATTAGGCACACACACACACAACAATAAGTTGAGCACATAAAAACATGCCATACTTACTTGATGTTTGTTTATAACCTCCTCATGTACTGGCACACGTAAAGTGAAGCCCTCATGTTTTGGCGTACCTGCTGTTTCTGTTCTTTTATTTTTTTCCTGGGTGGTCTGACAATCAGGGCGCAACAAAAGCTGCAAACAAATAAGATAGTTAGATTGTGCACAAAACAACAAATTGATGTAATATTGTATGCCATACTTACAGTTCCTCCATCTACTTTGTCCTGAATATAAGCTTTCCATCGACGAGTTGCATCGGGTTCATTCCACCTCGCCATCAGTGGTGGCCGGATTCTTGTGTAATTGATCCCATGATTGCTAAATGCAATGACGCGCTCCCAGTACCAAAACTATGAACAAAATTTAAATAATTTGTAAGATAAAAAAATACGATGATTATAGGCGTTGGCTGTAGCATATACAACTGACCAGTAGCAAAGTAAGATTGCCTTGTAGGCTTGCTTGTTGGAAAGATTTATAGTTATGACATGAGGATAATAAAAATGTCTGGGTATATTCGCCCCAATTGAATTTGGGAATTTCTGATATGTCTTTAACGATGGGCAGATAACTAGAATGGACATAATCATTTGCTGTTGGTGCTATAATAACTGTTGTTATTTCTTACGGTCGCAGATAAATCCGCAAGCGCACGGATACCGTTGTAGCTTTCACCCGGAAGTATTCAGGGTATCGAATCCACAGGGAAGGTGGTGGTTGACTAGAGTAGTTATCCATTGTATTCAATCATAACATTAGTAATATACCACACTCTAGCAAGGGGTAAACATTGGTAGATGGGTAGTGTGACACATAGAAGGTTTCATTGCTCATTATATAAGTCTAGTTAATATGAAGATCCTAAGAGAAAACTAGGGATTCTATGTACTTCTTGCATACGGGTTACATTCCTACAAGTGTGTATATGCAAGCTCAGAAGGAACACATGTTAGAGGGCAAATCGAGGAGTCGTGGGATCCCCTCATCCAAGGGTACTGTCACGATGTTTATCACGAAGGCCTGCAAACGCCCAAACCCAAACGGCGAGGATTACAAGGGATGGACAGGGCTGTCACCATCTGCCGCTTACCTCTGAATACGTGGGGTAGGGTATCCCCAATGTTATTCCATATACCAAACACCACGTTTACCATATGAAATACAACTCTATTTATGGTCCACCTAAACAGAGCAACCTTGCAGTACACTGGGCTATTGCCATAACAAGCATCCACGATACTAAGGTGCAAGACATACAACTTATATGATGAACACACAAGACTATAAGTCAAGTAACATAAGCAAGATAGCATATCCATTAAGGCTCTAAGTCTTACAAATAAGCAAAAGATAAAAGATAACTGAGCTCTAGGCTTACCAAGACTCCTTCGCAAACCCGTAGAAGTTCAACTCCTAGAACTACTTCACTACTAACGAAGACCATGACTTGTAGCAAATGGAGCTCTTCATTCTGGTGTGTGTTGAACCGGAGCCAAGGCCATCTATTTATAGCTTGGTAGGATGGTGGAGAGGCACCCCGAGGCGGTTGAAGCCGTTTGGCCCTGGGACTAGGTCGGCCGATCCCCCTAGGTCAGCCGACCCTAGGATGCACCAACTTGAGTGATGCACGGCCGGGATGGACTCCTGGAGGCGGTGGGAAGCACCACGTCAAAGTTGAGCGGATTTGGTGGAAATACCAGGTCGGGCGACCGGCCACCGGCTCCTTTCGGGCCCATCTTCGTCTGGGTGACTGCAGAGTGGGTCCTAATGATGGTTCCAGGTGGGTTTGCTCAATTTGAGTATGTTTAGATACGTTGGTGGGCCCATCAATCCTTGTGACCTCCCCTTGGACCATTCCCATCGCTTGGATCCAACCGTCATGGAATCAACGACTATGATGGTCCTGAAGTGTGCTTCTTTGCTGTGGACAAATATGGGCTCCATTGGGCTTGGGCTCAGGTCGGCCGACCTAGGTGGGTCGGGCGACCTGGCCCTGAGCCCAAATCTCTTCCTCTTTTGCTAATTAGTCCCTGCATTCACATATTCACCAAAACTTGTGGAATTGATTAGATATAAACCCTATCACTATGTTTGGTGATTATATTTGATATATTTCTTGCAGGAGTTGACGGTCAAAATTGGCATTTAAGGACCGTCAACAAGCTCCCCCACACTTAGCCTTTGCTCGTCCTCGAGTAAAGCTTTAGGACTAAGGTGAAAAATATGACTCCAACTGATATGATGCAAGCATATAAGTTATTCCAAGACATACCTGTACTTGTGAATTTTGATGTGTCTATCATGTCATCTTGGATGGTTGAGGAATGGAATGGCTTTGATTCAAGTCATCTCAACTCTTCCGTTAAGTAACTTGGGTTTTTGATAAATTTTCAAAACCATAACCTTACCTAGCTCCTCAAATAATTCTCTCGGATCGCTCATTGTGTATAATTCCACACCAAGGCATTCTTTTGCCTTCTTTCACCCTACTTCTAAAAGGCTTATGTGGATCTCAAGGTAGGAGTAAAGATAAGGCATACTTGCATCTCATATATTGCAAAGTCAAAAAGCGGATCCAAGAAGAAAACTATTCATATAATCCAATCAAGATGTGCATGTGTGTGGAACAATGGAAAATGTATGTGGAAATTATGATAGCTCCTTTTTGTGTGATCTCTCTCCCCTTTATTTTGAAGACATGGCTATCTCATTCATCATTTTTTTCTCTTCTTTTTTTTATATATTTTTTCAATGCTTTTATGAGCTTTTTTTTCTTGGACCTTCATGTGTCCAAAATGTTTTTCTATAGCCCATGTCTCTTTTGCAAAGGACATTTGGAGAGAGATTCATAAGACATATGGAGCATTTATTTGGTGGATGGATGGGTATTGCTAACTTCCAGTGTAGAAGTTTAGATGCATGTGGAGTGTACGTGACCTTGATCAAGAAAGCATGAAGAGCATCTTACAAGGGTCACAACATTTTGACAAAGCTTAGCAAGCAGCGTATGTATAAGGTTTTCAACGTGAGCAACATATGGCTTTGGTAGGAATGGAATATCATTGAGGAACTTTGCAAGGCTATTGATTTTAAACTTTTGCAATAAAAACCTCTCAAGTACTTTATACAGAAAGAGCAAGATTTCCTTCATCATACCATATCTCATTAATCAACCACTTAGATAAACATGTTTTTCTAAAGAGATATGTTCACAAGCAACAGGTGTATGTGCAAGGAATAAAGAATATGCAAGCCAATCAATGTCGGTTGTTTGGACCCGGCAGTCCACACAGGGTAGCCTACGTGGTTGATTTGTTGAGGGATAGATCGAGGATCAGAAGTCGATGGTAACACAAGACGCGAGGATTGAACAGGTTCGGGCCGTCGAGATGACGTAATACCCTACGTCCTGTGTTGGAGGTGATTGTATTGCTGTGTATGAAGTTCCTGAAGGATCTCCGTAGTTGGGTTCTGTCCTAGGTTGTGGATCGTAGATGGTAATTGTTGTTCTGGAGGGGGTCTCAAGGCGCCTTATATAGTCCGGCTGCCATGAGTTACAAGTCGGCTAGAGATCGTAACCTACCCGAAATACAAGGATTCGATCCTATAACGATTACAGATATCTTTCCCTATAATTCCGGCTAGTTTATCTTGATCTCCGAGCTTCTTGCGGGATACGCCGTCTTCTTCCTTGCTGCGCGCGCCATCGCGCCCATCCGGTTCGCCCGACTGGTGGGCCTCCCGAGTGGTGGGCCACCCAATCTGACAAACCGATCTAGTTGCACTCGGACTGGGCCGCCCCTTGCTGGTTGGGCCAATCCGCCTTCTGGGTACCCCTGGGGGTCTACCCCCGACAAGCCCCCGAGTAGTACGTGGTTGAGAGACGAGTCGGCGAGGTCGTGCTGTCTGATGAGCGTCGAGCCTGCTGCAGTTGGAAGCGAAACCGCGTGATACTGGAGAGAAAAGAGCCATTCCCAACGGATGCGCCGCGAGGTGCGTCCGTTGGCCGTAGCCCCCGAGCCTTGAAGCGATTCCGAAGGAATCGGTCCAAGGGTTAGTAGCCTTCTTTTGAGGTCGTCAGACAATCAACGGATGCGCCGCGAGGTGCGTCCGTTGGCCGTAGCCCCCGAGCCTTGAAGCGATTCCGAAGGAATCGGTCCAAGGGTTAGTCAAGGAGCATCTGGCTAGATCATCCGACGTTAATTTCGGCGCCCAGCCCCCGAGCGTGAGGGCCGGTGCACGCCGAGTGGTCGTCCCGGCGCCAGCCCCCGAGCGTGAGGGCCGGAGCACGCCGAGTGGTCGTCCCGGCGCCAGCCCCCGAGCGTGAGGGCCGGTGCACGCCGAGTGGTCGTCCCGGCGCCAGCCCCCGAGCGTGAGGGCCGGAGCACGCCGAGTGGTCGTCCCGGCGCCAGCCCCCGAGCGTGAGGGCTGAGCACGCCGAGTAGTCTCCCATACCCTGCAACAAAGTAGAAATTCGAGAGGAAAAGGCATTCGGCGATATAAATATTAATGAACTCCGTTTCCAGCTTTTAAGTCTTTTAATTTCCCCGGGGAGTTAGCCTGTTACGTTTATGCACCTGATCCCCGATAGCCGTAGTCCATAGCGCAGGGAGCTGGGCCGCGTGCACGCGTAGGAGCGTAGGCGTACGGAAGAGTCGAGGTTTCACGGATTAAGGCGTGTGCTCCCGAGTACTTTAGCGACTTGTTTTAAAGCTCGCGGAATTGACGAAGTTATTCAAATGATACTTATCTCGGCGAAAGGTTCGAGTCCCGGAGGATTCCTTCTTTGTCAGATATGCCAAAGAGGAGGCAGGCGGAGAAGTGTTGCTTTTGATATACGGCGTCAGGAACAGTGTTCCCGTGATCGCACAGGATGTTCCCGTGGTCGAGAAGAGCCAAAGGAGATAAGGGTGACCTGTGTATTTCAGGCTGGAGGGAAGACGCGTGGCGCGGAGTCCGCGCTCGTCATCGTGGAGGAAATCTCTCGTCCTCCGGTGACTAGGGGCTATAAATTCCCGTCGGGGAGCCTGAGCTGCTACCCAAGAGTGAATAGATATAAGACCCTTGCAGTCAACATGCCGGAGGCTTATTGTTGGGTTCATCCACCGGGGAGAGTTTGTGGAGTCATCATGGTATGGTGCTAGAAGAGTGCTTGCGAAGAACCTGAGGCGTTGATCAGCGTCTGAGTGTTGTCCCGTTCACCCCCGCATTCCCATGTGATGAGGGCCATGTGGGGTGAAATGCTTTGTAGAGCAAGGGATAGCCGAAGGCATTCGCTATCAACCCTCCACCGGTGCTGTCCCGTAAACGGCTGCAGTGGTGCTGCAAGAGAGCTTGCGAAGAGCTCATGTGAACCGAGCTTGCTCCGGATGTAGCACTAGGCGCAGGGACGAGTGCCCCAGGCCGTCATCTTGGCGGTTGATGTGTTTGATGTTTGTAACCGGCGCAAGTCCGGCTCCGTTGTAACTGTATTTCCTGCAAAAGGATTGCACTGTCTGTCGCGATTTATTCGCAGCGTCAGTTCCCGAGCGTTTCGGGGCTGATCGAGCCCGAATGGCACGCTGCCTTTGATATGGCGCCAGCCCCCGAGTCCGAGTGCTGGTCGAACCTTAGCGGTACGCCTTCAGTTCTGCAGTGTTGGCCTCCGAGTGGTTCGGAGCCAATCGAGCCCGAGAGGCACACTGACTTAATCGCGGCGCCAGCCCCCGAGCGTGGGAGCTGTTCGAGCCTTAGCGGCACGCCACTCGGTTTGCAGTGTTGGCTCCCGAGTGGTTCGGGGCCAATCGAGCCCGAGAGGCACACTGGCTTGATCGTGGCGCCAGCCCCCGAGCGTGGGAGCTGTTCGAGCCTTAGCGGCACGCCACTGGGTTTGCAGTGTTGGCTCCCGAGTGGTTCGGGGCCAATCGAGCCCGAGAGGCACACTGGCTTGATCGTGGCGCCAGCCCCCGAGCGTGGGAGCTGTTCGAGCCTTAGCGGCACGCCGACTTCTTTGTTTTGCTCGAGTGCTCTGGAGCCATTTTTTTTTACCGTTGACGCCCGGCGTGTAACGGAAGGCGAAGCGCCCAACGGCTCTTTTTACCGTTTCGCCCGCCCCCGCTAATCGCGTTATCTCGCGGTAATTTCGGGCATCAAGGCACGCTATAAAAGGTGAGGGTTAGACCCGGAGGGAAATCCTCCCATTCCCAGATCCGTCTTCCCCGTTCTTCGCTTTTCATCCCGCCGCCACCAAAGCTCCCATTGCTCGCCAGTCCGTTGTGCGATCTCAGCCACCACGGGGAGCGCAATCTCGCTGATGCGATCAAAGACCCCTGCCGTTAGATCCATGGCGGGGAGGAAGAAGCTCACTGGCGTCCCCAAATCTGACAAGATCCCTTCCCCTGTCCTCGCGTGGGTGCGGGGGAAGGTAACCACAGAAATGCTGGAGGAGATGGTGGAGCGGAGCATCCTGCCGTCTCAGGCCGTGGCGGAGTGGCGGCCGAGCGCAGGAGAGGTGTTCCCGTCGGAGAACTCCGGCGAGCTGGTCCTGTTCAAGCCTTTCTTCGAGGCGGGACTCGGCTTGCCCACGGGGGCGTTCTTCCGAGGGCTGCTGCACTACTACGGGATCGAGGCCATCAACCTCAACCCCAACTCCATTATGGCGATCTCGGTCTTCATCCACCTCTGCGAGGCATACCTGGGGATCTCTCCCCATTTCAACTTGTGGAGGTACCTGTACTGGCTGAAGCCTCAGCCAAGCGAGGAGAAGATGGTGGTGGTTGGAGGCGCTGGGTTCATGCTGCGTCAAGGGCGGAAGGACGAGTACTTCGACATCGCCCTCAACACCTCCAATAAAGGATGGAAAGCCGAGTGGTTCTACGTCGGGAACCACGAGCCGGCGATCCCCTGCCATACCGGAGAGCGGCCGAAGGTCAAGGATTGCTGGAATGAGCTTCCTGACGCCTCCGAGATGGACGAGGTTGACGAGCTCCTTGTGCTGATCAAGGAGCTGAAAGATCAAGGTTTGACGGCGATTGGTATCGCCTGCAACTTCAGCAGGCGGCTGATCCAGCCGATCCAGGAGCGGAAGCACCCGAGCTACGAGTACTCGGGCCGAGATGATCCCACTCGGGCTGCTAACCGCACCGTGGGAAAGGAGGAGATGAAGGCGCGCGTCGGCGGGTTCTTCCTCGGCCGCGTGTCGGAGAAGGACCAGCCGCGCCCTTTTTCACTGAAGAGGCCTCCACCACCGGTAAGTTGCATTTCCGAGTGCTTTTGAATGTTCTTTCTTGAGTAATTTCTGGTATCGTCCGTTGGCCGTCTGATTTTGCGTCTT
>CM014270.1:31579969-31631948 GCA_004135705.1 Alloteropsis semialata
CGAGTCGTGCAACAGGTCATACTCCATTCTTCCTCGTCTACGGCTCCGAGGCAATCCTCCCCACCGACATCGCTTTTGGATCACCGCGCATCGATAACTACGACGAAGGCGAAGCAGAGGCAGCTCGCGAGGTGGACCTAGACTCCATCGAAGAACACCGAGTTAACGCGCTCATACAGCACGCGCGCTATCAGCAACAACTCCGACGCTACCACGACAAGAACGTCCAGGAATGGGACTTCAACATTGGTGACCTCGTCTTACGCCGAGTACAATCCACTGCAGGGGTTCACAAACTCTCCGCCCCATGGGAAGGCCCGTTCATCGTGACTCAGGTCATATGTCCGGGTACTTTTCGTCTCCAATACGAGGATGGCACCGAGGTCCCACACCCGAGGAACATAGAGCATTTACGCCGATTCTACCCATGAAAAGCTATGTATCACAAAGTTCAATAATAGTATATGCTTTTTTCCTCCGTATATTTGTTCTCCTTGCAAAACCTCTCGGAATCACTCTGTTTCCGAGTAGTTCTTAACTAAATGCTGTGTAACCGGGCCTGGAACGACGCCTAAGCCTTCTACACGTGCACGGGATCTGCTCTCGACGTTATGAACTTAGGATAAGTGAAGCGAAGGGAAAAGCACATTTCAGCTTAAAGCTACTCGGGCAACGTTAAAACATAAAACAAAGTATCCAACACTCTTGTTTTACTTGTTTCTAACCACTTGTATATACAAAAAGTCTACACTACTCTGCTACAGAATACAGGACTCTACTCAAACTTGAGAGCCTCGCCAACTTTCTCGGCGATCAGGCGAGTTTCAGCCATCGCCGCATCGACCTGCTCCGCCGTGGCGTCCGCCGCCACCCCATCTCCGACCGGCGCAAGGTCAATCCGCGGGTACAATGTCCGAACACGCGCCAAGGCGTCGTTCGCGCACACTACGGCCGACTCCTTGATCAACTCGGCGATGCGGATTGGCGCGGCTTGAAGACGCGGGACTAAGGCAGTCGGCTCACCCTCCTCCGGAGCCACGGAGTCCAGCAGCTCCCTCGCCGCCTCGTTGACCTCCGTCAGCGCCAGATGCGCCGATGACAGATCTTGCTCCAAGCCTGTTATGATTTGAGAGTTATTCTGAATTGTATACATGGCTTGGAGCATCGTCATGTCCGCACCTTTCCGGAAGTCCTGCTCCTGCTTCAGTTTGCCCGCCATCACCTCCTCCGACTGCTGCAGAGTTGCGTTCGCAAATCGCAGCTCCTTCAGCTCGGTGACGTGACGCTCCCTCTCCATCTCCTTCTCTGGAAAGGCAAAGAAGCACTCGGTCAGGACGAAAACAACACGGTAAAGTCCTACAATTCAGCAACTACTCGGGGATTACAAGGACAGGGCCTTACGATGAAGAATATGCCGATGCTCTACGACGGCGTCGTTCAAGCTCTTCCTGGCAGCGTCGCGTTGACGCTTGACCCGTTTGAGCTCTGCTTCCGCCTTCGCCGCACGACGGAGCGCCGACTCCGCGTCCTGAGCCTGCGCAAGGCGCGACTGCCGGAGCGTAGCCAATTTCTACAACCGTCCGAAAAGGCGAAGAACTCAGAAAACCAATAAAAAAGAAAGAAAAGGTCATCAAGACAGGGGAGGAATCTGACCGCTGCAAGGCGCTGGGCGTGGTCGACAGCAATTTGAAGCTCGGCGATCACCGAGCCCTCCTTCTCCGCCATGGCGTCCACCCCGGGGACAGTGACGGTCCCCGAGGTGTCCGACTGCTTCGGCAGATCCTCCTCCGGGGCTTCTCCTCGAGTAACGTCTCCCGCACCTACGGGCGAAGACTGGATCACCGTGTCCACGACAGGATCCCCAGTGACACTTGGGATAATTGCCGTATCACCGTCGGCCGCTGGCACCTCCACTACCACCTTCGGGTCAGGCCCGACTGGGATCTCCGCCGTCTGCACCGCTCCCGGTCCATCGGCCGAGTTCGTCACCTCGGGCGTAGCACCTGAGGATGACTGGCCTGCAGGTGCGGCCGGGGGAGCACTCGGACCTCGCAGGGCATCAGTTGCAGGAGCCCTCCCGCTCGCCGCCTCACCGTCCAGATCGGAGGCATTGCTGAAAAAAGCACTCAGCAGTTAATACAAGAACTCGGAGATAAATGATAACAAGAAGAAACGCGAAACTCACCGAGTACCCTTCACCACTGCGACTCAGGGCCGAAAGACGGGGAGCTTGGCCCGCCGCTGCGCCGAAGCCGCCACGAGGATTGGCCTGGTCCCCAAATCGGAGGCTGGCCTTGCATCCGCCGTGGCCTGCACAAGCGTCTCCGCCACCATGCGCCGCCTCTCCTCCACCGAGACGCCCATGGCCCGGGCGTGCTCCTGCTCCTGGAACAAGGCATCAGGCACCGCCTCGTCCTTCTCCTCTTCCTCCATGACGGCCGGGGAACGACGTCCCGGCTCGTCAACATCGGCGTCCGAACCCGCAGACGGCCGCTGAGCCGGCTGCGCGTCCGATTTCTTCGCCGCCACCTTCTTCGCCAACACCTTCTTCGTACGCCTCCGCTTGGGAGGCGGCGGCGCCGTACCCGCCACCGCATCCCGGACGGAGGGCGCTTCGTCCGACAACGTGGCCGAGTCGTCGGCCGCCCCGTCGTCAGTAACCGCCGCCCGCTTGGAAACGCCGCCCCCACGGTTGTTCCTCTTCGCCACAGCCGCCCGGCGCTTCCGCGGACGGTCCTCCACCACCTCCTCATCCGAAGGACTCAGAGAGCCCTCCGTGTCACTCGGCGCCCATATACGGGGAGCAGGCGGCTCAACCGCCCCTCTGCCCGAGTGCCGCCCTGAGCAGCCGGGGCGCGTCCTCGAGAATCACCTTCCTCGGGAAGTCCTCCGGAAGTGGGGCAGCAGAGAAGTATTCGAATGCACGATCCTGCGCAAGAGAAGACGCAAAATCAGACGGCCAACGGACGATACCAGAAATTACTCAAGAAGGAACATTCAAAAGCACTCGGAAATGCAACTTACCGGTGGTGGAGGCCTCTTCAATGAAAAAGGGCGCGGCTGGTCCCTTCTCCGACACGCGGCCGAGGAAGAACCCGCCGACGTGCGCCTTCATCTCCTCCTTTCCCACGGTGCGGTTAGCAGCCCGAGTGGGATCATCTCGGCCCGAGTACTCGTAGCTCGGGTGCTTCCGCTCCTGGATCGGCTGGATCAGCCGCCTGCTGAAGTTGCAGGCGATGCCAATCGCCGTCAAACCTTGATCTTTCAGCTCCTTGATCAGCACAAGGAGCTCGTCAACCTCGTCCATCTCGGAGGCGTCAGGAAGCTCATTCCAGCAATCCTTGACCTTCGGCCGCTCTCCGGTATGGCAGGGGATCGCCGGCTCGTGGTTCCCGACGTAGAACCACTCGGCTTTCCATCCCTTGTTGGAGGTGTTGAGGGCGATGTCGAAGTACTCGTCCTTCCGCCCTTGACGCAGCATGAACCCGGTGCCTCCAACCACCACCATCTTCTCCTCGCTTGGCTGAGGCTTCAGCCAGTACAGGTACCTCCACAAGTTGAAATGGGGAGAGATCCCCAGATACGCCTCGCAGAGGTGGATGAAGACCGAGATCGCCATAATCGAGTTGGGGTTGAGGTTGATGGCCTCGATCCCGTAGTAGTGCAGCAGCCCTCGGAAGAACGCCCCCGTGGGCAAGCCGAGTCCCGCCTCGAAGAAAGGCTTGAACAGGACCAGCTCGCCGGAGTTCTCCGACGGGAACACCTCCCTGCGCTCGGCCGCCACTCCGCCACGGCCTGAGACGGCAGGATGCTCCGCTCCACCATCTCCTCCAGCATTTCTGTGGTTACCTTCCCCCGCACCCACGCGAGGACAGGGGAGGGGATCTTGTCAGACTTGGGGACGCCAGTGAGCTTCTTCCTCCCCGCCATGGATCTAACGGCAGGGGTCTTTGATCGCATCAGCGAGATTGCGCTCCCCGTGGTGGCTGAGATCGCACAACGGACTGGCGAGCAATGGGAGCTTTGGTGGCGGCGGGATGAAAAGCGAAGAACAGGGAAGACGGATCTGGGAATGGGAGGATTTCCCTCCGGGTCAAACCCTCACCTTTTATAGCGTGCCTTGATGCCCGAAATTACCGCGAGATAACGCGATTAGCGGGGGCGGGCGTTACGGTAAAAAGAGCCGTTGGGCGCTTCGCCTTCCGTTACATGCGCGGGCGTCAACGGTAAAAAACGACTACAGAGCACTTGAGCAAAACAGAGAAGTCGGCGTGCCGCTAAGGCTCGAACAGCTCCCACGCTCGGGGGCTGGCGCCGTAACAAAGCCAGTGTGCCCTTCGGGCTCGATTGGCCCCGAACTACTCGGGAGCCAACACTGCAAACTCAGTGGTGTGCCGCTAAGGCTCGAACAGCTCCCACGCTCGGGGGCTGGCGCCACGATTAAGTCAGTGTGCCTCACGGGCTCGATTGGCCCCGAACCACTCGGGAGCCAACACTGCAAACCGAGTGGCGTGCCGCTAAGGCTCGAACAGCTCCCACGCTCGGGGGCTGGCGCCGCGATTAAGTCAGTGTGCCTCTCGGGCTCGATTGGCTCCGAACCACTCGGAGGCCAACACTGCAGAACTGAAGGCGTACCGCTAAGGTTCGACCGGCACTCGGACTCGGGGGCTGGCGCCATATCAAAGGCAGCGTGCCATTCGGGCTCGATCAGCCCCGAAACGCTCAGGAACTGACGCTGCGAATAAATTGCGACAGACAGTGCAACCTTTTTGCAGGAAAAACAGTTACAACGGAGCCGGACTTGCGCCGGTTACAAACATCAAACACATCAACCGCCAAGATGACGGCCTGGGGCACTCGTCCCTGCGCCTAGTGCTACATCCGGAGCAAGCTCGGTTCACCTGAGCTCCTCGCAAGCTCTCTTGTAGCACCACTGCAGCCGTCGACGGGACAGCACCGGTGGAGGGTTGATAGCGAATGCCTTCGGCTATCCCTCGCTCTACAAAGCATTTCACCCCACATGGCCCTCGTCACATGGGAATGCGGGGGTGAACGGGACAGCACTCAGACGCTGATCATCGCCTCAGGTTCTTCGCAAGCACTCTTCTAGCACCATACCATGATGACTCCACAAACTCTCCCCGGTGGATGAACCCAACAATGAGCCTCCGGCATATCGACAGCAAGGATCCTATATCTATTCGCTCTTGGGTAGCAGCTCAGGCTCCCCGGCGGGTATTTATAGCCCCTGATCACCGAAGGACGGGAAATTTCCTCCACGATGACGAGCACGGACTCCGCGCCACGCGTTTTCCCTCCAGCCTGAAATACACAGGTCACCCTTATCTCCTTTGGCTCCACTCGACCACGGGAACATCCTGTGCGATCACGGGAACACTGTTCCTGACAACACTTCTCCGCCTGCCTCCTCTTTGGCATATCTGGCAAAGAAGGAATCCTCCGGGACTCGAACCCTTCGCCAAGATAAGTATCATTTGAATAACTTCGTCAATTCCGCGAGCTTTAAAACAAGTCGCTAAAGTACTCGGGAGCACACGCCTTAATCCGTGAAACCTCGACTCTTCCGTACGCCTACGCTCCTACGCGTGCACGCGGCCCAGCTCCCTGCGCTATGGACTACGGCTATCGGGGATCAGGTGCATAAACGTAACAGGCTAACTCCCCGGGGAAATTAAAAGACTTAAAAGCAGGAAGCGGAGTTCATTAATATATATATCACGGAATGCCATCTCCTCTCAAATTTTTACTTTGTTGCAGGGTATAGATGACTACTCGGCGTGCTCAGCCCTCACGCTCGGGGGCTGGCGCCGGGACGACTACTCGGCGTGCTCAGCCCTCACGCTCGGGGGCTGGCGCCGGGACGACCACTCGGCGTGCTCAGCCCTCACGCTCGGGGGCTGGCCGCCGGGACGACCACTCGGCCTGCCTCTGCCCTCACGCTCGGGGGCTGGCGCCGGGACGACTACTCGGCGTGCTCAGCCCTCACGCTCGGGGGCTGGCGCCGGGACGACCACTCGGCGTGCTCGGCCCTCACGCTCGGGGGCTGGGCGACTGGGCGACTCGGCGTGCCTCGGACAGCTCGACCCGGCCCTCACGCTCGGGGGCTGGGCGCCGAAATTAACGTCGGATGATCTAGCCAGATGCTCTTTGACTAACCCTTGGACCGATTCCTACGGAATCGCTTCAAGGCTCGGGGGCTACGGCCAACGGACGCACCTCGCGGCGCATCCGTTGATTGTCTGACGACCTCAGAAGAAGAGCTACTAACCCTTGGACCGATTCCTTCGGAATCGCTTCAAGGCTCGGGGGCTACGGCCAACGGACGCACCTCGCGGCGCATCCGTTGGGAAACGGCTCTTTTCTCTCCAGTATCACGCGGTTTCGTTTCCAACTGCAGCAGGCTCGACGCTCATCAGGCAGCGACCTCGCCGACTTGTCCCTCAACCACGTACTACTCGGGGGCTTGTCGGGGGTAGACCCCCAGGGGTACCCAGCAGGCGGATTGGCCCAACCAGCAAGGGGCGGCCCAATCCGAGTGCAACTGGGCTGGTTTGTCAGACTGGGAGGCCCACCAGTCGGGAGGCCCACCAGTCGGGCGAACCGGATGGGCGCGACGGCGCGCGCAGCAAGGAAAGAAGACGGCGTATCCCGCAAGAAGCTCGGAGATCAGGATAAACTAGCCGGGATTATAGGGAAAGATATCTGTAATCGTTATAGGATCGAATCCTTGTATTTCGGGTAGGTTACGATCTCTAGCCGACTTGTAACTCAAGGCAGCCGGACTATATAAGGCGCCTTGAGACCCCCCTCCAGAGCACGACATTACGAAAAACTACAACCTCTACAACCCTAGGACAGAACCCAACTACGGAGATCCTTCCAGGAACTTCATACACAGCAATACAATCACCGCCAACACAGGACGTAGGGTATTACGTCATCTCGACGGCCCGAACCTGTTCAATCCTTGCGTCTTGTGTTACCATCGTCTTGTGATCCTCGATCTGTCCCTCATCAAATCAACCACGTAGGCTATCCTGTGTGGACTGCCGGGTCCAAACATCCGACACCACTTGGCACTTGAAATAACCCTATTTTTGCATATGCATGTATTTTTGGAGGATTTTGGTTTATGCAGGTTTTTGAGCTATAAATGAGCACTTTTGGACAAAGACCAAGATCATGCATAGAGCGGAGGAATAAAGGCCATGTGACTTGGATTTCGTTCGCTCTCATCTATGGTGAACCAACCTTCAAGAATGAAGAAGGGTAAAGACTTGAAGATAAGGTCGGATGACTTCGGGACCAAGGCGAATCAGGCAGATATATGGAAAGCTATCAAGACCGAATCATATCCCGAAGCAACCGACGTCAAATACCCACATGCGTTGGCAAATCAATTCCTGGAGGATCAAAGAGCTTGCATGTGAAAGATGGGGCCGAGGGGCCACAAAAATGCCCTGAGCTGGCTGGCCCAGAGGGGCCCAGGCCGGCCGGCCTGGGTCGTTTCTGCGCCGCCTCGACCTCCCCTTTGAGCTAGGGTTTCCTCGGACTATTTATAGCCCCGATGCCCAGAGCCATGAGGATCCATCCACCAGAACTCGTCGAAAACCTAGGGCATACATTAAAGGAGACGACGGTCGCCGCAAGTCCTCGAAGTTGTCTAGGGATGGCTTAGGCCTAACCTAGCCACCATGGCCTCCCTGCGTGGTTGTGCCATGGTGGAGTTCATGAGCTAGTTGGAGTCATCAATGGTATGTACTCGATGGTGATGATCCAAACATATCTATTATGTGAGTAATGTTCTTCATGTCATCTGATCTTTTAGCGACTCGATTCCTCCTTTTACGATCTTGTGCTTTTCTTGGGTTTGCTTTGCTTTCAATCTATTAAGCTTATAGATTGCTTGGGGTGATCTTGTAGCCATGGTGGCTAGAGGTTCATACTGGATCTACCAAGAGGTTCAACGCATTCTTCGCGAATGTGCTCTTAAGTTACCTACGCCGATAGGGAGTATCGTAACAGGGTGTGATCCCGTGTAAGGTGGAGCTTTCGGGGGTTTGACCGGAGGCTAGTAGTTTAAACATGGCTTTGGATGAGATGCATGATGCGCTTGCTCTTATTGGCTAGAAGGCAATAGGCTCATTTATCCTTCGGTTATGCTTAATTTTTGCCTTTGTTCATGGGTGCGATCAACCTTTACACTTCAGTCATATCTTAAAGGTTTACCTTTATATGCAATCTATGCCTAATGTTAGGAATAGATCCATTAGATTAGATGGAAAACCCTAGGTAGTTCATTGTCGATCCATGGATTGATAAACCTTGGATGAATACTCTAAGGGAAAAGCTACGATGATCCGAGCACTTGCAGTTAACAATTGGCACGTTTAAGGACCGTCAACAAGCTTTTCTGGCGCCGTTGCCGGAGATCGGCAACTCTAACCCTAGGGCAATCTATCCAATTTTTTGGACTAACCCTAATTTTTATTATTGCATATATCTTGCGTTTTTGTTTGTGTCCATGAATGCAGGTAAAATCCTAGACAGATGACGATCGAGAAGTTCACAACATCCAGACTTTGACAAGTCCAAAACTCGCTCTCACAAGTTGATAGCTACATGAAGATCTACTCTTTAGTGGTAGGTGGTAACTTTTGTTAGTGGCCCATCATCCACTATCGAGTCCACACCTAAAACAAATGCAGATGAACAAGAGAAGTCCACACCTAAAATTAGAAAATATGAAGCTCCATCAAGTCTTCTTTCCAATGCATCAAGAATCGCAATTTTTGGAGATCGGTGCAAGGAGTTATGGTAAAAGCTTTCAACACTATGCGTTCTGAAATCTGTTTGGGACAGAACGTAGTGCCAGAGTAAAACAAGCATAACTCTTTCATCTAGAGTCCATTGGGAGTAAATGAGCACTTGTTGGAAAGGGAATTTGATGCACATAGCAATGGCGTAGAAGTATGGTACATGTTTTGTACTGGGTAAAGAGGAATTTAATGAAGAAGTGGCAGCAGCAAGCAACGGGGAAGCTGATGATGACGTCAAAGGATGATTGGAGGGCCTTGAGCACAAATGATGATGATTTGAAGTTGATCAAAACTGGAGGAAACAAGATTAGAAGCACCATGACACGACAAATCTTCTCCAGTAGGATGTTCAATAAGCTTCTAATTGAGTGATGCTACCAACGAAGGAAACCGCTCAGATCATCGACGCAAAGCACAAGAGCGAGAGCCCCCTACCATCCCGGCACCCTAGGTGAAGCAAGAACTATAGAGAAGACTCATCATTAGGAGCCATGCTACTCGCTAGTGAATCAATAGTGATGACTTTGAATCCTATGGATGGACAACACGACGCTCCAAAGACCACAAGATCAAGATCATCGACATCTCCAGATCAATTCACAAGAAGGAACTGTTCACAACAAAATTCTGTGCAACCTCTGAAGAAAATAGTAGAATATTTTGGATATTTAAAAGCTCCACGAAGTTCCAGTTCCAACGAATCAAGAATCAAGTCCATTGGAGATTCCTACAAGTGGTTATGATCAAAATATCGAAGGTCGTGCATTCTGAAATTTTCTGGACAGCACGCAGCGCTGAAGTAAAATTGGCATAACTCTCTTATTTGAACTCCGTTTAAGATGAATGACCACTCGTTGGAAAGATAATTTCACAAAATTTTCAATAGAACTATACTTTGGTATATGTTCTGTTCTGTATATAGGGGAAAATCCATGAAGAAGATGCAGGCACAATGTGATGAGAACATGGTAGAGAAGATAACAATGACAACAATGAAGAGGAGTTTGGGCAATGCTTTCATTAGGCATACATGATCAAATTTAGAAGCTAAGAACAAATAAAGACCACCAAGAACATTGGCATATGAAGACATGAGCCGGCGACATTCAATTCATGAAAATGTTTTGAGCAAAACACGATGAATTACACCAAGTGACATCAAGCTGCATGGATACTTCGGATTCTTGCGCGAAGGACCATGGCTTCACAACAATGACAAGATACGTAAGAAAGTCTAGCTCTGTGACTTAAAATGAAGCGCTTTGCGGGAGGCAACCCGATCTTTTGTTTATTATCTATATAATATGACGGTCTATATTGTGCTCTTTAATCGAAACATCAAGTAACATTGTACCATTGCTCTAATAAATGCCACAACTTTATGTTGTATGATCTAAATGTTATTGAGGGAGCACTTTGTTATTTGATCTTGGAAAACTTGTAGACCCTTTTGTGTGCCTATTAGTGTTTTGAGTCTTTTTAGAGAGAAATATGAGGTATGACACCACCCTTTGATTCTAAACTTGTGGCTAGTTGATCTAGGCTAACTTTTGTTTTTATTTTTAGACCACCACATCAAGTCATGTCATGTTGTTCATTCACCTCGTGTTCCAGTTCATGCCATATTGTTCTCGCCCTTGCATTGCATTGCATGATTAGTTTTGATCTAACCTTTTGTCAAACCCACCTAAGCCTTCCTATAACCCCCGCCAAAAACCGGAGCCAACAAGGGTAGGATTGACTTGTGTTGATTTGCTTGCTGCACCATTCGGATTAGCCAAGTGAATATCTATTCCTTGTTCTAACTGAAAACTTTGACTAGCCTCCCCACGAGATCCTAAACCCTTAGGAAAATCTCTCAAACCCATAGCCATCCTAAAACCATAGGTTTTGTTTTCCACCCAATAAAACAACCTTTGTTTTTCTTTTTGTTTTCAACCACCTTAAGTAGATTTTCTAAACTTGACTTCTCTCTTCAAAATTCTTGTTTTAAGCCAAAAATATAGGATACCCATGAACCTTCCCCTAAACCTCGTTAGCTAGGTTGTTCGGTTCTTTTCGATGAATGATTTTCTTGTCGACAATGCTTCACTTCTTATGAGGTGGCCGGCAAGCTTTGTCGCTCTAAGCAATTACTTTTTGAATGAATTGATTGCGGAACAACATTGAAAGACCTTTCAAACCTTGCTAACTCTTTGCATTTGCATTTTGCATCCATTCTGTTGTTCCATCATGCATTTGTTAGCTTGGTTTTCTCACAAAACTTAATGATGAATGCTTGTATATCCATGTCAATGATTCGCGGGGCATTTTCCGTTTGCAATCTTGTGTAAACATGGCATTTAGACATGATCGCAGACCATCATCATTCAGTTTTGAGAGCCACGTTAGCATTTGCATTGCATTGGTCGGTTTATAAGCTTTGCAATGCGCCTTATTTTTCTTGTGCTATGAGGAATTATTGACCTTGGGATAGACATGTGTTTTAACCTTGGTTAATAGACCTTTATGACTATGGAGAGATTCGGCAACCTAGTTGTAAACATGTATTTAGAACAAGGTGTAAACATTGTCTTTGTCTATATGCTTTTCTCTCATTTGCATACTCACTTTGCATCCACTCAACACCCACATTTTTGTTAGCATGATTAGGTTTTCTAAACTTTTTTGAGCACTTGAATTCTTGGCTTTAACATGGTGTTTAATCCAAGAGTTTCGGCATCAAAGTAGTAAACATGGTGTTCAAAACTTTGTTTGATCTCTATCAAGTTTGGTCCCCGCCTGTCGGGGGTAGACCCCCAGGGGTACCCAGCAGGCGGATTGGCCCAACCAGCAAGGGGCGGCCCAATCCGAGTGCAACTGGACTGGTTTGTCGGGGGTGGCCCACCAGTCGGGCGAACCGGATGGGCGCGACGGCGCGCGCGGCAAGGAAGAAGACGGCGTATCCGCAAGAAGCTCGGAGATCAAGATAAACTAGCCGGAATTATAGGGAAAGATATCTGTAATCGTTATAGGATCGAATCCTTGTATTTCGGGTAGGTTACGATCTCTAGCCGACTTGTAACTCAAGGCAGCCGGACTATATAAGGCGCCTTGAGACCCCCCTCCAGAACACGATCATACAACAACATCTACGAAAACCTAGGACAGAACCCAACTACGGAGATCCTTCCAGGAACTTCATACACAGCAATACAATCGCCGCCAACACAGGACGTAGGGTGTTACGTCATCTCGACGGCCCGAACCTGTTCAATCCTTGCGTCTTGTGTTACCATCGACTTCTGATCCTCGATCTGTCCCTCAACAAATCAACCACGTAGGCTACCCTGTGTGGACTGCTGGGTCCAAACATCCGACAGTTGGCGTGCCAGGTAGGGGTTGATCGACGAGATCAATCTACAAGCTCGATGGCAGACTCATCTACGACGCTAGAGTAACTCGAGAGCTCCAGAAGAATCAAGGCGGCGTGACCTAGCTCTTGGTTGCCGGAACAAGGGCAAGGCGATCTGACAGCATAAGCAGGGCGTGCGGGCTCTACCTCGAGCTCCGCGCCCACCTGGCGTCCGGCGCCCCGCAAGATCGATCAGGCGGACTCGAGAGATCTTGGATCAACCACGGCGAGCGCACAGGGAAGATTCTCAGTTATTCTACTTTATTTCCATCTACATCGCCATTCCAATCTGACAAGAAACTTGATAAAGCTTATTCTAATCCGTGCTTCTTCTAATTATGCATGCAA
Organism: Alloteropsis semialata; assembly: GCA_004135705.1. Classification (NCBI taxonomy): domain Eukaryota; kingdom Viridiplantae; phylum Streptophyta; class Magnoliopsida; order Poales; family Poaceae; genus Alloteropsis; species Alloteropsis semialata. The sequence continues at coordinate 31,592,552 of CM014270.1, forward strand.
ATTTCACGGATGGACCTACGCATGCATGCGACGACAGCTGCTACGAGCAGACCTCCTCGTGATTGAGCGCCGTAGGAAATTGGGCGACGGCGGCGCTATCTCGCCGAGTCGTCGAGACGCATTACAGACTACACACGTCCATCTACAGACTACACTCGCCGACTCGTCGATCGACCTGCAGCTCCGACCACTCGGCACCGACGCACAAGCTGTAACGAGTCAACTAGACGGCTTGGTAACAATCGAGGCAATGTTCGTGGGCTGATCAGCTCACGCACTTCCACGGCCCACAAATTTCCATCTAGCACGTACTCTTATGTGGGAAGTTTACTTATCCTTGGTCTATTTTCCAAATTTCTTCTTCAATTAAATCAGCCGGTATATGTTTCTGATTATTCCATCTACTAACGTGTGCCTCAACTTGTTGCATGCATGGCCGGATTGGAGTCACGCTCCTGGGCAGGATCCATGATGCTGCTACGCATGCACATACCTTAGGGACTGCCGGTACACATGCTCTGGAGTTAACGACGAACAACCGGTGGAACGTCTTGAACGGATCCGACTAGCTGATTTCGTCGACAACCGTGTCCACACGGATAAGACGTCTATACTGCGACACATCAATTCTCCAATCCGGACACAAATCAAGCTAAGTCAAACTTTAATATTTTCACAATATTTTTCGGTCACCACGTATCTCCATATACATGTCTCCATGATCATCGCCGACTACCCTTGGTTTGTTCCCGACTGCTTATACAGCCCGAGCGCTACACGAGCAGTCGGGCTACACCCAACGGATGTATATTGCATTTTTCTCCATCGTTTATTTCTTTTTCCACCCTTATACAAGTCGCTAAAGTACTCGGGGAGCACGCGCCTTAATCCGTGAAGCCTCGACTCTTCCGTACGCCTACGCTCCTACGCGTGCATGCGGCCCAGCTCCCTGCGCTACGGACTACGGCTATCGGGGATCAGGTGCATAAACGTAACAGGACAACTACCCGAGGAAATTAATAGACTTAAAGAGTTGGAAGTAGAAATTCTATTACATACAACGCGAATGTTTTTCTCCAGAATTAGTATTTGCTAGACCATATACTACCTATCCTTCATATCTTCATTGCAGGGCACAGGTTTGGATCCCGAGCTTGCGTTTTACGCTCGGGGGCTGGACCACTCCAGCATCGTCGCCACCTGAGTACTCGAGTCAGTCAGTACTCGGGCTGGTACTACGCTCCACGACGGTCGCTAGCCGAGTGCTTTGCAGCACTCGGGCTGGCGCTACACTCCACGACGGTCGCTAGCCGAGTGCTTTGCAGCACTCGGGCTGGCGCTACACTCCACAAGGATCGCTAGCTGAGTGTTTTTGAGTACTGGGCTGGCGCTACCGCATGACGAGGAAGACGAAGACTACTCGGCGTGCCTCGGACGGCTCGACTCGGCCCTCACGCTCGGGGGCTGGCGCCGGGACGACTACTCGGCGTGCTCGGCCCTCACGCTCGGGGGCTGGCGCCGGGACGACTACTCGGCGTGCTCAGCCCTCGCGCTCGGGGGCTGGCGCCGGGACGACTACTCGGCGTGCTCAGCCCTCACGCTCGGGGGCTGGCGCCGGGACGACCACTCGGCGTGCTCAGCCCTCACGCTCGGGGGCTGGCGCCGGGACGACCACTCGGCGCTCCGGCCCTCACGCTCGGGGGCTGGGCGCCGGGCCGACTACTCGGCGTGCCTCAGCCCTCGCGCTCGGCTGGCGCCGGGACGACTACTCGGCGTACCTCGGATGGTTCGACTCGGCCCTCACGCTCGGGGGCTGGGCGCCGCGACGACTGCTCGGCGTGTCTCGCAGGACTCCGCTGGCCCTCACGCTCGGGGGCTGGCCGCCGAAATTAACGCCGGATGATTTAGCCAGATGCTCCTTGACTAACCCTTGGACCGATTCCTTCGGAATCGCTACAAGGCTCGGGGGCTACGGCCAACGGACGCACCTCGCAGCGCATCCGTTGATCATTCGGTGACCTCAGAAGAAGGCTACTAACCCTTAGACCGATTCCTTCGGAATCGCTTCAAGGCTCGGGGGCTACGGCCAACGGACGCACCTCGCGGTGCATCCGTTGGAAGACGGCTCTTTTCTCTCCAGTATCACGCGGTTTCGCTTCCAACTGCAGCAGGCTCGACGCTCATCGGACAGCACGACCTCGCCGACTTGTCTCTCAACCACGTACTACTCGGGGGCTTGTCGGGGGTAGACCCCCAGGGGTACCCAGCAGGCGGATTGGCCCAACCAGCAAGGGGCGGCCCAATCCGAGTGCAACTGGACCGGTTTGTCGGACTGGGTGGCCCACCAGTCGGAGGCCCACCAGTCGGGCGAACCGGATGGGCGCGACGGCGGCGCGGCAAGGAAGAAGACGGCGTATCCCGCAAGAAGCTCGGAGATCAAGATAAACTAGCCGGAATTATAGGGAAAGATATCTGTAATCGTTATAGGATCGAATCCTTGTATTTCGGGTAGGTTACGATCTCTAGCCGACTTGTAACTCAAGGCAGCCGGACTATATAAGGCGCCTTGAGACCCCCTCCAGAACACGATCATACAACAACATCTACGAAACCTAGGACAGAACCCAACTACGGAGATCCTTCCAGGAACTTCATACACAGCAATACAATCGCCGCCAACACAGGACGTAGGGTGTTACGTCATCTCGACGGCCCGAACCTGTTCAATCCTTGCGTCTTGTGTTACCATCGACTTCTGATCCTCGATCTGTCCCTCAACAAATCAACCACGTAGGCTACCCTGTGTGGACTGCCGGGTCCAAACATCCGACACCGCCTTTCATGTTACTAACTTCATGCACTCACTTTGCACACACGCACACCCATTAGGTTTTTATTTTTCTCTTTTACTAGGTTAATTATGCCACAAGTTAAGGTCTTAGGGATGTCATTGGTTGTTGGCATTTGCTTATACTCCCGACCATCACCTCGAGGGTAGTTTGTGCGTTTCAATTGTTTTGCAGGCATGATGAAGGAATCTCATGAATTCATGATCAAAGTTGCAACCAAGATCGTTAACATCTTCGAAGATTGAAAGGGACGCTGCTGTTTTCATAAAAAATCTGCACATGTTCAGAGATGTACAAGAAAGGAAAAATGGATATTCAGAAGCTCCATTAAATTCTCGTTCCAATGCATCCAAGATCAACGAATTTGAAGACTCATGCAAGGAGATACGACAAAAATATTGGGCGCTGCGCGTTCTGAAATCAGCTCGGGACAGATTGCAGTGCTGGACTAAAAAGGTATAACTCTTTTGTTCGGAATCCTTTTTGGGCAAATGATGGCTCGTTAGAAACAGAAATTTGTGCACTTCACAGTTTAGCAAGGTGACAGTACATGTTCTGTTCTGGAAATAAAGGAAAAATTCATGGAAGATGAAGCAGCAATGAAGACAACCAGCAAGGAGGGGATAACAGTACGAAGAATAATTGGGACCATGGCTTGATGGCAAGAAGAGGCTGAAGAAAGTTAAGAAGGTGACGAACCATAAAGATAATCTCCAAACACATGGTGATAGGACTTCAAGAATCACATGACGGTTCACCATCTTCTTTCATATTTAGCAACATGCTAAGCATGGGGAAGGATTTGGTGGACGAAAAGGAAAAGGCCATATGGAGTACAATGATCGTTTTCACCACAAGATGCTCAAGATTCTTTTTCCATGCTAAGCACAATGCTTAAGCATGGGGGAAGCCGCGCTACACTCCACTACAAGCATCGAAAGATGGTAACTCTCCCTCAACCTTCTCTTTGTTCATCTACTCCTAAATGCTTGTATGTATGTATGCCATCGACCATAGGTTAGAAACCTTTGTATATCTCTCTTGTTAATAACATGGCTACTAGGAGGACAACCTAGTTCTGTTTTTATAATGACCACCATCACTTTGTGCTCACCACAATGATATCATTTTTGAATGCCTTTGCTTATGGAAAATTGATGAAAGTTGCCGCTTTGTTCTACCTACGTGATGTTGTATATGACTTGACTATTTACTCTCCATAAAATGAACTTAAATTGATTAAATACCGGATCTTTTATTTGTGGAGGTTAAATGACTAAATTCTAGACTCACATATTTTTTATGTTGCTCTTTGATTTAAGTTTACAGATGACCTTACACCTTGTATTATTTTATTTAAAAATTGATTCTTATGCTATCTACTTTCGTGAATCTCTTGCAAAGTTCTACCTACTAAAGCCTTTACATATACATGATCTTTCATGATGAAACCTTTAGATTTGCAAACTTATATTTTGATGAGTTGGATTAAGATTGATTTCTATGGTTCGAGACTAAGAAGCTGGCCATTCCATTTTGCGTACCTTTCTTTTGCTAGCCTTTCTATCCATGCATTGTGAGTTTCTACACTGGAAACTACACAAACTTTGCTGGATATCCACCTTAAACCCAAATATCTTTTTGTGATTACCTCCTTGACCACAACCCAATTTGAGTATGGATTATAATCTCGAGGAAAATTTGGAGAATCAAGAGCTTGACAAGGAACATATATTCGGGAGGCATCAAGGAGTGCATAGAAGAAAGATTAGAAGAAACGGAGGGTCACAACAAGTGGGCCGGCCGGTTTCAATACCATGAGCCGACCGACCTACCCCCTATCCTCCTGCAATGGCTTCAATATTCGACGAGAAGATACTCCCTGTCAAACCATTTTCAAAAAGATTGAGATGGATACTTACTCTAGCATTATCCACCACTTCTATGCTCGAGGACGAGCAATCGTTTAAGCATGGGGGGAGGTGCTAAGTAAGTACTAATGATTGCTAGAAGTTCTAAGGAGCATAAAGAAAGAAAAAAAAGAAAAAAAAATATATGTGTTGAAAAAGGAAGAAAGAAAAGAAAAAAAGATGTGAAAATAAATGCTCCTTAGTTCTTTTTGCTTCATTAAATTCCATGGTGCTTTAAAGACAATTCCATACTCAAATTCTCCAACCATGTGCAATCCGATAACGAGGACTTCATTTGTGCCTCGGGATCAACCTTTGCCATTTGCACATGTCCACTATCTAAAAAGCGTGTGTTCCATTTTCTCCCTCTTCACAAAATCATTTATTCTCCATGGCCTTTTTGACTAGTCTCGGTAATTCCAATAGATCTCTCTATTAGTTTGACAATATTTGAAATATAATGTTTTGCTAGGATTGTTTTCACCTACCAAGCTCCACATAAGCCTTCCACTTTCAAATATGAGTAGAATAGGTTGAAAATAATCTTGTATAGGCTTGAGTGACTTGATGAGATGAGTGTTTCCATGAGCTTTTGCAAGAGAATCTCACTTATGTTCGATATGCATCTTTTTGAAAATTCTTCATGATGCAACAAGGTATGGTCTAAAGTTCGCTTAAGTTCAAGAGCATTGCATTATTTATTATTGTGGCTTATTCTTTATTGCTAGTCCATCTTCCACAATGAAAAGTAGCCGGTCACAACTTGGACTTTAAATGTTAAACTCTTGAGAGCAATGTGTCTTGTCGTGTATAACTAAGTGTAGGGAAAACATTGAAGGGCAACGCTGATTTCCTTATTAAGCAAAGATCTTGGACTTACTCGAGGACGAGCAAGGCTTAAGCATGGGGGGATTGTTGACGCTCGTCAGCGACACGCTTTTAGTGCTATTTAAGTGGTGTTTTGGGATCAATTCATATACTAACCCGCCACTTGGCACTTGAAATAACCCCGTTTTTGCATATGTATGTATTTTTGGAGGATTTTGGTTTACGCAGGTTTTTGAGCTATAAATGAGCACTTTTGGACAAAGACCAAGATCATGCATAGAGCGGAGGAATGAAGGCCATGTGACTCGGATTTCGTTCGCTCTCATCTATGGTGAACCAACCTTCAAGAATGAGGAAGGGTAAAGACTTGAAGATAAGGTCGGATCACTTTGGGACCAAGGCGAATCAGGCAGATATATGGAAAGCTATCAAGACCGAATCATATCCTGAAGCAACCGACGTCAAATACGCACATGCGTTGGCAAATCAATTCCTGGAGGATCAAGGAGCTTGCACGCGAAAGATGGGGCCAAGGGGCCACAAAAATGCCCTGAGCCGGCCGCCCAGAGGGGCCCAGGCCGGCCGGCCTGGGTCGTTTCTGCGCCGCCTCGACCTCCCCTTCGAGCTAGGGTTTCCTCAGACTATTTATAGCCCGATGCCCAAAGCCACGAGGATCCATCCACCAGAACTCATCGAAAACCTAGGGCATGCATCAAAGGAGACGACGGCCACCGCAAGTCCTCGAAGTTGTCTAGGGATGGCTTAGGCCTAACCTAGCCACCATGGCCTCCCTGCGTGGTTGTGCCATGGTGGAGTTCATGAGCTAGTTGGAGTCATCAATGGTATGTACTCGGTGGTGATGATCCAAACATATCTATTATGTGAGTAATGTTCTTCATGTCATCCAATCTTTTAGCGACTCGATTCCTCCTTTTACGATCTTGTGCTTTTCTTGGGTTCGCTTTGCTTTCAATCTATTAAGCTTATAGATTGCTTGGGGTGATCTTGTAGCCATGGTGGCTAGAGGTTCATACCGGATCTACCAAGAGGTTCAACATGTTCTTCGCGAACGTGCTCTTAAGTTACCTACGCTGATAGGGAGCATCGTGACAGGGTGTGATCCCATGTAAGGTGGGGCTTTCGAGGGTTTGACCGGAGGATAGTAGTTTAAAGATGGCTTTGGATGAGATGCATGATGCGCTTGCTCTTATTGGCTAGAACTACAACTAGAAGGCAATAGGCTCGTTTATCCTTTGGTTATGCTTAATCTTTGCCTTTGTTCATGGGTGCGATCAACCTTTACACTTCAATCATATCTTAAAGGTTTACCTTTATATGCAATCTATGCATAATGTTAGGAATAGATCCGTTAGATTAGATGGAAAACCCTATGTAGTTCATTGTCGATCCACGGATTGATAAACCTTGGATGAATACTCTAAGGGAAAAGCTACGATGATCTGTGCGCTTGCGGTTAACAATTGGCGCGTTTAAGGACCGTCAACAGCGACCACACTAGGTCAAGCTATTTCCTCCTTCCACTAGTTTGCTTCTTCCTTTTCAGAGGCGAAGCACGACCTGCACAAACTTTCCTGCAGCTCATCACACCTTGGTAGCTCACGGGCAACACCTTACCGTCTAGGAGCAAAGCTCTAAGAGTAACAAATGAATCACACAAGCTTGATGAAGTCCAGCAGTGCTCAAGGTGCTTTGGTGCTCTCAAACTTCTCACAATGGCTTCTCTATCTACTACCCTACACAATAGATCTCACAATGTCAAGCAACCTCACAAAGAGGGGTTGGGGAGAGCAAGAATGGCTTTTTCTTAGCAAGGAATAGCAGGGAAGCACTATAGCAACCTCAGGAACAATAGCTTGCTACAGGGAGGTCGTGGGGTATAAATACTCCACTCCTCAAAAACTAGCCATTGGGAACCCAGTGAAAACCGGTGCCACCGAGATTCAAACCAAACTAGCCGTTGGACCGGCTGACACGAAACCGGTGCCACCAGTTTCCCAAAATCGATGCCACCGGTTTTGCCCCTGGCAGAACCTATGAATGTGTACGTGAGGCTTTTGTGTCTTTCAACAACTCACATGGGTTCCTTGAGCACTTAGACAATTTCAAGACTTCTTGTGATGCATCCCTCTTGATAGTACGACGTACCTATACTCAAGATCAAATAGGAAAACATTTAATGCGCTTGAGCTTCATCACTTGAACCATGCCATACTTGATCAATATATCTACTTGAGAGTTGCATCCACCTTTGTCTCTTTGAATTGAGCACTTCAACCTTGAGCTAGTGACTTGAACCTTTGTCTTTGAATGAAAACCACTTCTAGTTCAATTTACTTTCTCACAACTTACTTCTAGAAAGATTGATACTTGCCAATATGAACACCATATGTGACCAAGATTCATCAAGTTGAAACCCAAAGAAAGTTTCGTCACTCTAGCAAAGATACATGACTCAAGTCCGCAACTTGATCACACATTGCTTAGTACTTTGAAACACTATCCTGAATTCCATCTCTTCATCTTTGCGTCGCATATAGCTTCACACAAGTTTGTATCATAGATGAACACCAATTCTTGATATGCAATATATCCACTTTACTTTGACCTTTCATTTCTTTCAAAGTCATCATGTCTTGTTTGCAAGTCATTCTTCAAATATAGACCAAGAATGAGCCATATCACCATGTCTCTTGTCCATTCAACCTAACTTGCATTATACAACATTTTTATCCAACATGATCTAAGATATCCCATATCAATGATAAACAAGCTTTCATCAATTTAGAGACCAATATATCACACACATCTTCATGTCTCTTTCTTTGTTGCATCATAGCTTCCCAACTATCATATTCATGCATAATGGAAACAATCACTTCTTTATATATGTCAACATGAGCCATCCACATTGTACTCAACCAATGAACAATAGTGTATCATAAATATACAATTTAATTCCTGCTCATAATCTTTAACAAACATGTTAGTCCTTTAATCGTTTTGTCATTCAATTCACCAAAACCCACTTAGGGGGCCTAGATGCACTTTCAATCTCCCCCTTTTTGGTGATTGATGACAACTCGATTAAAGCTTACAATAGATATATCAATAAAACTTTTGAATGTTCAGATTTGGTTTGAGCTCCCCCTCAGCATGTGCTTTGAATGAAATTCAATAACTTGGCCTAAAATGCCAATTTGCACATTCTCAAGAAAATATTGAGCTCCCCCTAAATCTCAGCATTCGTGGGGTGCAAAACATGTGTGTGAACAATTAATATGTGATGCATGGAGCAAGAAATAATACAACAAAGAATCAGAGCTTTGCCAGCCAAAACCGGTGCCACCGGTGCCACCGGTTTTCACAAACCGGTGCCATCGGAAATGCCCAAAATGCCCAGACAGGCAACAATCAGCATGGACCGGATCTTCCGACACCAAGGGCCAGAACATCTAGGCCCAACCCGAGGCTACCGGATCTTCTAGGCCAGAAGATCTAGAGCTACCAAAACATCCGACACAGAGTCAGATCTTCTGATCACACAAAGCATATTATCAAGCAAATGAGTCTAAACAAATTTTAAACAAGTTCAACACACATAAACAGGTTCAACACACAGTAGCACACATTACAATTGTTCTCAAGTCCAAGAGAGCTAAGATAGAATTATTACAGGGCCTGTTGCATACAACAGCCAAAACTGGTGCCACCGGTTTTGCCAGATAGCCAGTAGACAGAACAGAACAGCGGCGCTTTAATCGATCCAATTTCTCCCCGTTTGTCATCCATCACCAACAAAGGTCCTAGGGGCTTCTTCCGCTGTCTCTACTCATCATCTTCATCATCATCTTGCTCTTGGCCTTGAGTTGGAGCAACAAATGGAGGTTGGGGTGCAAATTGAGTTGAATGAAACATCCCCACATAAAGATTTGAAGGACCAAATATCCCTCCAAAAATGTCAGCTTCAGTAGATCCTGAACCTCCAGCTGCATAAGGATCAACTTGTGGCATACTAGAAGAGCCACCTTGTCCTTGAGTTTCCACAAACGGCATTTCAGAAAACGAAGCACCTCCACATTGCATGCCTCCATAAGCGGGATTGTAATATGAGCTGCCCATAGCTTGATCCCAATAATCTTTTTGAGTGACCGAATCCACCTCTTGAGATCTATTCCATATGTGAGCAAATCCCTCCGGTTCACTGTCTTCCTCATCAGACTCTGCACATGGGATAGGAGGCCTATTAGAAGGATCCTCATACAATTGCCTAATCATCCTCGAGTCCATCTTCCTCCTTTGCCTTTCCTTGTGAGCAATGACATTTGTACTCATACAAGACCCACACATGAAGTTCAACAACTTCCTAAGCGGTGAAGGGGGCTTGTGCACATCTCTTTGCCCATGTTCATGTCCACTACTGGACGCCTCCCTTGCTACCATAGAAGGTGCAGCAGCTGTAGGGACACCTCCAGGTGCTTCTCCACCCTCTACATTAGCCTCCATGCTTGCCGCTTGAGCTAGACTTGGTCCTTTGACATCATTCTTCATATGGAAGGGCTCAATCTCATGATCATAATCAAATGTGAAATTTGTGACAGCCTCAGTGACATGCATGAGATAAAGAGCATACTCACAACTCTTTTGTGGAGAGCCAGCAATAGATTTTATTTCTACCGATATGTAGTCCACCACACTAAACTCCAGCTCACTAGGTGTCATATACTTTATCAAATCACGAAGATAGAATAATATGTTCCCTTGATCACCCTCTCTAGGAGCAAGTGTCTTTCTAAACATGCGGTTGAGATAGACATAGTATGGTAGCATGCTATGAACACTCCCAAAGTGCCTCTCATGTCCGGTCATGTTGTTGACACCAGATTTTGACTAGGTTAGGACTGTGCGTGGCGGAGTTAAGCAGGGGCCGAATCCAATTCTGAGTTAGCCTCCGATTTCGATCGGAGTATGTCCGATAGAGTCCCAATCGGACACGGTAAGAAGAAGGCCGGAGCACGTACGACTTCTGAGGGGAGGCGCGTCTGGAAGCTTCTTCAAGGCCTGATTGTGCGTCAAAATTTGTAACAGTTTTGGTAGTTTAAGATTAGATTGCTTTAGATAAATTAGAGATATTGTCGTAGCTGGCAAGTTTTAGTTAGACTTCAGGGTATAAATATAAACCCTGCGCCATTGTTAAAAAAAAGTTCACACAACCAATCAATCAAACACAACTTTCGGCCTCACGTGCCAACAACCCTTTTTCGTCGAGTTCTTCAGCAAGCAGGGCTGCATCATCTTGACCTCCGGTTTGTCTGTAAGTCCGACACCCTATCGAATTAATCTAGGCTTTAGATTGAGGCGTGTCGCCCTTCTTTGTTTAGTTAATTCACTAATTTATCGAGTTGTTCTAGGCTTTAGATTGAGGCGTATCGCCCTTCTTCGTTTAGATCGTTCACCCTTTACCGTTTCTTGTTGATTTTATCTTATCGGCTTACATCTATCAGAGAGGATCTATTCTGTTTTATTGTTATTCAAGCCTCATAATAGATCTGTTCATATTGATTATATAGCTGATTTAGATTTAATAAGCAAGTTACAAATAGATCTGGTTTAAACAAGTTCTTTGATGTATATTGATCTATCGGAGTAAGCAAGCTAATCGGTGCCCTGCTAGCAACGCTGTCTCGAAATCGATCCGATTGTTAGTGACACGAGATTTAGTTTGTTTATCGCCTTTGGAAAGATGCATATTAAAGAATGAGTTTCAAATTAGATCTATCTCCGATTCGGTTTTCATAGCCGATGGTTTATTTCAATACATGTCATATTCTCACGAATCGGACTCAAGGCCGATGGTTCATGTTATCAAAATTGGACTTCCCTTTATATTGATCCGATTTTTGGAACGAATCGGGGTCTTGGCCGATAAGTTTCTTGTTGCTTACTGATTAAACTCTACCTTGTCAATTTTAGGTCAAATTGACTGACACGCCACGAACCTCAAGATTTTAGACCTGCACTGAAGTGAAGCAAATCTTCCAGGCCACAGTGTTAATTTCTGAGAGTCAACGCCTGACTGTTTGGACGTCAACACATGTACATATAGCTCATATCTTTCTTATCCACATAATTAGCATTATGAATATGAATGTTGGTATTTCTTAGCATCACCACTTAGAGTAGTGATGGTACTAGAGATACTTCATCGTAAATCTAGACGTTACAGATATTCTACAAGCGCACAGATGTACGTTGTAGCATTTCACCCGGGAGTATTCTAGAGTATCGTTATTTGTTTATCCGCAGGGAAAGCGTTTAGTTAAAAGAGAGATATGCCATCCAATGCTTTTACTTACAACAATATTAATATACCATAATCTAAGCTGGGGTAAATGATATAGAAATGAATGGGTAGGTTGACACACAGAAGTTCATTGCTCATCATTATGGTAGTCTTAGTTAGTATAGTACACTAGTGAAGATTAATAAGGGTTCATTAGCATCATACATATGGGACTTGGATATACTACAATACCCTATACAAGATCATTCAATGATCATATGCAAGAGGACACATCGAGGTATCCAGTGGTTCCCTCATCAAGGGACGACAGTAGGACGTCTTATCATAAAGGCCTAACACCCACTCCCGAACGTGGAGGATTACAATGGACGGACAGGGCTGTCACCACCTGCCGCCTACCTCTTCTAATCCGTGGGGCAGCGGTACCCTCAACAGTATTCCATATCCCAAACACCATGCTTGCAATATGTAATACAACTCTATCTATCACGTTAATAAATAGAGCAACCAAGAGGCACATTGAGCCAATGTCATAACATACATTCACTTGAATAAGGTGCAAGACATAAGTAGTATATGCTAAGTGGATAAGGTATAACTGAGGCATATAGCATAAGTATGAAGGTATTTCCATTAAGCTCAGAGTACTACAAGTAAGTAAGAGAATACAAGAACTGAACTCTAGAACTCACCAAGACTCCTCCGGAAGCACTTCAGAAGATCTAACACTATGACTATCACTACCAAGACTAAGACTAAACTTATAGCAAAGGAGAGCTCTTCTTCTGGTGTGTGTTGAGTACGGCGCCCTTTGCAGGTATTTATAGCATCACAAAGGAGGTTGGAGCCGGCCAGAGGCGGTTGAGGCAGTTGGGAGGTGGGTCTAGGTCGGCCGACCCTTGGATCCACCGTCTTCAGCACTTCACGGCTCTGATGCAATCTCCATGGCGGTTTACAGTTGCAGGTCAAAGGAGGGCCGAGTCGGGCGCACGCGGAGATCGGCCGATCTGGCTGGGTCGGCCGGCCCCCTATAACCGCCTTTAGGGCCCATCTTCCTCTGGGAGACTGATATGTGGGTCCTGAGGTCGGTTCCAGGTGGGTTCTGTCGATTTGGGTACACTTAACTCTGGTTGTGGGCCCTTCAATCCATGGGATGGACATGTGGCTCATCTTTCACCATTAACTTCCACCGACCATGAATCAACGTTCATGATCCTTCCTTAGTGTGCTTCTTGACCTGTGTAGGAAATGGGCTCCATCGGGGTTCAGTCCAGGTCGCCCGACCTAGCCTGGTCAGCTGACCTGGGCCTATGCCCATTTTCGTCCATCTTTTGCACCGTAGTCCCTGTACTCAAATATATTCCAGATATGCATAGTACAACCTTATTTGAATACAAATGCCTAAGTTATTCTTTGATCTTTATTGGTTTCTGAGCCTATTGACGGTCGGATTTTATGTTATAAGGACCGTCAACAACTCCCCCAAGCTTAACCTTTGCTCGTCCCGAGCAAAGACTAGAACTTTTAGGCTCAGTGGATCAGGAGTTGCTTCCTCATTACTCCTCAAAAGTACTAGTGGTTCAGCAAGATATTCTCTCAAGGATTGAATAAGCTGGTAAAATAAACTTCCCTTATTATCTTGGCCTTTCATGGGGCTGTAGCTTCTCCTTTTCTTGGGCGGTTGATGGCTAGAACGACTTAGACCAAGCACCTTGCCTTCTACCTTGCTTGACAATCAAACCAGAGGTTTTGGGATTTTTCAAAAGGTGGAGTCCCTTAGGTGGTACTCTCAAGTCACTCATGGCGTATTTCCCTATCCTTTTCCTCTCTCAACTCTCTTGTCACTCATTCATGGCGTATTTCCTTACCCTTTTCCTCTCTCAACTCTCTTGTCACTCATTGAAGTGGAGTTTGTGCTAGGAGAGCTATATAGCATACTTGTAATGCACATATTGTAAAGTCAAAATCAGGATTCAAGGAGAAATAAATCATACCTTCAAACCAAGATGTGCACGTGTGTATGTGGCATGGTGAATAATAGCTCTTTTTTTTAAAAAAAAAAGCTCCTCTTCCCTTAAAGAGTTGCTTTTAGAGACATGGCTTTACTGTTGGAACCTAGAGCCTTTATTTGCTCTCTCTTTTTATCTCTCTCTCTCTTTTTTCAGCCCCATGTCTCTTTTTTGCAATAAAGTTAGGGAAGAGTACCAAACCTTATGTAGAGCTTTTATTTTGTGGATGGATGGGTGTCATGTTTACTTCCAGAGTAGAAGTATAACATGTGTATGGTGGCGTGTACGTGATCTTGGCTTTAAAAGCATGAAGTAAATCTCTAAGAATCACAGTGACCTTGACAAAACTCATTGCAAAAGCAAGTTGCTTATGTAGGGGTTTAAAACATTATGGCCTTTGGTAGGGAATTTAATCACCATAAGGAACTCTTTATTTTATTTAAAAGAGAAAACTCCGGTTATCAAGTCCAGCTTAGTAAGATCTTAGGGCAACTTAAGTCTTATCATATCATAGCCAACAACAACCTAGACTAGAGCTTGCATATGCTACCCACAGATAGACAAGATAACAGAAAAGATCATGTTCAACCAGCAAACTCAAAGCTTAAGAGAATAACAGGTTGAAACATAGGTACAAGAGAGAAATAAGAGCAATTTTTCATCACATCCAAAAGAAAAGATTTAAGCATAGACTTAAAACATTTAAGGGATTATCATGGATGGCTCTCATTTACTAACTTTATTTGAACAAAAAACTTTATTCAACAATACTTACCTGAACTTACCTGATTGAGGGTCCTCCCCCAAGCTAGTGTGTTGATACCGATGTACCTGTCGGCGCAGGACTCGTGTTTTACGTCGTCGAGCGAAGACGTCTCCTTTGTAGGATTCAACTTGACGAAGCAGCATCTGACCCTGGAGATGAGGATATAGATGATTTAAGCCGCCATACCTGTTTTACCTTTTTTTGGCGGTCGACAGCTTGTTCTGGTGTTTTCTTTGTCTGTGCTTTTGCACCTCGTGTAGACTTCTTGTTGTGCTTTGCATAATACCGGATGGGGAAATCCTTCTCCCAGAACTTCTTCATGAACTTAATCAGGCTGTCTTTCTGTGGAGGCGTCACCTCCACCTCTTTGACGTTCTGACTGTTTCTCCCATACTTGATTTTGATCATGGAGCACTGCTCGACCTTTGGCCTAAACTCAAACTTCTCCCTCTTTCCATTAATGTGGAGCCGAATCTCTCCAGCACCTACATTGATGTGAGCATCTGCTGTACTCAAGAAGGCTCGCCCTAGGATGAGCGATGAGTCGTTGCCCACATCCATGTCCAATACCACAAAGTCGACAGGGACGAAGCAATCCCGGATGCGCACCGGAATGTCCTCAGCTATCCCCTCCGGGTAGCGGACCGTGGAATCGGCCAGCTGTAATCTCATGGGAGTAGGAGACAAGGTAGTATAGTTTAGGCGGTCGAAAACTACCTTTGGCATTACGCTGACACTTGCCTCCAGATCACAGAGTGCATGCTCAAAGTGCTGTGTCCCGATTGTACACATGATGGTGGGGCATCCTGGGTCCTTTTTCTTCTTTGGGACCCTGTTCAGGATGGCCGCACTGCAGTCCTCAGTCAACTTTACGACCTCGGTACTCGGGAGTGGCCGTTTGTTGTTGAGAATATCCCTTAAGTACTTTGCATAGGTCGGTACCTGCATAGCATCCAGCAATGGCACATGTATATTTAATTTTTGTATAACTTCTACGAACCTGGCGAATTGCTCGTCCGCGGATGGTTTCTTTTGACGCTGCGGGAATGGCAAAACGTTGGAGTCGTAGAACTCATGTGGTGCAGTCTGTCCAGCTGGTGCTAGCTCGGCTTCAGACTCTTCTTCCACTGCGGGAATCTCCTTTCTCGGTGCTGTTGTTTTTCCTACATGGTTAGGGGGAACTGGGTCCCGAGTAGCCTTGCCGCTCCTCGTGGACACAGCCTTAACATTCTCAAAAGACGAATCCGGTTGCCCGGGAATTCTTCCCTTATCACTAGACGGAACAGCGGCAGCTAGCTGAGCTAATTGGGTTTCTAACATTTTGTTAAAGCTCAGCTGGCTCTGGAAGGTGGAGGACAAACTTTCTATTTTAGAATTTATGCCCTCCAGAGCCTTATCATTAGCAGCAAGCCTCTTGGAAATAGACTCATTAATCTTGGCCTGACCAAGGACAAGATCTTTAAGGTAAGGTTGATTAGAGAAAGAGTTATTATTGTTACTTCCCTGGTAGAATGGGCGTTGCTGGTTCCAATTCCCTTGAGGTCGGTACCCGTTGTTGCCGTTCACGAACTGTACCTCATCTTGTGTCTCGGGGCAGTTGTTCCCCGAGTGGCCAATTTCTCCACAGACCTCACACGTCATGTGTGAGTCCAGTGGCCCATCATTGTCGGCGCCTCCATCCTTGGTGCGGTCGTCGAGGCGCTTCATAATGAGATCCATCTTGGCGGCCAGCATGTCCACCCCCTTTACAGTGTGCATACTGCGTTTGCGTCCTTGAAGACGGTCATCATTCCAGGACTGGTTTGACACCATCTTCTCGATGAGAAGCTTAGCGGCGGCCACGGTCAAGGAGAGGAATGCCCCTCCAGCAGCAGCATCCATGTGTTCACGGGCTGTCTGGGACAGCCCATGGTAGAAGTTTTGAAGCAGGAGCCACTCTTGCATGCCATGGTGGGGGCACGCCAGAATGTTGTCCTGGAAACGATCCCACGCCTCCGGGACTGTTTCTCCGGATTCTTGCTGGAAGCTGGAAATTCTTCCCCGAAGGGCATTGGTTTTCCCAATGGGGAAGAACTTCGCCAAGAAGGCGTTGGAGCACTTGGTCCACGTGTTTACCGCCTCACGGTTGGAATAGAACCATTGTTTGGCTCTTCCCAATAGTGAGAACGGGAATAAGCGGAGCCTGATGGCCTCTTGATCCACTCCTCGGATGGTGATGGTGTTGCATATCTCCAGGAAATGCTGCAGGTGAGCACTGGCATCCTCATTGGCTTTCCCACAGAAGGGGCTAGCCTGCACCATGTTGATTAGCGGGGCCTTCAGCTCAAAAGCATGATCCCCCACTTCCACTGCTGGACTCGTAGGGATCTGGGCAGCGGACGGGGCAGAGTAATCATGGATGGTCCTGTCGGCCACGGCTTCTTCTGATTGGGGTGCTACGGGAACGGGTTGTTCTCCTTGGTTGGAGGATTTTCCGATGACTGGTTCGGTTTCCGACAAGAACACCTGAGGGATTACGACACAAGAACGTACCCTCCTTACTATGGTATTCGGGTTCTCGACGTAGTTGGATGGTAGTTGGAAACCAGTCATGCACTACCCTGTTTCACATCACAGAGAAACAGAGCAAAAAGGATAAACCTGCTAGATTACTGGCAATTAATCTTGTTGCACTAAATACATGGATGATCAAATCTCTTTAACCAATGCTTTCCCCAGCAACGGCGTCAGAAATGCTTGTTAGTATTTCTTAGCATCACCACTTAGAGTAGTGATAGTACTAGAGATACTACATCGTAAATCTAGACGTTACAGATATTCTGCAAGCACACAGATGTACGTTGTAGCATTTCACCCGGGAGTATTCCAGAGTATCGTTATTTGTTTATCTGCAGGGAAAGCGTTTAGTTAAAAGAGAGATATGCCATCCAATGCTTTTACTTACAACAATATTAATATACCATAATCTAAGCAGGGGTAAATGATATAGAAATGAAGTTCATTGCTCATCATTATGGTAGTCTTAGTTAGTATAGTACACTAGTGAAGATTAATAAGGGTTCATTAGCATCATACATATGGGACTTGGATATACTACAATACCCTATACAAGCTCATTCAATGATCATATGCAAGAGGACACATCGAGGTATCCAGTGGTTCCCTCATTAAGGGACGACAGTAGGACGTCTTATCATAAAGGCCTAATACCCACTCCCGAACATGGAGGATTACAATGGACGGATAGGGCTGTCACCACCTGCCGCCTACCTCTTCTAATCCGTGGGGCAGCGGTACCCTCAACAGTATTCCATATCCCAAACACCATGCTTGCAATATGTAATACAACTCTATCTATCACGTTAATAAATAGAGCAACCAAGAGGTACATTGAGCCAATGTCATAACATACATTCACTTGAATAAGGTGCAAGACATAAGTAGTATATGCTAAGTGGATAAGGTATAACTGAGGCATACAGCATAAGTATGAAGGTATTTCCATTAAGCTCAGAGTACTACAAGTAAGTAAGAGAATACAAGAACTGAACTCTAGAACTCACCAAGACTCCTTCGAAAGCCCTTTAGAAGATCTAACACTATGACTATCACTACCAAGACTAAGACTAAACTTGTAGCAAAGGAGAGCTCTTCTTCTGGTGTGTGTTGAGTATGGCGCCCTTTGCAGGTATTTATAGCATCACAAAGGTAGTTGGAGCCGGCCAGAAGCAGTTGAGGCAGTTGGGAGGTGGGCCTAGGTCGGCCGAATCCCCCAGGTCGGCCGACCCTTGGATCCACCGTCTTCAGCACTTCACGGCTCAGATGCAATCTCCATGGCGGTTTACAGTTGCAGGTCAAAGGAGGGCCGAGTCGGGCGCACGCAGAGATCGGCCGACCTGGCTGGGTCGGCCGACCCCCTATAACCGCCTTTAGGGCCCATCTTCCTCTGGGAGACTGATATGTGGGTCCTGAGGTCGATTCCAGGTGGGTTCTATCGATTTGGGTACACTTAACTCTGGTTGTGGGCCCTTCAATCCATGGAATGGACATGTGGCTCATCTTTCACCATTAACTTCCACCGATCATGAATCAACGTTCACGATCCTTTCTTAGTGTGCTTCTTGACCTGTGTAGGAAATGGGCTCTATCGGGGTTCAGTCCAGGTCGCCCGACCTAGCCTGGTCGACTGACCTGGGCCTGTGCCCAGTTTCGTCCATCTTTTGCACCGTAGTCCCTGTACTCAAATATATTCCAGATATGCATGGTACAACCTTATTTGAATACAAATGCCTAAGTTATGCTTTGATCTTTATTGGTTTCTGAGCCTATTGACGGTCGGATTTTATGTTATAAGGACCATCAACAATGAACTCTTTTATCATCCTCACCATCAAAGCCAAGAAGCGAGGCAAACTGAGTGTAGATCACTCCAAACCAATTACCCTCTGTCATCCAATTCACAATCCTCTCATCATTTCTAGATATTAAGTAGCTAGTGGCATAGAATTGTGTAATTACCTCACTATTCCATGACTTGGCAAAACCCATGATCTTGTATATATTCTTCCTGTTGCATTCCCTTATGATCTCATCAATCCTAGGGTCCTTAAATGCTCTCATGTACTTCCAATCAATGAATTGAGCTTGGGCAATGGGAATGTCTTTTGCTAGAATAGCACTCTCATAAAAATGTTAATGAAAAGATGTGCCAAACCTGTAATCAAGGTGCTTCCCACCAACTTCCTTAGGATTCTTTGCCCTTTCAACTCTGGCCTTTTCTGTCATGCCTTTGGCTTTGTAGTTGACCTTGGCTCAGTGTGGAGGAGCCATGGGAACTCTAAGTGTCACATCACTGAGATGTGTGGGATGAGCATTATGAGATGGTCGTGGCCCAAGTGCTGAAATGATGTCCTCCTCATCATCACCATTACTACTACCACTTCTGTCACCACTACCTGTCCCCAAACTGCGCTCATGGCTCTGCGTATGAATGGATTTGTCCTTTCTCTTGCACCGAGCTGCTGTTGATCAATCTGCTATAGGTGACTCTGAAGGGGTAGGATCCCTCTCATAAGGACTCACCTCATCATCATCACTAGAGGTGTCCTCGGCCTCAGAATCTTCAATGCGAATATCACCCCTTGGAAGCCTCACTCTCCCTGCTGCCCTCTTTAACCTTCTTGGTTCTGCTGGTTCAATTTCTTGCCCACTAGTTTCAACATTTCTTGCCCTAAACTGAAATTGAGCATTCATTGAACGAGCCAGTCTTCTCATATAAAAAGTATAATCACTTGGATCTATAACAAATACATGGAGAAATAACCACTGAGACAATGACCCTTGAAAAAGATATTGATTTTGCGATTTGGAATTGAATCAGGGACATTGACCAGTGTGTCTATGCACAAACCGGTGCCACCGGTTTCTACCCAGAAACCCTAGGTCGAGGCCTCCAACAATGCCACCAAGGAATCATTGATTTCTTGACTGAGAGCATTCTAGGACCTAAAGGATGATGTTCTACCAACGAAAACTGAGAGAAAACATCTAGGGAGATAGATCGGGTGAAAACATTGATTTGAATACCTCCCGACATGGTAGAAGAGTTGTTGCAGCCCTAGAACAGAGGGGAATCCGGTCACACCAGATTGGAGAATCCAAATCTTGCCTCAATACTTCAATCCCATGGTGGAACCTTGAAATCACCAAGAAATCACCTCAAAGAGCTCTCCTCTTACTGTTTAGGGTCGGGGTTGAGCAGGGGGTGAAAAAGTAAAGGTGAAGGGGTAAGTCACGGGTAAATAGTGCACTGCCGATAGAAACCGGTGCCACCGGATTCTGCTGACCCCGTGGCTTTTGTCCATAAAAGCAATTATGTCCTTCCTTATTGCTCTTGGCTTCCTTTTTATATCCTTTTATCCATATTTGCATGTCCTTTGACTCAGAAGATAAATTTGGATAGATTTGGACGAGATATAGAAATCCAAGAAACATAGCCCTTGAGATGAGATTGGGTAGATCTAATGGACTTGAGAGTGTTTCACCATTTGTAGTTAGCCAGCAATCAAGCAAGGATAACAATAACCACAAATGGATCAACGTGGTCACAAAGACCAAGACCAAATGATTTTCGAACAACACACTTCCTACACATGCTAGTTCATTTTGAAAAACTATCCTATGTCACACAGAGTATGAAAATGATTACTAGCAAAAATAGATCTTAGAGAGCATCCGAGACCTACCACTCACACCAAGAAACCAAACCAAGGTGGAGCTAGTCATCCTTTTCATATCAAACACGCTAGCATGAAGGAGGGCCTAGATGCTTTGAAATGAATACAAGAATTTAAAAAACATACCTTGGCCTTGAACAAATAAATTCTTCACATAGAGGAACGCATATAGCCATCAACTTGTGCTTTGATTTCTTTTATTCTTTCATCTCGTCATTTTAGAGTGATCTACCATAGTTTCAATAAAATGACAGGACAATACAACCATTAGTAGCACAAGCTCTAGTCTCATATTTGGTGACTCCTTGAGTGAGAGGGAGTAAGTTACAAAATATGAAACCTCATAACAGGGACTAGATTCCTCAAACATATGGCGTACACAAGATTATGTGGAAGGCATGTATATGTACACCATCTTGGTCAATTAAGTCCAAACAAGTAATCTGAGCCATGGTATGGAGAGTAGCTAGATATGTGAAACTCAAACCAACTTAAATGAAAAGGTGATACGATTACCAAGTTGGATTGTTGACCTTGTCGTCATGTAGCTTACTCATCACCAACCCACTTGCATTGGAGTTGTTCAAGTGTATCATTTGAATATAGATATGATCTCTTCTACTTGAACTATACACATGGACACTTGCAAGTGATGTTAGTACCAAGAGACACAAAATATGAAGTGAGCTCCCCCTAAATATGTGCATCAAGGATTTGAATCTTGAGACATGCACTTTTAGCTCAATTAAGGCATTAGGGTAGCTAGCTTCATATTACGGTCATATTATAAATAAATTCATGAATAAGTGAATGTGATCAAGATAGGCTCACATATATTTATATGAATGATTCAGATGTAATTAGAAGAGTATTTGAGAAATCGATATCATTTGAACTCTTCATTTTTCCTTCTGCTGCCCACTGGTTCTGACAAAACCGGTGCCACCAATTTTGTCAATCCGGTGCCACCGGATTTTACTGAAGTAGTCCACTTCTTCAATATGATTATTCTGTTGATCCTTGTCTTGATGTTTTTCTTTTTATTTTTTTTACTTATTCATTGCCCTGCATTTATAAACAACTCAAAGCTTCTTGATGAAGCAGTTAGCAGCATCGAATGTCAGTTATCATAATTTTCATTATCAACAAAAATAGCTTGTCCACTACACATGCTTAGAAACAATAATAGCATAGATAAATAAACTTGAGTGGACGGCTAGAGAGGTACTTATCGCAGGAGAAGCATTGGATAAAGTTTTTCTTCCATTGATCTCACTTGGTTCCTTTATGATATGAAATTTCTCTTGAGATGCAAATGATATAAGATGAAATTCTTCTCAAGTGAACCAAGCTTCCAATGCAGCTCCAAGTACCTACAAATCTCTTCTAGACACATTTTGGTACCCAACATGTGTTGGGTCCTACAAGGTTACAAGCAAGGACTTAGGTACCCAAATGGCTTTTATACTTGTCCTAGGTGAAACAATCACACCAGTAGCAAACGAGTCATTTGAGTTCCTCCTAATCTTAATAACTTTATTATTGACAAGATCGAGATTAGGATTTTTACCATTTGGACAATCCTTACCAAAATGTCCCTTTTGACGACATGTATAGCAAGTCTTGTGTTTGATGTTGCTACTTTTATGTTTCTTGCTTGCAGAACCTTTCTTCTCTCTAAAGTTTGCCTGTGCCTTCAACCCACGGCTGTTCTGCTTGACTTGCGGTCTCACTGTGCAAACCGGTACCACCGGATTATCTAAACCGGTGCCACCAGTTTTGCCTGAGTGCACCCTCGACTGCTTGACACAAGCTTCAATTTCGTGCCCTTTCTCACGACATCCATAACATCTTCTCTGTGAAAGACTTCTCTTTCTTTTTGATTATTTTGGTTTGTTCTCTTCTTCAAAAGAGCACGCAGAGGCATAATGTCCCATTTGAGAGCACTTGAAACATTTGATGTCATCATGTTTCTTCTTCTTGCTATCTTGCTTCTCTTTTGGGATGGACTTGAGAGAATACTTGCAGGAGCTTTGCGATGTTGATCCCTTCTCAAGCTTCTTCACCATGGAATCACGATTATCTTGAGAATGTTGCACAAGGCCCTTGCCTTTTAGCTTGGACAAGTCCATCTTAAGTCTCTCGACCTCTAGCTTCAGATTGTCATTATCTTGTGCAATGTGGTCATGACGTGACTTTGCAAGGAGTTGATCATACCATGAAAGTTTTGCTTGCGAGCCGCAAGGATTAGCACAAGATATATCGGTTTTGGCTAGAGAACATGTACACTTATGAATTTGAGGTTCTAAGAATTTCATAGTAGTAAGCATAACCTCATGATTCACTTCAAGGATTGTGTGTGAATCTATAAGCTTCTCATAAGAACACTCTAGTTCTTTATGAGTAACTTGCAAGTTCACATATTTACCGAAGAGCTTCTCAAGCTGATCCTTGAGCCTTTGATTTTCTTTCTCCAATGATTTTGTCAAGGTTTCATTTGACTCCTTGACCTTCTCTTTGCACTCAGCTATATGACAATAATAAGTGTCAGCGTTTAAAGAGGAATGAATGGGAGCAATAGACACCTCATTATGCTGATGAGATGCTGAATGGGAGCAATAGATACCTCATTGTGCTGATGAGATGCTGAATTTTCACTCGAGGAAAATTCATCAGCCTGCTCCTGGCCAAAACTAGTGCCACCGGTTTTGCCTGAGCAGAGCTAGTGAGTGTAGCCTCGTGGTTTTCTTGCTCCTCGGATGATGTCACTTGAGGCTCATAGCAACTTGTAGGTGAAATTGAGCACTCCTCAGGTGACTCCATGTCTTCTTGCTCTTCGTCATCACTTTCCATATCTTCATATGTATCCGTGATGAGAGTCCAAACGTGATGTGCATCTCTTCGGATTTCTTCCTTGCTAGAGATGATGTCCCATACAGCTTTACAAATAGATCTTTGCAAGAAGTTAGTAACACAAGCATTGAGTTGTGTGCAAGCCAACTCCTCTTGAGTGATATTTGACCGACTAACGTTGTTAATATCACACTCAGGAGGTAGAAGGCTAGCAACTAAAATATGTTCAACCACAAGATCTACATTTCTAAAAGCATTGTGAACATTACCAACCCACGAAGCATAGTTTGAGCCGTCAAGCTTGAGAGGCTCAAAGTTTACCTCAATCGACATCTTTTCTTCATGGCAATTAAGCTTAGATGTGAAGCCAAGCTTTGATACCAATTGAAAGGATCTTGATGTCGCCTAGAGGGGGGTGAATAGGTGAGACCTGAAATTATTACCACTTAAAACAAATTTATTAGCGACAATTGGATATTTCCAAAACACTTTTAGAAATTCAATAAATGAACTTCTAAAAGGATCTTTGGAATCTCCAGATAAGAGAATTAAACGCCAAGCGCAGCGGATAAAGCATACTGCCACCAAAACCGGTGCCACCGGTTTTGCCCTGGCAGTGAACCCCTAAAAAGATAGGATGTGCTCGGGAGCTCGGAATCAAATCAAACTTGGAGATGATGATTGAAATGCCTTTCTAAGTTATATCTCCAAGTTCCTGCACTCAAAAGTACAATAACAACAATATCGAGCAACTTCACCAATACAACAATATATGCATAAAGAAGGTCAAACCAACGGAGAGACACAAGATTTGTTTTCCTGAAGTTCGGATTCACTGCTTGCACCGAGCAGCCACTAAGGCACAGTGAATCCTACTCTCCGTTGAGGAAGCTTATGCGACCACACTAGGTCAAGCTATTTCCTCCTTCCACTAGTTTGCTTCTTCCCTTTCGGAGGTGAAGCACGACCTGCACAAACTTTCTCGCAGCTCACCACACCTTGGTAGCTCACGGCAACACCTAGCCGTCTTGGAGCAAAGCTCCAATAGTAACAAATGAATCACACAAGCTTGATGAAGTCCAACAGTGCTCAAGGTGCTTTGGTGCTCTCAAACTTCTCACAATGGTTTCTCTCTCTACTACCCAACACAATAGATCTCACAATGTCAAGCAACCTCACAAACAGGGGTTGGAGAGAGCAAGAACGGCTTTTTCTTAGCAAGGAATAGCAGGAAAGTACTATAGCAATCTCAGGAACAACAGCTTGCTACAAGGGAGGTCGTGGGTTGTTGACGGTCGTTATTGGTACACTTTTAGGGCTGTTTTGGCATTGGTTTTGGACTAATTCGTATACTAACCCGCCACTTGGCACCTGAAATAATCCTGTTTTCGAATATGTCTTGTATTTTAGAGTGTATTGTGATTTTACAGGAAATATGACATATTTAGCGGAATTTGACGTGGACCAAAGCACCTACATGGATAAGGATTGAGGAGGAGGGCCAGCACGCGAAAGATGGAGACGAGAAGAGCCAGAAGGAGCCCAGGCCGGCCGGTCGGCCTAGCCCATTCTAGGGCCCGCTTGCACACACCTTTCTTCAGCACGAAATAAACGCAAACCCTAGGGGTTCCCTCCGCCGTCATTCACCAGAGACCTATATAAACACCCCCAAGGACATCATCAAGATCATCATTGAGAGGAGATTAGATCTAAAGTCACCATTGGAGAGAGAGAGACAAGGAGGAGACGCCGCCGGAGGTCCTAGCCGTCGTCCGCGCGCCGTCTCAAGTTGGAGGATAGCGAGGAGCTCATCCTCGTCGGAGGCTTCCACACCATGAATCCCAACGTCATGCCTAGCTTCAAGGGGTAAAGTCCTTGTTTGTCCATGGGGTTATAAGGAGATCTTGATTTGTAAT
Organism: Alloteropsis semialata; assembly: GCA_004135705.1. Taxonomy (NCBI): domain Eukaryota; kingdom Viridiplantae; phylum Streptophyta; class Magnoliopsida; order Poales; family Poaceae; genus Alloteropsis; species Alloteropsis semialata. Next base: position 31,618,241 of record CM014270.1, read on the forward strand.
TGCCGAATCCTTTTGTGAGATCAATCTATCATGTTCTTAGTTGATGGTGCTTTTCATCTTAATAGTTGGCCAACATTACCATGGGTGTGCATATCTCTCATAGTACTGCATGCGTAGATCACATCAACGTTTCGTGTTCCTATAGCTCGATAGGTGAGTACCCTCGTGTAGTGACTAGTATGCGGGAGGGAAAGTGTTGATTTTGGTTCACATCTTTACCATTGATAGATTAGATTGGTTTTATCTTGCTTGGCGATTACATCTCATAGTGATCCTAGACCCTATGCGCAAATGCTTCCATACCTTGTGTACTCCTCTTTACCACTCATAACATTGATTAGGTTAGATTGTTCTTATTTCATACATCATCATTCAATCAAAGAACACCCTTGCTAACATTATTAGTGCTTAGTTAACCGTAGAAATCCCTTGTTCCGTGGATTGATAAACCTTGGGGGAATATTCTAAGAGAAAAGCTACAACCGATCCGTGCGCTTGCGGTTCATAATTGGCGTGCCTAAGGGCCGTCAACAAGCTTTTCTGGCGCCGTTGCCGGGAAACAAGCTAGATTGCTACGTTTAACTTTGTATTAATTTTATTGGTTACTAACACCTAACCTTTTCTCTAGGAAAATCTTTGTTTTGTTTTTGTTTTTGTTGTCTAGATGGCTCTTGTCGTTCAACCCATGGAGGAAGGAGAAAAATCACTAAGGGATTATGCAAGCCCGCAATCGGAGGACTTCGACATGCAAAAATCAAATTCGACACTTGAAGCCACCGAGTACGAGATCAAGCCTCAAATCATCAAGATGGCAGCTGCAAATCCATTTAGAGGGGTGGAGACGGATAACCCATATAGACACATCAAGTGGTTGACGATGCTATGCAATACGGTACAACAAGATGGAGTTCCTTTAGCATGGTTTAGATAGAATCTTTTCCCACACTCACTTGCAGATGAAGCAAAAAAGATGGTATGCACTTGCATCCTTCGAGGTGAAAGGAAATTGGAATGAGTTAATGAAGAAATTTTGTGGACGGTTCTTTCCGATATCCAAAATCCAACACATTCGGAGGCAAGTGATCAACTTTACACAAGGAGAAGACGAAGGAATAGATCAAGCTTGGGATAGATTCAATGGATTGATTGAACAAAGACCAAAGCTAGGATTCTCCAGTGATGTATTCTTGCATACTTTCTATTTTCCCTAACCCCCAAATGTATGGAATTTGTACAAATGTGCGCAGGAGGGATCTCATGGAGAAAACACTCATAGAAGCTGCCCAAATTCTACAAAAAATAAGCAAGGGGGCAGCCATTTGAAGAGATTGAGAAAATCGCCTTTTGGGAGATGTTGAGCAAGAACCTCGTGTGGGGGTGCTTGCTGGAATTTTCAGAAAAGAGACCCCAGAAGCAAATGAAGAACAACCGAAACATGAAAAAGCCACAAGAGCAGCCCACAATGAAGAAGCACCGGTTCGTGACTTGAAGAATAAGCCGGAGGTGGAATTTGGGAGAAGTTTAGCGAATGCAAAGTCGCTAAAAGAATTTGAGCAAATGGATTGGATCCTGATCGACTTTGGTGAACTATTCGACAAAGGAAGACCACACCCAAATCAAAAGAAGTCCATGAAAGCCATAGAGTCAGATTTCCCACCGGATAAACATACGTGCTACATATTGGACAAGGGATCGGCTCGAGATATTATTCAAAAGCTTTTTGATGAAAATGAAGAAATAGACCCCGACCATGTCGCCGAAGTGAAGAAAATCATGGGAGTCAAACCGGAGGCATCTCCATTTGTGCACCTAGCCGAGGTGTATGCCATACAAGCAAATCATGTTGAAGGTACGCCACTACCTACACCTCACATAAGTTGCATGATCAATGGAGAATTATTTTGCGAAGCTTTATGCGACATTGGAGCCCGAGTAAGTGTCTTGTCTTCAAAGGTTTATGATGAGCTTTATAGTAAAACTTTGAATCTTGCTCCTACTTCTACTAAATTAATTATGTGAGATGATAGAACAACGAAACCTTTGGGCATTCTTAGAGATCTAGATGTTGCTATCTCAGGTAAAATTATTCCAACCGACTTTTTCGTGCTTGATGCTTGCCATGATGAACATGATGATATAATTCTTGGTAGGCCTTTTCTTAAGTTGGTTAATGCGGTTCTTGATGCCGGAAAGGGTAAAGTCACGATTGAATTAGATGAAACCAAATACACTTATGACTTTCTACCTGCTTCGCGTATTGCCTTACCTCTACCTCTCGATAACCGAGAGGTAGAGAGCCTTCGCTTTGTTGAATTTTTCAGGGACCCTCTCCAATGAGCAATGGAGAATGGAAGCGCTCATAATGATCAAGATAGAGAACTAAAGGAAGCAACCGAAGGACTCGATGCACAACACGGAATCTTGGAAGAGGACAAATATGAAGATATTGGAGATTTGCATCAAGAAGAACCGGAAGCACCCGATGTTGAATTGAAACCATTACCCAAGGGGCTGAAATATGAATTTTTGGGGGACAATAAGACATTCCCGGTGATCGTAAGCGATGAATTAAATCTAGAGGAGACGGACAAGTTGCTGAAATTATTGAGGAAGCACAAGAAGGTGATTGGATACACTATTAATGACTTGAAAGGTACAAGGCCCGCCTTTTGTACTCATCGCATACAACTTGAAGACCAATACAAACCCGTTGTGGAGCATCAAAGGAGATTGAGCCATGCTATGCGTGATGTGGTTAAGAAGGAAGTTATTAAATTGTTGAATGCCGAAATCATATATCCCGTACCACATAGTGAATGGGTGAGCCCAATGCATTGTGTACCGAAGAAAGGAGGACTTACGGTGGTGAAAAATGAGAAGGATCAATTGATACTGCAAAGTACCGTTACGGGTTGGAGGATATGCATAGATTATCAGAAATTGAATAAGGCTACAAGGAAGGATCACTTTCCACTACCATTCATCGACGAGATGCTTGAAAGGTTAGCAAAGCATTCACATTTTTGTTACCTTGATGGATTCTCGGGATTCTTCCAAATACCTATTCATCCGGATGATCAACACAAGACCACGTTCACTTGTCCATATGGTACTTTGCGTATAGAAGAATGCCTTTCGGATTATGCAATGCACCGGCTTCTTTTCAAAGATGCATGATGGCTATATTCTCGGATTTTATTGAAAAAATTATGGAGGTATTCATGTATGATTTCTCGGTGCATGGTACTAGTTTCGAAAATTGCTTATCAAATCTTGATAAAGTTCTCAAGAGATGCGGAGAAGTCGACCTTGTGCTTAATTGGGAGTAGTGTCACTTTATGGTGAGGCAAGGGATAGTCCTAGGGCATGTCATTTCTGAAAGAGGGATTGAAGTGGATAAAGCAAAGATTGAAACCATAGAGAAGTTGCCACCACCTACGGATATCAAGTCCCTAAGAAGTTTCCTTGGTCGTGCCGGATTTTATAGAAGATTTATAAAGGACTTCTCGAAGATCACCAAACCCTTGACACAACTTCTTCAAAAGGATGTGGAGTTCGACTTTGATGAAAAATGTTTGCATGCCTTTAGAACATTGAAGCAATCACTCGTAAGTGCCCCTATCATTCAACCTTCGGATTGGAGTCAACCCTTTGAAATTATGTGCGATGCGAGTGACTACGCCGTTGGAGCCATTCTTGGACAAAGAAAAGAAGGGAAGGTATATGCTATTTACTATGCAAGCAAGACCCTTGATGAAGCTCAAGTTAATTATGCAACAACGGAGAAGGAATTGCTTGCCGTGGTATTTGCTTTTGAAAAATTCAGATCTTACATAGTAAATTCAAAGGTAATCGTGTATACCGACCATGCGGCAATCAAATATCTTTTGTCCAAGAAGGATGCGAAGCCATGATTGATTCGATGGATTTTATTATTACAAGAATTTGACATGGAGATTCGAGACAAGAAAGGGTCGGAGAATGTGGTAGCCGACCACCTATCAAGGATGCATCAAGGAGATGATGGGATGAAGCCTATTGAAGATAAAATGAGAGACGACCATCTCTATAGAATACTTGGTAAGGGTGGATGGATGGAAGACATCATAAGGGCAATAAGAGGAATGCCTTTAGATCATTTGGATAAAAATACGAGGCGAAAGGTTATCTCCGAGAAGAGTAAATATTATTGGGATGCACCATACTTACATAGGCATGGAGAAGACAGAGTCCTAAGAAGGTGTATTCCAAGGGAAGAAAAAGAAGAAATCTTAAGAAAGTGTCACTCATCGGAATATGGAGGACACCATGGACATTATAGAACTCATGCTAAGGTATGGTCATGTGGATTTTATTGGCCAGAGATGCACGAAGACGCAAAGAGATTTGTTGCAACTTGCTCGGAATGTCAAAGGACGGGGAACATATCGCAAAGGAATGCCAAGCCATTGAACTACAATTTGCAAATTGATCTATTTGATGTATGAGGAATCGACTTCATGGGACCATTCTTGAACTCACATGGGTATGAGCACATATTGGAGATGGTTGACTACGTATCAAAGTGGGTTGAAACGATTCCATGTCGCAAGGCATCGACCGAAGAATCCATGCATATGATTAGGTCGGTGATATTCCCTCGGTATGGTGTCCCAAGAATTTTGATAAGTGATGAGAAACGCATTTCACAAGCAAGGATTTCTGCAAATGCTTGGCAAAGTTGGGGATCGAACATAGGGTATCTACGGCGTATCATCCTCAAACAAATGGGCAAACGAAAACTTTGAACAAGCAATTAAAGGATATTCTAAAGAAGCCCATGACCAAAGGAGAAAAAGATTAGTCGAAGAAGTTAGGTGATGCACTATGGGCTTATCGGACCGCATATAAGACGCCAATAGGTATGACTCCCTATCAGTTCGTTTATGGCCAAACATGTCATTTGCCGGTGGAGCTAGAACACAAGGCGTACAATAGTGCAAATAAGCGAATTGGAGGAGTTGAGATTGAAAGCGTACAATAGTGCAAGCATCTACAAAGAAAGAGTAAAGAGATGGTATGACAAGAGGTTACAAAGAAAAGAATTCAAGGAGGGAGACAAAGTTCTACAAAACAATTCAAGATTCAAACTCTTCGGGAAAGGAAAGTTGCAGAGCAAATGGGATGGACCGTACATCATTCACTCAATCTCACCGACGGGAGCCGTAACAATCATGGACGTTGATGAGGACATCGCCATGCTGAACATACAAGCGTCATGGTCTTCTCCAAGTTGCAATTCGTCCCCAACTCAGCTGCCACGTTCGTCTCGGATTCAGCCAACACCCCTGCACGGTTTCAGCGATATCTCCTTCATACGACATTGAAACAAGGCGGTCTTTGATGCGTTGGAAAGGGAACGACGACGCCGTCGTTTTCGTTCTGGTCCCAGCTCCAGAACTTTTGTGGATCATTCTATGTGACCATGACAAAATGCTGTGTCACCTTTTGGGCCATGTTGGGCCTTTGTATCGTGTCGGGCCTTAAGCCCAAGTTGTGGGCACCCCCTGGCCACCCCCAACCCTAGCTCACCCCTTGAAGGTATTAAACTCAGTAGCCACCGTCACTTTAGGTTAGGGTTTGGTTTAGTCAAGTTTTCAAAGTCGAAACTGTGATAGATTCATTGTAACTGTGGTGACAAGTCCGTTTACAGTGATCCAAGGCCCCCGTTCTTATTCTACAACCCTGTGGTGATTAGTCCTTTGTTGATCAAAGCTTGAACACCATATAATTCACTTCATATTGATCTGCAATTTCAGATTGCGTCTTTCACTTTTTTGCTTGTGTTCTTCAATTCGCTTGCAGGGAAAAGCCTTCTCGGTGAGGTCAATCAAGTTGTGCTTGGTTGATAACCAACAGAACAGTGGTGTAACAGTTGTAGGGTTCGAATCATGTCTGATTTGAAGCTGGATCGCCAATGTTGAGTTCTCCATCAATTGAACTTGCCCTCTACCTCTCGGAAGATCGGCCAGCGCCTTATCAAATGGTATCAGGATTTAGGTTGCCCGTGAGGTATTATCGTGTGCCCTTTAGATTCATTCGTGTTCATCCCTATAGTCCACAAAAAGCCCTAAAAATATTTACTTTCCGCTGTCTTATCGCCCTGTGTAACCTTGCAATTTCATTTTTAGATTTGCTTTGTCGAGTTTGTGTCCGTGGTCGAGTCTTGTTGCTGGTTTAGGTTGTGTTCGTCGTCGTAGTTTAATCGCCCATCGCTGTGTGTTTGTTTCTACCGCTGTCCTACTCCACCTTTACCCATATCACAAGTCGATCCACCCACAATAATCGACTTGCCCTCGCTAGCCGCCTTTGTGTGAACTCTCGCCGCGCCAGCCCTAGATAGGTTGCAAGCCGCTTTGATCGCCTTGGCATCACATACCTGATCTTATTTCATCTGGCGAATACCTATTGCTTGCTGCATACCAGGGAAGACATTGCCCTTGGTTTTCATTGCTGAGAAGCTTTGCTCAGCCGTGATCGGATAGGGAAGCTTTGCCCTAGCCGCCGCTGTGTTTCCGCCGAGTTTTGCCTTCTCAAAACCATAACTTGAGATACCTTCAGTAAAACGGGCATAACTTGAGACAACGTCGGTTTGGCATTCTCAAAAAATTCAAAAAGAATCGGGAAGATAATTAAAAATTTCATTTAAGTTGTTTGCGGGTTTTCGGTGAACGTTCCTGAGTTTCCCTAGACCGCAATACACCTCTGTTTCAGGTGAAATTTTGTGTGCTTCTATCCTTTGTGCTCCTTGTTCAGAGATAAAAAAATTCAGAAAAAGATAAGGTTGTTTGCTCCTGTTTCTTGGAGGTCTCTATCAGCGAAAAGATTAAAAACGATTGCAGAAGTTGTTGTGTGCTTGTTCTTTGAGCTTTATCCATCGTTCTTTGTTCTAACTTGTTGTGCTACATCTAGGGACACGTCTTAGCCAGCAATTGGGACTTGTGCTTTGGATACTTATTGAACTTTGCTATTCTGCATTCGAATTTTGCTAATCCTTGCTACATATTGTGCCTACCCATAAGCTCCACATATACTTCTGTCAGCACAGATTCTTCTTGCAGCTGTTACACCCAAGCTTGACAACAGATTGTGCCGCCCTGTTGGCTTTGGTAAGAACACTTGCAAGACGGTGGTAAGCCGCTTGAGATAGTGTTTTCCACTTCCCACCACCACATAGTCGCTGTTAGTTGATAGGGATAATATTTTGTGTTGTCTTTTCCTGTCTTCTAACTATGTCAGGGGCAGAGTCTCCAACTGATTTCAAGGATTGTGTGGGCAAGGATGAGCTCATGAGGCTTCTTGCTGATGAGCGCACTTACATGACCGGAAGGTTTGATGAGATGATGCGCAACATTACAAATCTAGTCACTCGGGTGGAACATGTTGAACGACGTCCCCCTACTGAGCAACGCCGTCCTCCTATCCTCCTGAGGATGCACATGAAGACGAGGAAGAGGAAGAGGAAATTCCTAGGGATGACCATGACAGGGATCGCCTTCGTCGCAACCGTCATGGCATGGGAGGTAACAATCGTGGTAATAATGATCCTTTTGCTAAAGCTAAATTTACCATGATTCCTTTTGTTGGTAATGCTGATCCTGAAGCATATTTAGATATTGGGAACTTGCTGTTGAACAGAAATTTAATTCTCATTTAGTTTCTGAGGAGCATAGACTTAGACTTGCTACTAGTGAGTTTACTAGTTTTGCTTTATTCTGGTGGAATGATATTTACACTGCTAATCAACCAACAAATGCTATACCCCAAAATTGGAATGCTTTGAAACGACGCATGAAATCTCGTTTTGTTCCTCCTTATTGTCAGCGCGACTTGAGATTAAAATTGCAAACTTTGACTCAAGGTACTAAAAGTGTAGAGGAATATTATCAGTAGCTTATTATTAGTTTAGCACATTGTGATATTCATGACCATGATATGGATACTTGTGCTAGATTCTTTGGTGGTTTAAATCATAAAATCTAGGATATTCTTGATTATAAAGACTGGACTCATTTTGGACAATTGTATCATCTTGCTCTTAAAGCTGAAAGGGAAGTACAGGGACGAAGCCACCAGCACTCTTTCAGCTCCAACACTGTTTGGACCTTTTCACCACGTCCGGCAAACGACAAGTCCAAGACCCCTGCTTCCGATGTGAGTAGTTTGTCGCCTTTGCCTCTTTTGCACTTGCAGGCACAGAGGAAATGTGATTCACCTGGTGCTACTACAAGCCGCTCTTCCAACATCGTGTGCCACCGCTGCAAGGGAATGAGACATGTCATGAAGGATTGCCCCAGTAAACGTGCCTATATTACAACTGCTGATGGTGGATATGTAAGTTCTAGTGATGTTGAAGATGAATTGGCTCTTGCTGCTAACCTTGATGCAGATACAGATGGTGAAGGAGAGACCATTCAAAAGGTGGAAGATCTTAAGCGGCAATCGGACGGCGACTTCAAGTTCCTCTACCGCAACGTGAGAATTCTTTTTAGCATGCATGGGAACTTGAAGAAGCAAGGAGAAGGGAGTAGTAACCGTGCTAAGTGCAATTGCTCGAGGTGCTGTTGAAGGTGTTTGTGAGCGTCTCACCCGTGTGATCTATTTTCTTACGATGAGGACGTCGTAAAATCTAAGCATGGGGGGAGAGGTGTGACGCGTCGTAGTTTTTAAAATTTCTTTAGCCGTTTTTTGCCGAGAGCTAGTTGGTGTGATTTTTGAGAGTCTTAATATTAGTATGAGTCTTTGTGTGAGAGTCTTAAATTAGCATGTGTGAGAGTCTTAATTTAGCGTTGAGTCAAGAAAATCAATAAAAAGAGTCTTTATTTTTGAATAATTGTTGGATGGAGCAAATTTACATATACATTCAGTTTTGCCTTATTTCTTTAAGTACTTGTTCATGAGCATTGACAATGGAATTCAATCTTAGTTGTGGAGCTTATTATTTGGTTTGTCCTTACAAATACCCATACCCGATCTTGAACTAGTGCTTGGTTTTTTATAATACTTGCTAGTAAGGCTAGAATTGGAGGAAATTATTTTATCACTCTTTTAAAACCCCCACAAATGCAAGGTTGATCGAGTTCTTGTAAAGTTGAGAGTTCTATCCTATACCTACCAAAGCCACCTTATAAACGTTCCACCATCAGCATTGGAGGTGCAATGAGTTGAGCTATGATTTCTTTCTCTCGGAAGTTTTAATTTTGAGCAATGATCATGTCATTGATTATCTTATCCCTTATTTGCTAGCCTCGTCAATATTCGATAATGAGAGTTCTTCGTCGGAACAACTCATATGATCTACCGGATTCTAAAACCCAAACCCAAATACATCTTGTTTTATTATCTTTTCCTTGAACACAACCCATTGTTGGAAGATTTGTTCTCTTTCTGGGCAAAATTTGAATAAAACATAATTTGTGAAGAGAGCAAAGAAGGAGTACAGAAAAAAAATGAACAGGAACCGAGCTGGGAGAACCCCAGGCCGGCCGGCCTGGACCCTCTGTGCCGGCCGGCCTAGCCCCTCCCAGCTGCGGCTCGCGCTCCAAAAAATTGTGGAGTTGCCTCGGTGTTTTATTTGCCTATTTTCACGAGGATTTGTTCAAGGGAGGTTCGAAGAAGAGAAGGAAAATTCAGGAAAGAAAGAAAAAAGAAGGAAAGAAAGAAGAAAAAGAAAATATATATATATATAAATATGAAAAGAAAAGAAAAAGGAAGAAAGGAGAAAAATGCAATAAAAGAGGCAGAGTTCTATAGTTGAAAGAATAAAAGAAGTGCAAAGGAAGACCTCCTTATTGTTGAGAACAAATCTTCTTTTCCAACCATGTGCAATCCGACAACGAGGACGTCACTTGTGCCTTGAAGTCAATTTTTATATGCCCTTGCACATGTCCACCATTCTAAATTTTCTTATCCTCGAATCCCCTCATATTATGGTAATATTCTCATGATCATTGGCTCGGAAGGTAAGCAACCGTTAGAGAGTTTTCTTAATTTGACAATATGTGTATTTACTTTGCTAGCCCTACCTACAACTCTACTTATACTTGAGAGACTTATGTGGTGAGTTGAGAGCTTGCAAAAACCAATAGGATAGCCACTTATATTGAGAGACTTGAAAGGACTTGTACAAGAACTTTGGTCTAACTCTTGTTGCAGGGAGATTGTTTTCATAACTAAAGAAAAACCTCCAAGGAAGGCAAGGAAGTAAGTGTTGTTGATTTTCAAGATTTCTAGCTAAAGGTAAGAGGTTGTGGAGTCATGTTTTGGATAGATCTTTGAACGCCCATACTTTGATTATCCTTGTAGCTCCGCTGACATTCACTTGAAGATCTTTGGTTAGACTTGTTCGCTTAAATATGTTTTGCAGAGCAAGAGCTTTTGTGCAACCCCGTTGGAAGATTTTGATAGCTTGATTTGCTCGAGGATGAGCAAAAGCTAAGCATGGGGGGATTGTTGACGGTCGTTATTGGTACACTTTTAGAACTGTTTTGGCATTGGTTTTGGACTAATTGTTATACTAACCCGCCACTTGGTACCTGAAATAACCCCCTTTTTGAATATGTCTTGTATTTTGGAGTGTATTGTGATTTTGCAGGAAATACGATATATTTGGCGGAGTTTGACGTGGACCAAAGCACCTACATGGATAAGGATTGAGGAGGAGGGCCAGCATACGAAAGATGGAGGCGAGAAGAGCCAGAAGGAGCCCAAGCCAGCCGGCCTAGAGGCTCTGGGCCGGCCGGCCTAGCCCATTCTGGGGCCCACACGCGCTCCCCTTTCTTCAGCACGAAGTAAACGCAAACCCTAGGGGTTCCCTCCGCCGTCATTCACCAGAGATCTATATAAACACCCCCAAGATGTCGTCAAGATCATCATTGAGAGGAGATTAGATCTAAAGTCACCATTGGAGAGAGAGACAAGGAGGAGACGCCGCCGGAGGTCCTAGCCGTCGTCCGAGCGCCGTCTCAAGTTGGAGGACAGCGAGGAGCTCATCCTCGCCGGAGGCTTCCACACCATGAATCCCGACGTCATGCCTAGCTTCATGGGGTAAAGTCCTTCTTTGTCTATGGGGTTGTAAGGAGATCTTGATTTGTAATTACCAAATCCTTTTGTGAGATCAATCTATCATGTTCTTAGTTGATGGTGCTTTTCATCTTAACAGTTAGCCAACACTACCATGGGTGTGCATATTTCTCGTAGTTTTGCATGCTTAGATCACATCAACGTTTCGTGTTCCTATAGCACGATAGGTGAGTACCCTCCTGTAGTGACTAGTATGCGAGAGGGACAGTATTGAGTTTAGTTCACATCTTTACCATTGATAGATTAGATTGGTTTTATCTTGCTTGGCGATTACATCTCATAGTGATCCTAGACCCTATGGGCAAATGCTTCCATACCTTGTGTACTCCTCTCTACCGCTCATAACATTGATTAGGTTAGATTGTTCTTATTTCATACATCATCATTCAATCAAAGAACACTCTTGCTAACATTATTAGTGCTTAGTTAAGCGCAGAAATCCCTTGTTCCATGGATTGATAAACCTTGGGGGAATACTTTAAGGGAAAAGTTACAACCGATCCGTGCGCTTGCAGTTCGTAATTGACGTGCCTAAGGGCCGTCAACATGGGTATAAATACTCCAATCCTCAAAAACTAGCCGTTGGGAACCCAGTGAAAACCGGTGCCACCGAGATTCAAACCAAACTAGCCGTTGGATCGGCTGACACAAAATCAGTGCCACCGATTTCTCAAAACCAGTGCCACAGGTTTTGCCCTTGGCAAAACCTATGAATGTGTACGTGAGGCTTTTGTGTCTCTCAACAACTCATATAGGTTCCTTGAGCACTTAGACAATTTCAAGACTTCTTGTGATGCATCCCTCTTGATAGTACGGTGTACCTATACTCAAGATCAAATAGGAAAACATTTAATGCGCTTGAGCTTCATCACTTGAACCATGCCATACTTGATCAATATATCCACTTGAGAGTTGCATCCAACTTTGTCTCTTTGAATTGAGCACTTCAACCTTGAGCTAGTGACTTGAACATTTGTCTTTGAATGAAAACCACTTCTAGTTTAATTCACTTTTTCACAACTTACTTCTAGAAAGATTGATACTTGCCAATATAAACACCATATGTGACCAAGATTCATCAAGTTGAAACCCAAAGAAAGTTTCATCACCCTAGCAAAGATACATGACTCAAGTCCGCAACTTGATCACACATTGCTTAGTACTTTGAAACACTATCCCGAATTTCATCTCTTCATCTTTGCGTCGCATATAGCTTCACACAAGTTTGTATCATAGATGAACACTAATTCTTGATATGCAATATATCCACTTTACTTTGACCTTTCATTTCTTTCAAAGTCATCATGTCTTGTTTGCAAGTCATTCTTCAAATATAGACCAAGAATGAGCCATATCACAATGTCTCTTGTCCATTCAACCTAACTTGCATTATACAACATTTTTATCCAACATGATCTAAGATATCCCATATCAATGATAAACAAGCTTTCATCAATTTAGAGACCAATATATCACACACATATTCATGTCTCTTTCTTTGTTGTATCATAGCTTGCTAACTATCATATTCATGCATAATTGGAACAATCACTTCTTTATATATGTCAACATGAGCCATCCACATTGTATTCAACCAATGAACACTAGTGTATCATAAATATACAATTTAATTCATGCTCATAATCTTTAACAAACACGCTAGTCCTTTAATCATTTTGTCATTCAATTCACCAAAACCCACTTAGGGGGCCTAGATGCACTTTCAGCCTCCACTGGGCCTGCAACGCTGATGTCGCTCGTGGTCCGCTCGTCGATGCCTAGGGATCCTCCAGAAGCTTCCTCGCGCCCTCGTTGCTCGCGCTCGCGCTCCGCCCTTGTTCCTCGCGGTCGGGACTCGCACCGCTCCCGCGCGCTCGCCCCTCCCGCTCACGAAATCAGATGGGGAATAAGCCTTGGAGAAGGGGAAGGAGGGGAAGGAGGATGCGGTTCAGGTTAAAGGATCCCGAAGAAAAAAGGGTTCGCTTGCTAGGAACAGATGGTTGGGTGGGAACCTGGCTTGGGTGTTGGGTTGGTTGGGTGTAGAATCCATATATATATATATATATATATATATATATATATATGTATATATATATGTATATATATGTATATATATATATATGTATATATATATATATATATGTATGTATATATATATATATATATATATATATATACGACAACGCTATTCTACACCTAGGGTGTAGAATGGATTCTACACCCAACCAAGCCCAACAGCCCACCAACTAGCCTAATACCTAACCCACCAACTATCTACACCAACCCACCAGGTCCGGTAACCGAACCCGACTCGATCCCACCTCCCGCCTACCTCGCGAGCCCGAGGCGTGAGCGCGCGGGAGCGCGCGAGCGCCGAGGGCGAGCTTTGTCCGGCGAGCGCGCGGGAGCGCGCCGAGCGCGAGACGCCCCTCGGGCTCCATCAGCGACGAATCTCGGTGATTCCATCTCCATTGGCGGCGGCGTGGAGGCGAGTCAGGGGCGCGGCGGCAGAGGCGGGCCAGGGGCGGTGCGGAGATGGATCAAGGGCGCGGCGGCGCGGGTGCGAGGCCTGGTTCGGCGGCTGCTC
>CM014270.1:31642351-31656890 GCA_004135705.1 Alloteropsis semialata
CCTTCGCATTATTAGGATTCCAAATCCATGGAACCCTTAAAGTTAACTCCACCATTGGTGACCTAGAGCTTCAATACCTTAGTTCATGTCAAATACACTTGCCAAAACATACTCCCCACATCGCCAGGAGTCTATAGCAACAAACCCCACCCCGTTTGGTCGCCGGAGTCGCCGGCGGCGATCTCGCCGGCGAGCCACGGCCGCAGGCGCGGACGGTCCGCCCACTGGGCACTGATGGTCCGCCGTTCACGAGCTATCCCACCCCGAGCCTCTGCACTTTTCTGAGTCGCACAGCCTCTATGAACTGCGGACAGTCCGCCCTTCGCACCCGGACGGTCCGCAGGTCATTTCGAGACCCGGAACAGAAGTTATGACTGTTTCTGCGAATGCTGAATTTTGCACTGCGGACGGTCCGCCCCCTAGTCACGGATGGTCCGCCCTTATGTCCTAAAACTTGTCCCGAATCGGTTCTATTTCACCACGATGGTCCGCACTTGTACACCGGACGGTCCGCGGGACAGTCCGCCGTTATGCTCGTCCAGCACCTATACATTTAGGGTTGCTTCATCTACACTTGTGTTATGTACCTAGCTTATTTAGAGACACTTTATACATGCTTATGCATTGTTTATCATATCATTTCATGCATCATTGTAATCATTGATGACATGTTTATTTATCAAGCATCATTGCATTCATGTAGAGGACGAAGCACCGGAAGTTGAGGAGGCGGATCCCGAGTCGGAGGCCTTCTCCGACGACATCCCCGCCGAGCCTCAAGGCAGGCACCTTACTAAGCATACCTCTCCCTATTTTGGATCAAATTGTATCTATGAGTCTTGCTTGTGCATTTGTTATGGTTATATACTATGCTTGAGTAGAACCCATTTGATGCATGATCCTCCTTGATTAAGTCAATCCTTTTAGAAGAGTATGCTTGTTAGGTGTCACGATTATATTGCTTAGCCATGCTTAGCTACGGTAGAAGTCAAGAGGTGGCAAGGTCACCACCACTTGCGAGCTATAGGGTGATTGATAAACTAAATATCAAGTAGCTATGAATGGTTAAAAGATGAGCAACTATGAATGATGACTCGGGACTTGAGCAAGTGTGGAGACTTGCTAAGTCGGATAGGGATATGGATTGTCGCCGGTCTCTTGAGCACTTATCTGTACAAACCACATAGTTCGATCGGGAATGGAAGCTAAGTAGCATAAGTCACACCTTGCTTTGGGCGGATTCGGCACGAGTGGTGATGGAGTGTAGTCGGCGGTTCCGTTGCACTTGTCTCTCCTGGCCGTTCGATCATTGTCGGTTGTGGGTATGTGAAAGGTAGGGACTTGAGCTGATGCTTACTCTAGGCATAGGATATGGTGGCAAGCCTTGTCCCATGTGGTTCCAGTTGTACACCCCTGCAGGGTATTAATCTATTGCAATAGCCGCGCTCTCGGTCATTGAGCACACTCTATGAGGTTCGCGTCAACATAGGTTATCGGTTGGGAGTTCATGGAAGATTGAGCTCACATCACATGATCACACTTTTATATTTATGCAATTGTATTGATGAATGATCTAGAGTAGCTTAGAATGCCATGTCTTTTGCTTATTATAACTTCATCAAAAAGAGAGGCTTTTATGCAAAATTAATTATCCAACCCTCCCTTACTACTATCCATATGCATAATCCTTGGAGTCGGGTACATATACCCTAAGTGAATAAGTCCTGTGGAGTACCTTTGTACTCACGGTGTTGCCGTTAAGTTGATGCAGGTGATGAGCAGCCGGAGGCCGTGTTTGGCTTCTTCTACCCCGCGGACGGAGGCGCGGGTAGGGAGTGACGGCCGGTGTCATATGTGGAGAGGCACTATTGGCATATAGTGTGGACTCTCTTATATTTCTTTTGTTATCGTATGAGCGCGATGATAGACTTTCCGCTGCAAAACTCATGAACTTGGTTATGTAATAACTTGAATCTCTTTATGTTTGTGAACTCGATGTGTGGATGCTATATGTGTAATGATATTTCACTATGTTGTGCTTTGTGAGGTGTGTATAAATCCTGGGCATGCTCATGACACATCTCAAGGACTACCGGGATTAGGCTCCTTTAATTGAGTTGGCCAATGGACAGCACTTCATTAAATGGGTTTAATTTGATCGGTTCCTCACACGCAAAGAAATAAATAAGCATACTGATTCTCAAAACAACTATTTTAGGTTCAACATGTAACTTCACATATCCATACAATAAGGATCCAACACTTTTGAAAATGGCTCCCACTTTAAAACACACACATACCCTCTCACATCTCCCCCAGTTGAGGCCCACACAACAGCTAAAGAATGACCAAAGTTTTTGATTCTTGAAAAAAAACTATGCTTTCTAAAATATTTCGTACCTTGTTTCTGTTTTTTTCCACCAGCGCTTCCTGCTTACCCGCCCGCGTACCCACCCCTCCCCGCAGCCTTGAATCGCGCACATCACTGGACTCTTTCCTTTTCCATCGCGGCACCCCTCCTCTGCCGTTTCTTTCCATATGTTCCATCGCCGTCTCCCTCTCGTCATCCTCCAGGGTTTCTTCTCAATTCAATTCCATCTCTTCTCCTCCCGCACGCATCTGGGAAAGCCCACCCCAAGATCCCCGACAATCCACATGGCGCGGCAATAGGTCCACCCCACCTGGTCCACGAAGCTGACGAGGTCGTCGAGCTTGCCGATGGCGCTGGCCATCTGCTGCGCGGCGTACCCGGTGCCGGCGGCGAGTCGACGATCAAGAGGGTGTCGACGAGCGTCTGCTGCAGCTTGGTCATGCCGCTCCTGCTGCCCCTGCGGCCGCTCGACGAGCCGGGGCTCAGGTGGCTGGCCTCCGTGCCGTCTGCTTGCGCGAGCTCCAGCCGCCGCCGTTGCCGAGCGACGCCTGCGCGACGCTGTCCTTGGCCATCTCCCCAGCGCGCCGCGGCTTCACGGCCTGCCTGTTGAGGTACTCGATCCGCGGGAGCAGGCCCGACACGGCCCTGCGGAGCGTGTCCTCGCCGGTGGTGGCGCGCACCGGGTTGCCCAGCAGGTTCAGCGCCTGCAGCGAGCCGTAGTTGGCCACCAGCTGCCTCAGTGACTTGGCCGTCGTGATCTTCTTGAAGCTCACGTCCAGGACCGCCAGCTTCAGCAGCCGGTGCAGCCCCTCCACGTCACTGATCTTGTTTCCGGCAAGGTACAGCTCCCTGATCGCCGTGCAGCTCGACAGTCAAATCTGGTATGACCATCCCCTACATTTGGTTTTTGCCGGTGATTAACTGATTATCTTCATCTCAGCCTCGCGTTTCCCTTTATCTTGTTGTATCCTTGTAGACATCATAGATCAGGGGTGACCTGCTCTGCCGTTGGCAACACTCAAGATCAAATTTGATTACAGTTTCAGTTTCCATTCGGATGCTTTTCTACGTTTCATTGTGTCTGATTGCCATGCTTATTTCTATATTTGATTTTCCTTAGAGAATGCAATGATATTGGTAATCAGAAATATTTGTGTTTATTTCTCAGATTCGATGTGCTCATCCTTTGCCTGACAAAGCTTCACGAGTTCCATTGATTTGTTTCTTCCCCAAATTATTCTTTTGCCACTGATATTGCGTCTCTGATGTCCATCAGTTAACTGGATGATATAATATCCTCCTGTGGCACATCGTCCTACACCTACAGCAAGGTATTTAATTTCCCTGATGTGTTAGGCTGTTTGTTAATTTCCATTTGCAGTTTGGGCAGTCAAAATCTGTGAAGCATATGTCCTTTCTCTATTTCTCGATATCTGATTTCAGGTACTGTGGCAATATTTCTTGGTCATTGTACTCAAGCTGTCAAGCATGCCGTCTTTTTATTTTGCATCTATGATTTTTTTTTCTTTCGTCCAAATGATTTCCTTAGTCCAAAATATACTTTCAAGTGCTAATAGGAGTATTCTTATAGAAATTAGAAGCAATCATTTACAAATAATATAATTGCACAAAAATGCTACTTCCCATGTTTGTTATCCTAATTTTAAATTAACTTATGAGTAACTCTTAACTTATATAATTACCCTAACTTTGAGCAAGATGTGATGATTTCTATTTTTTTTAATAGCTTCAGAAATTTCTGTTATCATGCGCCATTATATAATTTTCTATACATCTGTGTACTGACCAAAATGTAGTTTACTGTCATATTGATCAAAATGTGAATGTATGTTATTCTATCCATGTTACAATTTTCCATCTGTGTCAAAAATGAACCTGGTCTCTAGATTCACATTTCTTTTCTGTTTGACGGCAGGGACGCCGCCTCCGCGGCGACTGTGGACGGGCGGCTCTACTGCGCCGTGCATCAGGCCGGCGACGAGCTCCACATCGACCTCCGCCTTGGCCAGCAGCCGATCTGCGCCCGCGCGTACAGCCTTCCCGCGGCGATGAGTCATGGAGTGGCTGCTGTTCTTGTTCCTATTTAGGATTTCACAATATGGGGATCCTACTGGAACCGGTAGAGGTAGCGAGTCCATCCACGGGTGAGCAATCTGTACACTGCCTCTGCATTTTATTCTTCAATCAATGATTACATTGTCACATTAGTCCAGTGTATGATATGCATACAGAAGGTCTGCAACAATACATGTATACTGCAAATGCTAGCTTTAGTCGAGCAAATGCTAGCTTTAATGTGTGATTTGTGTAGACACGAGGTTTTATAGGAGTTGCTGGTGACAAGGCAGCATGGTGCTCCTCAGGATGTTTGCTAGCAATGCCATCCTTTAGGAGGTAGGATTAATTTTGAGACTCAGCTTGATTTTAAAAAATATATGTAGTTTCTTTGTACAAATGTTCTATTTGTTTTAGCATTGGTTATCGTATTCTTGTTTTGGCTGCTTATGACATTTTGAGTTCACAACGTTGAGGCATATGAGTTTGCACTTATTATAATTTGGTAATGGGATAAAACCCATTGTGTTTCTATCAGAACATATTTAAGCATAAGTATATTGTTTGGGGAGTTTTATTCCTTGCCGTTTGTTGACAAAATACAAAACCTGACAAGATAAGGTGAATTTTCAATTTGAGACATCATCATTTCTTTTAAGTTCATATGTTGTGGACACTTTTGGCTGGTGGGAAGTGCAGTAGAGGTCATGTTTTCCCCCCAGTTTGTGCATGGATTAGGTTTCTCTTGGACACCAGATTGATATTATATGTAATATCCAAGGTATTTATTGATATGCAACTGTGATTTGGTGATAAATCAATATTACATTTTGGCTTACTAAATATTTTCTTTTATTTTTCTTCAGCTCATGATATTTGATATGAGAGGAGTGAGGCAGAAACCTTGGTTATATGGCAGCATACATTGCTGGATTGATTAGGTAAGGTTTTAAAAGCTTTCTTTCTCTCTTTCATGAATGCAAGCTACCTGATGTATTCCAAAATGGTTAGGTTGCTTCCTTCAATAATGTATTTCCATCCTGAATTGAATTTATAATTTGTTGCTGCAATGGACCTGCTGCACATTAAACTTTTTCTTATAGTAGTTTTATCTCTATTATACTTGCCAGAAAGACAAAATGAACTTTTGATGTCTAGACTAAACTGTTGGGCTGCAGGCGCTTGAGGTCCCTTTCTTGCACATTAAATATTTTTAGGTTGTCCATAAGTAGTTGTTTTTTCCCTCAAATTTAGCTTTTTTATTTTGTACCAATTCTAGGTACATGCATGATAGGTATGGCCATGTTGAATGCATATATGAGGCAACCGTGAGCTAGAACAATCATTCTGAAGCATGTTCTAATTTTTGAAATATAGATTCAGTTTTTTTAATTGCAATGTGGCTCGTTGATATTCTATCTTGTTTTTGTTATGGATATATTTGATTAGATCAATAAAGGCATGTCTGAACTCCAAGCAACTAAACTGAATCTCCAGCTGTGAAAAAAAAATGTTGATATTCAGTGACAGTAAGTATAAGCTATAACCTTTACATTGTTCGTAAAACTTCTGTTCTTTCATGTGATCTGCTTAGAAGATTCGGTAGTTTTTGTTAGAAAATCTATTTAGAGATTTTTCTATAAATAATTTTATATGGATTATTATCTCTATATTATCGAAAAGGACTATTGCAGAAATTAAACCTATAAGTGTTAAGTAGTAATCTAAAAATCGAATATTATTATCGCAAAAAACTCCTGGCAAAGTATTAAATATTGGAATTAAGTAATTAATAAATGAAATGACTTTAGGAAGGCCAGTATGATGAAGCATCAATTTAAGAGAAGGAAAATAATGTTTTCATCTATCTTCTTTCTTTTTTCTGATCTGCATCTAAGTGTCCTCTATTTTATCTCCACTCCATCTACTTGTTGTGCATTACATAATTTTCTATATGTTCCCTTGGAAAGAGATTTGATTTTGCTTCTTAAATTTTTCTATCATGTTAGATTGTGGGGATGCTACTACAGAAAGTTTCAGTAGGGGCGGCTCGTAAGCCTCTGTAGGGGCGGTTTTACGAGCCGCCCTTAATCAACCGTTCTTACAGTGGTAAGAACTGTAAGGGCGGCTGGAAACCAGCCGCCCTTACTGATAAATCAATAAGGGCGGTTTTAGTTAAAACCGCCCTTACTGCTGATAAACATTAAGGGCGGTCGCATTTCCAGCCGCCCTTGCTGCTCATAAACATTAAGGGCGGCTGGAGACATAGCCGCCCCTGCTATGTTATCTGTAGGGGCGGCTGGTTATTTAGCCGCCCCTAATCTCAGTTCCCAGCCAAAAAAAAGTAAATCAGAAATATATAATATAATCCACAGAATATAATATAATCCACAGAATATATATAATCCACAGCCTAATAATTCACATAACTCAAAGTCCAATAATTCACATACATATATATAATTCAAAGTCCAATAATTCACATGATCATTCACATACATATAATCACAAGTTCTCAAAGTTCAATATTACACAAAGTCACAAGTTCAATAATTCACAATTCCTCAAAGTTCACCTTCCCAAGCCTAGCCTTTCCCACTCACGAAGATGTTGAAACTTTGGATTACTCGCCAACTCGGATGCATGGTCGTGGAATGCGCCTCTGCTGCTTATAATTTCATCCAATATGAAATTACAAAGATCGCCGACGATTTCCAAGAGCTTGTCATCTTCAACAGGGTCCCTATGCCTACCTGTACCTGCCTCTTCTGGAAACTACAAAATGAGCATATATATAAAAAGATAGTGAGCATATGAATTTTGTGAGCAAATTTAGAGAGAGAGAGAGAGTGCATTTAGATAGAGGGCTGAGCATTTACATCGGCTGGGTGTCTCCGGTAGATATTGGTGTTACTAATCAGACTACACACATAATATCCACAATGTACGCTTCCGGGCCTCTGCTTGGGACACTGTGTGTATCACATATACAAGTGTTATTAGCAAATTCATATAACAGCAACTTCGTAATGCAGTATTATAGTAGGTCATACTTACACAAACTTTTGTTTTGACACAAAGGACATCCTTCCTCTCTGGATGGTGTATCCCTTTATGTTCCTTAACGTAGTGCCTGAACGCCCTGTTCGAAACGATTTCGCAAAAGCAGCTTGTTAGTATCAAAAGGTGGAGGTTAGAAGGTTATGTATAAATATATAACAGGATAGTATGATATACGTCTTAAGAATCACTATGAAGTCTTTGTATGTCGCCACGTCGAAGTCGGCTGAGTCACAGACCCACGCCATGCTGTGACTGAGATCAACGGCTATAGCAATCCAATGGTTACTGCATGAATTCAATCATAGGAAACCGATTAGTTCATTTCCATATAATATGTATTATAAAAAAACTATGTATATAGTTGAACTTACCCAAAGTGGTATGGTAGCCATATTGTTTTGTTATGTTGGAGATTTTTGAAACACATGGCTATGGTCGCCACAACACCAATGGCCGCCTCCCTGAGTGCCTTCTGCCGGATTTTCTCTTTTTCCTGAGTGGTCTTTCCATCTGCTAACTCTTTGCCATCCAGTGCCCATCCCTTGGGATATATAAACAGGGACTGTGATATTACTTGAGGATCTATGTACCCAACTTTCACACTTGAAAGTTGTTTTGCAAGGTGAGCTTGGTACCTGCGAATCACGGCTTGCATTAGTTGCAACAATATCGAAATATTGCAATCATACAATATGAAGAGGGAAAAGGGCTTACAGGCACCACATGTCAACTAGATTCGCGTCCATAGATCCAAGGTGATACATTGTCTGGATGTCATTGAAGCCACAACCAATAGTCCCCGCGAAGCCTCCGAATGTACCGGGAGGATAGGTTGCTGATATGAAATCGATCCCTTTATGCACTGTAGCATGCAAGTACCAATCATGGAACTTTTTCATTCCAAGTGGTAGATCTTGAATGATAGCGTTTGGTAGGAAGGAGCAGCCTCTTTGATATTCTTTGGGGACTTTCTTTGTCCATTTGACATTGTCAACATTTGGATACTTCTTTGCCGGTCGGCGATTACTCGTCCCAACCGCTGCTGGTACTTCTTTGACTTGGTTCTCAGGCCTGAACTGTTCATGGGAGTACCACAGAGTCGTCGACTTGGCGCCTTTAACATCCCTATAGCATGGCCTTATTTTGACTGGATACTTTTTTCTAAGCTCTGTCTCCTCCCAAATATCCTCTTCTGCAACAACTTCTCCTGTACGCCCTTGTTCATCACGAGGCAGTTCCCCCGAAGGCACTTGGTCATCACGAGGCAGTTCCTCCGGAGGTAGTCGCCCCGGAGGCACTTGGTCATCACGAGGCACTTGGCCATCACAAGGCAGTTCTTTCGGAGGCACTTCTTCTTCACAAGGCATTGGCTCCTTGCGAGGCGAAGAAGTTTGTGCCTCATCAGCCACATGCGGAGAAGAGTGTGGCATCTCTCCTTCCTCAAGCACATTGCCGCCTCGGGTCGGTGACACTTCTCCTTCCTGAAGTTCAAGAACTGAGGCTAGACGTTGATCTGGCGGAGGTGGTGAATAACCAGTCAACACGATGTCCCTTTTGTGCCAGAGGATGAACTGCCCCACTGTATCTCCAAGTTGGTTCACTCCCTCGGGAGTTGGGTAGTCTATCATGTAATCCACATACTTGGGATCCACGCTATGCACCTCGACCCTAGTGTAGTCTTGATGGACCTTTTGATTGTGCCATAAGCCACCTGGAGGATGTGCCACACCCTTTGCGACCTCTGGCGTATAGCTCCCGGTTCTTCCCATCACAACCAACAAGTTGCAGGTAGTTGGTTCTCGTATGCGATCGACCGGGGTTGTTCCTGAAGTGGAACCTTGGCTGCTAGGGACCTCCGGAGGGCTCCCGACTACTGCAAGTTGCCCTGGCGGCTCCACTATCCTCCGCGGCTCCGTAGACAGTATTTGCTCCTCGAGAGCCTTAGCTACCAGAGCCTTCACTGTCTTTTCAAGATCGGACGCTCGGTCCCTACCATGTTTCTTGTACATTGGTCTGTCCTCTTCGAACCCATGCTTCTAGGTTGTCCTTTTTCCTAGCCCCCTGGTGCGGCCTGTGTGCTCGGCGGTTCCCAAGGCTAGGCTAAGCTCGTCCCTCTCTCTGGATGGTTTGAATGAGCCCTGCTCCTTGTCTTCAGCGTATTTCAACATCGATGATACTACCTGTTCGGTCTCGGGGTTATCAAACTTAAGGCTGGCACCGGACTTTTCGGTACTCCTTGCAAATACCCAATTCCTTGACCGTTTATTCAATTTTTCCACCTTAAGCCCGGCTGCGGTGGCCTGTTCATCCATCTTCTGGAAAACCCCTTCCTTGGCAAAGTAGCCACCGGGGCCTAGACGAGGGCGGTGTTGGTTCCTCTTCGCTATCTCGGTGTTAAGGGCACTGGTGCGCTTTGCTTCATCTGAGGTCTTTTGAGCCACAAGGTCCTCCCATTGACCAATGGTTATATTTCCATATTTCTGGAAGGGAGTGAGGCCCTTTTGGATATAGTTCGTGTTGAGATCCGACTTCCATTGTCGGAATGCCTCCCCCATCATCTTGTACGCTTCACGTTCCGCTGCTGCCTGGTTATCAGCTGGAAAGATGAAATTTTTCTTTAACTTCTCCCACAGGTTTACTTTGGTGTCCTTTGATACTTTTTTCCATGATTTGACAACTGGGTTCACCTTATCTCTTACAAGGGCGCCTACTGCATTACGAAATTTTGATCTTACTTCAGTTGGCTGACGGATGTCCCCTTGTGGCCCCACCTCTGTTATCACATATATCTTGTGCTCAGGATATTGGTTTGGTTTTCTAACCCCCCTTTTCTTCTTTGGCTTTGGCTCCGAGTTTGTGGCCTGAGGTTGTGGTGCAGAGGCGGCAACGTCCAACTCTGTGGCGGCTGCCTCTGCTCTTTGTTCCTGTGGTGTGTCTTCTCCGTCAAGACGTCGCGGACGTCGGCATTGTCTTTTCGGACGAGGAGGAGTTTCAGGAGTGGCCTATATACACAAGAGGCCAAAGTGTTAGTTATTGTAACACGATAAAAGTGTTACCAAACATTCCTTACATAAGGCTTAGTCTCTACCTCGTCATTAGGGTCGAAATCCTTGTCCAGCTCATCTTCCGTTGGCCTATGCCTCGGTAAAAATGGGTGAGGATCATCGGGAGATACATATCCCCCATCATCATCATCGTCATCGTCATCATCATCATCATCTTCGTCGTCGTCGTCATCACCATCTTTTTCTCCTGGTCTTCCCTCTTCTACTTCATCTTCGAACAAATTCTGACTAAGCAACCCTTCTATATCTTTGGCTAACTCTTCCTGACTCATGACATGTGGTTCTCCCTCTTCAAAGGTTTTCCCGTGCTCAGGGCTTGGGGTTGCACCTTCTCTTGTCGGTGACATTTTGCGATTTGTACTAACAGAAGAAACAAAGGGTATTTTAGATACACCAGGAGGTCTCCTACACGCTTTCGACTCACCAAAGGTATATATATATATATCTGTAATAAAAAAGCAATACCTAGAAAAAAAAGATATTGCTATAAAAGTAGGCAAAAAAAACATCATTTAAATATTTGGCTCAGAAGTGCCCAATTCTTATCAAATCGCGTCTAAACTGGTTGCTTGTATATATGGTATACAAGCCGTCCTAGTTTAGCCACTCAAGTATATATGGGGGCATCTCATCATCATCGCCGCTGCCTCAGCATAAAAAGATTCACATCATAGCACATGCCACTGCCTCAGCACAAGTTCACAAGTGAATAAAAAGTTCACATCATTGCACATGCCACTGCCTCAGCACAAGTTCACAAATGAATAAAAAGTCAGTAACATGGCTTCAGTTCCACAATTCAGGTATCAGGTAGATCACAACATCAACTAGTTCACATTCAGAAACTAAAATAGCACTGCCAGATTGGGGATATAATTTGTCAAATTGCTGATATGCTAACATTTTCCCTACAGTAAAATAGCACTGCAACCACTCATGGACTGCAACATATAAAAGGACTGGAGTTCTAGAGATCAAAATAATCATAGGATCACAGGCAGCATCACAGAGCATCATAGGCAGTGGCATCATAGTGCTCAGTTAAAAATTGGAAATTAATTCCTCAAAACCTTCATTGGCAGTGGCATTGCTCAGTCAAAAGAACACTCACAGAGCATCATTGGCAGCAGTTTTCATCCAAAATTCACCAGTGGTAAAATGCAATGCTGATGAACTATGGCGTTCAAGCCAAATCACATCACAGTGAAAGAAAAATGACTGGTTATGCAGCTTCCTGTGACAGAAAAATGACTGGTTATGCAGCTGTCTCTAGTGTATAGCCATACTATCTCAACTTGTTGAGTGACATGACTACTTGACAGCCACCAAGGCAATTGATGATATCTATAACAACTAAAGTTAAACAAGAACTCCACAGCACTATAGTCACATAGATAATTCAAAATGGTTCCATAAAAAAGGCACAATCAAAAGAAGGCACTGCTAGTTCAGACCAATGGTAATGAGACCAATAAGCCATCAAAAAGAGAGGAATTAGGGTAATTAAGGGAGGGATACAACATGATACCAACAGTATGGACAGTACATTGACTAATTGAGTACTTTCCTATGGATATAGTAAATTGATTAATTGAGTACTTTCCTATGCAATTGAGTTGTAAAACATATGTATCCTGCATTCTTGCTTAACTTTCAAAAAAATTACAATAAAAGTCCCTAAATAATCCAGCATTTTCTCCTAATGTTTTGCTTTAGACAATCACTAATAAGTTACCATAAGTTTATTACTGTCAAAATGCACAGTGCCAGTCCAGCAGTGGTTAAAACATGCACATAGGCACATGACGATTTCCATATCCATAACGTAGTATGATGCAATGATCACATGCCAATATATTTGTGCATATAAAGATAGAATTATGGTATGGCCTTGTGGTAGCAACATCTAGCCGTTGGACTTTAATTCAATAATCAACAAATCAGAAATACTATCATCTATTCATAGTAATTTTTCTAGTCATTTGTTAGCTTGTCCTCGTATGCTTCTAGATATGAAAATCAACAACATTTGGTCAGCTGCCACGTTTTGCATATTCTGCTGCTTTTGGATCTGAAAACCAGAATATTTTCTAGGCATATGTGATAAAAATGCATGCAGGTTCATAGGGAACCTAGAAGTAATGAAGAGCTCATGAGTTTACCACTCTAGTTGGAGTGTGCAGTATGCACAAATAGAGACCCAAGAAAGCTACCACCTATTGCAATTGTCACAACATTTATCAATTCCTTTTCCAATTGCCCCAAAATTTACTCATGATTCACTTCTAAAATAATCCAAAACCTATTTGATTTTACCTCAGGGACCACATTCACCCCATCATTATTCATGACTGCATCTCTTCGACTCCTCAGAGCTCCATGGATCACTCACTTATTGGATTAGAAACCAGCAGTTGGTTCGAAGCAACAACTCAATGCAAGATCACAAAGGTCACAACAACTAATCACGTACCAGGTCCGGCGTGGAGGGGCGGCGGGCGGAGGAAGGAGGTGTCGGAGATGGGGCCAGGGGGGTGGTGCCTCAAACCCTAACCGCGGCGAGCTCAAGGCGACGACGGCGCGCAGAGGCGGCGGCGTCGCGGCGGAGTTAGGGTTCCGGCGAGGCGGCCACCGGCGTCTAGACGACGGGTCCGGCGAGGCGTCGAGGAAGACGGGGAGATGAAACGGATCTCCCCGCGGGCTCGACGACCACGCTCGAGGGCGAGGGGGGCAGCTACGGCGACGGCGGCGCGCAGCTACGGCGAGGGGGGCAGCTACGGCGACGGCGGCGCGCGCGGCCGGGGGGGAATTTTGGCAGCCTGACGGCGTCGCGAGGGAGAAAACGCGCCAAGACTTAGCCAATTTTCGCCCTCGACGCGCGGCTGCCTTATATACCAGAGGGCCACAGTAGGGGCGGCTGGTGATATAAACCGCCCTTACAGAGGCCACAGTAAGGGCGGTTTCTGATACAGCCGCCCCTACTATTGTTTTTTGGTTTATTTGTAATAAAATTATTAAATCAACATTATTAAGTGTTTTTGAGGTACAAAATGATAAAAAAACTTATGTAAATATAAAAATATACATGTGGAGCCTTCATTGAAGCTACCACCATAACCCAAGTGTTTTCCATGTATAACGCCCCATATTTTGTCTCGCGCACCACGGAAAAAATTATAATAATGCAAATAATTGTCCGAAAATGTGGCGGCTGGTGTGGGATCATATTTTGGCTATAAATGACTGCCACAAAAATCTCAAGCCATTTCAACAAAGTTGGAGTGCACTTGCTTCACAAGGGTATATGGAGCCTTTAATGGAACCATGTCTCTACACTAGGGTTCTTAGGGATTGTGGGGTCCAAGTTGTAGTTTTGGCCTCAAACTTTTTCCTAGGCTTGCAAATGCCTTCATTGAAGCTACCACCAAGTTTGAAGCCAAGCCAAAACTCAAAGCACTTGAATTGGACGAGTTTTGCATTCTCAGTGAACGGCGCATGAAACGCCGGCAACGGCGTACAATTCAAGAAGGCTACGGCGCTTGCAGGATCCCGAAGGAAGGCAACGGCATATGGTACGCCGGCACTGTGCATACACAGGGCGTATCATACGGCGTTATGTGGCATGAAGCTGTTCAAGTTTGGTTTGCAAAACCCAGGTCGCCGTATTATACGCCCCGGTATCACACAGTACCGGCGTTTCGTACGGCGTTCGTGTTTTCCAAATCTACTTCTAACGCCATTTGATACGGCGCTCACGGCGGATGATACGGCGTACGATTCTCAGGTTGGCCCGATTTACATCGGCTCTGCATAACATATACGGCGTTTGTACGCCGGCTTCGGCGTTTCATACGCCGGTGGTATATTCTTTCGGCCCCACCTGTTATATATCCGTTCGCTTTGTTTGACCCGTAACCGCCGCCGCCGAACCGCTCCCGACCCCGTGCGCCGCCCGCGCCGCCGC
>CM014270.1:31658499-31671711 GCA_004135705.1 Alloteropsis semialata
AAAAGTCCGGTGCCAGCCTTAAGTTTGATAACCCCGAGACCGAACAGGTAGTATCATCGATGTTGAAATACGCTGAAGACAAGGAGCAGGGCTCATTCAAATCGTCCAGAGAGAGGGACGAGCTTAGCCTAGCCTTGGGAACCGCCGAGCACACAGGCCGCACCAGGGGGCTAGGAAAAAGGACAACCTGGAAGTATGGGTTCGAAGAGGACAGACCAATGTACAAGAAACATGGTAGGGACCGAGCGTCCGATCTTGAAAAGACAGTGAAGGCTCTGGTAGCTAAGGCTCTCGAGGAGCAAATACTGTCTACGGAGCCGCGGAGGATAGTGGAGCCGCCAGGGCAACTTGCAGTAGTCGGGAGCCCTCCGGAGGTCCCTAGCAGCCAAGGTTCCACTTCAGGAACAACCCCGGTCGATCGCATACGAGAACCAACTACCTGCAACTTGTTGGTTGTGATGGGAAGAACCGGGAGCTATACGCCAGAGGTCGCAAAGGGTGTGGCACATCCTCCTGGTGGCTTATGGCACAATCAAAAGGTCCATCAAGACTACACTAGGGTCGAGGTGCATAGCGTGGATCCCAAGTATGTGGATTACATGATAGACTACCCAACTCCCGAGGGAGTGAACCAACTTGGAGATACAGTGGGGCAGTTCATCCTCTGGCACAAAAGGGACATCGTGTTGACTGGTTATTCACCACCTCCGCCAGATCAACGTCTGGCCTCAGTTCTTGAACTTCAGGAAGGAGAAGTGTCACCGACCCGAGGCGGCAATGTGCTTGAGGAAGGAGAGATGCCACACTCTTCTCCGCATGTGGCTGATGAGGCACAAACTTCTTCGCCTCGCAAGGAGCCAATGCCTTGTGAAGAAGAAGTGCCTCCGAAAGAACTGCCTTGTGATGGCCAAGTGCCTCGTGATGACCAAGTGCCTCCGGGGCGACTACCTCCAGAGGAACTGCCTCGTGATGACCAAGTGCCTTCGGGGGAACTGCCTCGTGATGAACAAGGGTGTACAGGAGAAGTTGCAGAAGAGGATATTTGGGAGGAGACAGAGCTTAGAAAAAAGTATCCAGTCAAAATAAGGCCATGCTATAGGGATGTTAAAGGCACCAAGTCGACGACTCTGTGGTACTCCCATGAACAGTTCAGGCCTGAGAACCAAGTCAAAGAAGTACCAGCAGCGGTTGGGACGAGTAATCGCCGACCGGCAAAGAAGTATCCAAATGTTGACAATGTCAAATGGACAAAGAAAGTCCCCAAAGAATATCAAAGAGGCTGCTCCTTCCTACCAAACGCTATCATTCAAGACCTACCACTTGGAATGAAAAAGTTCCATGATTGGTACTTGCATGCTACAGTGCATAAAGGGATCGATTTCATATCAGCAACATATCCTCCCGGTACATTCGGAGGCTTCGCGGGGACTATTGGTTGTGGCTTCAACGACATCCAGACAATGTATCACCTTGGATCTATGGACGCGAATCTAGTTGACATGTGGTGCCTGTAAGCCCTTTTCCCTCTTCATATTGTATGATTGCAATATTTCGATATTGTTGCAACTAATGCAAGCCGTGATTCGCAGGTACCAAGCTCACCTTGCAAAACAACTTCCAAGTGTGAAAGTTGGGTACATAGATCCTCAAGTAATATCACAGTCCCTGTTTATATATCCCAAGGGATGGGCACTGGATGGCAAAGAGTTAGCAGATGGAAAGACCACTCAGGAAAAAGAGAAAATCCGGCAGAAGGCACTCAGGGAGGCGGCCATTGGTGTTGTGGCGACCATAGCCATGTGTTTCAAAAATCTCCAACATAACAAAACAATATGGCTACCATACCACTTTGGGTAAGTTCAACTATATACATAGTTTTTTTATAATACATATTATATGGAAATGAACTAATCGGTTTCCTATGATTGAATTCATGCAGTAATCATTGGATTGCTATAGCCGTTGATCTCAGTCACAGCATGGCGTGGGTCTGTGACTCAGCCGACTTCGACGTGGCGACATACAAAGACTTCATAGCGATTCTTAAGACGTATATCATACTATCCTGTTATATATTTATACATAACCTTCTAACCTCCACCTTTTGATACTAACAAGCTGCTTTTGCGAAATCGTTTCGAACAGGGCGTTCAGGCACTACGTTAAGGAACATAAAGGGATACACCATCCAGAGAGGAAGGATGTCCTTTGTGTCAAAACAAAAGTTTGTGTAAGTATGACCTACTATAATACTGCATTACGAAGTTGCTGTTATATGAATTTGCTAATAACACTTGTATATGTGATACACACAGTGTCCCAAGCAGAGGTCCGGAAGCGTACATTGTGGATATTATGTGTGTAGTCTGATTAGTAACACCAATATCTACCGGAGACACCCAGCCGATGTAAATGCTCAGCCCTCTATCTAAATGCACTCTCTCTCTCTCTAAATTTGCTCACAAACTTCATATGGTCACTATCTTTTTTTATATATATATGCTCATTTTGTAGTTTCCAGAAGAGGCAGGTACAGGTAGGCATAGGGACCCTGTTGAAGATGACAAGCTCTTGGAAATCGTCGGCGATCTTTGTAATTTCATATTGGATGAAATTATAAGCAGCAGAGGCGCATTCCATGACCATGCATCCGAGTTGGCGAGTAATCCAAAGTTTCAACATCTTCGTGAGTGGGAAAGGCTAGGCTTGGGAAGGTGAACTTTGAGGAATTGTGAATTATTGAACTTGTGACTTTGTGTAATATTGAACTTTGAGAACTTGTGATTATATGTATGTGAATGATCATGTGAATTATTGGACTTTGAATTATATATATGTATGTGAATTATTGGACTTTGAGTTATGTGAATTATTAGGCTGTGGATTATATATATTCTGTGGATTATATTATATTCTGTGGATTATATTATATATTTCTGATTTACTTTTTTTTTGGCTGGGAACTGAGATTAGGGGCGGCTAAATAACCAGCCGCCCCTACAGATAACATAGCAGGGGCGGCTATGTCTCCAGCCGCCCTTAATGTTTATGAGCAGCAAGGGCGGCTGGAAATGCGACCGCCCTTAATGTTTATCAGCAGTAAGGGCGGTTTTAACTAAAACCGCCCTTATTGATTTATCAGTAAGGGCGGCTGGTTTCCAGCCGCCCTTACAGTTCTTGCCACTGTAAGAACGGTTGATTAAGGGCGGCTCGTAAAACCGCCCCTACAGAGGCTTACGAGCCGCCCCTACTGAAACTTTCTGTAGTAGTGTGCTATCTTACTATAAATATATTGAGGCGTTCATCGGCGAAGAGTAGCCGAAGAGTTGATGCCGACTTGGTAGAGGAGCTGGGCTTCCTTCATGCACCTCACCATCGTGGTCTGGCTGGTCACCACCAGTTGGCTATCTCCCTTGCTTGTCATCAACAACACATAGCACATCGCCATTACAATTGAGCTCACTGGTTGCAGCATACGCCCATGTCACAATCTTCAAGTCATTCATATTCATAAAATTGTCACTGCACATCAAATTCTCACTGCACAAAAGAACCAAATAACCAATAAGAAACTACTGAAATACGCTGCAGATAGAAGAAATATTTCAGTTGCATTCTGCTGAAATTTTAGAATTTTTCACTACTTGAGTAATAACTATTCATCTGTAGCTAAAAGTTAAATAATTTAAAATTATCAGACAAAACTGAAGTATATTATCCACATCCGATGTAGGCAACCAATTTTCACTTTTTTTTCTTATTGGTCAAATTATTAACTTCGTGCTTATTACTATGGGCTATGGCAGATATATGCATGTTACAAAATGCAGCAAAACGGAAGCACTTAAAATAGTATGGAATTAGCTGTACTAAGCAACAGAAATACACTGCACTGTGCTTAAATCAGTCAGTGTTTTACACTGGATAGTCTGCATTGCACTATTGTTCCTAAGATGTGGAGTTAATTATCACATAGCAAATGGATTAAACAAATAAAAAAGCACAAACATTGGCTTAAGAATTTCAAGGCGAAGAAAATTAGTGCCTCACATGATTGCTTTAGCTTTGTCAAACTGAGTTGCAGCAAATTAGATCTAAGGCAGTAATCGTTGCAGTCAATTTTTCAAGAAGATTAAAGAATTAGGAACCCAAACTTGGAGCCACAGCAACAGGCCAACAGCGCTTGATCCCAGGCATGTTTACCTGCTAATTTAAGAATGTTAATAACCTGGCTGCTGTGTAAAAGAACACTAAGAGAGAGGCAATGTAATCAAGGCGCGCAACCATAACAGCACCGTCAATTGCTTGAGTGCCGGGGCCACTGCAGCCTGGTGCTGGTTCGACTGGAACAACAGCCACGTTTGGCACCCTCCGCCGCAGCTCTGTGGTTGTCCATGGACACACACACAAACATCACGAATCCCTTATTCCCTTTGATGCATTAGCACAAACATGAGAGAAGGAACCGAATGAACTTTATGGTGGAAACTTACTGGATGTAGGGACCCTTAGCCACGGTAAGGTCAGCAACGTCGCCTCGTGACAGGGAGGTCGACGTACGAGAGGGCATGGTGTCCTGAGCGCCCGCCCGATGGGGACAATGACAGCGTAGGGAGCAGGTCGAGCTTGCTAACCATGAGCAGCCCACACGGGAGATTAGCCGGCAACAAGCATGACTGACCTGGGGTGGGACCAACCATCGAAGGTTGCGGGGTCAGCAAGAGCGAGGAGCAGCATGAGCGCAGCGAGGCGTGGCGTGGGCTGACGGCGATGAAGTCAAAGTCCGGGAGGAGGCGCTCGGTGTCGGGGTACTTGATGCGGCCGTAGTGGCGCAGTAAGTGGCACCACCATATCCCTTGGACTCCGTCGTCTCAGCCGCCGCCGCGACTGGATCCCCGCCCCGCGGGGGCTCCAAGGCTGCCGGAGGTGACCGGAATCGAGGAGGCAGAGTAGGGTATTTCGAGTTGGGGAGTGACCTGAGAGGGCAGGGTTCGAGGATTGGATGGCGATGCCTGTCGCGGCGCGCAGCCCTTGCGGTGGCTGACCGCGGCGGATCGCACGGGCACTTGCGCGGCCGGGCGGTGAGCGCCTGCACCCTTGCGGCGCCAGGCCGGGATTGGCCGCGCCCTTGTGGTAGCCGACCGGGGAGCGGGCACATCCTTGCACGACCGGCCGGGCGGTGAGAGCCTGCGCTCTTGCGGCGCCAGGCCAGGATTGGCCGCGCCCTTGTGGTGGCCGGCCGGGGAGCGGGCACGTCCTTGCACGACCGGCAGGGGAGCGCCCAAGCCCTTGCGGCGGCCGGGCGGGGAACGTCCTTGCGCGGCCGGCCTGGGAGCGGAGCAACAATGGTCTGGGCGGCTCCGCGCGGAGCAGGAGGGAGAAGGTTTTGCGGCAAAAGGAAACCAAACCTGTTTTTTCGGATCATGAAACGGAGGAGGGCGACATTAGGGGGAGGAAATCGCTCGATACGTCGATGAGGGGAATAGAACGCTGCATCCGACGGTGAAAAAAATGAGAACGCTGCATCCGACGGAAAAGAAGAGCACAGACGACGATGGGACGAAGGGGGCGACGGACGAAGTACCAAGGACGAAGGACGAAGGGGAGAAAGACGCACGAAAAAACGTCTACATTTTCTTCTTTTTAGTTGTTGCTACGGGAAGAAAATAAAATTGTAAAAGTGATAAAATTTTGGTGAAAAAACATGTTTATTGAGAGCACTAAATATGCGTGACAAGACACGTATATTTTATAATTTAAGCGAATACAAAATAATATAAATAGGTTGGATATATAATTCAGACAAATTATCATTGTTTCGAATAATTAACCAAATTTTATCATTGGTCATCGGCATGCCTAGCATGGAAATTAAAAATATATACATATTTTTAACTTTATTGTTGATATGTTCGTGCATATTCACCCTAAGGACTTTTGAGTTCCGATCCTGATTGCATAGCTTCGTCATACCAGAGGTTTGTTTGGCACAGTCACACAGCCACTCAAACTTGACTGCCCTCAAAAGCCATCGGATAGGTCACTACCAGAAAACGCTCTATCCATCCACTCTCATAGATACCGGTTACTAAAGACCCGGTACCAATGTGAGCATTGGTACCGGGTCCAATCCCCAATAATTCTGCGCGCTCATTGGTACCGGGTGGTGGCACCAGCCGGTACCTATGAGGAAACATTGGTACCGGGTGGTGTCACCACCCGGTACCAATGAGCCTCGGGGCCTTTGGTACCGGGTTGTGGCACCACCCGGTACCAAAGGGGCCCCCTTTGGTACCGGGTGGTGCCACAACCCGGTACCAAAGGGGCCCTGCGTATAAAGGGGCCTTCTTCCTCCCCCAGCCCGAGCCATGGCTCATTTCTTCATCCTCCATTGAGCTCGGGTTGGGGGAGCTCATGCCCGATTTTTCATAACTTTTGGAGATTTTGCAAACCAAGTCCGCTAGAAGGTTAGCAACTTCATCCTCTCTCTTTTGACGTTTAGTATGGTCTATTTCATGCTCTATGTTTTGAGTAATTTGTGTTTTGTGGAATGGATTGAAATAAGAGATTTTAGATTGAATCTTCATTTTTATTATGAATTTGTAATAGAGAATCAATATATAGTTAGTTGTTGCATGTGTGGAGATGATGCACAAATTTTTAGACATTGTTTAG
Source organism: Alloteropsis semialata (assembly GCA_004135705.1). NCBI lineage: Eukaryota > Viridiplantae > Streptophyta > Magnoliopsida > Poales > Poaceae > Alloteropsis > Alloteropsis semialata. The sequence goes on from CM014270.1 coordinate 31,665,175, forward strand.
ATTTTTGGATTATTTGTAGAAACATTAAATGAATTTCATATTTATGCTTATTATGATTTTTAGATATTAGAAATGATATTCATATTTAGGGTTATTAGGATTTTTAGAGATTATAAATGAAATTCATATTTAGGCTTATTACGAAATTTAGAATTAAATCTTTTTAGAGGCTTCAAATGACGTTGATATTTAGGGTTATTAGGATTTTTGAGATTATAAATGATATTCTTATTTAGTTAGATTTTAAATTCAATTTTACTTCTCATGGTTGTCAATAGAAAATAGAATTTTACTTCTAGTTATTTGAGAATGCATGAGACCTAGGAATAATGGATAGTTTTTTCGTAATATACTAATATGTTATGTCAAAATTAAAAAAATCAAGTGTTCTAGAATCAACATGGATACTGCCGCTGGAGGAAGTGGTGATGATGGTAGGGGTAATCATCGTTCCTCTGCTGGCAAGGGGAAAACCACCGTCAACCCTCAACCGAAGCCAAAGAAAAAAGGAGCGTTGCATAGAGCAATGGTTCGATATTTGCAAAGGAAGCATGAAGAAGATGTTGCGGCAGGCTTAGAACCTCCGTTTGATGGTCGTTATGCTCCACTGCCAGTTGCGGGTCAAACAACTCCACCTCCAGACCCAAAGAATACGCCCAAAGATGCTTAAATACCACCGCCTGTCATAATGTGATCTATGTCTGTATTTTTTTTCAAATTAATAAGTTTTTCCCAAGCAAGAACAAAACCTACGTACGATTTGTAATTTAATTTCTGCGCGTGTCTTTAGAAATACATCTTTTTGGTGGCATCAAATGATGTTGATGTTTACGGTTATTAAGATTTTTAGAGATTATATATGATATTCTTATTTAGGTTTATTACGAACTTTAGAAATTGGGGATGAATTTTTCATTGTATTTTGTGAATAGATGAATCGGCAATGGATGTACAACGCGGATAGACGCTCATCTGACTTCATTAATGGCGTTCATCAATTCCTCGACGCGGCAGAGGCTAACTCGACCTCGGGTTTTATATGCTGTCCATGCAAGGTCTGTGAGAATAAGAAGGATTATCACATCTCGAAGAAGGTGGTCCACACACACTTGCTTATTCCATGCAAGGTCTGTGAGAATAAGAAGGATTATCACATCTCGAAGAAGGTGGTCCACACACACTTGCTTATGAGTGGTTTTATGCCTAACTATATCTGTTGGACCAAACACGGCGAAGCGGGGATATTCTTTGAAGAAGGTGATGAAGAAGGTGACGACAACATCCCGGACTTTGCACAATACGGTGCCTTTGCAGATGATACGGCAATGGGCGAGGGTGAAGCAGTTGCAGAGGATGAGGATGATGACGCCTTAGGTGGCATGATCCGTGATGAAGAGAAAGACTGCGAAAGTGCGAAAGAGCGGGAGAAGATGAACCGTTTGTTGGAGGACCACAAAACATTGTTGTACCCAGATTGCAAAGAGGACCAGAAAAAATTGGGTACCACACTGGAACTGTTGCAGTGGAAGGCAACTAATGGCTTGTCTGACAAAGGTTTTGGAGAGATATTGAAAATGATAAAGAAGATGCTTCCAGAGGGCAACACATTGCCCGAAACAACATACGAAGCAAGAAAAATCGTTTGCCCTCTAGGACTGGAAGTACAAAAGATACACGCATGTCCCAATGATTGTATCATTTATCGGGGCAAGTCGTACGAATCTTTGGACGCCTGTCCGGTTTGCAATTGCTCGCGGTATAAAATCAGGCGAGACGACCCTGGTGATGTTGAGGGAGAGGCCCCCAAGAAAAGAGTCCCTGCCAAGGTGATGTGGTATTTCCCTATAATACAACGTCTGAAGCGCTTGTTCAAAAACAAAGAGCATGCTAAATTGCTGCGGTGGCACAAAGAGGATCGGAGGGAAGACAATATGTTGAGACACCCCGCTGATGGGTCGCAATGGAGAAAAATCGACAGAGCGTTCCCAGACTTCGCAGAAGATGCAAGGAACATAAGATTTGGTTTGAGTACGGATGGCATGAATCCTTTCGGTGATATGAGCAGTAGCCACAGCACTTGGCCCGTGACTCTTTGTATGTACAACCTTCCTCCGTGGATGTGCATGAAGCGGAAGTTCATTATGATGCCAGTGCTAATCCAAGGGCCAAAGCAGCCTGGCAACGACATTGATGTGTATCTAAGGCCACTGATTGAGGAACTTTTGTTGTTGTGGGGCAAAGATGGTGTAAAGGCGTGGGATGAGCACAAGCAAGAGGAATTTAACCTAAGAGCATTACTGTTTGTGACCATCAATGATTGGCCTGCACTTGGTAACCTGTCGGGACAGTCAAACAAGGGATACAATGCATGCACACATTGCCTAGAACACACCGACTGCATTTATCTGAAACATTGTAGAAAGTGTGTGTATATGGGCCATCGTCGATTCCTTTCTGAGAAACATCCGCTAAGAAAGAAAGGAAAGCATTTTGAGGCAGAAAGTCGTAGCAAACCAAGGCATCGGGATGGAAAATATGTATTTGCTATGGTAAAAGATGTGAAGGTGGTCTTTGGGAAGGGACCTGGCAGCCAGCCAGCGGCAAGTGAAAATGGAAAGGCGCCCATGTGGAAGAAAAAGTCAATATTCTGGGACCTACCATATTGGGAGGTCTTAGATGTACGCCACGCAATTGATGTGATGCACCTGACGAAAAATCTTTGCGTAAACGTGCTAGGGTTCCTTGGTACTTACGGAAAGTCAAAAGATACGCTTGAAGCACGACAGGACCTGAAACGTATGAAACAACGAGATCCCCTGCATCCTGAGAAAAGAGAGAAAGGGCGTTGGAACTTGCGTCCTGCTAGCTACACTCTAAGCAAGGAGGAGAAGACCAGCATGTTTGATTGCTTGAACAGTATTAAGGTCCCGTCCGGCCACTCATCGAATGTAAAGAGTCTGATAAATATGAAAGAGAAGAAATTCGTACACCTCAAGTCCCATGACTGCCATGTGCTGCTCACACAATTGCTTCCGGTGGCGCTGAGGGGAATTTTACCCGTTAATGTCCGAACAACTATTGTGAAGCTATGCGCCTTTCTCAATGCAATCGACCAGAAGGCAATCGATCCACTAATCTAGCAAAGCTGCAGGATGATGTGGCCCAAAGCCTTGTCAGCCTTGAGATGATATTTCCTCCGTCTTTCTTTGATATTATGACGCATCTCCTAGTCCATGTTGTCAAAGAGATTGGTATTCTTGGTCCTGTATTCCTACACAATATGTATCCTTTTGAGAGGCTCATGGCTATTCTAAAGAAATATGTTCGTAACCATTCTCTTCCAGAAGGATGCATCGCCAAGGGATACAGAACAGAGGAGGTCATTGAGTTCTGTGTTGACTATATCCCCGAACTGAAACCGATTGGGCTACCTGAGTCACGCCATGAGGGGAGACTACTTGGAAAGGGCACGTTAGGAAGGAAACAAACAAGGTGTAGCGACTACGATTTATTCATGAAAGCCCATTACACTGTATTGCAGTCGTCAACCATGGTGGCTCCTTACATCGAGGAGCACAAGACTATAATATGCTACCAAAATCAAAGAAAGTCTGAGAAGTGGATTACACGCCATCACATAGAAACTTTCGCTGGTTGGTTGCGACAAAAGCTCATGGGTAACGAGACAATACATACACAGCTGGCGTATTTGGCAAGGGGACCATCATCCTCATTCTGGACGTTCCAAGGCTATGACATAAATGGGTATACATTTTACACGAGAGCCCAAGACGACAAAAGCACCAACCAAAATAGTGGTGTCTGTATAGATGCCTATGACAACAAAGGGAACAGGGACTCATATTATGGCCAGGTAGAGGAGATCTGGGAACTAGATTATGGACCTTTGAAAATACCACTTTTTTCGGTGCAAATGGGTGAAACTTACAAGTGGAGGTGTTACTATAGACCGCTACGGCATGACAACTGTGGATCTCAACAAAATTGGGTATGTAGACGAACCATTCGTGCTCGCCAAGGATGTGCATCAAGTGTTTTATGTGAACGACATGTCTACCAAACCCAAGACGGGGACTCTGCAAACAAACAACTCCGAACTTTATCCAAAACGGCACATAGTTCTCACAGGGAAAAGAAAAATCGTGGGTGTCGAGGACGTCACCGATGAAGATGATTATAATAGGTGTGACGAGGTGTCTCCGTTCAGTGTGGAGGATGACACAAGCATCCTGTTGGCCAATGAAGATGCTCCTTACGCTCGCAACGATCATAACGAAGGCACTCTTGTAAAGAAAACATTTATTGCTGTTCAAGCATAATGTTGTACTTATGTTGAAGCATGATCATGCTATGTAATTCTAATTATGTTGAAGCATTATGGTATGTAATGTTGGCCAAATTTGATTTTGTCTTATGCTTCTTGATAAGTATTTACTAGTTTTGTTAAATTGACTTGTAATATATTACGGTGCTCGACGGCTGGACGATCGCCCAGCCCCAGCTCCAGTGGCAGTTCTGGTAGATCCACCGGCGCGCAAGGGGGCGAGAGGTCCAGTTCCGCCATGGCACTCAATGAAACACACTGTTAACATGAAAAAAATCCAAACGTATTGAGAGGGTAAGAAACAGAGGTGCAAGATCCAGCGTCAACTAGCAGCGACTTGAGGCGAATAATCGGGCAAAAATCTGGCCGTGGCGGCGTGTCTCACCTTCTCGGAGGGGAGAGGAAGCCTAGCCCCTTAACTTCTCGGAGGGGAGAGGCAAGAAAGAGGTATGTAATGTTGGCCAAATTTGATTTTGTCTTATGCTTCTTGATAAGTATTTACTAGTTTTGTTAAATTGACTTGTAATATATTACGGTTTATTTTGGATAGTATCATGCCGAGACAGCGTCAGGCAGCTAGACGTGGTGGCTATGTTACTAATATGCCACCTACCATCCCGATTCGAGAGGCTCACGAGCCTGGATGGTCGACAACTCAACAAGTTGACCATGTCCCAATTCCCACACCTCAGCAACTTCGCTACAATATGGTAGGGTTATGATATTCCTCTGCAAGTTGCATTTGAATGTAATCACTATGTCACTGAGAATAGAAATTATTAATAATGCAGATCATTAATCCAATTACATGGCTAAAAGATGCAAACATCGGTCAATCAAGTCCTTTGGTATTAAGAGAAAATGTGACCGAAAATACTGGTAGGGTTATGATCTCTGTTAGCATTCAACAAAATGCCACCCGTGACCCAAATCCTGGTGACATGGTTATTATCCACGTTCATTCTGGCGCGTGGCAGCAAGACAATGTGGCCTCGTGTGATGCTGTGAGGCAAGCATTAGCCCAAATAGAAAGTCAAACTGGCCATGTTTTCCCGGACTACAGCTACTTCAAGTTGAAAGCTCTCGAGACGGGTGAGCCAGACGTGACACAGATGCCTAAAAGGATTAGTCCTTCATATGAATCGATTTATGTAAGTTAGTTTTATTTTTAGTTGTGTAATTATATTATACTTTATCTATCTTTATCTGTAACAATATGTTTTATTAATCTTATTGTAGGATGACTACTACTGTGGATTCATGCATGCGTGTTCTGGTCTACGTGCAGTCCTTTATCAAGTCCTTGGAAACTTAGGGTATGCACACACGACGCCGGGGCTTATCGAGTTAATGGTGGTTTCCAAGCTAATATAACCTTGAGTCATGCCAATGCTGCTGAGATCACAATTTATGGAGGGTCTTGGATTCACGTTACAAGGCACAGGATAGTGCATACATATATGCACTTGATTATGTCGACAGGTTCCTAGGCATCGAGATTATCGATATAAACTATCCTTTCTATCTCATGAAGAAGCATGGCGTGCAGGGACCCTGATTATTGCTGTTCAAGTATAATGTTGTACTTATGTTGAAGCATGATGATGCTATGTAATTCTAATTATGTTGAAGCGTTATGATATGTAATGTAAAGGAGTTAATATATATTACTAAATAGTAATATGAATTTAGAATAGTAAAAGAGTTAATATATATTACTAATATCAAAGGAGTTAATATATATTACTAATACCAAATAAAATATATATAGAAATATGAATCTAGATTTACATTATTTCATATATCATTATAGTTGATGTATACTTTGTTATTTCATGTAGATATGTCAAACAATCCACTAATAAGTTAGATTTGAAATACTAAATAAAATATACTAAAAAGCTAAATTATAAATACCAAATAGTAATATGAATCTAGAATAGTAAAAGAGTTAATATATATTACCAAATAACAAGTTAAATTTGAAATACTAAATAAAATATACTAAAAAGATAAATTATAAATACTAAATAGTATTTACTAAAAAGATAAAAAGGAAGAAAGATTATATACTAAAAAGATAGAAAGGAAGAAAGAATTATGCAAATAGTATATATATGAAATAATAAATGCTAAAAAAAAAGAAAGAAAGAGTACTTTTTATTTGGCGGGAAACTGAATCGTGGGCCCTT
>CM014270.1:31680210-31832863 GCA_004135705.1 Alloteropsis semialata
CCCAGCCGCCGCGCCATTGCCGCCGCCGAAGCCCCTCGCCGGAATTTCGTCGCCGACGGTGAGCCTCACGTCAATCCCTCGCGGCCGCGCCTTCCTCTCTTCATCGCGCGTCCACCGGGCCCCTCACCCATCCCCCTCCTTCGCCGTGCAGGGCCACCGCCGGAGCCGCCCTTTCGCCGCCGCCGTCCTCCGCGGGGAGCCGCGTCCACGCCTCCTCCTCGACGACAAACGGCTAGGTGAGCTCCGCCGTGGCTGCCTCCTCCCCGTGCGCGCCCGCTCCCGGCCTCCCTTGGCCCCTCGCCGCCGGACCGCACCGGCCGAGTTAAAAATCAACTACATTACAGAACATAATGTGACATAAAAATATAGCAATAAAAGAGTTTATTAAAAAAAGCCAGCAGCTACCAAGAACAATCTGAAAAGACCTATATAATGCCACAGTAGATATGTAACTATGTGTCTTAAAGAGCCGAGGAGAATATTATGAATTTAAAACAGGCAGTAACTGTTACTCTCTTTGTCCACTAAAAGGACAACATACATATGGGGTGTTTATTTCACCCCTCCATTTTGCAAAATGGAGCCATTTTGCAAAATGCACGTTTTCCAGTGCACTTTTTTCTCTCTGTGCACGCGGCCCAATGCAGCCCATTTTGCAAAATGGAAGCAACTAAACACCCCCATAATTCACAACTCACGGTTCCTAGAAGTGCAAGTCAGGACTAAGCTTCAACCACAAACCAGCTGCAATTTTAAATAGCTGAAAAGTACTAATTTTAAATCTAGCTGACTCCCATCAGATAAAATTAAATACCTGCAAGCTGGATCCTTCTCCCATCGAATAACTCGTATTACTCAGGCATGCAACCTTAAAAAACACATTTGGTTTAACATATACAAAAATTTCTGAAGTTGTGAGGACATGCATTGATAAGATTTAGAATTCCTTATATTATGTTTATTGCCCAACATTTTGATAGCCTATTAGCGAAGCCATATTTTGCAGAGAATATCATTGTTTCATCAAAAACAGAAGTGATTTACCTGCAAACACCTAGAGCCTTTCTCATGTCACCAGTGGCTGATGCAACTTTCTGATACAATATACATTGTAATATGAACATAGACGAAAATACTGAGTACAATATTATGTTTCTATCAATGAAACTTATAACGCAAACATATCAGGAAAGAATGCACTTACTTGAACACAAAACTCCAGGGCCAGTGGTTCGACAACATCATACTCAACAACCTGTATCTGTGGCATTAAAATACATATGAACAGCAAGCAATAATTGAATGTTAAGTAGCTGGAGGTAGATGCATAAAAATTTGAATTGGCAACATGACAATATATTTACCTTTAGTCTATGCTTAATTATGTCAGATATTTGATCCTTGGAATAAGCACGGAAAGTTACAACAAGAGGTTTGCCTGACAATTAAAGGGGAAAAGCCAGAGGAATGTTAGTTTACTTCATATCAGAAAATGCAGAATTTGACATTGTCAGCAGTGCTTACAATTTAAAGATTGAAGCTTTGGAATAAACCGATCTGCTAGGTCTATAGCTTTAGCAATACCTGAAAAATAGCAATATCAGCCAGCAAAGCTGTCATTGGTTCATTGGTAGGTGTAAGCATCCTTCAAAACTTTCACCTATGAGTATGTATCTTGAATATGGGCAAGTCGTAAGCATGAAAAGGTCATGTAGCACAGCACGGTCTCTAGTTATTAGGTAGTCCATCTTATCCACAATAACCAACCTGGCAATGGTAGCATGCAATTCAGATGACAGGATCTGCTTCCTCGAGGACTTGGGCGACACCGACAGCAGCTTGGGCTAGCAGGCCTGCAAGATCGAGCAGTTGGCGTGCATTGCAACGGAGACACAGCAGAGCATTGGATGTCATGGTTGCGGCGCCCGCGTGCAGGGAACGGTGAGGGGAAGTGTCCCGCGACGCGCCCGGTGACTCGCCGGCGCAGCCTGGCGTCAGCCGGCGCTTGACGCCGCGCGGCATGCTCGTCGCGACAGGTGACGGGGTAGCGGCGGGGGACACGCTGCTCGCCGTGGCGCTGCACAGAGTCGGCGGCGCGCGTCCAGGAGAGAGGTGGCGGCGCCGAGGAGCGTGGGAAGGAAGGAGATCGGATGCCGGCGCCTGTTAAGGATCAGGTTCCACTCGAACTCCGCCTGGCCCAGGGCGGCGGATCGAGGCGGCATCGCGGAGAGGAAGGAGGCAGGCGCATTGATCAGCACCTGGTGGCGTCCCTGGCCGCCTGGCGTATCGACGTCCTGGCGGCGTCTCTGGCGTCTCGGCGAGGGAGGCGTCGAGGGGGATGGCGCGGCTCGGCGAGGAGGGCAGCGATCAGGAGTAGCGGTGAAACCCGCGTGCGTGCGACCAAAACCCTCGCGGCAGAGGGACAAAACCCTCCGTGGGTGGGGGTGCAAGGGAGAGCGACGAAGCAGCGGCGGCGAGAAACAACCAGCGGCGAAGGGGGGCGGAATCAAGGTCTTGATTTTCGATGATTTCTGTCACGACCCGAATCCGGCCCATGAGGCCCAACCCGCGCGCCGGCCCAACCCGGACGTGGGCCCCGCTTGTCAGCCTCTCCTCCCCCCTGTTCCCGGCCGACCTCGCGCGCCCGTTGGCCGCCGTGGGCGGCGAGCGCCAGGTCGCGCCCGGCCACCGGCCGACGACGTCCTCAAGCCGCGCCTCGGCCCCGTCCGCTCCCTTCTCCCTCTCCCTTATAAGCCCGAATGTCTCCCCGGCCAAACCCTAGCTCCATTCCCCTTCCCCAGCCGCCGCGCCATTGCCGCCGCCGAAGCCCCTCGCCGGAATTTCGTCGCCGACGGTGAGCCCCTCGCGGCCGCGCCTTCCTCTCTTCATCGCGCGTCCACCGGGCCCCTCACCCATCCCCCTCCTTCGCCGTGCAGGGCCGCCGCCGGAGCCGCCCTTCCGCCGCCGCCGTACTCCGCGGGGAGCCGCGTCCACGCCTCCTCCTCGACGACAAACGGCTAGGTGAGCTCCGCCGTGGCTGCCTCCTCCCCGTGCGCGCCCGCTCCCGGCCTCCCTTGGCCCCTCGCCGCCGGACCGCACCGGCCGCCGCGCAGCCGCGGTGCGCTGCGCGAGCCCGCGCACGCGCCTCGGCGCAGTCAAGGCCACGGCTCGGCCTTGACCCGGCCGGTCCCCCGTGGGCCCACTGGTCAGTGGCTCATAGCCGCGGGGGCAGCAGTGCAAATATCCCAGATCCGAGGGGCCCTGCTGCAAAATCACGAAATCCATTTTCCTTTAAATCTTGATGAAGATTCAATAAATCATAGAAAAATAAATACAGCTCCTAAAATATTGAAATTTGTTTTGTTGGATTCCTTATGATCTGCTCTAGCATAGAAAAATATGTATGTTCATGCTACTGCTGTATGTTTTTATCTAGGAGTTTATCTGTTTATAGATGAATAAATGCATGAAAAATTGTATGCTGCTCCAAAAATTGTGATTCCAGCTTTGTTAGGTTCCTCTAGTCATGTTCTATGCAGATCTGTCATTTGAACTCTTGAAAGTTGCAGTTTAACTATCATCACATGTGTTTGTTCCTTTATGCTAGCTGAAAACTAGTTAATGCTTAGTAATTAGCTCAAAAATGGTAAAATCATGAAACCAACTCTGTGAATCTTGTTTTTATGTATAGAATCTGAGAAAAATGAGTTTAGTGTTTTTCTAGATGTTTCACATGCTCTTTATGAATTAATGTGTTATAGGTAGCTCTAGCTTGCATAAATTGTAACTAAATAACTAAAATGGTTTTTAGTGTATATCCAACTGTTTTAGTCTTATTTGAGGATCCTCTGCTGGTATGATTTGTTTCACATTTGTTAAGCAAATCTAGAATTTATTATAGTGTTTGTTTGATCTCAACTAAGCTAGGTTTATGGTTAATCCTTGTTTTGATTTGATCATGTTTAGGTGCTGTTCTTAATTTGTTTGTGCAGTACTACAATTGTGTTACATTTCTCATGCTCATACTTGCATTCATGGCATCATTCTAATTACCGCATCATTCATTCATTTTAGAGAGCGACCGTCCGGAGAACGAGCCCGTTGAGCCCGTTGAGCCCGAAGCCGAGTACGAAGCCGTTTCCGATCCCGAAGAGGACCAAGGCAAGCCGCTATGCATGCTTCTCCCACTTTTGCAATTAAATTGATTATTACGTTATGTATGGGTTGCATGGGAACTATTTATGTATCGCATTTGATTAGCACCTATGTTGATGATTACCTTCCTTGATTTATATACCTTTACCTTGTCACTCGTTTGTTTGGGGTTAATTCACATTTAATTTGCTAAATGCTTAGCCATGCTTAGAGTAGAAGGTTAGGATATATTTTGGGAAGGTTGACTAGGATAATCAACACCGTAATAGTTGGAGTCCTCTTTTAAAATTGATGGTCCTATGATCTTGATGATAAGAAGTAGAGGTTGACTTGAGCGGGGTGTAGGGTCAAGAGGAAGGAGTCTCGGTGACCTAGACCGCTCAAGTTGTTGAGGACCGTTCGGTGATGCCTTTGGTTTGAGCACCCCTTTTCGTGCTACCACATATCCCCTATTGGGTGGATGAGCTAACTACCTCTTTGATCCTTTCACATGGGGCACGGTCCAAGATGCGTGGCCATTAGGACTTTGTAGGGGACCCTAGAGCGTCCATGATGGGCCTAGGTATCCCCCGCGTAAGTTTGGCGTGGATCCCATTTGGCGGGGGCAACTAGGGAAAGGTTGGCATGAGTACCCCCTTGTTCACTTTTGGCCTGGTGTGCAAGTCGCATGGTCCTTATGTCGTGTGGGGAAAGAAGTACCCCCTTGCAAGGTTTTGATCAATTCGAATTGCCGCGCTCTCGGTTATGAGCAAGCTCAATGTCCATTGCTTTCACCAAAGGTCGATGTTGGTTATGGCTCATATGTTCACATGATAATGCTCTATGTTTACATGCTATTGTTTATGCTCAAACTAAAATTGGATGAGGGTTTGGGCAAGATTTTAATAAAATATGCTAGCTGTCCATAGGGTATAATTGTCATGCTTATGCTCAATTTTAAGGATAGGAAAAGTTGTGCTTTTGCAAATTATTACTTAACCTTAAAGCCTCATTCCTTGCTACTATCCAAATGCATCATCCTTGATTATTAATTGCGTAAGTCTTGCGAGTACCTTTTGTACTCACGGCTCTCTCGTTAACTAAGTTGCAGGTAATCCGGAGCCTATCTTTGGTCACTTTTACCCCGCCACTCCCGGTGCGGGTGACGAGTGATCTTGTGTGTTGATTGTGCTTCAATGGCGTGGTTGCCCTTTTAAGTTGTTTATCCGCTGCGATTTAGATCCTTTTGTTGCGAGTTGGAAGCTTTGGAGAGATACAATTAAACTCACTTATGCATGTTGTCATTTGAGGGGCCAAGACTTGTATTTTGGATCCCTTGCATTTTAATTTCAGATTTGAATTAAGTATGTGTTGGACTTGTAATAATTGTTGTTGCACTCATGTAATATTTAAAATTTGCTCTTGTGGACCACTCGGAGATGTGAGACTTGTATGGTATGTGCGCTCGATCGTGGGCTTGTTGTGGAGCACATGCCGGGACGACCGGGTTTGTTTTCGTTTTAAGTGAATTTGTGTCCGACCACGTGCCTTTAGGTGTGGGCTAACACTTGGCACTCTACGTGGCGAGTATGTGTTAGCTCTCACCTTGTTGGAATGGTTGGCGGTTCATTTAAACCGAGTACAAATTGGGAGGTTCCCTACAATTTCCGGGCGCGATTAACGACGCGAGGCGCGGCACTCCGCGGGAGGTACGATGCCGAAGGACGAAGGACGAAACCGGAGGGGGGAGGGGGCGATTGTCTCGCAAAAAAAGAGGACAAAGTTCGTACGTTTTAGGAGTAGAGATATATAGATATATATATATATATAGAGAGAGATACTATATACGAAGCATAGAGCCAACCCAGCCCAATCTGGTCCGACCCAACCAGCCCACGCTCCCGCGCCCCCTCCCTCCTACCCTCCTGGGCCCACAAACAGCCCATCAATTAGACCCACCATCCCATCCCATCTCTCTCCTCCTCTCATTTCTCTCCCCCCTCTCTCTCAAATTTTTTTATTATTTAATCATTTTTAAACTGAAATTTTAATATTAACCCCAGCCGAACTGTATTTTCAACAAATAACCCTTTTTTGTCGCGCCACGACGCGTGGCACGACTGAAGAGGGAGTCGTGCTACGGCGTGTGGCGTGACTGGCCTGCCACGTCGGCCCGCCGGGCCGCGGCCGGCCAGCGCGGCTACTGAGGTGGCAGACGAGTCACGCCACATGCCTTGGCGCGACTCAGTCGCGCCAAAGGTCGTGGCGCGACTCGCCTGTTACAAGCGGGTGCCCGAGCCCCTTTCTTCTTCCTCCTCCCTTTCTTTCTTTCTCCCCAAACCCTAAGCCGAGCTCAAGCATGGCGCCCCGCGCTGCCCCCCACTAGATCCGGCCATCCCATCACGGAATCGAAGGGGAATCGGTGGGAAAATACTCCGGGAAGGTAACTCCTCCATTTGGACTATCTACATTTTGCGGATTTGGTTGATTTCTTTGGATTTGGATGAGATTAGGTTTAGGTAGGGTTTAACTTATATATGGTTGATTGAGCATGAATTTTAGATGATTAGTTGTACTATGTGGTAGATTTGGTCCTTGTTAACGTCTGTCTATCGTATAGATTTGTTTGCATGTAACGATTTCGTTGACATAACCATATGTATATTATGATGATTTTATTTTGATGTGAGTAATGAACTAAGTGAGTTAAACTTGAATATTTTGACTTGTTCGAGCTATTAGGTAATATAGCTTGATTTGGAAATATAGAAGTTCATAACTTTTTGGTGTATATATTGAAGTTCATGGTTTGTATTGGAAATGTGGAATGTTGTAGGTATTGTTTTGAAGATAGGCTTTCATGGTTTAGACATAAGAATGAATTGCAATTTTTTTGTATTGTTTTATGTTTTGTTCATATTAGATGTATAGAGCTACATAAATAAAACTTGTTTTCATTTGTTTACTATAGGAGAAATTGGCGCAGCACCCACAATATCCTTTGCTTGAGATGCGCTATGACGAGAGACACCGCGGGCGGATACTTGAGGAGCGTATTGAGGTTAGATATTTCTGAGTTGTGACTTCATATGGAGCAAATGAATTTGGTGGGTGGATGTTGTCCAACAAAGTGTTCTATGGTTTATTTGCAGGTTTTGAATCCTCTACGTATCTGCACTCACCATGCTCTCCCGTGGGACAATCGTTATGCCCCATACCTTCGTGCAGCCGGATTCCTCCCACTGGCCATGTTAGTGAAGGATGGTTTGCCGAAGATGGACAATGCGGCTCTTACAGCCCTTGTTGACCGGTGGAGGCTCGAGACACATACCTTCCACCTCCCCTGTGGCGAGATGACAGTCACTCTACAAGATGTTGCCATGCTCATTGGGCTTCGTATTGATGGAAGAGCGGTTACTGGAACTATTGACCTGGCTGGGTGGAGAGATCGAGCGGAGCTCTTGTTTGGAGTTCGTCCTACAGATCCACCCGACGATGCCAAGGATAGAAAGACTACCAGAGTCAGCTCGGCGTGGTTGGTCCAGCACTTTGGTGCGCACCCTCATCCTGATGCTGAGGATGGTGTTGTTGCTCGGTATGCTTGTGTGTGGTTGTGACATTTGGTTGCTGGGTTTCTATTTCCGGATTCGAGCGGGAATACCTTTTCTTGGATGTGGATAGACATTATTGGTCAATCTTGGGAGAATATCGCGACTTATAGTTGGGCCAGTGCAGTTCTTGGTTGGTTGTATCGGCAGATGTGTGATGCTTGTAGGCGCACGGGTGCGAGTGCTAACATGGGGGGTTGTACCTATCTTTTGCAATTATGGATGTGGGAGCGCCTTCCCGTTGGTCGGTCAGAGTGGTATACACATGAGGTCAGATACTAACTTTTGCTATATTTTGATTAAGTTTAATATTAATGTGTTTTCCATGATTTCAAGTATTATTTCATTTGACGTGTAATTTGTTGTTTTCAAGCAATTACAACCTATGGTGAAGAGCCATTGGCTACTGTTGGTTATCTATGGCACAACATCCTGAATGTCCACGGAAACCCGACGAGGCGTTATATTGACTACAACAACGCTCTTAACTGCCTCACCGCTGCACATGTAAGTTATGTACACTTTGATCTTGTTGTTTTATGTTGTGTGCACGGTTCGAAATTCATTTGATTCATGTTAACTAGATTAATTAGCGACCATATGATCGAGATGAGGTTGAAATGATGGTACTTAGTCCATATTGCAAGATGGACCAAGATTATTGGCGTTCGGTTTGTCCTCTCATTTGCTTCTACATTGTCGAGTACCACATTCCAAGTAGAGTTATGAGGCAATTTGGCGCATTTCAAACTTTTCCTCTAGAGTACATCAATACTAATCCAGCACTTCATAGGTATGTTGTTTAATCATTCAGTTTATATCCATGAACTCGTGCCATGTTGTACATTTATTTGTTATTTTATATCGTTGATTGTAGTATCGGCTGTCGACGCCAGAGGGGCAAAAAGGATTGGGGGCTGAAGAACCAAGGGTACATTAACGCTTGGGATGGTAGGGGAGCCAACATTGTGATAGGAGGTGCAATTCACCGTGACCCGCCTTATGAAAATTATTTGCAATGGTTGAGAGCGAACACAAGGTTGAAGCTGAAGGTAGCTATGGATGCCGGTCCTGTCAAGGATCAACCTTCTGATCCGAAAGATGTTTTCGACCAGTACGATGATATGACAAGGCAGGGCACGACACAGCAGGGATCAGTGAAAGATGGCATTGTAAGTTTGCTTCATTTGTTGGGTTTATCTGATAAATGTATTTGTCCCTTTGGTGAACTATGCATTGGATGCACTTTGACTTGTCAATCACAGGGACAACAACTTGGTCGATTCGCTAATGAGTCTCTTGTTGTATTGGGTGTGCCCATTGGTGATTCGGATGAGGCGAGCAAGCTACGGTCCTTCATACAGGTTAGGTGCTAATGTGCTTCAGTTTTTTATTTTATGTATGGTCTTATATATGTTTGTGCTTGTAGATATTTCATCGTGGCTGTGGGAAAATGGCGCGAAAATTGAATTGCATGGCATCACGAGAGCCACAAGCGGCTGCTGCACCCTTAGGTTCTCGTGCACCCTCAAGTTCTACTACACGTTCTGCTCCATCCACTAGGGCCGCCTCGAGGAGTACAGGTGGAGGCGGGGAGGGGGTTCTTGTGGCACATTTGATAAGTTTGTCGATGCATTTTTGTGACTTAGTGATTATAACTAATAATGTTTTCTTGCGCCGCGCAGGGGCTCTCACCATTGGCAGCCCTCTTAGGAGGGGCGATGATGAGGAGGAGGACGAGGGCGAGGAGGGCGGCGAGGAGGAAAATAGCTCCGACTCGGAAGATGATGATCCTACCTATGGGCAAGAGGAGATTGGTCCCTCACAGTTGCCTGATGCGCCAGAGTCTACATCACAAGGCAGTCAAAGGCCTAAGAGGCGGGCACGACGTGACCACACAGATGTTGGGACCCCCAATGTTTTGCCCACCAATCTAGGTCGCACGCATCATAAGAAGAAGCCTTTCACACCCAACCCTACTGTTTGTAGGTAGACTTGTAATGTGATGTGTCTAATGGACTTGTTAGGTTAAGAACTGTTTGTGTCGGACTATCTGTATTGGTAATGGGCCTTTGTGTCGGACTATTTGTGTGTTGGACATGTTCTTGTGCTATGTGGTTGTGGTAATGGACTGTGTTGGTATATTGTTGTGTGATATTGGTTTCTATTTCATGACTATGTTAATTTTCTGTTGCCAATACAGGGAATGATGGTTTTGTTTGCAAAAAATGTTGCTGATTTTGTAAGCACCACCGAAAAGAACCATATTGTTATTCTTTCGAGTTTAGATTCTGGCAAAAGGAGGATAATTGATGCATAGGATTGATTCTTTGTCAAGATTGAATTCATTATTTCACCTTATTTTATAATCAGAAAATATGGTCTCAGTTACAGCCAAGTTGCGCCTAATTTCAGCGCTAAATGTTGCTGCCAAATTTCAGAAACACAAAATAGGGAAAACATGGGCAAACTAAAGTTACAGCCAAGTCGCGCCATGCCTCCTGGCGCGACTCGTTGGGGGTAGAAATGGCTGCTCTGGGTCCTGAGTGGCCGCCGCTGGAGGCGCGACTGCAGGCTGAGTCGCGCCAGACCGTATGGCGCGACTTCTGTCTTAGTCACGCCAGCGAACCTGGCGCAATTAATTGGGCCCCAAATGAGTACTCTAGGTCCTGAGTGGAGGTCTTTCCCGGCGCGACTCATGTTTGAGTCGTGCCAAGCACAGTGGCGCGACCAACTGGCGCGACTCAAGCATGAGTCGTGCCAGCCCAGGCCTCGACTCAGGACCTAGAGGAGCATATGTGGCCTAGTTGGTCGCGCCAGGAGGCATGGCACGACTCAGCATCTCACTTGCATTTCCGTTGGTTTTTGTCCACACGCGACTAGTAGCTACCCAACAGGCCTACCCAGACGTACCTGGTACTTTTGCTGTGGCATGACTAGCCTTTTCAGTTATTCAGTTCTAGACTTTTCAGGGAATCAATGCTCCGCTTTTCAGGGAATCAGTGCTAGCTTTTTCATTGATTCAGTTGTAGACTTTGCAGGGAATCAGGGAATCCAATGTTGCTTTTTGATGGAAAAACTTACATAGACTAAGTGCACTGAACCATGAATAGCATATAAAATTAGGAGCTTTGCCAAATGCTCGGCACCAGTCCACATCATGTCATGGATGTATGGTCCATCGGACCCGCACCATCCACACCCAACTGTAGATATTAGAACCCGAGATTTCTATGGTGACCATAATGCCTTACCATGCGAGTTCTGGCCTAAATGCCACCATGGATATGACGCTGTTGTTCAAGTTTACGAGCTCATTCCTGATGCTGGTCGGCATTTCTTTCGTTGCCCGCGCTTCAGGGTTAGTATTCTTGACTCGAGTTTATGTACAATTTGGTCGCCTTGACCTTAATCTTTGCCATGGTTTTATGTTTCTAGTTTGACGACTGTCATTCTACTTATTGGATTGATGTCCAAATGGCACCACATGTTCAGGAGTACATTAGCCATCTACAAGGAAAGCTTCAAGTCATGGAACAGGAGAACGCGGAGAAGCATGATAATATCAACCACCTGCTGCAAGATAGTATAAGCAAAAAGGAAGAGATCAACAATCTACAGCAAGAGAAGATACAAATGGCAAAACGCATCAATCAACTAGAGGAACAACTGCGTCAAGAGCGAGAAAGGAACGTTAATCGACGTTTCATGCCGCTTACGGTAAGTGGACAGCGAAACTATTGTGGCTAAATATTGTAGCTATTAACCTAGCTATGTAATATATATGTAATATTGTATGACCATTGTAATGACCCATGTAATATACGCGGTTAATGGATCCGTATGTCTTTCATATTACCTAATACTCAAGAGCGAAATAGTCTTACACGTAGTCCATACAAATAGTTCATACAAATAGCCCATACATATAGTCTTCCATACAAACAGTCCATACAAATAGTCCATACAAATAGTCCACCCCTCCATCCGCCACCTTTCCCTTTCCCTCAGGAACCGGCATGGCCAAATCAGCTACAAGTGCCTTCATCGCCTCCATTTGGGCCTCTTCTGCCATTTTTTCCTGCCCTGCCACGCTCAAGTCAATGCGTCTTCTTTTGGCATCTAATTTCTGAAAGTGTTCGTCCCATGAGCCAGGAGGAAACACCGTAATAGGATCAAATGCCATCTTCGAATGGTATTCTGCCTCTCTCATCCTTCGTACGTTCTCCTTGTAGTCCTCTTCCGCCTTGATTTTGGCTTCCACCTTAGCACGACCAGTAAGGGGAGGAGGATACTTGTCTCTATTTTTTCTCCAAAAGAAGATGATGCACTCTCTACTCTTCCCATGATCAATAACTTCGGATCTTCCATGCTTTGCTATCATATCTGTCAGAATGGGACCATAGAGTTGTTTGTCAGAAGGAATGGGCAAATCATACTTCTCCCTTAATTTCTCCTTGATTTTAAGGGTCTCTGTCGTCTTCAAAGGTTCGGAGCATCTGCCCAAATAGCGTCTTAGATCTTCCCTTCCTGGAAAGGTCTCCCAGTCACAAGTTCTCCCTTCTTGCACAACATTGAATCGATTGCTAAATTGTACGAACAAAAAGGTTAAAGTTAAACAAGATAAGTGCTGCAATGCAAATTAGTCTTTACCCAATAGTCTCCATAGGAGTTCCCTCAATACCATCCATAACCCAACTCCATCGGAACAACACCCCGTCGAGCCAAAATCCCACATTTGCAACGAGGTCTAGGGGCCCTCTCACATGGCCACCTCTCCTTTCAGCTCTCAAATGCAAGGATTTCCTCCTTGGTGTACCAATGAGTCTTGAGGCCATAGATGTACTCCTGGAAGTCACACATGGGCCACCCATCCTGCAAAAAAATATCTATAGAATATCAAAACAATATGTCCAATGAAAAGTCATGCACAACAAAATGAGCACACTCACAAACCAAACTTACATGGTCCGTTAGCTTGCAACAGAAGAATGGGGTAAATTTTACAGGGAGCTCTAGGTTGGGATGTTGAATCTTGCAAGGAATACCACAATGGCATAAGGGCGGGTTCTTCACGCGGATGCATGCTGCCGCTTGCTTTTCTTTCCATGTCATCACAGGTGGATTAGGTTGTGGAGGCACCCACCTCTTGAACTCATGATATGGCTTTGTCTCCTCCTCATCATATGGGAAAAGGCGGATCCGAGGGTCAAACTTGTCGGGACCATCAATCCAATGAAAGAATCTGCATGGGCCAGGATTCCAAACATATGGGTCCCCGCCATATTTGGGACGGTTTTGACCCCACTTCGTCCGGCACTTGTAGTAGGCTCTACCGGCAGTTGTCGGCCATCTGGATTGCTTTACCTCCGCCAGATATTTGCATTCACAATTGGGACTGGGAGCTGGGGGGGGCACGGGGGCATCCTCACATGACACTGTGGGATACCGTATGTATTCATCCTTGCGTCTCGCCATCAACCTGTGAACAAAGTTTATTATTAGTGATATCTTCCAAAATACAATATTTAACATTATGAACAAAATGAAAGTAAAACTATGAATGCAACTAGTAAGCTGGACAAACATGCAAGTAAACACTTTCTCAAATTGTTCAAACTAGTTAATTCTTACCCCACTAGTACTAGTTCTGGTTTGTTGTCTTCTTTGGTTAGGAGTAGGGATGGCTGCGGGTCGGGCAAGGTGCGGGTAAGGGGTTTGCTCGCCCGACAGCATGCCCACGTCCCCGACCTTTGCTCGCCCGACAGCCTGCCCGCGGGTACAGATCTATGCTCATGCTAGTGCCCGACGGATATCCGTGGGTATCGGGCAACCCGTCACCCGCCAAAAAAAATATAAGCATGCAAGTTTCAACAAGAACAACAACAATTTGGCAGCCATAATACAATATAAGGAACAAATATTCATAGTTTCATACACAAACCACAACCACAAACTCAAGCAACAAGGAATCAAGCATTCATGAATCAAGCAATCACCAATTCACCATTCACCAAATTACCTATTGTGCTGGGTCTGTGTGCAGGTCAAATCAAGGCAGAGAAGGTCTAGCTCTGCTCCTGCAGCTGCTGCCGCGGCCGATGCGCCGCCGCCCTCCCACGGCAGATAGCGCCCACGCACAGCGCCACGCAGATGCGCCGCCGCCCGACCCGCAGCCCACAGCCGCCCGGGAGCCGCCGCGCCGACCCCGCCATTGAGCCGCTGCCCGCTGCACCGCCGCCGAGCCGCTGCGAGGCTGCAACGAGAGACTAAGAGAGAGAGAGAGAGAGATCGACGAGAGTTTTGACCGATGAAGAGAGAGTTCTGACCAGTGACGAGAAAGAGAGAGAGATCGACGAGGGATGAGAAAACACCGAAAGAAGGAGGGGGCAGCGGCGACGAAATGGATAAGGGAAAGGGGAGTGGCTTCCTGGTTACGTGCAGGAGATTCTAGGGTGTTTTTTGGGCTTGGGCCGATAGGTGTTTTGCTGGGCCTTGGGCCTATGTATTTTTACGGGTAGCGGGCAATATCCGCGGATGAGAATTTTTATCCGTACCCTGCCTACGGGCGAGATTCTTTACCTGCAGCCGTGCCCGCGGGCGAGAATTACTGCCCGTATCCTCACCCGTCGGGTAGGATATCCGCGGTTATCCGCGCCCGCGGGCAACATTGCCATCCCTAGATAGGAGGTCTATTTCTTTTTGTAGGATTTTTTGAGCTCTCTTTGTGCCGTTCCATGCGGTGCCCTGGTTTGTGGCATATACCACAAAGTATGGTGGACTTGTCTTGGTTGAAGTCCCTGTAACCGTACATATCATATCCATAACCATTTGAGGCATCCATCTCGTTACGGAGACGCTTTTTCTTCCTTCTCCCAACCTTGTCTTTCTTTGTGGTACTATCCGGTATATACTCAAGACCGTTGTACATTGGCCAAACGGAAGGGTCAAGTAAAGGGCTCAACCGGGGTGTCCAGGTCTTCAATACGGTAGACTTCAAGTAAAACTGAGAGGTATATAAGGGGACCCGATGATCCACCCCTCTAACACAGCACAAAGCGATCATATGGGAGCAAAGAACATGCAACAACTGTGGCACGCAACAAGTACAAGTCACGTGTGTGAGATCAACCTTATATATACGACCACCTGTACTCTCTCCACCCACCATTAGAGCGTTTGCGGTCCTAACGGCGTACACATAAGAGTTAGGGTCAAACAACTCCGCGGCCATGGTATTCGCTTTTTCCTCTTCCGTAGCTAGAAGTTTTGCCGCACCTTTGTCCCACAAAATCTGGTTTGGCCTCGCATCAATTTGACTCTTCACTTTCTGCCATCTTTTAACAAAGTAAGAATTGACCTTGTAGAAGGTGTACTCAATAATGGCCGACACAGGCATGCCGCGAATCCCTTTAAGTACCTTGTTTAGCACTTCAGAGATATTAGTATTGCAAACACCAAACCTCCAACCACCTTCGTCAAAGGCATTGCACCACTTATGGATTTTCCATTTGACCCTCAAGGCACTCGGTCGCTTCTTCATTCATCATTTCCATAAGTTTCACAAGCCGTATGCCAAAAGTTTTCTATGCCTTCGATGTACACACCAACTTCAGTTGTTTTATTACATTCTTGTTTTTATGCCTATGCCATATATTTGCAGCAAAGTGGCGCATGCACCAACGGTGCACGATCAGTTGGTAACCATCAATGTGCTCTTCTACAACGTTTAGAATGCCTTGGTGCCTATCAGAAATTATGCAAATCTTACGATCCGGTCCAACCACATCCCTACGCACCAAATGAAGGAACTAAGACCAACTTTCATTGTTCTCGCTCTCCACCAAAGAAAGGCGAGCGGTAACAAACGATCCTCCCCGTCCATTCCCATTGCAATCAACAAAGTCCCCCTATACTTTTCGGTCAAAAAAGTGCCATCAATACTATTCACTGGCTTGCAATGTTTGAATGCCTCTGCACATTGTGGAAAGAACCAATAAGCACGCTGCATTACTTCCTTCATTATCCCATTTTGCAACTCCAGTGCTCCCGTGGTGCTTGTGCATCACTTCGTCCCCGGATTGTAATGAGCAACTGCATGTAGTATCCGCGGTACCATACTGTAGGCATCAATCCAATCACCCCACAGCATGGCCATGGCGTGTTGTTTAGCCCTCCATGCCTTGCCATACTTCACCCGATAATTAGTGAATCCGACAATTGCTTCAACGAGCGCTGACACCGATAACTAGTGAATCCGACAATTGCCCTCACTGTTCTGATGATATGTTGCACCTCCCGGCCACCAAGTTGCTGCCTTGCTGCTGCGTTTGTGAACCGGTCTTCGAGCGAGTGGTTTTTAGTCATATATTTGTGTGCCATGGATCATAGATACTTCTTGCAGGATGACATGTGTGGCCGTTGTCCCCTTGCATAAAATCTGAACCATGTTTTGTATATTTTCTTGCTAATCTGGGGAGCAGCAGGCCCACATGTACATATGTGCTCAATCATAGATACTCCTTGCACACACATAGAGGTGCACATAGGGGCTTAATCTTGTATGTGCACATAGGGGCTTCTAGCTAGTCCGTGAACTTGCATATGCATGATTCTTTTTCCTGGTGATGGTAAAAGCCATGTGCAAGTCTAGCGTTCTTCTGGTCAGTGCTCTAAGTATTGATCCATTCTGCTCCAATCCATGTTGTTACGCTTTTTGCATGCATTGTTTCACACTGATGACGATTTACATGCAACCGGCTTGCTATCAGTCTATCATAGTTCTATGCTCATAGTAACCTGTTTCTGTTCTCTTATTTTTAATTGAGACGAGGATATATATTGTGCCATCTTCGTAGCTGTGTAGATTTATGTGATTGCAATCGTAACTTTGTGAAGTTGATTTTCCTCCTATGTGTATATGTTTGCCTCACTGGCCTAATGATGTGTTGCACAAGTCTACCATGTTTCTATGATTGTCCTGATTGGGTTTTATTCCTTCTTTTGCTAGGTGGGTTTGCCAAGGAGCAAGGAGGATCTGACGGGTGACGGGGATGTTGGCTCATGTGGATCTATGGTTGTCCTCATTGGTTTTTATTCCTTTTGTTTCTTCTAGGACTGTGATGCATGCTTTGTTTACTCTGTCCATCTTTCTATGATTTTCTTCATTATTCCTCTCAGCTAGAGATGATGTGTTTGTTTTGTCCTATTCAGGTTTCTATGATTGCTATGTGCTTGTATCAGTTGGTTCCTTGTACACCGATTGCTGATGGTAACTGCTAGAGTAGATGTATGTGATTTCAATCGTATATTTGTATTGGTGATTTTCATCCCAAGTTTATATGATTGTCCTAACTGGTTTTTATGCCTTTTTGTTAAAAGCTGAGTTGCCCAGTGGCTAGAATATGTCATGGCGCAGTGCTCCTGGGATGGGGACATTCTTCTTGGATTCAGTGCTGCTGCTACACACAACTAGCAATAGCGCCACAGCCACAACCAGCAAGGAGGCCAGCGCTCCCTCATGTCTGGGTCATTGCGCGTCTACAGGCTCCTCGTCATGTCATTGTTGATGTTTTTGTTGTTTCATTTTTCACTTAATATCGTGCTTAGAAAAGAATGTATAGCTTATTTGTCAATTTCTATCAGCTATCTACACTTATGTGTGTGAACTATGTACAACATCGTGGTGGACTGGACCTTGGCTTATGTGGAGGCTTAGAATATGAATCTCTTTTATGATTTCCTCTCGAATTGTAATGTATGGATTGGTAAATGCTTGCAAGATTGTGTATCATTGCCTTTTTTGGTGAAAATTGTTTACAAGAACGCTATGGACTGAACATGATGTATTGTTTTTGTATGGGTGGGTATGAAATCTATGCCTGTACGAGTGTGTTTATATATTTGAACGACATGATTTTTATGCCTTATTGAACTGTAAATGTGGAAGATCCTTTGTTTTGGCACTTGGGCATTACATCTTTGATTGCATGCCTACTATATGCATGGGGTGAAAACTGTGATTGGAAAATCTATACACGTGCCATTTGGTTTTTACACTCATGCCATTACAACACTGGATATTCTATGTCTTACATAGTGACTATTCAAATGTCAAAGAAAAACCATTATGACTTTTGATGCTAGGAGGTGCCATCACCACTCAATAGAACCATGTGTATCATACAATGAATGATTCAAATTTCAAATGTCAAGAAAATAACTTAACATTTTCATGATTTTGTCATGTGAATCGCATACATATATAACAAGTGTGGTTTCTATGTGCAGTAACACCATTTATTATGATCACCATCTCGTTAAACTAGGTCACGAGGGCATGTTAAATAAATTTTTCAAATTTCAGAGAAGGATAAGAGTTTTTTTCATATTTATATGCTAGCGTTCTTATGTTTCTATGCCTAAAGAATCTTCCTAGTGAAGAATAGAAAATTCGTTTGAAAAGTGTAATTTGTGAATTTTTAAAAATTCAAAAAAAAATATTCACAATGGATCTCAAATCGTGCACAGAAATGTCAGCAATCTAGTGATGAAAATCGTTTTTCAATTTGATATTCCATCAAAGAATTATCGCGAAAAAAACGGAACAAACAAGATGGGTTTGTTTGCATGCATGCGTCAGACGCGTCAGGTGACAGGTACATGCGTCAGGTGACTCAGGTGGGAGATACAATTGATTTCTTCGTTTGTCATGCGGGGTTTTTATGCCTCATGGCGTAGCATTTTACAACTGCGCAATGAAGATTCTATGATAGTCGAGGCGTCGTTGGAGTTTTTGCTCGTATCTATGATGCAAGGACTATGTTTTTACACTGTACAATAAAGTTCAGCTGCCAAGGCGCGGGGACCTCGTGCAGCGCGTCAGATGGGTGTCAGGAGTAGTTGGAAGTGGTGGGATGGCTGCCACATTGTTTGGGGGCCCAGTTGCACGTATGTGAGAGGCTTCCAATAGCTATTCAAAGCCCAGGGCTCCAAATAGTGGGGTGCATGTGTGTGTGTGTGTGTGTGTGTGTATATATATATATAGTGTTTTGCTATAATGCACCTAGCTGCATTTTGTATAGAAAATGCACCCAGGTCCGACTGCGCGCCTGGGCCGACCCAACATTCCCGAACCGACCGGCCCGACTCGACCTCCCGCAACCGTCCCCAGCCTCCCCGCGACATTTTTTTAATTATTTCGGAACCGCCGTGCGCAGGTTCGTGGGCCCACAAAATCGCAGTTTCCTTTTGCGGTTACTCTTCTCCGTGCTCTTCTCTCTTTTTCCGCCGTTCTGCTTTCTTCTTCCCCTGAGCGTCCGTGTGTCAAGTTCGTGCGATCGAGTGATTGTCGCCGCTTTTTTTCTCCCATTTCAGCGGATTGTCCCCTGATATTGGAGCATTGGGGTTCCCCTATTTTGTTTTGCAAGTTCAATTGGTTCGTAAAGTGAACCAACGCATTGGGGTTTTCTTTGGCGGAGCATTGGGGTTTTCTTGAGCGGAGCAATTGGTGATTCAAGCGGCGCCGCGCTCTTTCCAAGGTCTCGTTGTGCTTCAAATCCGGTCGTTTATCTTTACCTCGAGGTATGTATCAATTCCCATCTTCTCCTGCTGTGGCAA
This sequence comes from Alloteropsis semialata, assembly GCA_004135705.1. Classification (NCBI taxonomy): domain Eukaryota; kingdom Viridiplantae; phylum Streptophyta; class Magnoliopsida; order Poales; family Poaceae; genus Alloteropsis; species Alloteropsis semialata. The sequence continues at coordinate 31,699,572 of CM014270.1, forward strand.
CCGTACATTATTTTTCCCCGAATCGAGACCTAGGTTTTTGTATGGTTGCTGTTCTTGTTTTTCATTGTGGTGTTGTAGTCTTTTCTAGTTAAATTAATTCAATTTAGTAGATCCCAATGTGATTGTTTAGTTCCTTAACCCCCAATTAGCATGTTCAGTTCATAGTGAAGGTTGCAGTTCTTTATTTCAATGCTCTGGTAGTCGTTGTTGAACATTTGTTCAATTGGTTGGTGGTGGTCCCTGCTTTTTTGAGCTCTGAAAGCTGTTGTGCAACAATTGTTCAATTGGTTGGTGTTGTAATTGTGTTTACTGTTAGTGTGCAAATGTGTTTGCTTTTGGTTGCAATTGTATTTTTTAGAGCTCTGGTAGCTGTTGTGCAACTATTGTTCAATTGGTTGGTGTTGCAATTGTGTTTATTGATAGTGTGCAAATGTGTTTGCTTTTGGTTGCAATTATATTTTTTTGAGCCCTGGTAGCTGTTATGCAACAGTTGTTCAATTGGTTGCTGTTGCAATTATGTTTACTATTAGTGTGCAAATGTGTTTGCTTTTGGTTGCAATTGTATTTTTTTAGCTGTGGTAGCTGTTGTGCAACAATTGTTCAATGGGTTGGTGTTGCAATTGTGTTTGCTGGTTGCAATTGTTTATTATAAGGTTAATTTTTTATTTCATTTTTGCGATCAAGTTGAGCGCACTGGTGAAGATGCATCCTGTAGGAGGAACCCTAGGCGTAATGCTGGTTCGAAAAGGCAAGGTACAGATCAAGCAAGTGGACCTAGCAAGAGGGGTCGGTCTAAACGCAGTCCATCTTCCACCTGAGGTGTTGTTGAGGTAAACTTGTTTTGTTCAATTGTTAGTGCAAAAAAATTCTTTAGTTAATATCTGGTTTGTTTTAGTTATCATTATTTGCTATTGTAGACTTCTTCACGTGCTATTGTTGTGTCCACTTTGGTTGATAAAAAGAAGAGTATAAATTATTCTATCCGTTGCTCCCCTAGCTCATTTAGAAGATTCCTTCCTGCTGTTAATGGAGCTATGAGGGCAAGGATTCAGTCCATTGGTTTTAGTGGACTCTTGGATTTGAAGGCAGAAAAAATTGACAGGGAGTTGGTTATCTGGCTGATGGATAGGTTCAATCAGAAACAATGACTCTTGAAATTGGAGGTGGAAAACAGATCAGTGTCACCGAGCATGCTGTTTGGTGCATGTTTCGTCTTCCGAATCGTGGCGGTAACCCCCCATTTTTCAATGACAGAGATGGACAACTTGCACGGCAACTGGCCGCACAAAAAATATTAGGTGATTCTGGTGCTAAGATGTCATCTAAAATCTTAAGTGAAAAGATTTTATCTAGGATAGTTGATCTGGATAATTGTATCAGGTGTTTCTTCATGGTTGCGTTTTGCACCATTCTGTTCTCCAACTCAGATTCCTACATCAGAAATCTTGATGCGGTGTACACACAGTCACTTGCTGATATTCCTAGCATTAATTGGTGCAAGGTTGTGGTTGATTCACTTTGCTTAGCTGCAAGGTGTTATCATTCTGCTAAGAGGAGCAAGAAGAAGCCTCCTATATCTGGCTGTACTATTTTTCTTAGTGTGAGTTTTTGCTGAAGTTTTGTAAATTTATTTGTTTTTTGAGTTATTTGCATTGTGTCTAATGTTTTTCTTCCTTTAAAATATTGTAGTTGTTGTACGTTGACTTCCTCCAGCATGGCTATGATACTTCTCCTTTGATGTTGCCTCGATGTGCCTACCTCGAGCAGAAGATCATTGATATGATCATTGGAGCTGATCGCAGACGAGATGTAGCTGGAAGCTTTGGTCATTTGACGGTATTTGATGCTAGACCTTTTTTTCTTTAATTTTCTTTATATATTAGTTTTCCAATTTTGTAATGCGACATGCATGTTTAGTAGTTTGCTTATAATTTCATTGTTTTGTTTTTTAGTTGAAGCCTATCGAGACAACATGCTATGTTGAGGTGCCACTGCAAGCCAGTCCCTCTAATGTGCAGTTTCATACAGATGCGCCTAGAATTCCGCAGGCTTCATCAATTTATTCTAATCCTAGTATGGATTCATCCATTGCGCAGCTACTAATTGATGTTGCCAGTAAGGGAAAATGATTAGAAGCTCAGATGGTAGTGAATAAATTTGGTGAAGATACTGCGCGAGCGCAAGAGTTTCTTACAAAGGTTCAAAATTTAATGGTCAGCGCTCAGCAGGAGTGCATTACCAGTTTGAGGAACCTATTAACACATGTTTATGAAGAGATGCAGAAGTCCAGTAACGACCAAGTTCCTGCAGAGGACGCTCCTGCGGGCTTTGTTCCTGCAGAGGATGCAGTGCATGATGGCATTGGTGATGTTGAGAGAGAGCAGCTTCTTCATGAAGAGGAAACTGTAGAGGATTCAGTGCATGTTGCCACTGGTTATATTGAGAGAGAGCAGCATCTTCATGAAGAGGAAACTGCAGAGGATTCAGTGCATGATGGCACTGGTGATGTTGAGAGAGAGCACCCTATTCATGAAGAGGAAACTGTAGAGGATTCAGTGCATGATGACACTGGTGATGTTGAGAGAGAGCAGCCTCTTCATGAAGAGGAATTTGCAATAGTTGAGAAAGACCAATCCGCTCATGAAGAGGAGACTGAACAAGCTGAAAAAGAGGAGTCTGTTCGTAATGAGGAAGCTGCAAAAGTTGTGAAAGTACAGGCTGATGAAGAGGAGAGGGAACACGCTGAAAAAGAGGTGTTTGTTCATGATGAGAAAATTGCTTATATTCAGTATCCGCAGTGTGATGAACAAAATTTTGTTGCGCCAAGTCCTTTGGATGTGATAACGCTTGGTCAGGATGATGTTGATGACACTTTTTTAAAGGACATGGCTTCTGGTGGAATGGGTTCTGGTGGAGTTAGTAGCAATGCTCTAACAGATGATAAAGATGAGTTCATTAAATGAATGTTTTGCATCTTCTAGTCCTTCTCAGTCACCTTCTTCAGATGAAGATGATTCTCCTGCTGTGCCAGGAATGAAAGATGGTGATGATGATAATGAGAAGGCAGTTATTTCAAGTAAGTGTTGGAATGCAATTTTTTATTTGTCTTTATCTATCTTTATTTTATATCTCTTACTGATATTTTATATCTTTTTCAGCACCTCCCCATTTGAGGTCTTGTTCAGGGAATTTAGAATCCGTATGTAAAATGATTTTCTAGAGCAGTTCAACTGTTAGTGTGCAACATGGCTATGATGCTTTTTCCATGCCTTGTGGTCCTTTGAACAAGGAGGTAGTTGATCCTATTGAGTCACTTTCAGCTTCAGCTTCAGCTTCTGCTTATGCTTCAGATACAGATTCAGCCATGAATTATGATGAAAATGATTGATTGAAGGCTCAAACTGTAATGCAAAGAGCTGAGAGCTACAGGCACATGCTAAAAGGTAAAAGGGCTGTTGCTGAACTTGCTAGAAGAAAGAAGGGCGCAAAGAAACTTACACAGGTTCAAGCAAAAAAGATAAGACAGTTGAAAAGGAGGCTGATAGCACTATTGCCTATGTGAAAGCTCAGATCCCACAGGACATCATCTCGTTTGAAGCTGAATCCGATATAGTTTTGAACAGCTTGACTCCTCCAGTTCGCTTATCTGAAGAGGAATTTTCTAAAAATTGTGGAGAATTTTTTGATTTTTCAGATAGTATATTCAGAAAGTTGATCAGCTCATTGGTTAGCACGCCCAGTCAATACATATCACCTTTTGATATAGAGAATAGTCATCCGAATGTCCCAATTGTCAAAGCGTTTGCTCTGAGAGATAAAATTGCAAGTGACAACAATCTCCATGAGTAAGATTAGTCATTTTGTTCTTGCTTTTTTCATTCAGAATTCTGTTTACATTGTATATCTAATTATTTTTGTTCATTCAACAGGAAGACACTTGTGGAGTTCAGTGTATTCCATTCTCTAAGTGGCTTTGATTTGTTAAATTTTGCTGATGGAAAAGAAGCAGAGAGAGTTGTTCTAGAGCTTGGTATTCTTTGCCTGCGCCATGATGATATTGTTTATAAGCCGGAATCTCTTGGCTATAGGATATTTACTTCGCCTGGTTTTTGGGTTAGTTACTTCATTCCTACTCATTCCTACTTCATTGCTACTTCATTCTCTAAGTGGTTACTAAATACTACTTGCATATATTTTCAATTTTAGTAAATTTTCCCCCTATTCTTTAGTGGGAACTTGTCAAAATTAAGGACCCTTACACAGAAGATAATGCCGAGACTGAGGAGTTCACTGTTTGCAGTTTCATTTTTGAAGCATGATGTTGCACTTTACGGCGACATAAGCAAGTCGAAACTGGTTAGTAAATTGCATCTTGCAGATACATCACTTACTCCTACTGTTATTTAGATTTTTATTCCTGTTCTCGATCGTGGGCATTACTTCGTGTATTGCGTTAATCTAATACACAAGCGGATTGATATCATGGACTCCAACGACTATGTGGTGAAAGACACTGATAGAGTTTGGCGCCATCAAGAAATTGTGGACATGTTGCACATTGTTGATGAATGTTTTTATGTTGCGTCAAATGAAAGCTACCTCATTTCAGTGAGTGGGAGACCCATTTTGTCGAAGATCTTCCAAAATAGGGTTGAGAGGGAGACTGTATGTTTTTCCTCTTGAAATATATTGAGTTGTACAATGGACATAGGATATCTGAACCCATGAATTCGGTGAGTTTTATCTATATTGCTTGTTTGTTTCACAATTCTTGTCTTATCTATTTATAACTCTTTTTTTGTGTTTTTTTGGTTTACAGTTCTTAGGTCCTATCTATTGGTGCGAGCATCTTCATTACATCTTGTTCCATCCCATTAATCAAGCTGACGTACCTAAAGAACTTGATGTGTTTAGAATAGGCGGACATCGATTTGATTTTGGCGTTGAGTGATGTTTACTTGGGTTGATGGGAAAACATTTGTCTGATCTCTTTTTCAAATTGGAGTTTGTCAACTGTTATGGAGTGTATATGTGTACATATACCTACTTTTATTATTATGTGTAGTTTTTCAAATTATGTGTTGAAGACATGGTGTTTTTCATATTATGCAGCAACTGCAACTGCAATTTTTAATGAAACGTTATGCAATTGCCACTGCTTTTTGCAAGTTCATTTGCAACTGCAATTGAAACTGCATCCATCCTGCAATTACAACTGCGTGTGTGCAACATTTAATGAAATGTTATGCAATTGCAACTGTGTATGTTACATCCACGCGTATTGTGACATTGAAGTTACGAACCAGTTTTCTTGTAACTGCATTTGTTAATTTACTTGAAAAAAAATTCTAAAACGAAAGATTTGACAGATATATATGAAGAAGCAGAGTTGTGTAGATGTTAATAGATGAAACATGACAATATCCATCGTGAGTACCAGCTGACCTTGTTGATTAATAAAAGATTACAGATACATAAAATATTATCTATGAAGATAATGCTAGCCTAGTGGAGATGATAATATAGGAAACATTACAATATAGTTTAAAGTATATATAAGGAGTGGCCCCAACCTGAGGACTAGTTGCCTTGGCTGAGGAATAAAAGAGTACAAACACATAAAACGATATCTATTAAGATAACGCTAGCCGAGTTTCTGATGGGAGTCTGGTGGATGCAAAAGATTCACTAGGATGGCATCTCACGAAAACCCTCCTAGCGTCAGCACCAGTACTTACCCAATCTAGGAACTTCAGGCTAATAGACCTTTCCCTGCACCTCTATAAATTGAAACTTTCAAAGGTGCTGGGAAGATCCTGGTCAGAGAAGTCGACATTTGTGGAGAGGATGCACAACATGTGATCATCATTGTCCTCTTCTTTGCTCACCCCAGCACAGGGTGGCCAACCATCTATCTCTGGTGCCATGTATGGCACCGTTGATAAGGCTAATAGAATCAAAGAGGAAGGAATTGATGTCATCCACCCACACTTGAAGGCTACCTCCACTTCACGAAAACCCTCCTGGCGCCAAGAATCATCTTGTTTGAGCGCATGTCGAAGTATTGCCCGAGGTGGCTTGATTTTGGCAAAATTATACTGAGTCATAAGTGGCTGTTTGGATGCTAGGACCTAATGGCCAAAGTTGTCATCTTTAGCACTACTTTAGCACTGGTACTATGCTAATGGCCAATGCTAAATTTTAGCCAAGACACAAGAACTTTCTCTAGGTGTGAAGTGTAATGGCTAGTTCTAAATTTTTTAGAGATGTGTTGCGGCTTCGTTACCACATTGATGCCGGTAGCCTCTATTTATAGTAGCAACATCTTCACGGGGAAGGCCGAAAATAGAAATCTCGTGAGTGAGAACAAGTACCAAGGTGATAAGGGCATCCTGCACTAGTGCATGCCAGTCTATGTTCGCTTTCTCGAAAACAAATGTTTTACAGAAGCTAGTGGCACCAGTACTCTCATGATGAAGCAGTATTTGCAAGTGTAGTTTCAAGTTTTTTCTATTGTATTTGCAAGTGTTATCGTGGTGTAGTTGCAAGTGTTTTCACAGTGTAGTTGCAAGTGTTATCGGACATTTTAAAAATTTGGATTACGAAAAAATACTGCCAGCTGAAACTGATATTATCAATCCACAAAAAGTAGTGTTCTTGTCCATACTTAGTCGATTCTTTTGCAACTATATATCAAACATGAGAAAATGTTGCGTTTGTTGCATTCTGAATAAACAAGTTCGATATAAATAAGTAAATACATCAGCTTAATGGCACCAGTGGTCTCGTGGTGAAGCAGTACTTGCAAGTGTAGTTGCAAGTACTCTTACAGTGCAGTTGCAACTTTTGTGTAGCGTATTTGCAAGTGTTATCACATTGTAGTTGCAATTGTTTTCATAGTGTACTTGCAAGTGTCTTCATATTGTACTTGCAATTCTTTTTACAGTGTAGTTGCAACAAAGTAAATATTTTCTTATTTCATTGCAATAGGACATTTTAGAAGTTTGGATTGCTAAAAAATACCGCTTACTGAAAATGCTATTATCATTCCACAAAAGTTGTGTTCTTCTCCGTACTTATTCCATTGCAACTACATCAAACATAAGAAGTTGTTGCGTCAAACATTCTAAACAGACAAGTTCCATAGAAATAAGTAAACACATCAGCTTATTTATCATCTCCAGATGATCTCTTATACTTGTAGCGTCCAGTCTGTAGCCTATGTTTGAGAGCTTGACGAAGCTCCTCTGCCTTTTCATGTATCTATCAAATTTCAAAGGGTGTAAGATATTATAAGACACAAATGTCAACCCTGCGTGTTCATATATTATGAAAAATGAAATTTGATTAGGTAAATCCAGTATTATTACCTGCTTGGAGCTAAGAATCTTGCATTTGCTTTCGTCATCGCTTGCATCGCTGTATGTCATTATTACTTTCATTTTGTTAAACTGAATGCGGTACTTGTCCTTCAATAAAAGAAAATCATGTTTACTATATATAGATTCATATGTACACAATGCTAATTGTGTTCAATCATTTAAGTTTTATATGTATGGTAATTAACTTTTGTTCTAGTCTCAATTACATGTATAATGAATGGAATCTCATAGTTCTATTCGTTATGCTATCTAGATCTAATTCTATATATAATTATGCTTGTTATTTTTTTCTTTTTTGTTATGAAGCGAATATCAAGGTGTATCTAAAACTTTGTTCTTGCGTGTTATTAATGATTACAGAAATATATATTATATTTTAAGTTTATACATGATATATCTTTTTAGCATATGGATATGACACATCAAAATGCAGGGGATTTTTTTCAACTAATTCGGCAGAAAATGAAGCATAAAATGGTTATGACATGCACAATAGATAGTTTTAATAAATTTTGCATATGTTTGCTTGATTCAATCTTAATGCTAACAGTTGTTTGTAGTATCTGACTTATATCACTATCACTGTCGGCCGATGCTGAGTTTTCTGCTGCCTTTCCTTTTTCCTTTGCCGCTGCCACTCCTTCAGATCTTCCTTCCACATTTTGAAAGCGGGTTGGTGAAGGAGATGGCTGAATCTGAACCTGTTTTCCACATATGATGCGGGGTGGTGATTGCACAGTGACTATAGTTTTAGTCATTGTTGTCTCATTCAGGGGGAATGCGTTTTCTTATATCTATATCTAATTCTAGATATAATTATGCTTGTTATTTTTTGTTATTTTTTTCTTTTTCTTATGAAGCAAATGTCAAGGTGTATCTAAAACTTTGTGCTTGTGCGTTATGAAAGATTACAGAAATATATATTATAGTTTATACATGATATATGTTTTTTGCATATGGATATGACACATCAAAATGCAAGGGAATTTTTTTCAACTAATTCGGTAGAAAATGAAGGATAAAATGGTTATGATATATACAATAGACAGTCTTAATAAATTCTACATACGTTTGCTTGATTCAATGTTAATGCTAACAGATGTTTGTAGTATCTGACTTACATCACTGTCACTGTCGGTCGATGCTGAGTTTTCTGCTGCCTTTCCTTTGTCATTTGCCGCTGCCACTCCTTCAGATCTTCCTTCCACATTTCGAAAGATGGAAGGAGATGACGTCTTAATGGGAAGCGGTCTTCCACATATGATGCAGGCCGGCGCCGGTGATGGCAGATCAACTGTGGCCTCTGATGATGATGATGATGCCACGGGAACGATGGCGGTCGATGGTGGCATCTGGGGGGAGCGACGCTTGAAGTGTCCGGCGTCGTCGCGTGGCTGCCTCCTTGATATGTGGTTGCGTCGCATGGAACCAGCCATCTTCTTTCTGCACAAAAAAAAGGAAGTGGAAGATGGAAGCCGCCACCGATGAGTGGAGCAAAAAACCGCAGCGGCGATTCAGCTAAAGAAAACCCCAGAGCTTATGGGACTCTTTGGGGAAGAAGAGTAGGGATATAATATATAAAGAATACCTGTTGACTAGAGTGCTATTGCAAATGGTTCCATGTATGGCTGCATTTGCAATTACAAAATTTTTGCTCGCCCATTTGTTGCAATTGTTGCAATTGCAATTGCAATTACAAGTTCATTTTACCCAATTTTTAAAAAATTTGTTGCAGCTGCAGTTGCAATTTATATGATTGCAATATTTGTTGTTATTGAAAATATATTTGCAAGGCGCTATATAACAATTTACAACATTTCGAACCGTTTTCAAAAATTAGTTTCAACTGTTAGTTTACCTTTCAACAATTTTAAATTTATTCGAACTTTTGTTGCAGTTATATTTTCAAATTTGAACATTTGTTTTACCTTTTATTTAAATGTTAAATTCCATCCTATGTTAAATTATTTAACGGAACATTTATTGTGCTTCAAATACATATTTGGAAGTCGCTATTTTGAACTGGTTTGGAACATATGTTTGAACTATTCCTTTAAATAATTTTGAATTTATTTAAACATTTGTTGTTGTTGTATTTTAGAATTTAAACATTTATTGTATTTTTATGCTAAATTTCATTTTATGATGATAAAACAGAAAAATTTTTTGTATTTGCAATTTTTTTACTGATTTTTAAAAATCTCTTAGAACATTTGTTGTATCTACAATTGCAAATGCTTGTATGTTCCATTTGCAAACTGTGAAACACGTTGCTCGCAAATTACTACTTGCATATATTTCAACTTTTGTTTGACCTTGTTTTTCAAGTGAATTTTCAACTTCTACTTTACCTTTTAAACAATTTTGAATTTATTCGAACATTTGTTGCAGATGCACTCGCAAATTTGAACATTTGTTGTAATTGCAACTTTATTTAACCCTTTTTTTTAAAAAAAGCTGCACATACAATTTATATTATTGCAACATTTGTTCATCTTGAAATATATTTGGAAGGTTTTTTTCGAATTGTTTTGAATTGTTCCTTTAAATATTTTTCAATTCATTCGAAAATTTGTCGCTGTTGTATTTGAAAATTTGAACATTTGTTGTAGTTTTTTATGATAATGAAATAGAAACATTTTTTGTATTTGCAATTTTTTACTAATTTTTAAAAATCTCTTACAACATTTGTTGTATATACAATTGCAAATGCTTTTTCAAACTGTGAAATACGTTGCTCGCAAATTACTACTTGCATATATTTGAACTTTTGTTTGACCTTGTTTTTCAAGTGAATATTCAACTGCTACTTTACCTTCTAATTAATTTTGAATTTATTCAAACATTTGTTGCAGATGTATTTGCAAATTTGAAGATTTGTTGTAATTGCAACTTTATTTTAACCATTTTTTTAAAAAGCTGCAGATACAATTTATATTATTGCAACATTTGTTCATCTTCAAATATATATTTGGAAGGGGCTTTTCGAATTGTTTAGTTTTCATTTTATTCGAACATTTGTTGCACTTGTATTTGAACATTTGTATTTGCATTATTTTTATTGATTTTTAAAAATCTCTTAAAACATTTGTTGTATCAACAATTGCATATGCTTGTATGTTCCATTTGGAAACTGTGAAATTACTAATTTCATATATTTTAAGTTTTGGTTGACCTTGTCCTTTTAAACAATTTTTAACTTATTCAAACAATTGTTGCAGATGTAATTGCAAATTTGAACATGAACATTTCTTGTAACTGCAACTTTATTTTGCCCATTTTTAAAAAAGTTATTGTAGGTTCAGATGCAATTTATATTATTGCAACAAATGTTCTTCTTTAGATATATATATGCAAGTTTGAATTGTTTTGGAACATTTGTTTGAACTGTTCCTTTAAATAGTTTTGATTTTATTCGAACATTTGTTGCACTTGTATTTGCAAATTTAAACATTTGCTGTATTTTTTAGATAATAAAACAGAAACATTTTTTGTATTTGTGTTTTTTATTGATATTTAAAAATCTCTTAAAATATTTGTTGTATCTATAATTGCATATGCTTGTATGTTCCATTTGCAAACTGTGAAAGACATCGCTCGCAAATTACTAATTCCATATATTTCAACTTTTGTTTGACCTTGTCCTTTTAAAACAATTTTTAACTTATTCGAACATTTGTTGCAGATGTACTTGCAAATTTGAACATTTCTTGTAACTGCAACTTTATTTTGCCTATTTTTAAAAAATTTATTGTATATTGAGATACAATTAATATTATTGCAACAAATATTCTTCTTTAAATATATATTTAGAAGTTCGAATTGTTTTGGAACAATTGTTTGAACTGTTCCTTTAAATAGTTTTGATTTTATTCAAACATTTGTTGCACATGTATTTGCAAACTTGAACATTGTTTGTATTTTTTACGATAATAAAACAGAAACATTTTTTGTGTTTGCATTTTTTTACTAATTTTTAAAAATCTATTAAAACATTTGTTGTATCTACATATGCTTATATGTTCCATTTGCAAACTGTGAAACACGTCGCTCGTAAATTACTAATTCCATGTATTTCAACTTTTGTTTGACCTTGTCCTTTTAAACAATTTTGAATTTATGCAAACATTTGTTGCAGATGTACTTGCAAATTTGAACATTTGTTGTAATTGCAGCTTTATTTTGCCCATTTTATAAAAAAGTTATTGTAGCTGCACATACAATTTATATTATTGCAACAAATGTTCTTCTTTAAATATATATTTGGAAGTTTGAGCTGTTTTTGAACATTTGTTTGAACTGTTCCTTTAAATAGTTTTGATTTTATTTGAACATTTTTTGCACTTGTATTTGCAAATTTGCACATTTGTTTCATATTTTTAAAAATGCTAAATTGTATTTGCATAAACATAAACAACTTTTGTATTTGCATTTTTGACTGATTTTTAAAAATCTCATGGAACATTTGTTGTATTTACAATTGCAAATGCTTGTATTTTCCATTTGTAGACTGTGAAACACGTGGCTTGCAAATTAATATTTATGTTTCAACTTTTATTTGACCTTCTTTCTCAAGTGAATGTTTAACTTCTACTTTACCTTTTAAACAATTTTGAATTTATTCGAACATTTGTTGCAGATGTACTTGCAAATTTGAACATTTGTTGTAATTGCAACTTTATTTTAACCATTGTTTTTAGCTCAATTTTTAAAAATCTATTAGAACATTTGTTGCAAGTGCAATTGCAGAAGGTTGTTTCGTCCAATTGCAAACTTTGACAGATATTAATTGCAATTGAATGTCTGCATGTATTTGAACTTTTATTGTATCTTATTTTTCAACTAAATTTTAATTTCATGATAATAAAACTAAAACATTAGATGCAATTAGACATTTATTTTTGAAAATTTTTGAACATATATTATAAATTTGTTGCCTCTGCAGTTGCAATTTATTGGAACATTTGTTGCAACTGTATTAGCAATTGGATTTTTTCCTTCCATTTGCAAACTGCCACACTTGCTGTTTTAAAGTCATAATATAATAACTGCAAGTCTTATCATCTTCGTTCTTTATGTGACAGCAATACACCATCAATATATTCTTTTGCAGTCCCTTACCTATTTCTTTTCATCTGTTCCCTACAATATAGAGCCTTTTCCTCTGTCAGATCCAAGAAACAGCAAACATGGGGAAGCCCATTCCATGGGAAAATCTCCCATGCATTTCGATCGTCGGTGACAAGCTTGATGATCCTGAAGAGTTTGTTCGTTTGAGATTTGTGTGTACTGAGTGGAGAAGGAACACTTCAAAGAAGGAACACCCGTACTTCTCGCCTTGGATCTTCAAAGGAGACTCCATCGTTGAGAATGATCTTGTCCATTTATGCTGCACAAAGAGGAACAAGATTCACAGGTTCGAAATCCCATCCTTTTTTGGCAAGCAAATGACAATAGTTGGCTCGGATGTGGGTACATGATAGCTTTTGATTCTTCTCACGGCACACAAGGAGTTCTGGTCAATCCATTCTCCAAGCACACTGTTACTCTGCCACGAATTCCAATGATTTTCAAAAACATCTTGAAGCAAGGTTTCGTTGTCAATCACACATGTGATTGGAAAGAGAAAATGTTTGTCATAATTTATGATTGGTCTTCGATCAATGGATTTCAAGGTGGTTATGCTTGCATATTGTGCATTGGAGATGATTCCTGGTGCACTATACGTGGAGGAAATTTCTGGACTAGAATGCAAACTCATCAATATTGGTTCAAAAACACTATAGGAACAAGTTAATCAAGAGGAACATAATATCGTGGAACTCAATTGGCTTGATCACAATCCAATTGAGGCACACAACTATGTCATTGAGTATGAGAATCAAGTTTATATCATAGCACAAAACCATGTCGATGAGTTCATTGAGGAGCTAGGTCAGCCATTACAGCCAGTTGTTCATTTAAAGAATTTGAAGATGAGCCAGTTCCTATTCAGTGGGATAACGTAAAGTGGTTTCATGACAAGGTGATTTTCATAGGTCTGCATCGTTGCATGTGCAATGTTGTCAGTGCAGACAAAGTGATTGGACATTTTGACAGGAATTGTATTTATTTCATGTACTACTATCACGTGTATCATGGTTTCGAAAGATATCTTCTGTGCAAGTGGAATTTTGAGAACAACGTTGCAAGCGTTGACAAGGAAATTGATGGCAATTGGGGCATGTCCGGTGGTACTTGGATAGATCCAATATTACACCCTTAGAGTGTGTGTTTACATATGTTCACTACCTTTATGTGTTGTTATATTCCATATGGCTACAATATTGTTGATATGTTGTATTTATTGTTCTATGTATTGTATTTTGTGAGTTACGTTGGACAAATAATTCAAGTTGTATGGGTTATATATCTTGTTGTTGTTTTGAACCTTTTTGCAGCACCATATATAGCTATCTATTACAGTTGCTAACGTTTTTGCATCTCTTCCATGTACATATGGAAACGGTGTTTGTACCTATAACTTTAATGTATTGCAATTAACTCTGCGGTACAACTGCAGTTGCAACTTATTTGCAGTACCATATAAGAGTTCAAAATTTTTGTATTCCAACTTACGTGCAATGGTTCATCTTATTGTTGTACGGTCAAAGCAATAGAATGTGTTGTTGCAATTAAAATTGCAACAGATGTGTTGAGTTTAACCGGTGCTCACAACTACATTTTGCCTTGGCTTTAGCCAAAAGTGCAGTTGCAACCATTTTTTTTATAATCAAATCAAACATTTGTTTAAACTGCAACTACGTGTTTAAATAATTTATTTCTTAAGAAAATTATTTTTTTTGAAACATCTTGACTTAGAATTTACATGTGACGGTTGATCTTATTTTTTTAATTGTGCAAGGAAGTGATTGTTTTATTTGCAATTGCAATTGAAATTGCAAATGATGTATTGCTATTTACCGCTTCTGATAACTGCCTCCCGCGCGTGCATTGGCCGAAGCGATGCGTTTGTCATAACCGCAAGGAACTGAATATTTTATTTGCAATTTCAGTTGCAGTTGCAGTTGCAACTGATGTGTTGTTATTGAGCGCTTGTCATAACTGCCTCGCATGCATGCTTTAGCGGAAGCGACGCGCCGTTTTGTTCTTCGACTTCCTTTGCCCTTATAAATGCTGCTCGCTACGTATCTTATGTATTTGCCACTCTCTGTCAACACATTGAGTTACTTGTTTCGTGTCGTTCATTTGTTCGATCTTACACGCACGAGATAGCAAGTCCACACACCATGCCTTCCCCAAAGATCCCACAGTCCTCCTCCTCTGAGGAGGAGGAGCACTTGTCTTTGTCGACAGAGTCGGAGCGTGGATCCTTGGCTGACGAAACCGACTATTCCACAAACTTGGAAGACGTTGATCAGGAAGAAGTACAAGATGAAGCAACCGACGAGGATGGCACTGATGGGGATCAAGATGACTCCGATGACGATTCAGATGATGATTCTGATGAAGATGATGACTCCGGTGACGAATCCGCTGGTGTACCAGAATCACTGCAAGATCCCTTCCACGACTACGTCTACGACAAAGACAAGGATGTCGCCGAGGAGAGGTATCTTGAGGATCTCGAGCAGCCAGCCCTGAAGAGGAGGCGCTTCAATGCTGATGACGGTGCTGGAACAAGTGGCCATGCCATCAACATTGGTGCTTCTGGAACGGTTTGTTTCGAGCGTTGATGATGATGAGATGATGAGGAGTCTACTGGGAATGCGCACAATGACGCTTCTTCTTCTGATGAGGAGTAGAAACGTTTGGTAACAACCTTGTTTTGTTGGATGTTTGTTTCTAATATTTTGGTCTTTATAATTTGTATTAGTTTGGACACTCGTTAATGTTTTTAAGGTATCCTATATTTTAAAATGTTTGAATGATATATGTGTTGGTGTATCTGTTTGAACCGAGATGCAAGTCTTCAGTTATTACAATTGTAATGGTGTATCATATGTATGAACAATGACTTAGCTTAGATACAACCATTGCAATCTTATTTGATATACCCATGTCAGTGAGATAAATAATGTTTATAAATGAAAGTATTATTATGTCTTATAACATCTGTAAATTATTATGACTCATAAAGAATATCTGTAGGGTCATCAGCAGATGACATGCCCTGGTAGTTAACTCGTGCTCCTCTGGTCTTTGGCCTTTCTCTTGTCACTTGCACTCTTCCTCCTCTTCCTCTTTTTGCTATACTGATTGTGATGTTGTTTGCGATCTCATCATTTTGTTCTGTTCTCATGTTTTCTTCATCATGTAGTTCCCTTTGAATTCTGGGTCTTCCTCTTTTTCTAGGAGGTCCGCCTACTATCTTGTTTTCTCTTTTTCTTGCTGCTTTATTTTCAGCTGCTCTGCTTCGGTCTGGGTTATGTAGACAAGTCATCATGTAGTGCGTGCCTCTGACTCTGCATATGCTGCAACTTTTAGTACCTGTATTTTCTTTTGTGTATGTGATGTACTATCTATATACCATGTTTTCATTTTGCTGCGCTGGCTATTTTCCTAGAGTCCTTCCTTTAGTCCTTGACATTGATGGTTCAACCAGAGATATGTCATAAAAGAATTTTGCAGATGCTGGCTCTTCATTGTTCGTAGAAGCAGAGTTAGTGGTCATATGTGGCACATTTTGCTGATCAGCTGTATGAATAGAGTTCTGGGTTGTCTCCTCAAAATTAATTTCATCTGGTTCAACAACACTTTCTAGGTGAATTGAATCAGGAGGCAGTGATGAAGGTTGGAATAACTCAATCCCAGGTGTTATCAATTCGAGTTGTCTTGTTGTCTCTTCAAATGCTTGATTGGATCTCGTACCTGCTCTGCCAAGCCTCATGAGCTTTGGTAATAGCTTTGATAGCCTTACCTGCTCCGTATCTCCTGTTGGCCCCACTCTTGGAATATCATGCCGATCCCAAGGCACATCTGACCTGGCTTCTCGAGTATACCTTTTGAGAATGTATTTCTCTAGTATTTTCTACACATGCAGATGCACGAAAGCTTTTATGAGGTGCATGCAGAATAGTCCTGAAATAGGTTATAAAAATTTTTATGTTAGTACACATGTTGATTTTTATTGTTTTCAAATGCATTCTTCTTGTATTTTGTTGGTGAACAGGATGATTCATACCAGTGTGTTCCCACTGCTTGCACTTGCATTTGTATGTACTAGCTTCTTTGTCTGTGACTGCCCTAAAAGCATGACTCGCCCTGTAGAAGCTTCCTGCCCCAGTCTCTTGTCTTACTAGGAAGCCATGCTTGATAGACGGATCTGTGTCTGCTTCAATGATAAAAGCCGTGCTGTTTTCATATTGCCATTTGTACTCATTGTATATAGGCCTTGTGTACACTCTGCTCAACTGTGCTTCAAATTTTGCTTTGCTGGCCCTCAGAACTTCAGCTTGCGAGTAATGTGTTTCTGCTGCGTCCATATGATCTGAATGTACAATTGAATCAAGCATTCTCTTTACGAGTAATATTGTTTCTGCTACGTAACCATCCTTCAGCATTCTGTTCTGGCTTTCTGATCGCTACGTTGATGTCATTCTTGCACAATATAATCCGTTGAAGTAAGCTGCAATAAACATTTGTCTCTTGCTCCACAATGCTTCAATAGCTGGGTGTGCCCTGATTTCAAATTCATCTACAAGCTTGTCCCACTCGTTTTCAAATCCAGTAGGTCCAAGAGGATAATTTATTAGAGATTCTAGTTTCTCCTTTAGGTTCCTTTGTTTGTGTTGCTCATATATTTAATCTAGTTCATATTCCCAAGGTCTTGTGATGTGCTATCTGCAGTTGCGGTGCTGAGATCTGTCAAACGCCTCTGCAATAACTTGTCTCATGGTTGGATCCTCATCTATCACAATTTTGTGAAACAAAAAATAGTTATTGCACATGGTATAGAATGAACATTGCATTCAACAATATGATGCCTATGATGTTTAGTATTCCTCACCTATTAATATCATGAATGGTTGATGTCCATTCATACATTTCTTGAATGTGGTGAATAGCCATTTGAATGATGTTGTGGTTTCATCACGTAGGAGTGCTTGAGCAAAAGTCATATTCTTCAACATGTGACTTGAACCAACAAATAGCGCTAGAGGCATATTCTTCCTATTAGTTTTATGAGTTGTATCGAATGTAATAACATCTCCAAATTCCTTGCACTCAGCTCTTTGACTTGCATGGCTCCAAAAGATGCTTTGCAGTATATTAGTTTCTGGTTCTACATCTACATCCCAGTAAAAAGCTTCATTTTGAGCCTTGCATTCCCTGAAGAAGGAAAGCAACTTTTCAATGTCATCCTCCCTCTTCTCATGCATCATGTTTGTTTTCCTGCATATTTTTTAGCCATATCACATAATTGAACAAGAATTGGAATATTGTTTTCAGAAAATAAATGACAGATGAGAAATCACATACAAATTCTTAACGTCTTTTTTCGTAAATGGCCAATTCTGTCTGCCACCATACATCTCTGACATAACATTCATCGCTGCTTGATGAGGCACATTATTCCTTGTCATTAATCCAAACAGGTCCTTGATGCTTGCATCCCTGTTCTTATGCGCATGCATGAATCTTATCATTCCTGCTGACGGAGAGTGCTGATGATTATGAACCACAGATACATGGTCATAGTACCATATTTTTCTCTTTGTATGTAGCTTCACCTTGACAAATGCAGGGCACCCAACTCTCATTGAAGTTTTCCGTGTTTGTTTTGTTGAAGCAATTTCTTCATTCTCTTTTAAATTCCCTTGCTTGCTGCACACCCAGTGCCTTGTCTGCACTGATGTTCTTGCTGTCCTTAAACTAAACCCGGACATTCTTGCATAATCAAAATAGAATTCATGTGCATCTTCTATAGTATCAAACTCTTGACGTACCCTTGGCACAAATATATCAAGAATGTTTGCTGCCTGTTCACAATATTTACTGTAAATAAGCGACAAATTGATGATGATAACAAGAGTGCAAATAATTCTATCCGTTCCTCTCGTAGTTCATTTATAAGGTTCAATAGCTAACAGTTTTGCAAATAATTCTAAAGTAAACAAGTTTGCAAACTAATAGTAAACACAATTGCAACAGGAAATAACCAGGGAACTATATCCAATCGAAGAACAAATGTTTCACAACAGCTAACACATAATTCAAGGAAACAATTGTATCCAAACAGCAAATTATATTGAAAATATATACTACCATAGGTATCTCATCAGATTAATTAACTAGTTTTCCCATCTATATGCGCATATAAATCAACATCATGTCTCAGTAGCTAGTTTTCAGGGCATGATGCTTAATGAATCAAATCAATGCGTCATTGTTTCATACCGGGTAAACAACTGGACGAGCCATGGGTGTGACCAATGCTCCTGCAGACACCGTAGCTGGAGGTGTCAGATTAGTTGTGTGATGGAGCGGATCTGCTTCATGAGCATTCACGTTCCCCACAGCAACCGGAGTGTTGATGCTTGTTGGTGCTCTCGCATTTGCCGATAAAGCTCGATCTGACGATCCTGACGACGCTAGTGGGGAATCCGTCGTGGAGCTCATGAAGCTGATCGCCAATTGATCTCCACATTGCTCAGATGGCGATGATGTTTGCTTCATTGAAGATGACGCATCCATAGATCCTTACTGCTTCTTTCTCAATTTCTCGAATCCGATCCCAATTGAAACGGTGGCATCGGCGGCGGAGGGGAAGGGGGAGGCGGAGGCGGAGGCGGAGGCGGAGACGGACAGCTGGTGTGGTTGGCGTCAAGATGGAATAGTTCTGGCTGTGTATTGCTTTCTCTGTATTTTCAAAATCGTATCTTAACGGAACTTTGGATATTCTATATTTACTTTTATATAAATTGTTGCTCTTTGTCATTTCGTCCCTCGGTTAAATTGGTTGCAACTACCAGCATACCACTTTTGCAATTCCAATTGCAATTGCAACTGCATTTGCACGAAATTTTATTGGTAATGTGAAATATTTATGGCTCCGACAGTGCTTTGAGATTTGTGTCATGTTTATAGACCGTTTCATAATGAATTACCTTTTGAGCACATCGTCCTGCCCTTTCAGCTCTGTTCCTATCCACCACGCCGCCTTCTAGTCTCGTATCCTTCCTGTGCTTTCTTCCCCCTTTCGCTTTTTTTCCTCTACATAATCGCAGGTAATTTTTGTTGGATATGAACAAACAAATCCATGTCGCTTAAGTTTCCGTTTCACCTGGATCTAATCCTTTCATTTTGTATCAATTTATTTTCGTTTCACATATGCTTGCAATCGCAAATCGTTAATCTTTTTTTTCATACATTGCAGCATCAATTTCGGATCAATGTTTAGATTACACTTCTATCCATGATTTCGCTAGTTACTTACAGTCCTTTCTACTATTGCTGCGCGTAAAGTTTATGCTATATTTACTGTTTCTATTGAACCTCAGCTACTGAATGACCAAATAGGTTGGCAATCATTATGATTGATGGACAAGACTTCATAATGTACTACTCTGTGCTACATATATTTTCTGATTATCTATAGATGGTTGATTTTACTTTAATTTTATGTAGCTCAGTTTAGTATGCCTGGTCTTCTCAAAACAAGTTTCTCATTTTGTCGCTTGAGACACGTTGTTGATTCATTAGACGATGTTCAGAAGCGTTTCATCATTCAGAATGGTTTTGGTGCTTTTTCTCAAGTTATCTATTTTCAAAGTTCCTATACCTTTGCTGGAATGGATCATGACCAATGTTGATACTTCTAATTGTGAGTTCAAGTACAAGGACCGATCATTCAACCTGTCTACTTCAATGATACAACATGTTATTGGCATCCCTTCTGGATGTATTCTTATTGATCTCAAGAATATAACAAAAGATGTTAAATCGAAGGTCCGGCAAGTTTCTTCTTCTTACAAAGTTGTTGGTCGTAACGTGTCTACCATTGAGAAAGCTGCTTCTCTTTGCTGTGCTGATCACAATGAAGATTCTTTTATGCGCTCATTCATGCTCGTATCGATTTCGTCAGTCCTCTGTCCTTCTAAGCAAAATTCTCTATCTTTGGAATATCTAATATCTACCCTTTGTAATGGAGCCTTCCAAGATCAAGGAGTTCGACTGAGCTGGTCATATAGTGAAAGAAATTATGAACTCTGTGAAGACATATCAAGATTACACAGACTCTGTTGAAAATGTTGATAAAGCTTCCGCGCATTATTTTGGTTCTTGCCTCCCATTTCTGGCAGTAAGTTTTTGTCTTCTCATTTTATTCTATACTCTTTGAATGCAACAAATTTTTTCGTAATATCTTCAACCACTTTATTTTTTTTTCCATATTGCTTACATGGATTTCTTAGATTTCTGTAGTGATGCTTCTATTGGATATCAAATTTGTTATTCAACTCCAAGGTTTTGCTATGTCTGCAAAGAAGATTTTGTTTGTGTCATTGAAAGTGATTGGGACCGGAATATGCAATTATCATTCTTTTGTTTATGCATATCTTTTTATTCTTCACATGTTTATTATCATTTGTTTGTATTTTTTCTATTATAGTTCAGAGACATAGCAAGCACTCCTTACTGTAATGAATTTTGTGCTATTGATATTGCTCATCTGTTACAAAGTAATGATGGATGTTCAGCCAACCATTCTGAAAAATTTTCAGTCCATGATGTTGTTGATGTTAATGCAAGACCAGGTTCATCTACTCCTGGTATCTTTGTCACAAGCCCTTGTAACTTTGAATGTGAATTTACAAGGTAGTGAAGATTTTAATGCACATGACTCATTGTTATCTGAAAATAAGGTTGCTTCAAAGCTTGTTCAATATTTGTTCAGTTGTCCAGATATGCTTTCAGAATCTATTGATCATTCAGTTCCAATATTCCCCAACTTTGCAGATGTAAGTTTTTTTTGTCTCTGAAACACAGTTCAACCTTTTTTCTGTATATTACTCTTTCCATGAATACAATTAAAATTGTTTTTTAAAACAATTTCAGCTCAATGTGAACATTCAGCCTATTGTGAAGAAGCATTTTGAGCTACTAAGTAAGGAACTTGGTCAAAGCTCAAATTTGCCACTTTTTAACTCAGTAAATGCATCTGTTGCGAATAGACTATCTCTGCTTTCTTCTGAAATTTATTCTGTTGCATTGTCTGGATTGAACTGTTCATTACAAACGCCTCGTAATTCCAATGATGTACAAGTTGATGTGGATAGTGTAGTAGCCAATGATATTGAAATGCAAATGGATATGTCCAATGCTAAATCCACTGCTATCCTTGACATTGATCAATCAGCTCCCAAATCTACAGGTACTTCAATATATTACGCTTCATTAAAATTTGTTTGCAATTTTTTTCCACTGTTTTACATTATCATTCGTGATTTTCATTTAAATATGTCCAGGTATTGTAAATCAGCGAACACGCTCAAGTACTTTGGAGAAGAGGAAGAGGAAAAAAAGGGCCTTTATCTCTGACAATGAAGATGATAATCTGCATCTGAAAGTTTCTAATGACATTGATGTATCTTATACCAAATACGTGCATGGTCAATACATCAGAACTAAGAAGTCATAAGTCTGTTTTCTTCTAGGTTTTTTCAATGTATTTTGTAAATTTTCTGTGCTACATCTTATTAATGAAATATTTTACAGAGAGGAGAGTCCTGACTTTGTTGTCATTTCTGATTTCAAATATTCATATTTACACTTTCGTGAGTCACTAAAACCTAGAGGTCACATTGTTGATGATACCATGAGTCTCTATGCACAATTGTTGAACTTTGAAAACAAAGAGAAGGTTGATACTAGAGCTTCGAGAATCAAAGTTGCCTTCTCTTCTTTTCTTAACGTAAGTGCTAACATTTGTTTGTAAATATTTTGTTCTAACATAGTATATTCAATTAAGTTTTTTTATTTTTGATATATTTTTGTAGTCAAAGCTTGTTGCCAGTAAAGCATCATATTCATCAAGTTCCACTTTATCTGAAATCAAGAGGATGAATGTTGAGTTTGATACAGTGAAAGCAAACATTGTACGTACCTATTACACACATCTCACTTATGAATTTTGAACCTCACTATATTTTGAATACGTTCAGAATCATTAAATATAATATATATTGCAGCTTATGTTCCCACTTTGTATTGACAAACATTGGATTTTGATATGTATCAACCAATTAGACAAGCAGCTTCAATGCTTGAGTTCAACTAATTCTCCTACTCAGAGGAAACGGTTTTCTCTATTGGATAATTTGGTAAATTTTGTTCTTTAAATGTCTTGTACAACTGTTATTTGATTACTGTCCTTTATCAGTGTGGTTGCTTCTTATATCTTGCTTATTTTCATAATGCAGGCTTGCAATTTCCAAAACACATGCAAACTTGCTGGAATATTTGACAGAGACTTCTCAAAATATGAAAAAGTTTCTCCAGAATGCCCTGTCCAATCAAACAAGTAAATCTTTATTTTCTTTATGGAAATTATTCAACTATATTTTCTTGTAAACTTTGTCATATCATATTTTTTCAAAAAGGCTTACTTATGTTCCTTTATTTCACAGTTTTGACTATGGTATTTATGTTATGTTATTTATGGAAAATTTCAATGGAAATATGTGAAACATTTCACTGAAGTAAGTTTGATTTAAACGTATTGATTACGTTATTTTATTGCAGTCAACAAAGTAAGTATATACTATGCTCGTAATTCATTAATAGTTGTATAATTATTTCAGACAACTGCAAGTCAGTTTCGAAAGCTCGTTGCACACAAGCTGATGACTTCTTTGAAGAATGAACTTGATATCTCATCACTTCAAGCGAATAAGTAGTGGTTCTGTAATAGTTTGAACGTTTGTTAGTGTACAAACTTAAATTTTTATTATAACAGTACTAGAGTTGTAAATCATTTGTTGGAACCAGTTTGCAAATACAGTTGTAAGGTTGCAAATGAGATGCACCGTGGCTTGTAGTTGTAAGGTTGTGAATTTTTCCAACTGTTGTTCTCGGGTTAATTGAAAGATGAATTGTCCTGGAGTTTTGTAGTTGCTATTGCTCAGGTTTTGATAGTGCAACATATTTGACGTGCTTTTTCAATGATCTTTTCCACTGCAAATACAGATTGCAAGCCGTAGTGCATGATATTTGCAACTGCCCCATGTGTAACCGATTGAGGATTTTTGTTGGGTTAGTAGCCGAAGCCAATGAACCCAGACAACGGTTTAAACTGAACGACTGGGACAAGCAACAATATATTACTTATCAACAGTATTCTTGGAATCAACAACCTTTACATGTGGGAGAGGGGCCTCCTTTTATAGGGAGACCAAAGGTCTTCACATTCCCATTATACCCCTGGGATCAAGCATCATCCTCTAGACTATACAATACAAATAGCCTAGGGACACTTTGGTACATTTTCTCCTCCCAATGTGAATGCGTAGACTTGTGATTCCGTGTTTGACTTGGCTTAGACTTGGTCGTCTTGGACTTGGTCCACCCCTGCTTCGCCAGCTGGAAAAAGCTAAGTAGCCCCTGGATTCGGCTTCTTCCGAACTGAGATGACCCAAAGCCATCTCCCAGCGTCCAGAAAGCTGACGGCTCCTCCAAGAACCTGCAATATAGAGTGAGCCAAAGCTTGCCATTAACTCGTTCATAGCTTTTGGCACTCAATAGTATCAATACTTCACCAAATTGGCTTCTAACTCGGTTCAGATAACGTCAGTTTGGTATACTGTAAGGCGATGACCGAAGCCGATTGGCTTTAGTACACAGCGAGACATGATCACCGAAGCCGACTGTCTTTAGTATTCAGCGAGACGTGATCACCGAAGCCGATTGCCTGACCGAAGCCAGATTAGAGACCTGTAAAGCAGATGAAGCTAAATTGGCTTCATCTCCTTTGTTCATTGCTGCCTTACGCATGAGATAGAGCAAAACAAGTAGAAGGTGTTTGTCGGCGGGCCAAATCCCCAACAGTAGCCCCTCGAGGACGAGGGCTTTCTTCAACAGGCCGAGCTCCACGAATTTTGGATTGCTTGCCAGCCCGAGAAACGCCTCCTCCTTGTTGGAGAAAGCCCCTTAGTGTTTTGTTGTGATTATTCTTATTTTTGCTTCGTTTGTCTAACTTATGTGATGTCATTCGGCTTCGGTTGTTTGAAACTGGTTAAATTATCCTAACCGTTGTTGTAAATTTTGCTTCGGTTTGTTCGAATTTGAAACGCTGGCTCGTTTTTTGAGACTTTAACGGTCAGATTTTACTGGCCTATAAATAGGACCGAAGAGGGGGGTCGATTTTTGCTTGCTTCGCTTGGCTGTTTTTTCACTTAACTTGAGCTTGACGCTTTTTCTGGCTTTGGAAACTTTTGAACTCAAGCTTTGACTTTTCTTTCTCAACACAAGTAAGTTTTGCTTTTTGTGCTCTACTATTTCCTTCATTTTTTCCTTTGTCTTTTTGCTGTTTTGTTTACTTATTGTTTTTTTTCTGTTTATTGTAGCGGCTCGCACGAAGCAAACCGCTCGTCTGATTGGCTACGTCTCTGACGAAGACAATTTGGACGCTGTTGATATGGATTCTGCCGAAGCTGCAACTTTTGCTCAGGAGATTGAAGGCAACGTGGCCGTAGCCCCCGAAGCTGGAGTTGCTATGGTCATTGATGATCAGGGCAAGGGGCCTGCCGAGGTGGATGAGGCTGCAGGGGGCGACGACGCAGAGGATGCCGAATCTACGGCCTCAGATGCCCTTGAGGACGTAGAAGCCGATGCCTCAGATCTTTTGGATTATCGGAAGAAGCCAAAGACCACTATCTTTGGTAAATCCTTCGTTACCCCAGAGTTGATCCGTTTTTATGAGTCGAAAGGATATTTTCCAGCCGGTCACGGACGAGCCCCGGGCACAGAAATTACCCCGACACCTCTTGAGGACGAAGCCGTTGTGTTCAAGGAGTTTTTCTGTGCTGGGCTTCGGATGGCCATTGATAATATACTTGCTGATATTCTTGGGAGGTTCGGATTGCAGTTCCGTCACCTTACCCCCAATGCCATCACTCATTTGCTTCGCTTCTTTTGGGCGGTGAAAACAAATGCCTCAGATGTTAATGTGGACTGCTTCGTCCGTTACTTTGAAGGGCATCGCCAGACAAAAACCGTTAAGATTGACGGCTTTGAGTACGAGCCGGACTTTGGCAGCGTTACTTTCTGCGCGCGGTGGAGGCAAACTAATCTGCAGAAGGTAGAACTTACCTTTTGCCAGAAAAACACCTGGGATAAGAATTGGAAGAATTATTGGCTTTATGTTAAGGTGCCGGCACTGGAGACTGTGTTAGAGGATGGAGCGAAGCAGATATCATTTCCTCTGCACAGTTCCATTGGCCCTTGTGAGTTTGTTGCTTGCCCTCCGTTCGACAGAAATGCTCCTGGCTTCGACCGTTGCGAAAGTGCTTTTTTCAAAGCCAGTCGAGTCTCCAGCAGCCGAGACTTGATTGAAGAGGGACTTGCTGTTGGTGTCAACATTCTGTCTGCAGCTTGGAAGCCATTTGCAGTTGAGATGAGGCTTTACCGAGGGATTCCTCACGTTTGTTTCCCTAAGTTTGGAGTGAAGAAGCCAGAGAATATGTCTGATTTTGCTTTTGTTTAGTCCATTGAGTTGATGGCTGAAATTATTTGTGGGAAGTATACTTCCAAAGAGCATGAAAGTTGTTTGGCTTTGGTGGATGGAGTCCGACTTAACAGGGTGTTTGATGAGATGGGCGTTAGCTATCCTCAGCGTACGGCCCCATCCAAGCCATCGAAGAAATTCGCCGCTCAAGATCACCCTAGCGTGCTACCAGCCCCGAAGCCAGGTCGTGGTCGTGGGAAGAAAAAGTGTGCTGGAGGCCGTGGGAGCGGTCAATCAGACGAGGGCAGTGACGAAGCTGGGGGCAGCAAAGCCGGAGCCCCTTCGAGCCGTGGCGGTGGCCGAAGCCGAGGACACACCTCAAAGGTAGCTGCCTCTAAAAAGCGGGTTGCCTCTTCCTTGGAGACTTCCAAGCATACATCTTCGCTGGAGACTTCCAAGCGTCAAAAGCTTGCGAAAGCTCTTCCCATCGCTCCGCTTTCTAGCGCTCCTCCTTGTCCTTTTGCTTCGGCTATGAAAGTGCCTACCACCGCCGCGCATAAGGAAGTTCGTCCTGCGGCTTCCGTTGCAGTTGTTGTGCCCTCTTCTGGAGATTTGTTTCTTATATAACTTGTCTTTTTATTTTTAGCTTCAGTTTGCTTATTTGTTTCTGTCATCTTATTATAGTTAAAGCTGCTGTTCCACCTCTTCGTCGTGAGCGCCTACTTGGATGCATCGACGACGAAGATGATGAAGTGAGTTTCAGTCGTCTTTTGAGGGAGGACAAAACAAAGGATTTTGCACTTGGTGAAGCTGAAGTGTCGTCTGTCCCGTTCCAGCCATCGTCCTTGGACTTGTTGGCTGGTGCCGCGGCCAAGTCCCTTCAGATTTCTGAGGGGATTATGCAGTCGGCTTCGGCTAATATTGAGGAGCTTCCGCGGACGGTTGCAGATAAAACTGAAGAGCCAATGCAGTTGGCTTCTGCTGATGTTGAGGAACCTATGCAGGTGGCTCTTGCTCTTGAGACTGAGCGATGTTCTGGCAATTTGACTCGAACCACTACTTTGCCGATTAATTTGGCTTATTCAAGTGACGCCGGACAATCTGCCCCTGCCAAGGACGTTGAATCAGCTCCTTTGAAGCCAATTCCTGAATCGAAAGGTATGTTTCGCAAAACAGTTATACTGGCGATTTTAACTCTAATAATGGCTTTTTTGATATGTTGATTATTTTGCTTCAGAAGCAAGTTATGCTGGGTATGGCCCCCTTGCAGATCGGCTTCGGCAGGGCGGCTTTCGTCCTCCAAATGACATTCCGATTATCACTCCGAATGGTTGGTAATTTTTGACTGCTCACACAAAGCTAATTGAGTTTTGCTTTTTGTCTTAATATTGCTTTCACTTTTTCAGAGCTTGAGACTCGTGTCAAATCTTTGGATTTGGACACGCTTTCTGTCTCCAGCCTTAGTGGCGGTATCCAGGTTTGTTCCTTTTTCTTCGTTTTTGAGTTTGCTGTCTGGCTTTTTGATACTTATGATTTTCTTGTTTTAGTCTATAATGTCTATGCAGGAGCTTTTCGCTCACCTTGCGCTTCTTCTCAATGATGTTGAGAACGAGCGGGCTGAGCTCGAGGCTTTAAGGAAAGAGCGCGAGAGCTTCCTTCAGCTCAAGGAGTCTTTTGAGGGTGAGAAGGAGCGGTTTCGTCTTGAGCAGGAGTCTACCACGTCGGAGACGGCTTTGCTTAAAAGCAAAGTTTCCTCCCTTGAGACTGCCCGTGAGCTTAATGCTCAAACTATTGAGGGGCTTCGGAACAAGTTGGTTGAGAGTTCTACTTTGGAGCATGAAATGAAGAATCAGATAAAGACTCTCGAGACTGCTAAAGATAAGGCGGCGTCTGATGCGGAGAAGTACAAGAGAGAGCTTCTTGTTGCTGTTGACTTGAAGAACTCCCTTATTTCCGAAGCCAGTCAGCTTAAGTCTCAAGTGGGGCAGCTTAAGGCCGACAAAGAGAGTTTAGATTCTGAATTGCTCAGTCGCAGCTTAGGCATTTATGCTGAATACGAAGCTGCTCTGAAACAATATGGAGCCGAGCCGCTGCCCTTCCCCTCTGATGACTTTGATGTCGGGAAGCTTTTCGAATGGCTGGATGACGAGTTTAAGTCCCTTCCGGAGCTTTTTTCCAAAGTGGGAGACTATGCTGCTCGAACGTGTGTGACAAACGCCTTTAAGATGCTGGCAGATAATGGGTGCTCCCACTATAAGAGTTTTTTTGAAAAGGGACTTTAACTTCCCTACGGCTTTGAACCCTGACAGAAAGGAATTTTTCACCGAAGCGGTTTTGGCGACTCGTGGAATCTTTCTCAAAAAATTTTGGTCTGAAACCGGGAGGGAGTGTGCCCGAAGCACCGCGTATGATCGTCTTGTTAAGGTTAGCTTCTTTTACCCTTTCTGTTATTTTTGCTTTTGCTCGTATCTTGTTTATCTTGCTTTTGATATTGAATGGTTTGTTTATTTTTAGCACAAGGAGGAGCTTGCTCTTGAGCAGCAACAGAAAGCCGAGGCTGAATCTGCAACTGCTGGCCCTTCATCGTCTCATGCCGGTGCTGATGAGAGACGGGATGGAGAGCCGAAGGTGTAGATTTGCTGAGGCTATTGCCTTGTTTAGCTTTTGCTGTAAAATAGCACTTTAGCTTTCGCTGTAAAGTAACACTAAGTGATGTGACATTTGTATATACTCAGATCCCTGGCGAGGGAGTTGTTCTTGAACCCGTGCCAATCACCATGCACGATGGTCCCTTATGTATATCTGGCTTCGCATGGGAACAGTATCGGATGTTGTATCCAAGTCAAAGACTTGATGATTTCTAGGAATTTTGCCACGAGTTCTTTAGTCATTGCGAATTCGATGTATTTGACTTTTTTAACTCTTTCATCATTCGACGTTCTCCTCGTGTCGAACTTGATCGTGCAAGAAACGCCAAAGCTGCTCGTCTGCTTCCAGTTAAGGTGGAGCCAGAAGATTTAGATGATGATAGGGATTTTTCTTATGTATTTAATGCTCCCAGATTTAGGAGATCTGGTCAGCTTTTTGACGGCTATGTTTTTGAGATGTTCTGAGTCATCTCTTTGTAAAACACACTGTAATTCGCTTGTTCATTGTTTTGATTCGAAACACTTGAATGAATGTAAGCTCGATTTGGCTTCGTTGCGAAAGTAACGCCTCCTCCCCCCCAAAGCGGGGTTTTATTCGTTCAAGTGTTTTGCTCTTGTGGTTTGTAGCCGCCTTAGCTCTTTTGAGCTTTATACGGGGATGTGTTTTCGTAGTTTTCCGAAGCCCCTATTATTTGTGCTTGTATTCGTTTCGTATGTTTATTTTTAATCATTTTAAAATACTGTTAGCCGAAGCTGATTTAATTTTAAATATATGTTTGAGCCGAAGCCCCTTTTGATCTGTTTGGAGTAAGCGTTTTTGTACCGAAGCCCCTTTTACTCTGTTTTAGAGTGGGATTTTCCTTAGATCTGAATTGGCCTTACTCTCGGTAGGGTCGATTCAGTTCTATTTGAATTATCGAATATCAACGACTTGGTCGAGGCCAATCGCTTTCGATGCTGCTTTTGTGGGTTCTAACAAGTTGCCGAAGCCCCTACAAGCTTTTAGAATACTGATAGCCGAAGCTGTTTTCGTAATAATTGTTTGGGCCAAAGCCCCTTTTACTCTATTTCTAGAGTAAGCTTTTCTGGACCGAAGCCCCTTTTACTCCTTTTCGGAGTAAGCTTTTCCTTAGATCTGAATTGGCCTTACTCTCGGTAGGGTCAATTCAGTTCTATTTGAATTGTCGAATACCAGCGACTTGGTCGAAGCCAATCGCTTTCGATACTGCTTTTTTGGGGAATACCTCGTTCATATATGATTTGACGAGTTACAGTAAGCACCGCCTCGTTAAAAACCTCACCCCTTGGTCAGGGTCCCCTTGTGAGGAAAAGAGTACGGGCTTTTGGAAAGAAAGTAAAAATGCCATTCTACTTAGTGACTTCGTTTATAGAATACGAAGCCATTTTACATCTTTTTCATAGATAGTATTTGCGTAAGCTGTCTGCATTCCATGAATGCGGCAGCTCATTGCCTTCATCGTCGCCTAAGCAAAATGAGCCAAGCCTGTTGC
This sequence comes from Alloteropsis semialata, assembly GCA_004135705.1. Lineage (NCBI taxonomy): Eukaryota > Viridiplantae > Streptophyta > Magnoliopsida > Poales > Poaceae > Alloteropsis > Alloteropsis semialata. The sequence continues at coordinate 31,729,777 of CM014270.1, forward strand.
TTTTGATGACCAGAAATGGGTCTTCCCATTTCTGTTGCAGCTTTCCAGCGGGCATGCTTGGATTTTTCCTTAGGACCCAGTCCCCTGCCTTGATATCTTTCTTGACCACCTTTTTGTCTCGCCATTTTCTTGTCTCAGCTTGATACTTGGAAATATTTTTTGCTGCTTGGAGCCTGTATATCTCAGTGAGGTCCTTGTCAACGGCTTCGCTATCTTTGGGAGCTTCTTGTTGTGTGCGAAGCCCTTTGTGCAGTATTTCCTCTGGGCATACTGCTTCTTCACGATAAAGCAGTTTGAATGGAGTAAACTGTGTTGCCCTTGATGTGGTGGTGTTATGGGCCCAGATCACCTTCGGCATCTCTTCTACCCACTTGCCTTTTTTCTTACAATTTTCAAGGCACTTTCGAATGGCTGTGAAGATTAAGCCATTGGCTCTTGCAACTGCTCCGTTTGTTTGTGGGTGGTAGACCGAAGCGAATTTCGCTTTCGTTCCAATTGACATGCAATATTGCCTGAATTCGTCGCAGTCAAACTGCTTCCCATTGTCCACTGTTATTTCCCTTGGTACTCCGAATCGGCACACAATTTTCTGCCAGAAGAATTTGATCACTGTTTTTGCTGTGATGTTAGCCAGTGGTCTGGCTTTGATCCACTTAGTAAAGTACTCAACTGCTACTATGGCGTATTTCAGATTTCCTTGTGCTGTTGGAAGTGGGCCAACTAGATCAATGCCCCATCTTTGCAAAGGCCATGTTGGAGTTATCAGCTGTGACTGCTCCGAAGGAGATTTCCTGTTTGCTGCACACTTTTGACACTGATCACATGTCTTAACCGTGTTTGTTGCATCCATGATGATTGCAGGCCAGTAAAATCCTTGCCTCATTGCCTTCCCAACTAGAGCTCTTGCCCCAAAGTGTGCTCCACATAAGCCACTGTGTATCTCTTAAATCAGTTCTTTTCCTTCGTTGTGAGAGATGCAACGAAGCCAAGGAGCTACAACTCCTTTCTTGTAAAGGACATCATCTATCATCTGATAGCATCGTGCTCTTTGTTGCATAGCTTTTAGATCATCTTCATCAATTGGCTCATAGTATCCCTGAAGAAAAGCTATTATTAGGGATCGCCAATCCTCTGAGTTTATTGCATTGATCAGCTTCGGTGGGTCATCTGAGTCCTTTATCGATGGTGATGTTAATGTTTGAAAGAATACATCAGGTGGAAGCTTATCCCCCTTTGCAGCTGCCTTAGCCAAAGCATCTGCCTCTTCATTGTTTGCTCTTGGGATGTACTCCACAGTGAAACCTTTGAATTTTTTCTCCATTGAGCGTACAGTGGTCAAGTATTTGATGAGTTCTGGTTGCTTCGCTATGCTTTCTTTTTCAATGTGATCTGCTACCACCTTAGAATCTGTTTTGACAGTGAATCTCTGAGCTCCCAAAGCCCTGGCTTTTCTGAGCCCAAGTAACACAGCTTCGTACTCAGCAACATTGTTTGTGCTTCTGTCACTGCATTTGCAAAACTCTAAATTTGCTGCATATCTCATTTTTACACCCGAAGGCGATTGCACAATTGCTGCGATGCCAGCTCCTTTGTCCCCCAAGCACCATCACAGTGTATCAGCCAATTTTCCTCTCTGATAGCATTTTGTGGTGAAGGCGATGTCCACTCCATAATGAAGTCAGCTAGGACTTGCGATTTGATTGATTTTCTCCTTTCAAAGTCCACGACGTATTCAGAAAGCTCCGCAGCCCACTTGCGTATTCTGACGGAAGCCTCTTTGTTGTTCAAAAGCTCTTTAAGAGGCTGATCTGTGAGGACTTTGATGTTGTGGCCCTCAAAATAGTGTCTGAGCTTTCTGGAAGCCATTATCACCGCATAGATCATCTTCTCAATCTCGGTATAAAACAGCTTCGACGAGTTCAATGCCTCCGACACATAGTACACTGGCTGCTGAATGTTTCTGCCGTCTACCAGCTTTTCTATGATGAGCGCTGCACTAACTGCTGATTGTGATGCTGCAATGTACAGTAGCAGTGGTGCTTTTGGGTTTGGTACTGTTAGCTTCGTGAGCCGCGTCAAGTATTGCCTTAGCTCATGGAATGCTTTTGACTGCTCTGGCCCCCATTAGAACTTAGCTGCGTTTCTGAGTGTTGCAAAGAATGGTAAGCTTCGCTCTGTTGCTTTTGCGATGAATCTGTTGAGTGCGGCAATTCTGCCCGACAGCTTCTGCACGTCTCTCATGCACTTTGGCTCTTCCATGTCAAGTATTGCATTTATCTTGTCTGGATTAGCTTCTATCTCGTGAGCTGAAACCAGACAACCAAGTATTTTGCTTTTGGTCACTCCAAATACACACTTTTCTGGGTTTAGCTTGAGACCAGCTTGTCTCATGCGAGCGAAGGCAGTTGCCAGATCTGATACGTGATCTTGCCTTTTTGCACTTTTGACCAAGATGTCGTCAACATATGCCAATATGGTTTTGAACAGTTCGTCCTTGAACACTGTGCTTGACATTCGGCAGAAGCTGCTTCCTGCATTCCGAAGCCCCTCGGGTATCCTGACGAAGCAAAAAGTGCCAACTGGTGTGATAAAGCTGGTTTTTTCCTCATCCTCTTTTTTCATCCAGATTTGGTGATAGCCAGAAAAGCAATCTAAGAGGGACATCATTTCACTTGCTGCTGCTTGATCAACAATCTTGTCGATTCTTGGTAGTGGGTAATCATCTTTTGGGCAAACTTTGTTGAGGTCGGTGAAATCAATGCACATTCGCCATTTCCCATTCTTTTTTTGAACTGGTACAGTGTTTGCTAGCCATGTTGGATATTTGACTTCGCGTATGACATTGGCGTCCAGCAGCCTTTGCACTTCGGCTTTTACTGCATCAGCTTTCTCTTCTGACATCTTTCTCAACTTTTGCTTTTTTGGCTTCATATCAGGACTGATTGCCAGCTTATGCTCAATTATGCTTCTGTCAACACCTGGTAGATCTTTGCTTGACCAAGCGAATACATCCTTGTTATTTCTCAGGAATTCGATGAGCCTATCTTCTTCGTCCGGCTCTAGATCTGAGCCAATGATCACTTCTCTGTCAAAGACATCAGGCTGCAACTGCACCTGCTTCGTGTCTGCAGCTTTCTGCATCTTTGTACTATCTTTCTCAATATTTGGCTTTTCTTCTGGGTAATATGGATCTTTTTCTTCAAGCAGATGCACATTTCGCTGACCAGGTGCTCTGGCTTTCTCGATGTTTCTGGCTTCCCTCTGGTCACCATATACAGTTATAACTCCTTTGAGAGCTGGCATTTTCATGCATAAGAATGACTGCCTTATGATGATATCAAAGGCGTTTATGACTCCTCTTCCGAAGATGACATTGTAATCAAAGACCATGTCTACTACATCAAAGGTGATGTATTCTGTTCTTGCATTGGATGTGTCACCAAAGGATACTTGCAGTGAAATTTTCCCGAGTGTTTGGGTTCGCTTCCCTCCGAAGCCGACCAACGGAGTGTCTGATGGCTCCAGGTTGTCTGGGTTGATATTGGTCATGTTTCTCAGTGTTTTTGCTAGGATGATGTCAGCAGAGCTTCCTGTGTCCACTAGCACCTTTCCAATCGTCCAACCAGCAATATTGGCTTCGATCGGCATAGCATCGTTGTGTGGGTAATTGTGGAGCTTGAGATCTTCCTCAGTGAAGGTGATGGGCATATGAGACCATTCCGACTTTTTGTACGGGCCATCAACAGAGATATTTTTGACTTGGCGGAAATAGCTTTTCCTTTGCTTTTTGTTCTCAAAAGCAAGCGATGATCCTCCAGAAATGGGCATGATGTGTCCATAGCTTGGGAGTAGACTTGGTGCTTCTTTCTGATTGGCTTTTTGTTGTGAAAGTGGTGATGGTGGTGGCAGCTCCTCAACCTTTCTGTTTTGCGAAGCCACTTGATGGGAGATTTGAGGGTATAAGTGAGGATATATGGCTTGTGGGTAATAATGCTGAAAGGTTTGTGGCGAAGGCAAATATTGAGTTGCCATCGCTGTTGATGGGTGCACAGTGTTTGAGTTTAGCGAAGGATATACTGGGCAGTATGGTTGGATAGCTTGGGTAGGGTTTTGGGTATTTGGCTGCGAAGCGGATATTGGCTTCGTTTGGGTTGCTTGAATCTTCTCTGCTCTTAGCTTTTCTATTGTTTTCTTGATATCTCTGCACTGTTCTGTACCATGGGTGTGATTTTTGCCGTGGTATTGGCAAAACAGCTCAGGTCCCGCTGGACCTCTTCCTCTTCCTCGGCCTCTGCCGGCTTTTCCACCCCTTTGAGTGGGCTCATTTCTCTGGTTGGGGTATTGGCTTTCTGGGTACGGTGGTTTGGTTTCGTAGGAAGGAGGCGGATTGTCTACCTTCATGATTGTTTGGTGGGAGTAGTTTTGGTAGTTGTGGCTGTGGTGATGGGTTTTGGCTTGTGACTCATATTGGTTTCTCATGATGGCTTCTCTAGCCAATCTCATTCTGTTGTTATTGTCAGAGCGACAGTATTTTTTGAACTCCTCATACAGGTCTGCCAGAGTAGCTGGTGTCTCTCTTGCGATATGCTGTGCAAACAATCCGGGGCGAAGCCCTTGTATTGCTGCAAATTTTGCTGCTTCATCAGGGATATGTGGAGCTTGAGCACGTAAAGTGACGAATCTGCGGAAGTAGTCCTCTAGGGGCTCCTTCGGCTGCTGGTGTAGTGTGAGTTCAGCATATGAGAGTGATTGGTCTCCCATAATGCTAAAATTTTTGATAAGCTCCCTCTTCAGATCATACCAGCTGTTGATTGATAGGCCAGGCAGCTTCGTGTACCAGTTCATTGCTGTGCCATCGCAGACAATGATGAAGGATTTTGCTAGAACAACATCATCTTCCCCTGCCGAAGCTATTGCAGCTTCATAGCTCATTAGGAATTGCTTTGGGTCGGTGAGGCCGTTGTATCTTGGTAGAGAAATGGGTTTATAGGAAGGTGGCCATCTTGCCAGTTGTAGGCTTTCTGAGAGTGGGCAAGTATGGTCGATGGGGTTAGTGTGGAGTGTTTGGAAGCCAGTTTGGGATGAAGGGTTGTGGTTTGGTGGGTTGATGGTGATGTTTGGCTCATTAAGCTCTGCTTGGAGCTCAGCGACTTGCTTTTTGGCTTTCTCGAGTTCTTGACGCAGCTTTTCAGCTCTGGAGCTTGTCTTGTTCAGCCTCCTCTGCTTCGCTTGCCTCAGCTCCTCGAGCTGCTTTTTGACTTGCAGCAATTGATGCTGCTGCTCCTCTTCCTCCTCTTGCATTTGTTGCTCTAGTTCGAGCTGTGCCGCATCCAGCTCTCTCTGCTGCTCGAGGCGTCGAAGACGAAGCCTTTCTTCGAGTCGGTGCATTCTCTCCTCGGTGGTAAGGGTTTCTTCATCGGTCTCTTGATCGTCGAGAATGGCTTCGGTTATTGGTGGTGGGTTTGTTGGTGGAATTGTGGGTCGGGGGGCGGCTTCGATGCTGAGGGTTGCATTTGGCACAATGGTGGTTGGTTTGGTTGGTTTGATTGGCTTTTTGGGTGGCATGGTGGTTATCGTGGGTTTTGTTCGTGCACTGCACAAACGGTGGGCGCCAGTTGTTGGGTTAGTAGCCGAAGCCAATGAACCCAGACAACGGTTGAAACTGAACGACTGGGACAAGCAACAATAACTTATCAACAGTATTCTTGGAATCAACAACCTTTACATGTGGGAGAGGGGCCTCCTTTTATAGGGAGACCAAAGGTCTTCACATTCCCATTATACCCCTGGGATCAAGCATCATCCTCTAGACTATACAATACAAATAGCCTAGGGACACTTTGGTACATTTTCTCCTCCCAATGTGAATGCGTAGACTTGTGATTCCGTGTTTGACTTAGCTTAGACTTGGTCTTCTTGGACTTGGTCCACCCCTGCTTTGCCAGCTGGAAAAAGCTAAGTAGCCCCTGGATTTGGCTTCTTCCGAACTGAGATGACCCAAAGCCATCTCCCAGTGTCCAGAAAGCCGACGACTCCTCCAAGAACCTGCAATATAGAGTGAGCCGAAGGTTGCCATTAACTCATTCATAGCTTTTGGCACTCAATAGTATCAATACTTCACCAAATTGGCTTCTAACTCGATTCAGATAACGTCAGTTTGGTATACTGTAAGGCGATGACCGAAGCCGATTGGCTTTAGTACACAGCGAGACATGATCACCGAAGCCGACTGTCTTTAGTATTCAGTGAGACGTGATCACCGAAGCCGATTGCCTGACCGAAGCCAGATTAGAGACCTGTAAAGTAGATGAAGCTAAATTGGCTTCATCTCCTTTGTTCATTGCTGCCCTTACGCATGAGATAGAGCAAAACAAGTAGAAGGCGTTTGTCGGCGGGCCAAATCCCCAACAATTTTCTTTCGCTGAAAATTTTGTGGGGGTTACTATCTGGAAACTGCTAGCATGGGGCATGGGGGTTGTGCTTGGACGGTAGGACACCCACAAGCGCAGTTTCCATGATTCAAAGCTGGAGACGAAGATGGTGGATGCCATGCAACAGATGAACAGAGAGCAACACATGGAACTTCACTTAGATCTTTAATTGTCTGTGTTTTGATATTTCATTTGCAAGCCATAGTGTATGATATTTGCAATTGCAGGTCTAGTTTTATATCCCTCCAGTTGTTGCAAGTTCAACAATTGTCGTTTCCTTTTTTTCTTCTAGTATAGTCCTCTCTTGCTCTTCTTCTTTTTGGATCTATCATGCGCATCTCTTCTCTTCTGGTGGCGTCATGTATGATATTTGCCATTGCAAGCCGTAGTGTATGATATTTGCAATTGCAAGTCTAGTTTTATATCCCTCCAGTTGTTGCAAGTTCAACAATTGTTGCTTCCTTTTTTTTCTTCTAGTATAGTCCTCTCTTGCTCTTCTTCTTTTTGGATCTATCGCGCGCATCTCTTCTCTTCTGGCGGCGTCGTGTATGATATTTGCAATTGCATGCCGTAGTGTATGATATTTGCAATTGCAAGTCTAGTTTTATATCCCTCCAGTTGTTGCAAGTTCAACAATTGTTGTTTTCTTTTTTTTTCTTCTAGTATAGTCCTCTCTTGCTCTTCGTCTTTTTTGGATCTATCGCGCACATCTCTTCTCTTCTAGCGGCGTCGTTCTATGGATCTCTTGCTGGATTGCTGCCCTCCGCTTCTCTACCGTCCAACTACTTCTGCAAACTTTACCCCATGGAAAATTATCTACCATGTTCATGTATTCGCGTTCCTTCCGTAATTTCACTTCTTAGAAATCCGCAAGTAATTTAACTGAATAATCTTGGTCTCTACTTTTGCGCCAAATTATAGACCCGTTTGTTGAATCGTGTCAAGGAAAATTTGTTATATGGGCTATTTACTAGGATAGTTCATACGGATTAGCTATAATTCATGTTTGTTGCTACTTTTTTTTCTCTCTAGATTCATTTCCTAAACTTTTTGTGAGTCATACAAACATCTGTTACTTTAGTGCAGTAAATTTTAATGTGTTGTTTCAAAATTGTTCTGAATGACATCACTTCAAAATATTACTTTAGCGCAGCAAATTTTAATGTGTTGTTACTTTAGCGCAGCAAATTTAATTTATTCTAGGTGTTGAGAATCAAATATATCACTGTTCTGTCCTATTGTTTAGCTTGTATGTCGGCACTTGGGTTATTCAATATATTATAAGTAATTGTAACTTCATCAATCAATGACTTACTTCCTTCCTGTTAAAATGAATGTTGTTTTACAACTGTTTCTGTAAAAAGGAAGACTGAAACGCATTTGAAAAGAGAAGAAAAGAAGAAGAACAACATTGTGAACAGTGATTCTGTTGAATTGTTCATTACATATGAGATGGAAATTGCATATTTTAAATATGTTCGTGTGAATTATTTTGAGGCTTATCTGCATCATCTACCGTAAGTATTTTTAAATTGCTCTTTCAGGTTTTTTTCCCAAATTTTAATGTTTCTAACTTGGAAAAGGTTGTAGCACTGAAGATTATTTACTTTCACGTACCAGACGCTCTTTTGTTTCAATTCTTGGATACAAGTGCTCTTATGAATGTTTTCGCGAATGTCTACAACCTGACGGTGAAATTTATGATAAGTTGATGGATGTTTTTCTGCAATTCTTTAACTATGATCATCGGGACATCAGTGACAGTCACCCTATTAAGAAATTTGCTTTCACTACAGATATTACAGTACCAACTTAATATCTTTTTTTCAATGTTGTAGTGCGAATCATATTTTATTCTCATTATAAATAACTTTTCCTCTAATCATTTGTTGTAGGAATTTCTTCTCTCATATAGCGCATGGAAAGTTAATCCAGAAACATTAGTAGCTAAGTTGAAAAAAATTACATAAAGTTATGGATATCTCACATTCTAAATTGGTATGATATCTTGTGCCAGTTTTTCTCTGTACTTTACATTTCTTCGTTCTTTAAAATAACCTTATGTTTTCGTTGTGTGTTATTTGTCTTTGTAGTTGTTTTTCCCAATTTTTTGGAATTGTCGTTGGCTCCTTATCTGTGTGAATCATGAAGTAAAATAAGTGCAAGTTCTTGATCCAGCTGTAAGGACATCAGAATATCACTTGGCTGGTTTTGAGAAATATCTCAAGAAGAATTTCATAAGTCTCTTAATCTAATTGTAAGAGTTTGTTTTATGTGAATTCGTTATTGTAGAATATGTAATTAATATTTTCATTTTTTTAGCTCAACAACTTGCAGAAATTATGCCAGTTAGCAGAAATCTTTATGAAAGAATTGAAAAATTATTCTTTTGAGTTCAAGCAGTGCTCAAAGCATTCGAATGATATGCTTCGGAAGTATTGTTCCATGCTTGATCTTATATATTGTTGTTTGTATTATTAATATTTTTTCCTATCCGAGTAATTATTTTTCTGGTAAACAAAAATTCAGGAGCAATGGTGGGATTTATGTCATAATTTTTATGTATATTGGAATGGTCAGTTTGTTAAGAATGTTTGTCATGTAAGTTTTCGTATGACATATTCATTAAACAATTCTAGTCAAATTTCATATCGATTTCAGTGACTATATGTTTCTCCTTTTTAATATATTTTCGTGTCCATATTTTTCAGGCAACTGCATTTCAATTCAGAAAGTTAACAGCATATAACATGATCCACTCATCACTGAATGAAGGTGCAGGGATCAATGTTGATAATGCGGAGCACTAACTTTTTGTAGTTAGTCAACATCATCACAAGTTTTGTACATCCACTTGATCACAAGTTATTGAATTTTTCAAGTCTAGAATTCTTATGAAAGGACATGCTGTAAATGTTATGCCTTGAGCAAAATGTGTCAGAAGTGTCTCTTGTCTTAGCGTGTTGCAAATATAATAGAAAGGACGGTGCAATTGAATGTTACTTCAGTTGCAAATGTAATCTACAATTCTTACCAGAGAAGAAGATATTGTTAGCAAACGATTATGTATACGCAATTGTAATGCATCGTGAGTTCCAATTTGGATGTTATCTCTTCAGCAAATGTGTCTCAAGTGTATGTGGTGTTGCAAATGTGATAGAATGCACCCTGCAATTGAATGTTACTTCACTTGCAATTGAATGTTACTCTGCAACCGAACAGAATCCTATCTCTGTGTGGCTAGCTGATTTTTCTAAAACAGTGGGGTCCACCTTTTTTCCCTTCCTGCGTGCAACTACCTTTTCCCTTTTCTCTTTCACTAGTTCCATATTATTTTCCCATGTCCGAGCGGATCAAATTGCTACGGATTTTGCCTTTCATCCTGTTGGAATCTTCAATCGCATCGTCAGAATTGGTAAGATATCTCGATCCGTCACTCCTTCATTCACCAATTCTATGATTCCCGTGCTAGTATTGTCGCAGAAATGATATTGGTCATACGACAAAGTTCGATTCCCTTGAATAGTTTCATTTTAGTTCCACACGAATCAATCATATACTCATCCATTAAGGTCAAGTCAATTTTGTGCGTTCCTTTTGCAATTTCACCTGAAGAAGACTTGATTTAGTATTCTCGTCTTAGTAGCGCACGACGCATGCATACTGGCTCATGTCGTTTGGTCCACTTCTTCTTCAGTTGTTTGCGATTATGGTTCTCGACAGAGGTGGTTCTCACAACAGTCAAACTATAAATGTGATGACAACAATTTGCAGGATGAGCACCTTGTAAGTTCATTGTACATATGAACCCAATTATCTGAAATGCTAATATTACTTCAAGCAATGATTAATCAAGTCTTTTATAGGTGCCAAACAATTGCAAAGATAGCAGTATTGATGAGTTGCTTTTCCAACTATACAAGAAAGAGGTCTATGTGTGTTATAGAATCCTCTATATTATCTTGTAGTTCCATGTTTTTTTTATAGTTTATATTTTCATCATCCTTATGCAATTGATTTACTTGTTTAGGCTATTTACTAGTTGAAGTCAAATTTGAGTGAACTCATGTTCTCTGCTAACAAGATTGATAAGGTGCTATTTAATTTTTTTTATTTGGAAATGCTCTAAGGACTCAACTTTTTTTAGTTTTGAACGATACTAATTATTTTCATTATTTCAAGAAGGATTCTAATCATTCTACTAATACTGCTGAAGTTGATGTGTTCTTGTTCAAGCTACACAAGGAAGAGGCTGATTTTTCTCTGTTATGTTTCACTTGTCTTCCTACTATTTTTGAATAGCAGCATTGTTTCATGTAATGTTTTTTTTGAAGAAAATTAAACAATTGAAGGCAAGACTTAGTGCCTGCGTTTCTAATCAGAATAAGATATCTAAGGTATGCTCTATCTAACTCTACTCCCTATAGTATTCCTTCATTTGTGGTATTTGTAAAGTTGTGTCATTTGTTTTTTCTTTGTTATATTTTGTTCTATTTGTAATGTTGTTAGTTTTTTTGTTTGTATGTATTTATTTTTTGTCTGTTGTCTTCATATTTATATTTATTACTATGTTCATGTTTATGTTTTATAATATTGTTTCTGTTTGTTAATGTTGTTTGCTTTTATTTTGTGATTTAGTTATCTTCATATCTCTCTCATATTTTTTTTAATTTTATTTTGTTTATATTTGTTAAATTTTGTTGTGTCATTTGTAGCATCCACCTGCTGCTGTTACTGAAAATTTGTTTGATGACACTGTTGGCAATCAAAGTGAAATTGACTTCAGATTAAAGCTAGACATTTTGTTTGGGCACATGATGAATAATGAGGTTATGTATTAATTCCAATTTTTTGTTTTGTTTCTGTCTATACTTCATGCTTTTTAATATTTTTAATTTGTTTCAGCTTGTAAATGACATTTTTGAAATTTTCAAATCCTAATGTACAAAGATGTCCAAAGAACAGCAGCCCCTTTCTAAGGATTTGGTGTTTTCAACTCTAAAACTGTTGGACTATGTGACATGTGATTCAAAGACTGAGTGTAATGGCAAAGCTTCTAAAGATGCACATGTTATCAACTCTGCTGGTAATGATGCATATCTTAATGTCTTAATTATTTTATTTTGTCCTCAGATATTATTTTTATTTGTTTGTTTTATATTTAAATATTTTGAAGTTCTGAACTTATTTCATCATTTGAAGGTGTGGATGTTACCAAAAATCTGTTGTCTGATGGAAAACAAGTGAATTCTATCAATATTCAACCTCTATCTCTTTTACCTGTCCTCAAGTGATCTGTAGGAGTTCAAAAATCACCTAACCTTATTTCACATGGCAGTTCAGTTTTGAATGATTGTGGTAATACTTCCATGAAAAGAGGTTTGTAACTTTTTATTTTTTTGTGTTTTTTCATGAACACTCATCGTTACAATATTTATTCTATGTCAGTGTTTTTTATAATTAGTTTTTATTTTTTAGTTATGAATAATTGCTCGGCAGCTGTTGTAAACAAGAAGAGGGCTTTGAATATCAATACTTGCTCGGCTGGTAATCTTTGTGTTCTCATTTTGTTTTATAGTTACAATCTTTTAACCTTGTTTCCTTGATGACAATGACTTGATTTATTTCTTCAGCTTTAGAGCCTAAGATTACAAACTGCACAAATCCTTCTTTGAAATTGCCTCCTGAGCATATAATGCAAACTCCTTCAAATATTATTGATAAGGTTGCTGTTTTGCCAAATTACTTTTTTTTCATTTATTGTTTTATTATTTTAGGAGCATAACTCATTTCTGTGTTGCTTACACAGGAAATATTGAGTTTCATAAGTTTGGATCAAATACAAGTTGCTGATTCTGTGCTACCTGATTGTTGTCAATCCAGTCCACGCATATCTGCTGCCTTCAATGTGAGACCATTGATCTGTCGAGTAAGTCTTGGCGTACATTTAAATTTAGCTTTGGTTTTCATTTATACTCCATATTTTCATGTTATTCTTTCCTTTAATGTTAAGCAGAATTCTGATGGTCAGTCTGTCAGAAAGCCTACATTTATTGACAAGCTTAAACACATATGCAATCAAAGTGATAAAGTTTACAGTAAAAAAGATGCTTCTCTCAAACAAACTCATTCATCTTCAGCTCATGTTAACATAGAGAGACCTTCTTGTTCATCTTTGTCTTTTGTGAAAGATGAAAAATCAGCTAAGAAAGATGCAGCTGCTGATGAACAAGAGTGTACTGAGAGCAATAATATGTTCCCTGTTACTGCAAAAGAAAGAAGAAACTATGTTGCTATTTGCAAGATTGCTTCTAGTTATAGACATTCCAAGTAAGTAGCAAGTAAATATTAGTAATTTTCTTAAAACTGTATATCTTATAATGTCTTATGATCTTTTTCGTCTGTTTTAGGCTTGAAATAGTTGATATTGGTGGTTGCAAAATTAGGCTATTTTCTCTTGGTGATTCTCTGACAGCTGGCAATAGAGTGTCTACATATGTAATCAATTGTTTGTGTCACAAGTATTTTTTAGATGAGCGGCCGACGGTATCGAAAAAGCACTATTTCTTTTCTTCAGTGGCGGTAAGGTCTCAAGTCTTTACTGTTCAAATGTTCTACAATTTTCTATAGCGTTGCTAAGCAAGTTGCTTAGTTTTATATATCTGTGTAATATGTTTTTGATTACTTAGCAGGCTTTTCTGTTGAATTACCATGAAGATTATTCTTATGTTGAGAGGTATTTTAATGGGGCAGGTTCAGTTCTACCACTCCATTTATCTGAATCTATGAGTTAATGGTTCTATTGCTTTCAAAATTGTTTGGTATATGATTTTGTGGATATATGGTACAAACTAATTCCTTTATATTTTGCTATAGTTGTTTTTTCCTACTTTTCAAGGGATGCATTGGTTTGTCTTTGTTGTTGATTTACGCAACAAGCTCTTTGTGTTCTTGGATTCTTTTTTTACCGAACATGATAACTTTGCAATCTGTTGTAGGAAACCTATGGTAAATATATTATAATTTAAGCTTCTATTACTCTTTCCAGAATTCATTTCCCTTCTATTTCTTAATTTTATGTATTGCTTACATTGTCCCAGATACGAAATTTCCTCCGTGCTTGGAAATTATTTGTAGGTACTGAAGTTGATTTTGACACCTTCCAGATATGTTACCCTCATGTCCCACAACATAATGAAGTGTAAGTTAACTTTTACCTTTGCAAATCACAATACTTGCAAATTAGCTAGATCAAGTTCCAGTTGCAGATTTGCTAGTCATGTGTTCAATTAGATGTTTTTACTTGCAAACAAGTATTTACCCTTATTGCAACTGAGTTGCTATTAGTCTTGCAAATGCTTTTTTATCATCTACAATGTAGACGTGTTCTTATGTGCTTTTCTGGCTGCAGACATCTATTCGGCTTGATTGCAATTGAGCTATTATCAGTATTGAAAATATGTTGTTGTCCTGTTTGCAAATGAGTCTTTTCTTCCAAAAACTTGTTATCTGCTTTTCTGCTTGCCAACATCTATTCGCCTTGATTAATACTATATGATTAATATTCTTAGTTTATTTTTTTCCTTGCAGCGTTGATTTTGGCATTTATGCTATCAAATTTATGGAGCTATGGAAGTATGGTAGAAAACTTCTTGATGCTTTCTCAGCAAAAGATATCCCCAATATTCGTATTCAAATTTAAATTTTGAATGGTCTACTATTTAGTCGGCACAACAAAGCCAATATTGATGTTGTCGAAGACTTCCTGTATGTTTTTCTAATTTCATTTATTTTTATTTATTGTGTTTATTTGTTATTGTGGCATAACAAAGCTTATGTTAATATTTCTGTTGATTTTTTAATTGATTTGCAGGGTGATTTTTCGTGCATTTCGCAAATAGTAAAGTAGTTTGGATAAGTACATCACATTTGTAGTTGGAATACTTGAATGTAGCTCCATACATTACTACTGGAAATAAATATTTATCAATGATGTATAAAGTTTGTATCATTTTGGTATTATATTCAGAGTTTAAGTTCTACATATTCAGCCGCAGACTCAAACTTTTATTGTAAAGTTTTATATTAATGTTCGAAGTTTTCATGCATTCTATGGTTGTATTTTAAACCAATTTTTGAATTTGTGCAACTTTTGTTGCGGTAGCAACTTGCAAGTACGTTTGAAACTTTTTTTTGAAGTATGTTTGAAACTTTATTAGATAAATTTAAAATAATTTACACTTAATCTTGGAATACTTTGAATAACATTTACGAAATTCTTATAAGATGTTCTGCACCATGTGTAGATTTCGCTTCACAAAATGTGTAGCCAGTATCTGTCTCATAAACTTGTTGCAAATGTGATACAAAGCATGTTGCAATTGAATGTTGATTTTGTTGCAAATTTATTTTTTAAATATAAAATTGTACAAAATATTCACTTGCAAATGTTTGAATTGGCAAATGGTGTTACTTTTTATTAGATTTGCTATTTTCAGTTATATTTGCTGCACTGCTATTTGTAAAAAAATGTGTAGTGATTGTCTCTCTATTAATCGTGTTGCAAATGTGATACAAACCATGTTGCAATTGAATGTTTCTTCCGTTATTTTTTAAAAATATAAAATTGTACACAANGACGAAGACTTTAGTTGTGCACGGATCAATCATATGTTCATCCATTAGGACGAAGACTGTTTCGTGCGATCCAGTCTCAATTTCTGTTAAACTCTTTTGAACTGAGCTATATTTCTGGTCTCTTGTTAAACCATTACTTAGTGTTTATTTGTTTGGTTGAACCATTTGGCTCATGTTCGTAATATGTAAAATGTTACTTAAACTGATGGATCTTGTTGTTGAAGAAATTTCAGTTGTTCCATGTAACTAAACACAATTTTTTTGTCTTATAGCAAGTATGTCTGCTGGTAAGAAAAGATCGAATGATGATAATCTTAATGCTGGGCCATCCTTCAGAAATGATCAGACAAAGATGCAGGTATGTGCTTAGCTATTGTAATAGCAGAGTTCAGTGTATTCCATTCTCTAACTGCTTTGCTATATTTGTTGATGTTCAATGATCATTATTTCCACCGATTGCTGCTTGTGTTGGTAAGAACTGATTTGCAATTACAACTGCAACTACATGTTATAGGTCATTTACTTCAACTTCATTGTACACTTGCAAGCTGCAACTACTATTGCAATTTGATTTGCAACATTTATGAAAAGTTATTGAAATTTTAACATCCTGTGCTTCTATAATTGCAACTGTTTCTGGAACATCAACGTTTATCGTCATGTTCAATTTTGATTTGCAGTTTGCTTCAACTTAAATGATCAATGTTTGTGTGTCTGGTTGAAATGTTTTACACAAAAAAAATCAATACATATGATTCATGGTAGTTATTAGTTTCTTCCAACTTCTCATTTCATTTGTTTGTGTGCGTGGTTGCAATCAAAATTTATAAATTGTCTTTTTTCTTTGCAGTCTTATAGTTCTCGTCAGTCGAACAAGGTGTTGATTGATGTGATAAAGAGGCTTAGTGATGGTCAGAAGAAGGACATATCAGATGTTGGCTTTGGTCCACTTCTTGATCTTAATTGCTCTTACACACATAAAATATTTGTATGTTCGCTTGTCGGTAGATTTGACACTGCAACAAGATCGATTAGGCTTCCAGATGGTTCCTCATGTGAGCTGAATGCATTAACTATTAATGAAATTCTGGGCATTCCTTTAGGCCCAAATTCTATTCCTCTGAGATTTAGTCAAGTTGCGTCTGCTGCTATCAAGGAAGAGTTTTCTTGCAATGGAAATTCTCCTTCTATTGAAGAGCTAAATCAATTCATTACTGTTTTGATCTGTGCTTTTCTATTACTGGCATTATGTACCTTCCTCTGCCCTACAACACATCGATTTGCAAGTCCATGTTTCTTCCCTGTGCTACTTGATGTTGAGAAAATAAACTCATTTGATTGGTGTACATTGGTTTTAAATTGGCTTCTTGGCTACATTGCTCGATATCAACGAAAAGTTTCTGAAGGAAAATCCCCAGCCTTGGGTGGATGTGTTTTTGCGCTTGTGGTATGTCTTCTTAGTGTTCCTTTCTTTTCTTAATCGCCATCGAATCCGATTTATTTTGTTTAGTTCATATGAAATCTGAATTGCATCATTTGAATGTTTTTCTTTTCATGGGTTTTCTATCTTGAGTTCCTGAGTGTTTCTCCTACCCAAATTTCTAATCCTACTCCGGTGCACTGATTCTGGTCGACACAAAATGTCTCTACACTTATACGGCTTGACACAGTGGAAGGTTTTCCAAATAAGTTTGGCAGACTACCTGTAAGTTCAAATATGCCTTGTATGAATTTTTTTCTCTATAATACACTTCTTCCTGAAAACATTTTTTTTGTTCCCATTATGTAATTTGATAGGTGAAGCATACAAATGCTATACCTTTCACTAGTGTGAAGCAATCAGTTTGTAGGAAGAATGTTCTCCCTGCAGATATAGAAGCATTTATTGTTTCTGGTATTCCATCAGATTATCTACATGAAACAGTAAGGCATTTACTAAACTATTCCTTGTAACTCTTTCTGCTATAGCTAGTTCTTTATTTAAAGTTTATTGTTTGTCCTTTTTTTATTTATGTTGCAGACAAGAAGAAATGTTGTGGATGTGTCAAACATGCTGAAATCAAATGTACAGGAAATAATTGTTTCATCAATGAGCCCTACTATATCATCACACACATCTGACGTGTTACGTCTGATTTTGCATGATAAGTTTCCATCCTTTAACCATTCCGGTGCATCAAAAGCTGAATCCAATGGCCGCGGAATGGATTCTTTGCAATCTGACAAAAATGAAGTTGAGTGTGGTAACTTTTTCGAATTAGATGATGATTACCTTGTACCATTTATTCCTCCTATTCAGCCATCGGACAGAACTCAATTTAAATGGAAACGAAACACTGCTGACCAGCTGGTTCCCAACCCAAAGAGGTACAGTCTCCTTGTTTCGACAGTGCTCCTCCATCTGATGATGTGATGAATGAAGTTACACCAGAAGTACAAAGGAGTGCTCCTCCATCTGATGCTGTGATGAACAAAGTTACACCAGAAGTACAAAGGAGTCCTCCTCCATCTGATGCTGTGAAGAACGAAGTTACACCAGAAGTAGAAAGGAATGCTATCCATGACTTTTCCAGAATTTCATGTTACTGCCTGATGATATGATTGAGCATGATGCTATTGTCACTCCAAGTTTTCATGATATCATAAGTGAACTGGAGATCTTTCTTGAGGAATTTCCTGGTTACGATATTTCAGCGTCGTATTCTGATTTCTTTGAGTATGCAATGTCAATAGAAGATGGTCCAATTTACCCATCTTCAATAGAAGATTCTGGTAAAGTCTATTTCCCACTTACTTTCAAGTTATAATGCATCTGCTCTTCATTTCCCTGTTTCTGTCAACAATCTTACACTTTGTTGAAATTACTTGCAATTGTAAATTCTGGGTCATTGAATATAGATTTGAAAGATCTTTGTGCACAAGGTGATATGTTTTTTGTTGGCAATTACAATACTTGTGTTAATGACCGCATTGATCCATCATGGGTTGAGCTCGTTGATGCAATGCTAAGTGAAAAGCTTAATTGATGTGATCTGATTCGTAATGAATCCTGTGGTCATGGAGATCCATCAGTTGTTGAACAATCAAAACCCAACACCTCACGTGTTCTTAAACCTATGTTTCTTAATGAACGATTGATGCAATCCATGGGCAAGCATGGCCTTCCTACACCACCACAATCGTCCGACAAGAATACTATTGATCCCTCAGATTCTTTTGACTTGATTTCTGGTGCTTGTGACTCTTCTGAAACCGCTGCTGTATTGAATCTTTCTACTAAATCTTCAGTTCCTGCAAGTCACAGTGCAAAGGATCAGTCTTCGAGCTTAGTTTGTCTTGTTGATGATAGCAATGAAACATTTGACGAAGTTGTGTTGAAATTTGCTTACAAATCAGAGTTGGAATATCAGAAAAGATGTGTTGATGGTGTTTCTACTGATTTCTGCAAATGTTCAGATATGATAGATGACGAAGGAAAGTTGATGGATGCACATAAATCATCTGAGCAATGTATAAATCATTCTTCTTTTTCTGATGTTCCACCCGTTCCAGTTGTCTTTGCAAATGAGTTGGAAATAAATTTGTATGACAAGATAACTTCTGTCATCAACAGTAATGAACCAAAGTACATTTTTTTGTTTTTCTCCTGTCAATTTCATAAAGTTTTAGAACAAATGTTACAGTTAATTTTTTTTAAAAATTAATTGCTTATCTTTCCTAACAGGCCTAGGATTTTTCAAATTGGCAATAATTGGGTTGACAAGAGGACCTTAGCTCTTTCCATGAGGCTGCTGGTTGAATGTTCACGTTATGGACGCTTTTTCTGCAATGTTCAACCATGCTCAACGTGAGCTGGTTGAAAATAATGAATTTGGAGATAAGGCACTGATGAAGTTGCATCTGACAAGCAGTACAATTGTACGTTTGTACTGCCGTTTCTTTTCAAGTTTGATGCAATTCTTTATTTGTGTTTGTCCTTATATAATTTGTTCTTCCAGGATGTTCTAATGTATGACCAATTGATACACAGTGACGTAAGAGACACGTTTTCCAAGTTTAAACTTTGGTATTCGGATTGATAAAGTGGATCATGTAAAATCTGTAATTCTTTTCTATTTTCTTATATATGCTATGGTATTTGGATTGATAAAGTGGATCATGTAAAATCTGTAAGTCTTTTCTATTTTCTTATATATGCTATGGATATTTTCTTCTTCTCAACTGATTTTTACTTGTTCTATCATAACATGATTACTTCAAAATCTGTAAGCCAGATTGATAGGCAGTGGATCTTACAAGTTGCAAATTTGAAGGAACGAAGATTTGACATTCTGAATCCTGAGCTTGGTGTTGCCAAGTCTTGCAGCACAATACACACTGTGATCCACAATTTCAAATGTTTGTTTCTTGTCTTGTACGAACGTTGGGTTTCATACAACATAAGAGATTTCAAAGTTTACTATGTCCATGTACCGAAGCAAACCTTCAGGTTTTTTCAGTTAACAAGATGTTTTGCTTTGTTGAAATTATCTATTATAATATGCAGCTTGCATTACAAATTTTGTATATGTTTGGTTCTTTGCAGGTATGACTCAGGCGTATTTGTGCTCACATTCTCTTAGTATTTTGATGGATCTTCTGTTGCAGCTTTCTCAACTATAAGAAGTTTACATTTCTTCTTGTTTTAATTTCTTTCATTTGCTTCTACTTTTTGATGCAAGTTGATCTATTATTTTTGTTCCTTTTCTCTCAGGTTGATCTATTACCGCTTCATCAAAAGCTGTTGTTTCAGCTTCTAAACTATGAACACAATATCTCTACTCCTATAAAGAACTTTTTGTCGTCGTTTCCTGTCCGTCGTAGGTCCTCTCCACTATGCGGTTTTCGTCCGGCCCCCGAGCGCTCCGTTTGAATTTCCGGTTTTCCCATCTCCTCGCGCGATCCGCGCCCATCTCCTCGCGCGATCCGCGGACTCTCGTCCTCTCTCGCATCCTCTATCGCATCGCCGCTCCGTCCTCTTCTGGTGGTCCTCCTCTCATGGTCCCTCGCCCTCGATCCTCCTCCCTTCGATCTCTCCCTCCCCCGCCGCCTCCCTCGCCCCGCGCCGATCTGATGGCTGCGACGCCGCCGCTTTCCAAACCTTCTCCCACACAGCTCCCTCTCCATCCACGAAATCTGACTCCTCCTGCAGCCGCCTCCCTCTCCATCTACGCCCAGCGTTCGCGACGGACGGATCCAAGTGAAGCGCCCGGCCGCCGCCTCCGTCTCCATATACACACCCTCGCCAAACTGCCACCAAGGAGGAACAACTAGATGGAGAAGGGTAGGTTGCCGTCTCATGGAAGGAAGCAGGCCACCGCCGCTCATCGCGTTGAGGGGATGCGGGCCACTGCCGAGCGATCTCATCTCCGCAGATCGAAGGGGCGCACCAGAATGTGTTGTGATTGCGCCGGCCGTCTGTTAGTCGCTGCCCCTCTCCTGTCCAATCTCGGACTTCTGGTAAGCTCGGCCATGATCCAATTTATCCGCCATGATCCAATTTATCATCTCAACCTACAGAGCGTGGCGGCAATAATTTTGATATGCAGAACACGACAATAGTTCCCGGTGACGAGGCAGGCTGCTGGTGCAGGCTGATGATGCAGACTGACAACAGAAGCCGGTGATTCCATATTTGTGGTGAGAGGCAGTGTAGCAATCCACATCTGTAGGATTCTGTCATGTCAATTTCGATTTCTATATCAAGGTAGTCTGCAATGAGTCCTGTCAATTTGCCCTCTTCCTATAATTCAGTCCTATAATTCAATTATTCCTGCATCTGGCCCGTCTATGTTGCATTTTTTGAACAATGCAGAGTAGCAGCTGCAGAGATACTGCTTGGATCATAAAGCAGAGAAAAAAGAGGTATGGCGGATGCTTGGAATTCAAGTGACATTATCATAAAAATTAATTTCTCCTGAGTTTCATAAAGCCTAGGATTTGATTTGATTACTGGTTGCAGAGGTTAGCATCCTCCATGAGGCTGTGCACGCGATCAATGGTTCCACCATAGATGTTTAATTGATTATGGCATTTCCAGAAATTTCAGGAATTATGGCACCAGACACTCATTTTGAACTACTTCTAATTCCAGTGTGTACCAGTCAGGTTCCTATAACAAGCCTCTCCATTTGAGCCTCCCTTTAGGTGTCATTACCTAGAGTTAATGGGGTCAATTACTGGACCATCTATCTTTCTGGTCCTTCACCTAATTCTTCAAGTGCTTAATCATCTGAACAAATTAGCTTTACATATAGAGTTTATATATGCTTTGTTTCGATCCTTCCATTGTAATTTGCTAGACTGAAGTCAGGTTAGCCGTACGAAAAATACGACGCACTGAAACACCGTTAATTAGGGCCATCGGGGTAATCTAGATAACATAGTTTGCATCCTCAGTTGATTGATATGTTATTCCATCATGCGTCACACCACCCCTGACTAAGTTGTGCAATTAGCAGCATTACTATAGATTAGAAAACTACTTTCTGTTAACATAAAGTATATATATCAACTACTTTTATCTCTATTATATTTTTTTGTCACCAGTAGATTAGGAAACAACTTTTATTGGGTAAAATAAAGTAGGTATCAACTACTTTTGGCTCTATTTGCTGATTCTTGCAATATCATTAACATTTGCTTTTATTTTGTTGTGGTTGAGCCACCAGCCACAAAAGCATTCCTGATGCATTTCTAAGAAACATTCAAGTTATTGGCAGCCACGGTAGGCCATGAAATTACTCACGGAGTCAGGTCCTGGTTTCGTTTTTGGTTGCTATTTCCTTTAATTAATGCTGAGCCTTGGAGTATATTCAAAATGATGCTACAATGTCTCATACCATGTGGGTCTTTTAACTTCTTAATTATAATTTTCAGTTTATACACAACAAGAGATCAAGAATGTTTCTCTGGTTGAGTTCAGTTCCCCGGTCAACAATAGAAGATCAAGAATGCATTCTTGTTGAGTTCAGATGGCCCTAGGTCACTAGGTGCCTACAGAATATTTGGATGCAAGCAAGTAAGCGTTCAAAATAAATTAAGCAGTCTGTATCAAGCATTGACACATGATTGAACTTTTTAATTTTATGTAGGACTACTAAGGTTGCTGGTGATAGTTGTGGTCCGTTGTTCTGCAAAATTCAGAGTTCTAGACGTGCACAATCAAGTGAAAACAATTGACTCGTTGCTTCTATATTTTTTGCAGAAATTTGGAATGGAGAAGAAATAAGTTAGCAGAAGAGTGAGAGATTGCTGCAACAACCGATCTCTAGAGGTAACCATCGATCGGCACTTTGTCTTCCCCTTTCTCTGGATGAATTCTAGGAGCATAGAAAGTTGACCAAGTTGAAGCACTTACAGGCAGAGGGGGATGGAGTGTCAAAATCACACAAAATCAAAAGTTTCAGTTTTAGAAAGTGTCAAAAGTGTGAGAGTTCACAGGCATACCAAGAAATGAAATTAGGTTTCAGTACAGAGACTTTGGGGGTACAGGTTTCAGTACAGAGGCTTTGGGCACGGTGGCAGTACTGAGGCTGGGAGTATGAAATAAATGTATAGATCATGGAAATGCTTACAGAAATGTTGATGCAAGCTGTCCACCTAAGTACAATGATTCTCTAAT
Source organism: Alloteropsis semialata (assembly GCA_004135705.1). NCBI lineage: Eukaryota > Viridiplantae > Streptophyta > Magnoliopsida > Poales > Poaceae > Alloteropsis > Alloteropsis semialata. The sequence goes on from CM014270.1 coordinate 31,752,508, forward strand.
TGAAGGGTCTGTTTGTGATCCTTAAATGTTGTTTCAACATGGTTTGCAGCATTGTATTGTCAGTGAATTTATATGGACAAGCAAGTAAGCGTGAACATATTTTAGCTTTTCTCTAAACATGGAGTGCTCCATATGTTTGTGGGTAGCGTGTTTGGATGTCGGCTCTGCTAGCATGGAGAAAAACAGCGCTGCTTTGTGTTTTGTATATTCTGCTCATGTTTCCTGCCATGTTCGGTGTGTTCCATCAGTAATCAAAGGCGTTGCTTGCATTTTAGTTTGCTAGGGGCAACTGCCGAAGCAACCTATCCAGACAGTGCTTGACATCATTTTTTTTATAATTAGTCGATTTACCGGAGGGAGTTTCTCTTTAATTCTTTTTACTAGATTTTTTTCTAAAAAAATGTGTCTACTTGATATACATCTTTACTGAGAATCTATAGCTGTCATTTACTATACTTTTATTCATCTAATATTCTTGTTTAGTATATTAATTTTTTTTGTGTTTACGGGATTTTTATTATAAAAACATGCGCATATATGCGGAAATTTTCTATTAATGTATCAATAGATCTTCCTATGTGGTCTTTGCTCGTGCTTTGATTTGAAAACAATATATAAAATGTGACGTTATGCTTCATAATTAGACTTAATCAGTGTGTTCCAAATATCAATACTATGTTCTTTATTTTCCATGTATTACATTTGTATTCCAAAATATGCTTGATATGAATAATTTATTTGTCAATCCACTATGTTGCAGATATTCAAGTGGCTTCCTGGTTTTACAATACATGCAATGTGCAGCAATAGAAGCACGCCAATAATTACTGTGAGTTTTATACTTTTCCTTTAATATTAGAGGTTTCTGATTTTCCAAATACTTACGTTGTAATTAATCTATACGACAGGATGGCACAACAATGCGACGAGATTTCGTGATTGATGTATTGGCATCTGAAGCTAATGCCAACATGCGATTACTACCGTCTGATCTAAAAAAATATCTTAGTCAGATAAAAAACTATGAAATAAAATAGAGTTGCTTTTCTGATACTTTCAATAAATAGAGTTGATTGAACTATTACTATTTTAAGTTGTCGATTGAACTATTTTAAATAATCAATGATTTGTTTGAATTCTATTATATACAATTCGTTCATAAAATTTTGTGTTCGTTTGAATTATAAAATAGTCATGTATCCTTCCTATCTTGCCACGTATATTTGGTGCTCAAGGTAAACATGATTTTTCCTTTATTAAATTTTAGCACTTCTAATTTTTGTATTTATCCCGTAGCAACGCACGGGCACGATCCTAGTCCATCAAAAAACAGTCAAGAGAATTTTGTTTTGCTTGTAGACAAGTTGCTACCGAGCTTGCCTTTAATTTTTATCAGGTGGATAAAGTTCGAGTTGCAGTTTTGCTAGTCATGTGATCAATGAGATGTTTCTACTTGCAAACTTAAAGTTATCATGTCTGTAATTTTATTTCGCAGCATTTGTCACATTTTGTTAAACCTACAATCAACTATTTACCCTTGTTGCAACTGACTTGTATTAGTCTTGCAAATGCCTTTTTATCACCTACAATGCAGATGTCTTGCCATCTTCTTTTCTGCTTGCAAACATCTATTCAGCTTGATTGCAATTGAGCTGTTATCAGTATTGCAAAAATGTTGTTGTTCTATTTGCAGATGAATCTGTTCTTCCAAAAACTTGTTATCTACTTTTCTGCTTGCAGAAATCTACTCGCGTTGATTGCAATTGAGCTGTTATTACTATTGCAAAATGCCGTTCTCCTGTTTGCAAATGAGTCTTTTGTTCCAAAAACTTGTTATCTGTTTTTCTGCTAGCAGAAATCTATTCACATTGACTGCAATTGAGCTATTATTACTATTGCAAACATGTCATTCTCCTGTTCGCAAATGAGTCTTTTTTGGTCATTACGTCAGTTTATTTTTGTAAGCTGTAAGTCTGTACCCGTTGTATTAGTCATTGTGTCAGCTTAGTTTTGTGAGTTGTAAGTCTCCACCCGTGTTAACCCCTTATCACACATTGCCTGGTGAAAAATAATAAAAATTCCAAGAAAAAGTCTCCAGAAAAAAGCCTATTTTTGCTCAGAAAAAGGACGCAAAGAAAAAGTCTCGAAAAAATTCCAGCACGAGAAAAGCGCACGAAGAAAAAGTCTTGAAAAAAAATTTGAGCACAAAAAATGCCCTCAAAGAAAAAGTCTCAAAAAAAATTCCAGCACGAAAAAATCCCAAGAAGAAAAAGTCTAGAAAAAAAAAGTCCACGCGAGGGCGCGGCCGCGGGGCGCGCGGGGTGCACGTGCGTGCGCGGGGAGCTCTGGTTTTTCGGTACTGTGCCCAGGGTCTATGCATTTCCTATACAAAATGCACCTTGTTACATTTTAGCCTTATATATATATATGTATGCATGTACATATGTATGCATGTATATATATGTATATATATGTGTATATATATATTACAGAAGTTACATATACACAAGTTGTTTACAATTGACGAGCAGAACTGGAAGAAGGGGAGGAAAGGGAGCGATATTGAGAGATATCGCGTCCGTCATGGTGGTACTCTCCTTTTTGGATTAATAACTTGGTCCATAATGAATCCAAATAGTTGGTCCGCAATAGCTTTTGCTTTTTCTCTCGTTGGGAGCTCTTCATGGTAAAACATCCTCTGCATTAATCACAAATAAGAACATTTTAATCTCATTATCCATTGGATAACACTAGATCATACACATTAAAGAACAAGTCATATGTAAGTAAGAATTGTTTGATTTCGTACATGAGTTCTTCGTTAGTCAGTTTTTTTGGAGAAATAAAGGTGTGGATCCACTGGCAGACGTAGTATCCGCATAGATTCGTCCCTTGTTCCTGTATGGCACACTAAAAGTGGAGAAGAATAAAGTTAGACATGACAACTATATATTAGTGTGATATGATGAGATATGCGGGTACTCCAGCCACATACCAGAAAGTCTATCTTCACATCCAATTTTTCTTTGAAATTTCCTCGAACATTTGCACGGAAATGTGTCCATGCCATATCAATCAGGTCTAAAACTAGTTGGTAATCCTCTTGTGGTTTCCGCATTAAGTCCAAGACAAAAATACGACCGGTGTTTATGAGGATCACAAGGAGTATCCAGTGGAACCTGTAGATATATATATATACAAATACATGCACAAGTATTGAGAACGAAGTTTTAAAGTTATACATATATAGAGAGAAGTACTCACTTGAAATTGTATGGCAGAAGAATGTAATTCTTGCTTCTTTGTCTTTCTAGCTACAAGTATATGTTGTCCACCATCTGTAGTGCCTTATCGGATACAAGTACAGCATTACCATCAACGGATCCTTGAAGCTGACATCATCATACGATTTTTCGCGGCATGTATGGATCTCCAACCTATATGACAAAAATAGATTGTTATTGATGCAAATTGTAATTAAGGCAGCAAGTATTGCGAGAATAGATCAGTGAAACAAACTTACACAATCCAGCAGCTCATCAATGAGAGGTCTATGGCATCTTGATGGTATAACATATACACATCCTTGAAATCCAAAATTAAGAGACTCGGCCCACGGAAGTAATCACGGTCTTGTATCAAAACATTGAGCATCTCTCTACCCTGTTTGGAGACCTTCCTATACCACGTACGGATTCTGTACACCTGAGTGGTAAGTAGCTTCATAGAAAATGGGGGCACCATTGGTTCGCCGTATCAAAATTCCCAATGTGTCACTATTGCCTTAGGAATTTCGCCCTCTAAAAGTTCTGACGGTGAGAGGCCCATTGCCGCGACCATCTCAGCAAGTGGTCCGTCGTCAACATTTGGTTGCGCTTGTGTCTGGGCAGCCGTGTCCGTCCTCCTAGTAGAGCTCTGACCGACTTGTTTTTTCTTAGGAGTGGCCGCCTTCTTCCCCGAGCCTGCACTGCTGGCTTCTTTCTGCTGACCAGCGGCCGTTTTGTTACCAGAGTCTTCACTGACTTGTTCTGATAAGACTTTGAAAGCTGGCGGTCGTAGTCGAATACTAAGAATCACTTCTGATTCGCCGCGCTCATTGATCTGAAAAAGTTCTTCGCTTTCGGATCTATTTTTACCGGCTTCTCTGGCTCATCTGGTTTGAAATGTTCTTTAACCTGGGCTTTGACCACCAAAGCAGTTTCCTCGTCAGTTTGTTCGTAAGGTAACTTCTTCTTTATGGCGGCCATCCTTTCTTCTTCGGTAGGCTCTTTTTTGAACGTTTGGTGTAGCTTTTTCTGGCGAGTAGTCCGCCGTGGGGGCGTAGCTTGGCGCTTTGGGGCATGCCGTGCTGGTGGAGGAGGAGACATGTGTGAGCCGGCATCATCCCTAGTTAGATGGGGCGGCTCTTCCTCATCCTCGTCCCTTCTTGAAGGTGACTGTGGCTACGGGGGATCCCTGGGTGGAGTAGATGATGGCCCTTGACTGGCAAATTTGACGTAACGCTTCTTCCATAGAATGATACCGCCGTGAGCAGCATCCGCTAACGTCCTTTCTCCGTCACCACATTCGATGTCGAGCTCCAAGTCATCATATCCTTCACAAATTTGCACCACCCCCACCTTGCAGTAGCCACTTGGAATTTTTGCCCCATGATGGTCTGCCCTTGCTCCATCAGATAAGCCAAACGGTAAGGCACCTTAGTGGATAAGTTCCTGCATGGTATATGTAGCTCACATGGCGTACGCAGAGTGATTTCGTCCATTGGATAGCTTGCACTGTCATCCCCCACATCAGTAGGTGGGAGCTCCGTGGAAGCAACACTGCTTCGATGTTGGGAGAGCGGGCTAACACCAACTGAACCACCAACTCCGGTGGGTAGAAGTATTCCTCCCGGCACCGGCTGCCCTTGGCTCAGCAATGTCTATATTTGTCTAGACACTTCATCTACGATGCCAACCTTTGTCTGCTGAACCTCTCTTTCCAAGTTCTCAACTCTTCTCTCCTGTGCGGCCTTGGTGCGCTTACGACTTTTGTAGGTGTCACTGTCCGCAGAGAATGCAACCTTCCACGGGACGACGCCGACACCTCTAGCTTGTCCGGGATGTTCTGGATTCCTCAGAGCCCTTGTTAGCTCGTCGTTTTCTCTATCGGGAACGAATCTCCCATTGGCTTTCTCTTTAAGTACTGTAAGGATACCAGCGGCTGCATCTTTTATCTCATCGTTGTATATAAGCGACCCATCATTATGATCTAGAGTGCCCCCATGAGTGTAATACCAATGCCTTGATCGCTCGGGCCAATTGATTGTCGCCGGCATGATTCCCCTGGCAAGCAAATCTTCTTCCATCTTGTCCCAGATTGGAATTTTCTTCTTGTAGCCAGTTGGTCCAAGTGAGTGGAAGTACCGTTTCTTCGCGGCATTGATCCTTGCTTGTTGTGAGTTCTTTTCACCTAACTCCGACCGCCTGTAATGCACGAATGAATCCCAATGATCCTTGAGCTGTGGGTAATCGTCGAAGTTGGGTGTCAAGTTCTTCTCGATATATTTCTTGTACAACTTCTTCCATGTTTGAAATAAGTAGCCATCGTCTTTAGAGCCCAATTTTTCACTCTCCTCTGAACCTTTAGGCACTATGAAATGCTCTTTCAGACTTGCCCATAGCATTTCTTTCTCTGATTTCGGCACGTGAGTTGTTTCATTACTAAATTTCCACCTCTGCAAGCTGATGGGCACGTGGTCTCTCACTAGAACACCACATTGATTTGCCATCTTTATAGCAGCTTTCTCTGGCGCAACTGGTTGACCATCTTCTGCCACATCTGTGATTATAAGTCTGCCCTCTAATTTTTTGGTCGGGCCACGTTTCGTCCTCTTCGATGATGAGGACCCAGAAGGACGTGAGCCTGAGGGCTACATGTAGGAGAAAGAAATGTATCAAGATCGCATGCTTATATATATATATATCATTGATATTGACAATATATATACATATATACCTCATCCGCCCCAACATTTTCAGCAGGTTCTTCCATGGACCTGACATGTTCAGGTATTGGCTGTCATCCTGCTCCTCCTCGACGTCGAGGATATTAGTGGCATGTGCACTACCTTGTGTAATAGCATCCATCATAATGATTTCGTTAATTCCGTTTTCCGTCATCATCTTGGCACCTAAAAGTGTCTGAAACTACACTAATTTCTATGAACTTCATGGAATTATAAGACATTTTCTATGAATTTCTACCAATTTCTATAAATTCCTTAGAAAGTATACATGAAATAAAAAGCCTTGGAAAGTATACATGAAATTCCTTAGAAAGTATACATGGAATTCCTTAGACAATTTCTAGGAATTTCTACCATTTTCTATAAATTCCTTAAAAAGTATACATGAAATAACCCTTAACAAGTATACATGAAATAACTTCATCATATAAAACTGATATGAATTTCTATAGTAATAACAATACAATTTCCTACAAATTCCAAAAATTTCTAGGATTTTCTATAGCCATAGTTCAATTTCCTAAAATAACACTTAAATAGTATAAATGAAATAACCCTTAAAAGTGTACATACAATAACACTTAAAAAGTATACATGAAATAACTCTTAACTAGTATACATGAATAACACTTAAAAAGTATACATGAAATAACCCTTAACAAGTAAACATGAAATAACATTTAATAAGTATACATGAAATAACACTTCAATATATAATACTTATATGAGTATTACTCTTAAAAGTAATATTCCTATAAGTATTATTCCTATAAGTATTATTCTTAAAAGTAATATTCCTATAAGTATTATTCTGATAAGTATTATTCTTATAAGTAATATTCTTATAGGTATAGTATCATTTCCAATTAAATTTCTATAAGGGCCTGTTTGTTTTGTCAGAAATGGGTGGATTTGGAAACAAATTCTGGGCAACCTTGTTTGGTAAGTCCATGGAATTGAAAAGGCAGATTCCACACATTTCCACCTCCTCGAAACTTCAGCTGCCTCAAATTCAAGGCCTAAAAAATGGAAACAGATTCCAGCACGAGTTCCGCCAGCTAGACTCGGATTTCCCATGGCCGCTGAGTCGCCGATGTGCTGCCACTCACCCCCTCTCTCGTCGACGTAAACGATGGTGTTGCAGGTTCTCAAGGAAGCAGCGTTCAGCCTGGCGGATTCCCATGAGCGACAGCGCGCCACTCCTAGAACCTGGAGGTCGGACCGGAGGCCGGAGGGCGGTGGCGACATCTAGAGGCTGGCCGCGCGCTTTCCCATTGTGCTGCAGAGCCGGGTGCCCGGCAAGGCAGCAAGTGCGCGGGCGCCGTTGCGACCATGCGATACACGCAGTGCGGCGGCCGGTGAACTTCTGGTGCCCCAATTCTCGCTTTCCTTAGTTCTCCCACCAATTGAATAAATTGAATCCAGGGTGAACTCAATCCAATCCTGCTCCTTGATTCATGGACAAGCCGACGAGGGCCACACCTGGACCAGCCGCGCGGGGCGTACCTGCCCTTGCATACACGGTGCACCGTGCCTAATGCCCGTGCCGCCGGACGGCTGGCATCGCCGCTTTGGCACCCTGCTGTGCTTGCTGGTGTACTGTGTAGCAGAGCAACTGTGTTGGAGAGCAGCCACTAGTGCTACGTAGAATTTGGTGCCGATGGTAGTGCTAGACTGTTGGCGGCGTCCGGCGTCTACTATCGGCTGCCCGACGCCAACGAAGGAGAGAGATGCTGTGGAGAGAGAACATTTAAGTTTGTGTGTGGAGACTGGAGAGTGAGAGAGAGTGCGCGTGTGTTGTTGGATAGAGATCTGCAATAGAGATTTTGTATTTTCCAATTGGCCAAACAATAGATTGAATTTGTTTCTCAGAAAAGGATTCCAAATATTCCCAAACATGAAAATTGAATTGAATTAGATTCTAGTTAATTAAATTCCCATTGAATCTAATATCTAGAATCTGTATCTTAGAATCATTTTCAATTCCAGGGTCCCAGACAGGCCCTAAGGGAAAAGCTACGATGATCCGTGTGCTTGCGGTTCACAATTGGCGCGTCTATGGACCGTCAACAAGCTTTTCTAGCGCCGTTGCCGGGGATCGGCAACTCGAACCCTAGGGAGATCTATCCAATTTTTTGGACTAACCCTAATTTTTATTATTGCATATACTCTTATTTTCTTGTTTGTGTCCTTGAAAGCAGGTGGAAATCTAGACACTAAGCTTGGGCTTTAACAAGTCCAAACTTGCTCCCACAAGTTGATGGCTACGTGAAGATCTACTCTTTAGTGGTAGGTGCTAACTTTTGTTAGTGGCCCATCATCCACTATCGAGCCCACATACAAAACAAATGAAGATGAACAAGGTATGCCACCATGTCAATTAATTTTTAAGACTAATGTTTCTTGGAGATTTCCTTGTCCAAGCTTTAGGTCATGAATCATGCCCCGAAGAAGTCGTGAGATCCAATCATCAACATCTCTAGAAGGTTGCTATTGAGACAAGTTTTTTGCCCATGAATAGAGAAGTACCATTGAGGAACATTTCAAGTTTTCTTTCCAATGCATCAAAAATCATAAATTTTAGAGATCGGTGCAAGGAGTTATGGTAAAATCTTTCAACACTACGCGTTTTGAGTGAATGAGCACTTGTTGGAAAGAGAATTTTATGCACATCGCAATGGAGCAAAAGTTTGGTACATGATCTGCAAAGGGTGAAGAGGAATTCAACGAAGAATAGGCGGCAGCAAGCAACGGAGAAGCTGATGATTATGTCAAAGGATGATTTGAGGGTTTTATGCACAAAGATGATGATTTGAAGTTGATCAAAACTGGAGGCAACAAGATTAGAAGCACCATGAAACCACCAATCTTCTCCAGTAGGATGCTTAATAAGCTTCTAATTGAGTGATGCTACCAACGAAGGAAACTGCTCAGATCATCGACGCGAAGCACAAGAGCCCCCTATGATCCCGACACCTTGAGTAAAGCAAGAATTATGAAGAAGACTCATCATTGAAACTATGCTACTCGCTGGTGAATCAATGGTGATGACCTTGAAGCCTAAGGATGCACAACACGACGCTCCAAAGACCACAAGATCAAGATCATCAATATCACAGGATCAATTCGCAAGAAGGTACTGTCTGCGTCAAGATTCTGCACAACCTCTAATGAAAATAGCAGAATATTTATGGATATTTAAAAATCCCATGAAGTTCCGGTTCCAACGAAACAAGAATCAAGTTAATCGGAGATTCCTACAAGCGGTTATGATCAAAACATCGAATGTCATGCATTCTGAAATTTTCTGGACAGCACGCGACGCTAAAGTAAAATGGGCATAACTCTCTTATTTGAACTCCATTTAAGATGAATGACCACTCGTTGGAAAGGTAATTTCACAAACTTTTTAATAGATCTATACTTCGATATATGTTCTGTTCTGGACACAGGGGAAAATCCACGAAGAACAGGCAAGAACAACATGATGGGAACAAGTTTGACGAGATAACGATGACAACAATGAAGAGGAGCTTGGGCAATCTTTTCATCAAGCATACAAGATCAAATTTAGAAGCTTAGGACAAAACAAAGATCCTCAAGAACATTGGCATAGAAGACACAATAAGGCAGCATTCGATATATGAAGATGTTTTGAGCAAACCACGGCGAATTACACAAAGGCAACATCAAGCTGCATGAATACTTCGGATTCTCGCACGAAGGACCATGGCTTCACAACAATGAGAAGGTACGTGAGAAAGTCTAGCTCTATGACTTTAAATGAAGCACTTTGCGGGAGGCAACCCGATCTTTTGTTTATTATCTATATAAGATGACGGTCTATATTGTGCTCTTTAATCGAATCATCAAGTAACATTGTACCATTGCTCTAATAAATGCCATAACTTTATGTTGTATGATCTAAATGTTATTGAGGGAGCACTTTGTTATTTGATCTTGGAGAACTTGTAGACCCTTTTGTGTGCCTATTGCTAGTAGTGTTAGAATCATTTTCTTTTAAATCTTTTTAGAGAGACATATGAGGTATGACACCACCCTTTGATTCTAAACTTGTGGCTAGTTGATCTAGGCTAACTTTTGTTTTTAGACCACCACATCATGTCATGTCATTGTGTTTGTCCACCTCATGTTCCACTTCGTGCCATGTCGTTCTCACCCTTGCATTGCATTGTATGTTTTGTTTTGATTTAAGCTTTGTTAAAACCACCCAAGCCTTCCTATCACCCCCGCCAAAAACTGGAGCCAACAAGGATAGGATCGACTTGTGTTGATCGGCTTGCTGCACCATTCGGATTAGCCAAGTCTATCTCTATTCCTTATCCTAACTTAAAACTTTGACTAGCCTCCCTGTGAGATCCTAAACCCTTAGAAAAACCTCTCATGCCTATAGCCATCCTAAAACCATAGGTTTTGTTTTCCACCCAATAAAACAATCTTTGTTTTTCTTTTTGTTTTCAACCACCTTATGTAGATTTTCTAAACCTTGACTTCTCTCTTCAAAATTCTTATTTTAAGCCAAAAATATAGGATACCCATGAACCTTCCCCTAAACCTCGTTAGCTAGGTTGTTCGGTTCTTTTCGATGAATGATTTTCTTGTCGACAATGCTTCAATTCTTATGAGGTGGTTGGCCAAGATTTGTCGCTCTAAGCAATTACTTTTGAATCACTTGATTGCAGAACAACATTGAAAGACCTTTCAAACTTTGCTAACTCTTATTTTTGCTAACTCTTTGCATTTGCATTTTGCATCCATTCCATCGTTCCATCATGCATTTGTTAGTTTGGCTCTCTTACAAAACTTTATGATGAATGCTTTCACATCCATGTTAATGCTTCATGGGCATTTTCAATTTGCAATCTTGCGGAACATCATCATTTAGTTTTGAGAGCCTTGTTAGCATTTGCATTGCATCGGTTGGTTTATAAGCTTTGCAATGCGCTTTATTTTTCTTGCGCTATAAGGAATTATTGACCTTGGGATAGACATCGTGTCTTGACCTTGGTTAACAAATCTTTATGACTATGGAGAAATTCGGCAATCTAGTTGTAAACATGGTGTTTAGAACTAGGTGTAAACATTGTCTTTGTTTATATGCTTTCCTCTCATTTGCATACTCACTTTGCACACACGCACACCCATTAGGTTTTTATTTTTCTCTTTTACTAGGTTAATTATGCCACAAGTTAAGGTCTTAGGGATGTCATTGGTTGCTGGCATTTGTTTATACTCCTGACCACCACCCCAGGGGTAGTGTATGCATCTCAATTGTTTTGCAAGCATGAAGAAGGAATTCCATAAACTCGTGATCAAAGTTACAACCAAGACCGTTAACATCTCCGAAGATTGAAAGGGACGCTGCTGTTTTCATAAAAAATCTGTACATGGTCAGAGATGTACAAGGAATAAAAAGTTGATATTTAGAAGCTCCATCAAATTCTCATTCCAACGCATCCAAGATCAATGAGTTTGAAGACCCATGCAAGGAGATACGACAAAAACATTGGGCGTCACGTGTTCTGAAATCAGCTCGGGATAGATTGCAGTGCTGGAATAAAATGGGCATAACTCTTCTATTTGGAATCCTTTTTGGGGAAATGATGACTCGTTGGAAAGAGAAATTTGTGCATTTTGCAATGGAGCAAGGGTGCAGTACATGTTCTGTTCTGGAAATAAAGGAAAAATTTGTGGAAGATGAAGCAGCAATGAAGACAACATGCAAGGAGGTGATAATGATATGAAGAATGATTGGGACCATGGCTTGATGACAAGAAGGGGTTCAAGAAAGTTAAGGCAAGAAAGGTGAAGAAGCATAAAGATAATCTCCAAACACATGGCGATAGGACTTCAAGAATCACATGACGGTTCACCATCTTCTTCCACACTTAGCAACATGCTAAGCATAGGAGAGGACTTGTTGGACGAGAAGGAAAAGACCATATGGAGTACAATGATCGTGTTCACCATAAGATGCTCAAGATTCTTCTTCCATGCTAAGCACAATGCTTAAGCATGGGGGAAGCCACGCTACACTCCACTACAAGCATCGAAAAGAATGGTAACTCTTCCTCAATCTTCTCTTTGTTCATCTACTTCTTAATGCCTGTATATATGTATGCCATCGACCATAGGTTAGAAACTTTTATATATCTCTCTTATTAATAACATGGCTGCTAGGAGGACAATCTAGTTTTGTTTTTATTTTCAATAAATAATGATCACCACCACTTTGGGCTCACCACAATAACATATTTTGAATGCCTTTGCTTATGGAAAAGTGATGAAAGTTGCCGCCTTGTTCTACCTACATGATGTTGTATATGACTTGACTATTTGCTCTCTATAAAATGATATTAAATTGATTAAATACTGGCTCTTTTATTTGTGGAGGTTAAATGACTAAATTCTAGACCCACATATTCTTTATGTTGCTCTGCCTTGTATTGTTTTATTTAAAACTTGATTCTTATGCTATCTACATTCGTGAATCTCTTGCAAAGTTCTACTTACCAAAGCCTTTACATATACATGATCTTTCATGATGAAAGCCTTAGATTTGCAAACTTATATTTTGATGAGTTGGATTAAGATTGATTTCTATGGTTCGAGACTAAGAAGCTGGACATTCCATTTTGCGTACCTTCCTTTTGCTAGCCTTTCTATCCATGCATTGTGAGTTTCTATACCAGAAACTTCGCTGGATATCCACCCTAAACCCAAATATCTTTTTGTGATTACCTCCTTGACCACAACCCACAATTGAGTACGGATCATTTTCTCGTTGGAAATCCACAAGAATCGAGAGCTTAATTTAGAGAACATTAATTTGGGAGGCATCGAAGAGTACATAGAAGAAAAATCAAAAGGAATGGACGTCCATAGAGAGTGGGCCGGCCGGCCCAAGCACCCTAGGCCGATCGGCCTACTCCTCATTCTCCTCCGATGGCTTCAAAATTTGACGAGAAGAAACTCCCTAAAGATTCAAGTGATTTTCTAGAAGATCAAGATGGACTTTGTGTACTTACTTCAGCAATTATCAACCCTCACTTCTATGCTCGAGGACGAGCAATCATTTAAGCATGGGGGGATGCTGAGTAAGTACTATGTTGCCAAAGGTTCTAAGGAGCAAAAAAAATAAAAAGAAAAAAGGAAAAAAGAAAGAAAAGAAACAAAAATGAGAGGGAAAAATGAAAGAAAGAAAGAAAAAAAAGAGAGAAATAATGCTCCTTAGTTCTTTTAGCTTCATCAAATTCCAAATGCTTTGAAGACAATCCCATACTCAATTTTTCAACTATGTGCAATCCGATAACGAGGACTTCATGTGTGCCTCAGGATCATCCACTTGCCACTTGCACATGTCCACCTATCTAAATATGTGTGTTCTATCCCTCTCCCTTTCCAACATTTATTCTCCATGGCCTTTTTGAGTACCCTCGGTAATTCCAATAGATATCTCTCTTAGTTTGACAATATTTCAAATATAATGTTTTGCTAGGATTGTTTTTACCTACCAAGCTCCACATAAGCCTTCCACTTTCATATATGATTAGAATAGGTTGAAAATAATCTAGTATAGGCTTGAGCGACTTGATGACATGAGTGTTGCCATGAGCTTTTGCAAGAGAATCTCACTTATGTTGGATATGCATCTTTTTGAAAACTCTTCACGATGGAACAAGGTAAAGATCTATAGTTCGCTTAAGTTCAAGAGCATTGCATTTATTATTATTGTGGCTTGTTCTTTATTGCTAGTCTATCTTCCATAACGAAAAGAAGCCGGTCACAACTTGAACTTTAAATGCTAAACACTTTAGAGTAATGTGTCTTGTTGTGTATGACTAAGTGCAGGGAAAACATTGAAGGGCAATGCTAATTTCCTTGTTAAGCAAAGATCTTGGACTTACTCGAGGACGAGCAAGGTTTAAGCATGGGGGGGAATGTTGACGCTTGTTATACGTACACTTTTAGTGCCATTTAAGTGGTGGTTTTGGACTAATTCATATACTAACCCGCCACTTGGCACGTGAAATAACCCCATTTTCGTATGTGTGTTGTATTTTGGAGCATATCGTGTTTTTGCAGGAAAATGGCCCAATTTGGGGCATTTATATTCAAGTCCAAAAGCAACACCAAACCCGACGGAATCATGCCAAGCAAAGGAGGCCCAAACCAACGTTTTCGAAGCAACTTCCATATAGGACATCATGCATACATGGACAAGGATCGTCGAGAGAAGCTTGCACGCAAAAGATGGGACCGAGCCGGGCCAAAAAAGGCCTAGGCCAGCCGGTCTAGTGTGTTTTTATGTCGGTTCGACCTCCCCTTTGAACCATAGACTCCTCGGACTATTTATAGTCCCTGTACACGAAGGGAGGCGCATCCATCCACCAGAACTCGGCGAAACCTAGGGCATACACCAAAAGGAGATGACGGCCACCGCAAGTCCTCGAAGTTGTCTAGGGATGGCTTAGGCCAACCCTAGCCACCATGGCCTCCCTGCGTGGTTGTGCCATGGTGGAGTTCAAGAGCTAGTAGTGGATCATCTATTGTATGTGTTGGGTTAATAGCTGAAGCCAATGAGCCCAATCAACAGCCAAGACAGAGAACAGAGACAAGCAACAGTAAATTACTCATCAACCGTGTTCTCGGGAATCCGCCCTTTACACGTTGGTGGGAGGTCCCTTTTTATAGGGAGATCAAGAGGCACATTTTACATTCCACTTATGCCCCTGGAAATCAGGCATCATCCTCTAGACTATACAACTTAAGGTTTCCAGGGACATAAGAGTATATTCGCACGTCTCAATGTGAATGCATGGACTAACAACTCCGTCTTTGACTCGGTTTGGACTTAGTCCACGCTGCCTTCACCGTAGGGATGAAAACGGATCGGATACGAACGGATATACACGAATATGAATACAAATATTTTTTTTTCTCGGATCGGATTCAGATACAGATGGTGTAAAATGTGCCGGATATGGAACGGATATTGATATATGTTACATATCTATAAGAAATATCTAACTTTGGGTACCCGGATTCGGATAACAATTGGATATTGAATCTCTGAATCCGAATATCGGACTATTCATTTATTGTCTAAATCCTCTCGATCGGACAGACGGACGGAAAATATCCCTACCGTTTTCATCCCTACTTCACTGTGCCTCTTGTGATCTTTATTGCCTTCATCACCCAGAGCTCCTTCGGCTGAGCGGCGCCTTCTCTCGCCCAAAGAAGAAAAAAGGTCCACCGCGTCTTCATTCAAGTCTACCTTGAGCCTGTATAACAAAATGAACCAAGTATATACGTAATATCTGGAAATTGCCTTCGCATCCTCATAAAATAGATCTGGATAGCGAAGGCAATAAGTCTCCTCACAACGCCTTCGCGTATACGTCAGACGTTCATTTACCACTGTGAACGATTGATCTCCCCTCGGTGTCCAATCTTTTGGCGAAGGAGAGAGAAGCCGGACTCAAGCGTGATGTTCATATGCGGCGAAGGTAATGACCTTTTAAATACAGCGAGCGAAGGCAAAATGAAAAGTGCTTAAATACCAAGCTACGGGTGAAGGCGTTTCCTTAACAGGCCAATCCCCCAACGATAGCCCCTCGCGGACGAGGGCTTTCTCCAACAGGCCGAAGTCCTCGAAAATTCCGGATTGCCTTCGCCTGTTACAGAGAAACGCCTCCTCCCGTTGGAGTAAGTCCCGAGTCAATGACTTCGCTCCAGATTTGGCTTCGCGTTCTTCATTTTTTTGATTTTCCATGCTTTAATTTTTATTTTTATTCTTATTATTTTTTGGATTTTTTAGGCCTTTTCAATTTTCGAGCCGCGGTAATGGTTTCTTTTTTACTGCCCTATAAATAGGACTAAAGGGGTCCCCCCTTTTTGCACATTCGCTTTCGCTGTCAATCGCTTTCTGATTGTGGAAGCTTCTTCGCTAGCTCAGATCATAATCTGATATCTGCTTTCGCATTTTTGTTGTCTTCTCCTCGTGATACCCACTTTGTACAAGTAAGGTTCTCTCGCCGTATTTTTGATACTTCTGTTTTTTTTGCTGATTTTCTTCGCTTAGGTATTGAGAATTATTATCATTCCTACAGCGGCGCGCATCAAGCAAACTGCTGTCCTTATTGATATGGTGAGCGAAAGCAGCCCCGAAGCCCAAGAAGCGGGAGCTTCTCCTCGTCGTGGGATGGATGATGCTGAAGCTGTTCAGTTTGCACAGCAGATAGAGGATGAGACTCCGATAGTAGAAGAGACAGCTGGCGATGAGCGCGTCGAAGATGACGATGGTGGTGAGGAAGAAAATCTCGATGATGTGGAAGCCGACGTGGAGGATCTAGTAGATCCCTCTAAAAGGGCGAAGACACTTGTGTTTGGGAAGTCTAAGGTCGGCCATAACGATATCAAATTTTATGAAGAGAAAGGGTACTTTCCTGAGGGTTGGGACCGTGCTCCCGGCAATGATACTACCCGTAACCCTCGTGAAGACGAAGCTATAGTCTTCACAGATTTTTTCATTGCGGGCCTGAAGATGCCTATTGACAATATTATTGCAAAGATGATCGCAACTTATGGCTTGCAATTGCATCATCTGATGCCCAACGCAATCAGTCATCTCCTTCGGTTCTTCTGGGCCGTAAAGACACATGATTCGGCGGTCACGGTTAATGGGTTCCTTCGGCTTTATGAGGGGCATAATCAGAGTAAATCATCTGAAGTCGAAGGCGAGTTATTCACTCCGGATTTTGGATGTGTGACATTTACAGGTCGTCACCGAGGTTCTCATTTTGCGAAGGTGGAAACTTCCTTTGCTAATAGGAACAAATGGACCAAGGACTGGCAGAAGTATTGGTTTTATGTGTGAGTGCCTTCAGAGGAGATTACTCTGGCTGATGGGACCAAATCTTTGACTTATACTCTGCACAGTCAGATTGATTGGCTTAAGTTTGTTTCTTGTCCGGTATTTGACACAGAGAGTGCCGGATTTACTGAGTGCTGGAAAGCCTTTCGAACGGCTTTGCAGACATTATGCAGCCGTGATCTTATTGAAGAAGGTATTGCTGCTGAGCTTGCCTGTGGGATTTATTTCTTATCTGCCGATTGGAAACCTTTTGCTGTTGAATGGAAACCTCACAGTGATCATACCAAAGTGGCTTTCCCTTATTTTGTGGCGAAACTCCCCGAAGGCATGTCTGCAGCGGATTTTGTTGCCAATGTGGAGCAACGGGCTAATGATATTCTTGGTCCGTATAACTCAAAGGAGCATCGGAGTTCCGAAGACAAATACGTTCATATTAGACTGAACAGAGTGTTTGAAGAGTTAAAAATTTCCTATGGTGCTCGTGAGGTTCCTGTCTCCACAAAGAAAGGAAAAACCAAGAAAGAAAATAAATTGAAGAAGAAGGCGAAGGAGCAGGATGCGGATGATTCTGCGCCTTCGCGCGCTCCTCGTGGAAGTGGTCGGACTGGAAGAGGTAGAGGTCGTGGCCAAGGTCGTGGTGAGAAAACTGTTGCGAAGGCGACCTCTTCCTCTATTCCAGCGAAGCGTGGCAGCAGCAGCTCTCATGAGTCTGTGGAGAAAAGGATTCGCCAAGAACCGCCCATTGCTGTTATTCCTGTTTCTGTTGTGGCTCATCTGAGAGCCACTTCTTCGGCTTCGCGCGGTGGTCTTCCCCCACGTCCTCCTCGGGCGGCTCCGGCAGCTCCGGCTTCAGCGCAGTTGCCCCCTTCGCGTGTGACTGGCTTTACGAGCTCAGCTCCTCGGAGTGGAGACGATGTTTTCTTAGGTGAGGTTGCTCTCTTTGGGAATTACTTTCGGGGCACCAGTCTTCCTTTGTTAGGAAGCTACTTAGCGCAGAATCCCGTCATTGACATCAGTATTGCTTGTGAAGGAGTTCCTGAGCCATCTGGGAGTGCCCGAGTGCCAGATCCTTTTGATGATGGCATTGATATTAGCCAATTTGATGATACTCCCATTCGGGATGTTCCCATTGTGGAGAATGTACTTGAGGAGGTTAATGTCGAAGATGAAGCTGAGGAGCTCATCACCGAAGCCCCTGTGGGTACTAGGCCAGTTAGTCCATCTCCTGCTTTGGCTTCTCCCCCTCTTGGCACAGATTCTTTGGAAGTTCTGGCCCATGATGCTGGAACCGTTGAGGTGAATGCTCAGGCTAAGGGGAAGGAGGTTGCCGAAGCTGGGACTTCTGAGGCCACTGAGAGGGATACTGTCTCTCGAGCGGACATGGATGTTGATGCAAGGGGGAGCATTCCTTCTATTTTTGAAGGTACTTATTATATTGCCTCTGATTTTTCCTTTAGCGACATTAGTTATTCTGCAGTTTGGTGCTAATGCGAAAGAGATTTGTTTAGTAGGTGGCGAAGAAGAGGGGCCGGCTCGCATGCGCGAAGGTGGGCCTCTTCGAGACTTTGATTGGGAAGGTGTCTTATTTGATCAGGGTTATAGCTAGTTTTTTCCTTTAGCTATTTTTTACGAAGATAATAGTGTTGACATTATTTTTTGTAGAATATCAACGTCTTGTGCGAACCTTGGATCCTGAGAGTATCAGTTCTAACATTTTGGCTGCGGGATTAAAGGTGCGAATTGCATGCCTTCGCTTTCTGTTTTATTACTGACTTGGCTTCAAGTTTCTGAGCTCATAGTATTGATCGAGGTGATTGTTTTCTCTTCGTAGGTTGTTGTAGCTATCAATGAACTGCATGCTCAAGTTCCGAACCTCAACTTGGTTGCTGCTGAGCGCGCGGAGCTGGAGAAATTGCGAAGGGAAAAGGCTGAGCTTCTCCAGATCCAAGCAACTGTTGACAGGATTAAGGAGGATATTGAAAAGGAGAAGGATCTGTTTCGCCAGGACCGGGAGTCCATTATTAATGAGAACAAGTCTTTAAATGATAGGGTTGCATCCCTGGAAGCTCAGGTTGGTGAAGCCAACTTGCTTAAGGAGAAAGTTGTTGCCTTGGAGGCTCAGGTAGTGAACAAGGATGATGCCTTGGAAGGCCTTCGCAAGAAGATCGTCGAGGATTCAGATTTGATTTCTGTCCTGAAGGGCGAGGTAAACACCCTCACAAGTGTTAAGGAAAAATTTTCGCGCGATGCCGAGTCATATCGGTCTCGCAGCGAGGATTTTGAGCGTGAGGCCTTGTCACTGTGGACTGCAAATCTTTCCCTTCGCAAGGAAAAAGAAGATGTGATTAATGTTGTGTGGGAACGCGGTCTGAAGCTATTTCGATTGTATAAGGAGGCCTTGCGACAGTTTGGAGCGGAGCCTATTCCCTTTCCTACTAAGGAGTATAGCTTGGACAAGCTTTTTGATTGGATTGATAATGAGTTTGCTTCGCTTCCAAATGTCATGGAAGTTGTCAGTGACTTCGCAGTGAACCTATGTTCATGCAACCTATTGAAGATTCTCTCGGACAATGGCTGTGATCACTATAATTCCTTGGTTCGGAAAGGCTATCCTTATCCAGCGCCCAGAGATCCTGCTGACAATGATTATTTTGCTAAAGAAATTTTGCTTGCGAAGGCACTCTTCCTGAAGCATTTCTGGGTTGCCAGTGGACGTCAGGCGACTCAGACTATTATTCACGACCGGCTTGCGAAGGTACTTTGTTAGTTGCCATGGTGGTCAACTTTGATTCATTTTGTTTTTGATTTTGAAGTGTTATTTTTGACAGCTTTTGTATTCTCAGTCGAAGGAGCTGAAGAAACAGAAAGCTGAAGCCGAAGCCGCCGCAAGGGAGGCCGCTGAAAAGGAAACTGCCGAAGCCATTGCTGCTACTAATGCTGCCTCCTCTGGTGCTGCTGCTGGTGAAGCCGGTGCTTCTTCCTCCCAAGGGCAAGGTGGCCAGGGTGCCCCCCAAGTCGATGCACAGGTCTAAGGACCTTTTGAATTGTAAATAGAGTTGGAGCTTTTGGAGCAGGCAGTTCTTTTGAACTTGTACATTTGTGTATATTTAGGGTGATGAAATGCTTGAACTTACGCCGTTGGCCATGCGAGACGGACCTCTTTGTATTTCTGGCTTCGCATGGAAGGAGTTTCGACGGCTTTATCCGTAATCTAGTCATGGTGACTTTTTGGAGTATTGCCACGAGTTTTACCGTCACACTGAGTTCGGCGTTTTTGATTTTTTCACTTCATTTATTGCTCATNTTGCCAGTGGACGTCAGGCGACTCAGACTATTATTCGCGACTGGCTTGCGAAGGTACTTTGTTAGTTGCCATGGTGGTCAACTTTGATTCATTTTGTTTTTGATTTTGAAGTGTTATTTTTGACAGCTTTTGTATTCTCAGTCGAAGGAGCTGAAGAAACAGAAAGCTGAAGCCGAAGCCGCCGCAAGGGAGGCCACTGAAAAGGAAACTGCCGAAGCCATTGCTGCTACTAATGCTGCCTCCTCTGGTGCTGCTGCTGGTGAAGCCGGTGCTTCTTCCTCCCAAGGGCAAGGTGGCCAGGGTGCCCCCCAAGTCGATGCACAGGTCTAAGGACCTTTTGAATTGTAAATAGAGTTGGAGCTTTTGGAGCAGGCAGTTCTTTTGAACTTGTACATTTGTGTATATTTAGGGTGATGAAATGCTTGAACTTACGCCGTTGCCCATGCGTGACGGACCTCTTTGTATTTCTGGCTTCGCATGGAAGGAGTTTCGACAGCTTTATCCGTAATCTAGTCATGGTGACTTTTTGGAGTATTGCCACGAGTTTTACCGTCACACTGAGTTCGGCGTTTTTGATTTTTTCACTTCATTTATTGCTCATGGCTCGGATCGAGTAGAGCTCGCTGTGCAAAGAAATGCTGAAGCTGTTTCTCTAGGCATTCCTAAAGTGGAGCCATTGGAAGGTAGTCCTGATAAAGACTTTGCATGCGTTTACAATGCCCCTCGCTTTAGGAGATCTGGCGAGTAGTTTTATGGCTATGTGTTTGAAATGTTTTGAGAAATACTCGGTTGTAAAGAAATGCTGTAATGGCATGTTTTGTATGAATGAAGATGAACTCGATTTGTATTTGCTTGTAAGAGAAATGCCTCCTTCTCCCAAAGCGAGTTTATGTTTATTCGTGCGAAGGCAGAATATCTTCGTATGTTTTGGAATCTGATAGTGCAGTATGCAACGTGTTTGAGCGAAAGAGATTGAACTCGATTTGTATTTGCTTTTGAGAGAAATGCCTCCTCCCCCCAAAGCGAGTTTAAGCTTTTCATTCAAAATTATCAATTAAAGAGCGTTTTGCACGTGACAATTCAGAATTAGCCGAAGCCACTCTTATTATCCAATAAGCATTTTATATGTTTAAAAGACGACTTGAGCTGAAGCCCCTTTTACTCCTTAGAGCAAGTATTTTGTGCGTGTAAACTGTAATCTGAGCCGAAGCCCCTTTTACTCCTTAGAGTAAGCATTTTAGATCTGAATTGGCCTTACCTTTGGTAGGGTCAATTTAGTTCTATTTTGGTTTATCGAATACCAGCGATTTGGTCGAAGCAAATCGCTTTCGATGCAACATTTTTGGGGAATAGCTCGTTTATATATTTCGGACGAGTTACAATTAGCACGGCCTCGTTAAAAACCTCACCCCTTGGTAAGGGTTCCCCTGTGAGGAAAAGAGTACATGCTTTTTTGAAGGAAAAAAATAAAAATCTATTCTATCAATTGACTTCGTTTATAGATTACGAAGCCAATTGTTACATGGTGTTCACAGGTAATACCTTCGCAAGCTGTCTGCATTCCATGAATGCGGCAGCTCATTGCCTTCGCCATCACCCAGATGGAATGATCCCGGTCTATTGCTTTTGGTTACAAGGAATGGGCCTTCCCATTTGTTTTGCAGCTTCCCCGAAGGCATACTCGGATTCTTTCTTAGCACCCAGTCACCTATCTTGATGTCTTTCCTTACCACTTTCTTGTCACGCCATTTTCTCATTTCTTCCTGGTACTTGGAGATGTTTTTGGCTGCTTGTAGCCTGTATATTTCTGTGAGGTCTTTGTCTATCGCTTCGCTGTCTTTGGGCGCTTCCTGCTGAATGCGAAGCCCCTTATGAAGAATCTCCTCCGGGCACACTGCCTCTTCGTCATAAAGCAATTTGAAAGGTGTGAACTTGGTTGCTCTTGAGGTGGATGTGTTGTGAGCTCAGATTACCTTTGGCATTTCTTCCACCCATTTGCCTTTTTTCTTACAATTTGCAAGGCATTTCTGATGGCAGTGAAAATGATGCCATTTGCTCTCTCAACTGCACCATTGGACTGTGGGTGATATACTGATGCGAATCTTGCCTTCGTTCCAATGGACATGCAGTACTGCCTAAATTCGTCACAGTCAAACTGCTTCCCATTATCCACTGTAATTTCCCTTGGGACTCCAAATATGCAAACGATTTGCTGCCAGAACAATTTGATAACTGTCTTCGCTGTGATGTTTGCCAATGGCCTTGCCTCAATCCACTTGATGAAATATTCCACTGCAACTATAGCAAATTTCAGGTTTCCTTGAGCTGTGGGAAGAGGGCCCACCAGATCGATGCCCCATCTCTGCAATGGCCAGGTTGGAGTTATCAGCTGTGATAGCTCCGAAGGCGATTTTCTGGTTGCTGCACATTTTTGACATTCGTCGCAAGTCTTGACAGTGTGTGTTGCATCGTTGATGATTGAAGGCCAATAAAACCCTTGTCTCATTGCCTTTCCCACAATTGCCCTCGCCCCAAAGTGAGCTCCACATAAGCCGCTGTGTATCTCTTGTATTAATTCTCTGCCTTTGCTTATGGACACGCAGCGAAGCCAAGGAGCCACAACTCCTTTCTTGTATAGAATATTGTCAATGATTTGATATGACCTTGCTCTCTGCTGCATGGTTTTGAGGTCGTCTTCGTCAATTGGTTCATAGTATCCTCTGTGATATGCCATTATGGATGACCGCCAATCCTCTGAGTTTATTGCACTAATCAATTTTGGTTGCTCATCTGGATCTTTGATAGAAGGCATTGTCAATGTCTGAAAGAAGACATCGGGTGGTAGTTTGTCCTCTTTTGCTGCTGCTTTGGCCAATGCATCAGCTTCTTCATTCTTGGCCCTTGGGATGTATTCTACTGTAAAACCCTTGAATTTTTTCTCCATTGCTCGAACTGTAGTCAAATACTTGATCAGCTCTGGTTATTTTGCAACACTTTCTTTTTCGATATGATCTGCTACCACCTTCGAATTAGTTTTCACAATGAAGCGCTGAGCCCCCAGCGCCTTTGCTTTTCTGAGCCCCAATAACACAGCTTCGTATTCAGCAACATTGTTTGTACTTCTGTCGCTGTTTTTGCAGAACTCAAGATTCGTTGCATATCTCATTTTGACGCCCGAAGGCGATTGTACAATAGCCGCGATGCCAGCTCCTTTGTCTCCCCAAGCACCATCACAATGTATTAGCCAATTTTCTTCTCTGATTGGACTTTCTGCCGAAGGCGATGTCCACTCAGCTATGAAATCAGCCAAGAGTTGTGATTTCACGGCTGTTCTTCGCTCGAAATCTACCACATATTCAGACAGCTCTGCGGCCCATTTTCGTATTCTTACCGAGGCTTCTTTATTACTCAGCAGCTCTTTTAGTGGTTGATCTGTGAGCACTTTGATGTTGTGCCCCTCGAAGTAATGCCTTAGCTTTCTGGATGCCATCACCACAGCATAAATCATTTTCTCAATTTCGGTGTAGAATAGCTTCGACCCGTTCAATGCCTCAGAGACATAATATACTGGCTCCTGTATCTTTGCGCCTTCAATTAGCTTCTCCGTAATGAGTGCAGCACTAACAGCTGATTGCGAAGCTGCAATGTATAACAGTAAAGGTGCCTTTGGGTCAGGTGTTGTTAGCTTCGTGAGCTGCATCAGATATTGCCTTAGCTCATGGAATGCCTTCGACTGCTCTTGTCCCCATTCAAACTTTGTTGCATTTCTGAGGGTTGTGAAGAAGGGTAGACTGCGTTCAGCTGCTTTTGCAATAAATCTGTTAAGTGCTGCGATTCTGCCAGATAATTTTTGCACATCTCTAATGCATTTGGGCTCTTCCATGTTGAGAATTGCATTGATCTTTTCAGGATTGGCTTCGATTTCATTGGCTGTCACCAGGCAGCCTAGAATTTTCCCTTTGGTTACTCCGAAGACACATTTCTCCGGGTTGAGTTTGAGACCCGCTTGTCTCATTCTTGCGAAGGCAACTGCCAAGTCTGAGACATGATCTTGTCTTTTGACACTTTTAACCAAGATGTCATCAACATATGCAAGAATAGTTTTGAAAAGTTCTTCTTTGAATACGGTACTTGACATGCGACAGAAAGTGGTACTAGCGTTTCGAAGCCCCTCGGGCATTCTGATGAAGCAAAATGTGCCAACGGGAGTGATGAAGCTGGTTTTTTCTTCGTCTTCTTTCTTCATCCATATCTGATGATAACCGGAGAAGCAGTCTAGCAGAGACATCATCTCACTTGCAGCAGCTTGATCAATGATTTTGTCAATTCGTGGGAATGGGAAATCATCCTTGGGGCATGCCTTATTGAGGTCGGTGAAATCAATACACATTCTACACTTGCCATTTTTCTTTTTCACTGGCACCGTGTTTGCTAGCCATTGGGGATATTTGACTTCGCGTATGACATTTGCTTCTAGTAGCCTTTGCACCTCAGCTTTGACTGCACTCATTTTTTCTTCGGACATTTTCCTCAGTTTCTGCTTCTTCGGCCTCATCTCAGGGCTGATTGCAAGTTTGTGCTCGATAATGCTTCTGTCAACGCCTGGTAAATCTTTACTTGACCAAGCGAAGATGTCTTTGTTGTTTCTCAAGAACTCGATGAGTCTTTCTTCCTCGTCGGGCTCAAGATCAGAGCCAATAATGACTTTCCTGTCGAAGACGTCAGGCTGTAACTGTACCTCTTTTGTTTCTGTTACGCCTTGCATGCTTTTATCTTTCTCAACAGTTGCCTTCTCCTCAGGGTAAATGGGTTCTTTTTCTTTGAGCACATGTACCTTTCGCTGGCCTAGAGTATTGGCATATTCGATTCTTCTTGCCTCTGTTTGATCACCAAAGACGGTGATGGCACCTTTGAGAGCTGGCATTTTCATGCACAAGAAAGCTTGCCTTATGATGATGTCGAAGGCATTTATGAATCCTCTGCCGAAGATAACGTTGTAGTCGAAGAACATATCAACAACGTCGAAAGTGATGTACTCCGTTCTTGCATTTGATGTATCGCCAAAAGATACTGGCAATGTGATTTTCCCCAAAGTAGCAGTGCGCTTTCCCCCGAAGCCAACCAAGGGTGTATCTGATGGCTCTAGATTGTCTGGGTTGATGTTGGTCATTGACCTGAGTGTCTTCGCCAAGATAATATCTGCAGAGCTGCCTGTGTCCACTAGCACTTTCCCAATTGTCCAGCCAGTAATGTTGGCTTCAATCGACATTGCGTCATTGTGTGGAAAGTTGTGGAGCTTGAGATCTTCCTCGGTGAAGGTGATTGGCAAGTGAGACCATTTCGATTTCTTGTAAGGACCGTCAACCGAGATATTGTTGACTTGGCGAAAGTAACTTTTTCTTTGTTTCTTCGTTTCGAAGGCAAGTGAAGATCCTCAAGTTATAGGCATAATGAGACCATAGCTGGGTAAGGGATTTGCTGTGGTTTGGTCTTGTTTTTGTGGTGGTGGAGGGTGGAGGTGGCAATTCCTCTACCTTGATATCTTTATTTGGGATAGGCTGGCTAGTTTGAGGGTAGAATTGTGGGTACAGGGTTTGTGGGTAATAATGCTGGAATGTTTGCGGTGAAGGCGAAAATTGAGTCGCCATTGCTGTTGTAGGATGGACAAAGTTTGAGGTTAGGGAGGGATATACTGGGCAGTATTGCTGGGTTGCTTGGGTTTGTGTTTGGATTTGGGAGTTGGGGTGCGAAGCCGTGGATGGCTTCGTTTGGGTAGCTTGGATTTTGTCTGCCTTCAACTTGTCAATGGTTCTCTTGATGTCTCGGCACTGCTCTGTGCCATGGGTGTGATTTTTGCCATGATATTGACAAAACAGCTCTGTCCCGAAGGTGGTCCCCTTCCTCTTCCTCGGCCTCTGCCGGTTCTTCCACCCCTTTGGTGGGCTCATTTCTTTGGTTCTGGTATTGGTTTTCTGGGTAAATGGGTTTGTTTTGTGGGAGCGAAGGCGGGATCTCCACATTCATGATGGTTTGGGATGGGTGGTTTTGGTAATGGTTTTGGTTGTAGTGGTGCTGCTTGTTCTGGGAGTCATACTGGTTTCTCAAAATGGCTTCTCTAGCAATTCACATTCTGTTGTCATTGTCGGATCGACAATATTTCTTAAACTCCTCATATAGATCTCTAAGGGTTGTTGGTGTTTCCCTTGCAATGTGCTGCGCGAAAGGACCTGGCCGAAGCCCCTGGATTGCTGCAAATTTGGCGGCTTCGTCAGGAATATGAGGAGCCTGAGATCGCAGTCCCACAAACCTGCGAAAGTAGTCCTCCAAAGATTGCTTCGGCTGTTGGTGTAAGGTTAGCTCTGCGTATGAGAGTGCTTGGTCTCCCATTGTGCTGAAATTCTTGATCAGCTCTCTTTTCAGATCATACCAGCTGGTGATGGATAACCCTGGAAGCTTGGTGTACCAGTTCATTGCGGTGCCATCGCAGACGATGATGATAGATTTTGCCAATACGACATCATCTCCCCCTGCCGAAGCTATTGCAGCTTCATAGCTCATGAGAAATTGCTTGGGGTCGGTGAGGCCATTATACCTTGGTAAGGAGATAGGCTTGTATGAAGGCGGCCATCTTGCCAATTGCAGATTTTCTGAGAGAGGGCAATTGTGATCAATAGGGCGAGTGTGCAGCACTTGGAATCTGGTCTCGGATGTAGACATGTGATTTGGTCCCGTATTGGCGAAGGCAGTTGGATCGTTGAGTTCTGCTTGGAGTTCAGCAACTTGTTTCTTGGCCCTTTCAAGTTCTTCTTGGAGCTTCGCAGCTCTGGGATTTGCAGTGTTTAGTCTTCTTTGCTTCGCTTGCCTCAGCTCCTCCAACTGCTTTCTGACCTGCAGTAGTTGGTGTTGTTGTTCTTCTTCTTCTTCTTCTTGCATTTGCTGTTGCAGTTCGAGCTGAGCAGCTTCGAGCTCTCTTTGCTGCTCCAGTCGGCGAAGGCGGAGCCTGTCCTCCACCCTGCGCAGCCTTTCTTCGGTGGTGAGAGCGTCTTCATCGACTTCCGTTTCCTCAGTGACGGCTTCGGTTATGGGTGGTAGTGTGGCTGGTGGAATTGAGGCTTGAGCATCGAGTTCGCCTGTGGTGGTTGTGTCATCGGCAATGTTGCCCTAAACGGTAAACGGTAGTCATTCGGTCACCCCTCGACTAGCGAGTAGACCATGTATACGGTGTGTACATGGCGTGTACACGGGCAACACGGTTATGTACGGACCAGTAAAAAAAGGCATGTTAATATGGCATAGACACATACAAATCAGTGAAGTACGTGTACAAGATCTCACATTAACACATTAGCATCGACAGGGACCTAATCATTACATCACTAAATACCAAATACATGAGTTTAGAGATGGTTTAACCTCCCACCAATGGGCCAACATGGCCTAAACGGCCCATTACACGGGCTACACGCTTAATAAAAACATTTTCTCCCATTTTTTCTAGCTATTTACATTGTGTACACGGGTTAGCCGTGTAATGGATCGTTTAGGCCCTAAACTGCACGGTAGACTGTCGAATAGCGTGTACACGGTATGTACATGGTCTACACGATTGTTTACGGCAACACTGGTCTTCGGTGGTATTTCTGGGGTTTCTGGTAACTCTTTTGGCTAGTGGCATGGTGGTGTTCGTGGGTTGTCTTCACGCACAGCACAAACGGTGGGCGCCAGTTGTTGGGTTAATAGCCGAAGCCAATGAGCCCAATCAACAGCCAAAACAGAGAACAGAGACAAGCAACAGTAAATTACTCATCAACCGTGTTCTCAGGAATCCGCCCTTTACACGTTGGTGGGAGGTCCCTTTTTATAGGGAGATCAAGAGGCACATTTTACATTCCACTTATGCCCCTGGAAATCAGGCATCATCCTCTAGACTATACAACTTAAGGTTTCCAGGGACAATAGAGTATATTCGCACGTCTCAATATGAATGCATGGACTAACAACTCCATCTTTGACTCGGTTTGGACTTGGTCCACGCTGCCTTCACCATGCCTCTTGTGATCTTTATTGCCTTCATTACCCAGAGCTCCTTCGGCTGAGCGGCGCCTTCTCTCGCCCAAAGAAGAAAAAAGGTCCGCCGCGTCTTCATTCAAGTCTACCTTGAGCCTGTATAACAAAATGAACCAAGTATATACATAATATCTGGAAATTGCCTTCGCATCCTCATAAAATAGATCTGGATAGCGAAGGCAATAAGTCTCCTCACAACGCCTTCGCGTATACGTCATACGTTCATTTACCACCGTGAACGATTGATCTCCCCTCAGTGTCCAATCTTTTGGCGAAGGAGAGAGAAGCCAGACTCAAGCGTGATGTTCATATGCAGTGAAGGTAATGACCTTTTAAATACAGCGAGCGAAGGCAAAATGAAAAGTGCTTAAATACCAAGCTACAGGTGAAGGCATTTCCTTAACAGGCCATTCCTCCAACAGTATGTACTCGAAGGTGATGATCTAATACATCTATTATGTGAGTAATGGTCTTCATGTCATCCGATCTTTTAGCGACTCGATTCCTCCCTTTACGATCTTGTGCTTTTCTTGGGTTTGCTTTACTTTCAATCTATTAAGCTTATTGATTGCTTGGGGTGATCTTGTAGCCATGGTGGCTAGAGGTTCATACCGGATCTACCAAGAGGTTCAACACGTTCTTCGCGAACGTGCTGTTCAGTTACCCACGCCGATAGGGAGCATCATGACAGGGTGTGATCTCTTGTACGGTGGGGCTTTCGGGGGTTTGACCGGATGATAGTAGTTTAAAGACGGCTTTAGATGAGATGCATGATGCGCTTACTCTTATTGGCTAGAACTACAACTAGACGGTGGTAGGCGCGTTTACCCCTTTTGTTGTGCTTAATCTTTGCCTATGTTCATGGGTGCGATCAACCTACACACCACTCATATCTTATAGTAGGTTTTATCCTTATATCAATCAACACTTCATGCTAGGATTAGATCCGTTAGATCAGATGGGGAACCCTAGTAAGTTCATTGTCGATCCACGGATTGATAAACTTTGGATGGAATACTCTAAGGGAAAAGCTACGATGATCCGTGCGCTTGCGGTTCACAATTGGCGCGTCTGTGGACCGTCAACAAGCGCCCTGGAACAGCATTGCACAAAGTGAAACAGAGTTCCATGAAAAAGAACAAGACTAGCAGGGCCACCCCCAGGTCGCCCGACCCCACCAGGCCGGCTGACCTGGCCTGGACCCTGTCTGGCCTCTACTTCTTCCTGAATGTTGGTTTGACTCTCCTTTCCACTATTTCAGTTGATTCTTGATGAAAATTGATCCTGGAATTCCATGCTTGAATAAAATCAACTCTTCACAATTCCCTATCACATGAATGATATTATTGACTTACATATATTTTATTCCATGTACCTTTTGGCCTGTGGATATCTACACATAATTAGGAACTCATGTCATCTAAGTTATTGCATTTTGAGAAATAACTTTAGCATGGAAGGTGGTCTTGCTTATTCAAGTACTTGGAATTTATAAAAAAGTTTTTGAAACTTTCTAGCCTTGACATGCTCCTCATGAGTTTTGAGTGACAACCACATTTATCCACATCTCATGCATTACCTTTAAGTTGTGAGTTGTTTCAAAGTTGTGTGGTCTTTGTTAGAGATATACATGTTTTTAAGTCAAGATCACGTACACTCCACCTTGAGATGCTAAACCCTTACACTGAGGGTAATGCAAAAACATGCCTTCCACTATAAGCTTATAAATAAATGCTCCTAAGGTGACCGTTGTTGGGATATAGCCGAAGCCAATGAGCCCAATCAACAGCCAAGACAGAGAACAGAGACAAGCAACAGTAAATTACTTATCAACAGTGTTCTCGGGAATCAACCCTTTACACATTGGTGAGGGGTCCCCTTTTATAGGGAGGTCAAGAGGCACATTTTACATTCCCCTTATACCCCTGAAAATCAGGCATCATCGTCTAGACTATACAACTTACGGTTCCCAGGGGCATAAGGGTACATTACATGTCTCAATATGAATGCGTGGACCAGCAACTCCGTCTTTGACTCGGTTTGGACTTGGTCCACGCTGCCTTCACCATGCCTCTAGTGACCTTTGTCGCCTTCACCACCCGATGTGCCTTCAGTCGGGCAGCGCCTTCTCCCGCTCAGAGAGAAAAAGACTGCCGCGCCTCCACCCGAGCACGTCCTTGTTCTGTGTAACAAGATGAACCAAACATATGCAAGTGATATCTGTTAGTTACCTTTGCATCTGCCTAAAATCCGACTAGGAGAGCAAAGGCAACGGATCGGCTCATAATGCCTTCGCATCTATTTCCGGCGCCATCCAGCACCAAGAGCACCGGATCGCCCCTCGATGCCCAATCTCTCAGCGAAGGAGAGAGAAGCCGGACTCAGGCGTGTGAAGCTCACAGACTGCCTTCGCATGTGAGTACCGTGAACTTCTGTCTGTCATGAGCGAAGGCAATTTCCTTTCGGGGATAAGTAGCGAAGGTAATTTCCTTGAACCTGAAACAAGGTAACCGGGTGAAGGCGTTTCCTTGACAGGCCAATCCCCCAACAGTAGCCCCTCGCGGACGAGGGCTTTCTCCAACAGGCCGATGTCCTCGAAAATTCAGGATTGCCTTCGCCTGTTCCAAAGAAACGCCTCCTCCCGTTGGAGTAAGTCCCGAGTCGTTGTCTTCGCTCCTGATTCGGCTTTGCATCCTGTATTTTTTCTGATTTTTCACTTTATTATTTATTTTTATTTGTATTGTTTTTTGGATTTTTTGAGCCTTTTCAATTTTTGCGCCGTGGTAACGGTCACTTTTTTACTGACCTATAAATAGGACCGAACGGGTCCTCCCTTTTACCTTTCTTCGCTTTCGCTATCAATCACTTTCTGCTGCTGAATCTTCTTCGCCTGCTCCGATCATAGCCTGATAACCGCTTTCGCGTTCGTGTTGGCTTCTCCTCGTGATACCCACTTGTACAAGTAAGGTTATCTCTCTATATTTTTTGATACTATTGTTGTTGCTGGTTTCCTTCGTTTAGGTATTGAGAATTGTTGTTATTTCTGCAGCAGCGCGCACTAAGCAAACTGCTACACTTATTGACATGGCTGGCGAAGGCAGCCCCGGTGCCCAACGAACAGGAGTTTCTCCTCGTCGTGGGATGGATGATAGTGAAGCTGATCAGCTTGCACAACAGATAGAAGATGAGACTCCAGCTGTTGAGGAAGCTTCTGGCGATGAACACGCTGAAGATGACGATGGTGGCGAGGAGGAGGATCTTGATGATGTGGAGGTTGACATGGAGGATCTAGTAGATCCCAAGAAGAAGGCAAAGACACTTGTCTTCGGCAAGTCCAAGGTTGGCGAACGTGATATCAAGTTCTATGAGGAAAAAGGATATTTCCCCATGGGGTGGGGCCGTGCTCCTGGTACTGATACTACCCCTGATCCTCGCGAAGACGAAGCTGTGGTTTTCACAGATTTTTTTATTGCGGGCCTGAAGATGCCCATTGATAATATCATAGCGAAGATGATTGCTCCTTATGGTCTTCAATTACATCATCTGACACCGAATGCAATTAGTCACCTTCTTCGCTTCTTTTGGGCTGTGAAGACACATGGCTCGGCGGTTACTGTTGATGGGTTTCTTCGGCTTTACGAGGGGCACAATCAGAGCAAATCATCTGAGGTCGAAGGCGAGTTGTTCACTCCAGATTTCAGCTGTGTTACTTTTACTGGTCGCCTCCGAGGGTCACATTTTGCGAAGGTTGAGAGTTTGAGACTTCCTTCGCTCAGAGGAACAAGTGGACCAAAGACTGGCAACATTATTTGTTTTATGTGAGGGTACCTTCGGAGGAGACTATTCTAGAGGATGGTACCAAGTCTATCTCTTACCCTCTGCACAGCCAGATTGATTGGCTAAAGTTTGTTTCGTGCCCGGTTTTTAACGCGGAAAGCCCTGGATTCTCCGAGTGTTGGAAGGCTTTTCAAATAGCTTCACAAACGTTTTGCAGTCGTGATCTGATGGAAGAAGGTATCACTGCAGATCTTGCTTGTGGAGTTTATTTCCTGTCTGCCGGTTGGGCGCCCTATAAGGTTGAGTGGAGAGCTTTTAGGGAACACACCAAGGTTTCTTTCCCTTATTTTGGTGCGAAGCTTCCCGAAGTCATGACTGCAGTGGATTTCGTTGCTACTGTGGAGCAACGAGCCAATGACATTCTTGGGACGTATAACTCCAAGGAGCATCGTAGTTGTGAAGACAAATTTGTTCCTGTTAGATTCAACAGAGTTTTTGAGGAACTGAAGATTTTTTCGGTGCTCGAGAGGTCCCCGTCTCTACTAAGGAGAAGAAGAAGGAGAAAAAGGAGAAGGATAAAAGAGGGAAATCAAAGGCGAAGGAACAGGATGAAGATGATTCTGCTCCTTCGCGTGTTCCTCGCGGGGGAGGGCGAACTGGACGTGGAGGCGACCGGGGCAAGAAAACAGTCGCGAAGGCGACTTCCTCCGTCGCTCCGGCCAAGCATGGCAGCAGCAGCTCTTACGAGTCTGCCGAGAAGCATCGTCGTCAAGATGCGCCGATTGCTGCCGTTCCTGTGTCCATCGTGGCTCCGGCTACCAGGGCCACCTCTTCGGCTTCGCGCGGTGGTCTTCCACCTCGTCCTCCTCGGGTACCAGCGGCGGCTCCGGCTTCGACGCAGTTGACGGCTTCGCCCGTCACTGGCTTTGCGAGCTCAGCCCCCCGAAGCGGAGATGACATTTTTTTAGGTGAGGTTGCACTCTTTGGCAATTACTTTCAGGGCTCAAGTCTTCCTTTGCTAGCGAGGTACCTAACGGAGAATCCCGTGATTGATATCAATATTACTTGTGAAGGCGCTGGTGAAACATCTGAGGATATTCGGGTTCCAAATCCATTCGACGATGGCATTGATATTAGTATGTTTGAGGACACCCCCATTCGGGGTGCTCCCATTATTGGGGATGTGCCGGAGGAGGTTCATGTCGAAACCAACGTTGAAAAGCCTACAGCCGAAGCCCCTGTGGACGCTCCGTCGGTTAGCCCTCCATCGCCTGCATTGGCTTCTGCCCCTCCTGCCAGAGACTCTTTGGAGGTTTTGGCCCATGCTACCGGGACGGTTGACGTGGTTACCCAGGCTAAGGGGAAAGAGGTTGTCGAAGCTGAAACTTCCGAAGCCGCTGAGAGGGCTGCTGCTTCTCAATCTTATATGGATGTTGATATGGGTGGGAGTATTCCTTCTTTTCCCGAAGGTACTAGTGATGTTTCTTCATTTTTTTCCTTTAGCGACGTTGTTTGCTCTGCTGTTTGATGCTAATGCGATGGAGATTTGTTTATTAGGTGGCGAGAGAGATGGGCCGTCTCGCGTGCGCGAAGGTGGGCCTCTTCGAGACTTTGATTGGGAAGGTGTCTTATTTGATCGGGGTTATAGCTAGTTTTTTTGCTTTAGCTATTTTTTGTGAAGATAATAAAGTTGAGATTATTTTTTGTAGAGTATGAACGTCTTGTGCGAACCTTGGATCCTGAGAGTATCAGTTCTAACATTTTGGCTACGGGATTGAAGGTGTGAATTTCATGCCTTCGCTTTCTGTTTTTTACTAACTTGGCTTCAAGTTTCCAAGCTCATAGTATTGATTGAGATGATTGTTTTCTCTCGCAGGTTGTTGTAGCTATCAATGAACTGCATACTCAAGTTCCGAACCTCAACTTGGTTGCTGCTGAGCATGCGGAGCTGGAGAAATTGCGAAGGGAAAAGGCTGAGCTTCTCCAGATCCAAGCAACTGTTGACAGGATCAAGAAGGATATTGAAAAAGAAAAGAATTTGTTTCGCCAGGACTGGGAGTCCATTATTAGTGCGAACAAATTTTTGAAGTACAAGGTTGCTGCTTTGGAAACTCAAGCTGGCGAAGCCAACCTGCTTAGGGAGAAGGTTTCTGCCTTGGAGGCTAAGATTGTTGACAAGGATGACACCCTAAAGGGCCTTCGTGAAAAAATTGTTGAAGATACTGAGTTGATTTCCGTCCTGAAGGGTGAGGTGAATACACTCAATGATGCGAAGGAAAAACTTTCGGGCGATGTCGATACATATCGGTCTCGCAGCGAAAATTTTGAGCGTGAGGCCTTGTCACTGCAAACTGCGAATCTTTCGCTTCGCAAGGAAAATGAAAGTGTAGTTGATGTTGCCTGGGAGCGTGGCCTAAAGCTGTATCACCTATACAAGGAGGCCCTGCGACAGTTTGGAGCAGAGCCTGCTCCTTTTCCCAGCAAAGAGTATAGCTTGGACAAGCTTTTCAATTGGATTGACAATGAATTTGCTTCGCTTCCAAATGTCATGGAAGTTGTCAGTGACTTCGCTGTCAACATGTGTTCAAGCAATCTGCTGAAGATTCTCTCAGACAACGGCTGTGATCACTATAATGCCTTGGTTCAGAAAGGCTATCCATATTCGGCTCCCAAAGATCCTGTCGACACTAATTATTTTCCGTAGCAGCTGTTAGTTGCGAAGGCGCTCTTCTTGAGATATTTCTGGGTTGCCAGTGGTCGTCAAGCGACTCAGAACATTGTCCGCGACCGGCTTGCGAAGGTACTTCGTTAATTGCCATCATGGTCTACCTTGTTTCATTTTTGTTTTTAATTTTCTATTATTTTATTTGGTAGCTTCTGTATTCTCAGTCAAAGGAGCTGAAGAAGCAGAAGGCCGAAGCCGAAGCGGCCGCGAGGGAAGCCGCTATCAAAGAAGCTGCCGAAGCTGGTGCGGGAACAAGTTCTGCTGTTACCGGTGCTTCTTCTTCGCAAGGACAGGGTGACCAAGGGGCCTCCAGGGTCGATCCACAGGTCTAAGGACCTTTTGAATTGTAATTAGAGTTTAGGACTTATTGAGCGGGCAGTTCTTTTGAACTTGTACATTTGTGTATATTCAAGGCGATGAAATGCTTGCACTTACTCCGCTGGCCATGCGTGATGGGCCCCTTTGTATTTCTAGCTTCGCATGGAAGGAATTTCAACGACTTTATCCAAACTCAAGCCATCACAATTTTTTGGAGTATTGTCACGAGTTTTATCGTCGCATGGAATTCAGTGTTTTTGATTTTTTCACAGCGTTTGTTGCTCACGGCTCAGATCGAGTTGAGCTCGCTGCTAGGAGAAATGCCGAAGCTATTTCCTTGGGCGTTTGGATGTTGGACCCGATGTTAAGGACTTTGCTTGCGTTTACAACGCTCCTCGTTTTAGGAGGTCTGGCGAGCAGTTTTATGGATATGTGTTTGAAATGTTTTGAGAATGCTTGGTGTAAATGTATGGAACTCATGATGTAATTATGTCTTCGTATGAATGAATATGAACTCGATTTGTCTTCGTTTTTGAGAGAAACGCCTCCTCCCCCGAAGCGAGCTTGTGTTTATTCATGCGAAGATGAATTTGTTTATGATGTGTGAAAAACCGTTTGCGTGTATAAGTTTGATTTGTTTGAATGAAAAAGATCAAACTCGGTTTGCCTTCGTTTTTGAGAGAGATGCCTCCTCCCCCCGAAGCGAGTTTTTGTTTTTTGTTCGACGCGCTCAAATGGCGATTTTTGGCGTTTAGATGGGGAATTGTATCTGGGTTTACTCTTTGGAGTTCATGCTCCAATTAGCATTTTTAATTTTGTGAGTTGTTTGAGCCGAAGCCCCTTTTACTCTTTTTAGAGTAAGCATTATCATACGAGGTTTGATCTGAGCCGAAACCCCTTTTACTTGTTAGAGTAAGCATTGTATATAGAAAATGATTTGAGCCGAACCCCTTTTACTCCTTAGAGTAAGCAATTTAGATCTGAGCTGGCCTTACCCCTGGTAGGGTCAGTTT
This sequence comes from Alloteropsis semialata, assembly GCA_004135705.1. Lineage (NCBI taxonomy): Eukaryota > Viridiplantae > Streptophyta > Magnoliopsida > Poales > Poaceae > Alloteropsis > Alloteropsis semialata. The sequence continues at coordinate 31,788,619 of CM014270.1, forward strand.
AGTTCTACTTGTTTTATCGAATACTGGCGATTTGGTCGAAGCCAAACGCTTTCGATGCAACTTCTTTGGGGGAATAGCTCGTTCATATATTTCGGACGAGTTACAATTAGCACCGCCTCGTTAAAAACCTCACCCCTTGGTAAGGGTTCCCCTATGAGGAAAAGAGTACAGGCTTTTTTGAAGGAAAAAATGAAAATCTATTCTATCAATTAACTTCGTTTATAGATTATGAAGCCAATTGTTATATGGTGTTCACAGGTAATACCTTCGCAAGCTGTCCGCATTCCATGAATGCGGCAGCTCATTACCTTCGCCATCACCTAGGTGATATGATCCTGGTCTATTACTCTTAATGACTAGGAATGGGCCTTCCCATTTGTTTTGCAGCTTCCCCGAAGGCATATTTGGGTTCTTCCTTAGCACCCAGTCGCCTATCTTTATGTCTTTTCTTACCACTTTCTTGTCACGCCATTTCCTGGTTTCTTCCTAGTACTTGGAAATGTTCTTTGCTGGTAGCAGCCTGTAAATTTCTGTGAGATCTTTATCTATAGCTTCGCTATCTTTTGGTGCTTCCTGCTGAGTGCGAAGCCCCTTGTGAAGAATCTCCTCGGGACACATTGCTTCTTCTCCATACAATAGCTTGAATGGTGTGAACTGAGTTGCTCTTGAAGTGGATTTGTTGTGAGCCCAGATTACCTTCGGCATTTCCTCTACCCATTTTCCTTTTTTCTTACAATTTGCAAGGCATTTTCTGATGGCAGTGAAGATGATGCCATTTGCTCTTTCAACTGCGCCATTGGACTGGGGGTGGTATACTGATGCGAATCTTGCATTCGTCCCGATGGACATGCAATACTGCTTGAATTCGTCGCAGTCAAACTGTTTCCCATTATCCACTGTTATTTCCCTTGGTACTCCGAATCTGCACACTATTTGTTGCCAGAAGAATTTGATAATTGTCTTCGCCGTAATGTTTGCCAATGGCCTTGCCTCAATCCACTTGGTGAAATACTCCACTGCAACTATTGCATATTTCAGGTTTCCTTGAGCTGTGGAGAGAGGGCTCACCAGATCGATGCCCCATCTTTGCAGTGGCTAAGTAGGGGTTATCAGCTATGATAACTCTGAAGGTGATTTTCTGGTTGCAGCACATTTTTGACATTCATCGCAGGTCTTGACTGTGTTGGTTGCATCATTGATAATTGAGGGCCAATAAAACCCTTGTCTCATTGCCTTTCCCACAATTGCCCTCGCTCCAAAGTGAGCTCCGCATAGGACACTGTGTATCTCTTGAATTAGCTCTCTGCCTTCGCTGATGGACACGCAGCGAAGCCAAGGAGCCACGACTCCTTTCTTGTACATGGTGTTGTCGATGATTTGGTATGCCCTTGCTCTCTGCTGCATGGTTTTGAGGTCGTCTTCGTCAATTGGTTCGTAGTATCCCCTGAGATATGCCATTATGGAAGACCGCCAATCTTCTGAATTTATTGCATTGATCAAGTGCGGTTGCTCATCGAGTTCTTTGATCGAAGGCACTGTCAGCGTCTGGAAGAAGACATCGGGTGGCAACTTGTCCCCCTTTGCTGCTGCCTTGGCCAGTGCATCAGCTTCTTCATTTTTTGCCCTTGGAATGTATTCTATTGTGAAGCCTTTGAACGTTTTCTCCATTGATCGGACTGTATTTAGGTATTTGATCAGTTCGGGTTGCTTTGCAACGCTTTCTTTTTCAATGTGGTCTGCTACTACCTTCGAGTCAGTTTTTACAACGAAGTGCTGAGCCCCCAGTGCCTTCGCCTTTCTGAGCCCTAATAGGACGGCTTCATAATCAGCAACATTGTTCGTACTTCTGCCACTATTTTTGCAGAACTCTAGGTTCGCTGCATATCTCACCTTGACGCCCGAAGGCGATTGCACAATCGCTGCGATGCCAGCTCCTTTGTCCTCCCAAGCGCCGTCACTGTGTACTAGCCAGCTTTCTTCTCTGGTCAGAGTTTGTGCCAAAGGCGACGTCCATTCGACTATGAAATCAACCAGGACTTGCGATTTAACTGCTGTTCTTCGCTCAAAGTCGACCACATATTCAGATAGCTCTGCAGCCCATTTGCGTATTCTTACCGAAGCTTCTTTGTTGCTTACTAACTCTTTTAGGGGTTGATCTGTGAGCACCTTGATGGTGTGGCCCTCAAAATAGTGCCTTAGCTTCCTGGATGCCATTACCACGGCATAAATCATTTTCTCGATCTCAGTGTAGAACAGCTTCGACCCAGCCAGTGCCTCAGAGACATAGTACACAGGCTGTTGTATATTTCTACCCTCGACCAGCTTCTCCACAATAAGTGCAGCACTGACGGCTGATTGCGAGGCTACGATATATAACAGCAAGGGTGCCTTCGGGTCAGGGGTTGTCAGCTTTGTGAGCTGCATTAAGTATTGTCTTAACTCATAGAATGCCTTCGACTGCTCTTCTCCCCACTCAAACTTTGATGCATTTCTGAGAGTTGCGAAGAAGGGTAAACTGCGTTCGGCGGCCTTTGCAATAAATCTGTTAAGTGCTGCGATTCTGCCAGAGAGTTTCTGTACATCTCTAATGCATTTTGGCTCTTCAATTTCATTGGCTGACACTAGACAGCCTAGAATCTTCCCTTTGGTTACTCCGAAGACGCATTTCTCCGGATTGAGCTTTAGACCGGCCTGTCTCATTCTTGCGAAGGCGACAGCCAAATCAGAGACATGATCTTGTCTTTTGACGCTTTTGACCAAGATGTCATCAACATATGCGAGTATGGTCTTAAAGAGTTCTTCTTTGAATACGGTGCTAGACATGCGGCAGAAAGTGGAACCAGCGTTGCGAAGCCCCTCGGGCATTCTGACGAAGCAAAAGGTGCCAAGAGGAGTAATGAAGCTGGTTTTTTCTTCATCTTCCTTCTTCATCCAGATCTGATGATATCCGGAGAAGCAATCCAGGAGAGACATCATCTCACTTGCAGCAGCCTGATCAATGATTTTGTCAATTCTTGGGAGTGGGAAATCATCTTTTGGATATGCCTTGTTGAGGTCAGTGAAGTCAATACACATTCTCCACTTGCCATTTTTCTTTTTCACAGGCACAGTGTTTGCTAACCACTTGGGATATTCAACTTCGCGTATCACATTTGCATAGGTCAACCTTTGCACCTCGGCTTTGACCGCACTCACTTTTTCTTCGCACATTTTCCTCAGTTTCTGCTTCTTCGGCCTCATGTCGGGGCTGATTGCGAGTTTGTGTTCGATTATGCTCCTGTCAACACCTGGCAAATCTTTGCTTGACCAGGCGAAGACGTCTTTGTTGTTCCTCAAGAACTCGATAAGTCTTTCCTCTTCGTCTGGCTCAAGATCTGAGCCGATAATGACTTTCCTGTCGAAGACATCAGGCTGCAATTGCACTTCTTTTGCTTTTGCAGCGCCTTGCATACTGCTGCTTTTGTCAGCAATTGGCTTCTCCTCTGGGTAAATGGGATCACTTTCTTCGAGGACATGAGCCTTTCACTGGCCTAGGGTGTTGGCATACTCAATTCTTCTTGCCTCTGTTCGGTCACCATAGACGGTGATGACCCCTTTGAGAGCTGGCATTTTCATGCATAAGAAAGCTTGCCTTATGATGATGTCGAAGGCATTTATGACTCCTCTGCCGAAGATAACATTGTAGTCGAAGAACATGTCAACGACGTCGAAGGTAATGAACTCTGTTCTTGCATTTGAAGTGTCGCCAAAAGATACTGGCAGTGTAATTTTCCCCAATGTTGCAGTGCCCTTTCCCCTGAAGCTGACTAAAGGTGTATCTAATGGTTCCAAATTATCTGGGTTGATGTTGGACATGGATCTGAGAGTTTTTGCCAAGATGATGTCCGTAGAGCTGCCTGTGTCCACTAGCACTTTCCCAATTCTCCAGCTAGCAATGTTGGCTTCAATCGACATTGTGTCATTGTGTGGAAAGTTGCGGAGCTTGAGATCTTCTTCAGTGAAGGTAATTGGCATGTGAGACCATTCTGATTTCTTGTATGGACCGTCAACTGAGATGTTGTTGACCTGGCAAAAGTAGCTCTTTCTCTGCTTCTTTGTCTCGAAGGCAAGTGAGGATCCTCCAGTTATAGGCATGATGAGGCCATAACTGGGCAATGGGTTTGCTGGGTTGTGATCTTGCTGTTTTTGAGGTGGTGGGGGTGGTGGTGTTAATTCCTCCACTTTGATGTCTTTGTTTGGGATAGGCTGATTTTTTTGAGGGTAGAACTGTGGGTACATGCTTTGTGGGTAATAATGCTGGAATGCTTGGGGTGAAGGCAAAAATTGAGTCGCCATCGCGGTTGTAGGATGAACAAAGTTTGAGTTTAGGGAGGGATAAACTGGGCAATAAGGCTGGATAGCTTGGCTTTGTGTTTGGGTTTGGGTGTTTGGGTGCGAAGCTGGAGATGGCTTCGTTTGGGTGGCTTGAATTTTTTCTGCCTTCATCTTGTCGATGGTTTTCTTGATGTCTCGACACTGTTCTGTGCCATGGGTGTGATTTTTGCCATGATACTGGCAAAATAGCTCTGGTTCTGAAGGTGGACCCCTTCCTCTTGCGACAATTTGCAGCAATTCAGGCTTGTATGAAGGCGGCCATCTTGCCAACTGCAGACTTTCTGAGAGAGGGCAGGTACGGTCGATGGGACGAGTGTGCAGCACTTGGAAGCCAGTTTCCGATGTGGAAATGTGATTTTTCCTGCGCTGGCGAAGGCAGTTGGGTCGTTGAGTTCGGCTTGGAGTTGAGCAACTTGTTTCTTGGCTTGCTCGAGTTATTCTCGGAGCTTCGCAGCTCTAGAACCAGTGGAGTTCAATCTTCTTTGCTTCGCTTGTCTCAGCTCCTCCAACTGCTTCCTGACCTGCAGCAGCTGGTGTTGCTGTTCTTCCTCTTCCTCCTACATTTGCTGTTGCAACTCAAGCTGAGCAGCTTCGAGCCCTCTTTGCTGCTCCAGACGGCGGAGGCGGAGCCTGTCCTCCACCCTGCGTAGCTTTTCTTCGGTGGTGAGAGTGTCTTCATCGACTTCCGTGTCTTCATTGACGGCTTCGGTTATGGGTAATAGGGTGCTTGGTGGAATTATGGCTTGGGGATCGGCTTCGCCGGCTGGGGATGTGTCTTCGATGGTGTTGATTGGTGGTTTTATTGTTCTTCTTGGTGGCATGGTGGTATTCGTGGGTTGTCTTCGTGCACAGCACAAGCGGTGGGCGCCAGTTGTTGGGATATAGCCGAAGCCAATGAGCCCAATCAACAGCCAAGACAGAGAACAGAGACAAGCAACAGTAAATTACTTATCAACAGTGTTCTCGGGAATCAGCCCTTTACACGTTGGTGAGGAGTCCCCTTTTATAGGGAGGTCAAGAGGCACATTTTACATTCTCCTTATACCCCTGAAAATCAGGCATCATCCTCTAGACTATACAACTTACGGTTCCCAGGGGCATAAGGGTACATTACACGTCTCAATATGAATGCGTGGACCAGCAACTCCGTCTTTGACTCGGTTTGGACTTGGTCCACGCTGCCTTCACCATGCCTCTAGTGACCTTTGTCGCCTTCACCACCCGATGTGCCTTCAGTCGGGCAGCGCCTTCTCCCGCTCAGAGAGGAAAAGACTGCCGCGCCTCCACCCGAGCACGTCCTTGTTCTGTGTAACAAGATGAACCAAACATATGCAAGTGATATCTGTTAGTTACCTTTGCATCTGCCTAAAATCCGACTAGGAGAGCGAAGGCAACGGATCGGCTCATAATGCCTTCGCATCTATTTCCGGCGCCATCCAGCACCAAGAGCACCGGATCGCCCCTCGATGCCCAATCTCTCAGCGAAGGAGAGAGAAGCCGGACTCAGGCGTGTGAAGCTCACAGACTGCCTTCGCATGTGAGTACGGTGAACTTCTGTCTGTCATGAGCGAAGGCAATTTCCTTTCGGGGATAAGTAGCGAAGGTAATTTCCTTGAACCTGAAACAAGGTAACCGGGTGAAGGCGTTTCCTTGACAGGCCAATCCCCCAACAACCGTCCTCCTAAATAAATATGAAAATAAGATGTGGGCTACATGCTTAGAAAAAAAGAGGGAAAATTTCCTATGCCAAAAGGCATGAAAAAAAAGAGAAGAACAAAGTGAAAGCAATAGCCCACATCCAAAGAAAAAAAGGGGAGAAGAAGGTCACAACAAAGTGGAGTATCATTATTTCATTCTCCAAGGCATTGCTTTTTCTTTGCAAAATCCTAAAAAAACCCAAGTACTTGGAGGTGCGAAGTATCAGGTCCATGCTTAAGCTGTTCCTTTCTACAATTACCCAAGAAGACATGTTAGCCACCCAAATAAATCCACTAAGCCTAAATGTTTGGGAATAACTTATATGTTTGTTCATGATCATTCCCTTAGTCTTTACTTGAGGATGAGCAAAGGTTAAGTGTGGGGGAGTTTGTTGACGGCTCTTAATGATAATTTCTACCGTCAACAAGGAAATAAAAGAATGATGAAAAGAATAGAGATAGGGTTTATTATTAATGAGTTCCATGAGTTTTCATGTATATGTGCCTGCAGGAACAAAGTATCAAAAGAGGAGGAAAAGTGGGCCCAGGGCTAGGTTGGCCGACCCCACTAGGTCGGCCGACTTGGGCCCAGGCCCTACCAAGCCTCCCTTCATTCCATGCAGAAGAAACACACCATGAGAAGATCTAGACCATTGATTCAATGTCGGTTTGCACCAAGAGGGAGAAATGAGCCATATGTCATTCACATGGATTGAAGGGCCCACCTCTCGACCTCAACGTACCCAAACACAAGTATACCCACCAGGAACTGACTCAAGGTCCCACATGGCAGCCATCTAGAGAAGGTGGGACCGAAAGGCAGCAAGGCCAAGTTGACTGACGCACCAAGGTCGGCCGACCCCTGCACACACCTGAATTCGTCCCCCCTTGACCCACAACTGTAAACCGCCATCAGGAGTTGATCTGGGCTGTGCACACTTGAAGACGGTGGATCCAAGTGTAGGCCGACGCCCTGGGATCGGCCGACCTGGGCCCATCTCCAAACCGCCTCAGCCTTTGCACACCGACTCCAAACCGTCCTTGCTACCTATAAATACCTGAGCTCAGCGCAGAGCTAATCATCCTCGAGCTAGAGCAAGAAGTCAAGGCGAAGCCCTCCTCAAATTAGAGTAGAAATAGGGAGAGAGTGAGGAGACTCTGGAGGAGTCCCAGCGTGTCGGTGACCCTCCACCCGTACCTCAGCGGATACGAGCTCCTTAGTAAGTATCCGGGATATTCAGCTAAGTATTTATGTTTCAGTTATAGAAAGTTGAGTTCTTTATTTTGCTTTTGGGTTCCTTGCTTTATTATTAAAGTATCTTAATCTCTGATTAAGGTTAGGATAGCTGATATATTTGCCCTCGTTTGCCTCGTAACACCAAGGACTAGCCATAGCACCTTTGGGTTAATCCTTTTACACAAAGCGAGGATGAAAGTGTAAGGGTGTTATGTGTAAGCATGCAAGCCCCTACGGAAGGGCAGTGTTGTGTGGCTTTGGAGGGCGTGGTGTTACACTTAATCTCTGATCAAGGTTAGGATAGTCGATATTATATTAAGTGTGGTGCTTAGGAATATATCTGCTCTCATTTGCCTTGTAACCCCACAGATTAGTAGAGGTAGACGGCAGGTGGTGACAGCCATGTCCGTCCTTTGTAATCCTCCATGTTTGGGTACGGCGTAGAGTTGTTAGCCGGCAATTTTCTAGAGGTCTAGGATACCCCGGTGCCCAAAGCAAGCATAGGAGAACTCCCTTAGCTATCCTCTCTACCCAGCATTCATATACACTCGATCGATCCGGCCAACCTTAGCGATTAGACAATGCCCTCACGTTCCTCGTGGATTCGATACCTGGTTTACTCTTGAGTGAAAGCTACTTCGATAGCCGTGCGCTTACAGACTTTCTGTTTGCCACCGCTGGTGTCAACATTTGCCAACTTTCAAGAGCAAGAGTTTGAGGTCGTTGATCACGACCCAGCTGTTGAAGTCAAGTTCCTTGCCCATGTTTGTCCCATTTGTTTATTTTAATTAGAGTAGTTTACTTTTCTTGCTTGCAGTCTAAATTTGAATCCCATTACCTTCCTTAAAGCCGGTCGAGTCGTGTCTTGGGTAGATGTATGCTTAGCTATGCAGTCATGGTTGGGCTGGGTGGTTAATAATAATCTTGACTAATGGAAATATATGCAACCGGGCTGGTAACTTTTGTAAAAAACATGGTGGATAGGAAATCTGAGCCGGAGGCTTGGATGGTGGTGGGAATATGTTTTGGTGGTTTGGGGGTGTGGTAGTACCCGCTTGGATTGGAAGGACCGTTTCATGGCACTACAAGGAAAATCCCCTAATGCAACGGCTTACATTTGTTTCATTATGCCCGATTTGGTTGCAATAAGCGCATTTTCAACGAAAAATTTCGTAAAATTTCATGGAAAGTACCTCCGTTGTCCAAAGTTTGGACCATGAAGTCAATTTTTTCATTGCATAGAAATACCTATTGCAACGCAATAATGCGTGGCAAGTAACATGTTAGGTAACGATTGTTTTGGTGGTAATAAAACCTATTGCAACGAATCAGTTGTTGCCCTAGGTGCTTGTTGCCACATCCCAAAGCGTGACAATATGTATATTAGCAACGAAAAACATTGGTTACAAGCAAGTTATTGCCACGCATCATAATCGTGGCAATAGGTAGAACCCTCTATTGCCACGATCACATTTTGGTTACTATAGATCGATCCCGCTATTGCCACCTTACGTATTTGGTTGCTTTGGGTGCATCCCTCTATTGCCACCAAATTGTTTTGGGTGCTATAGGTGAACCCCTCTATTGTCATGATGAAGATGTGGTTGCTAAAGTTGGAGACCACTGTTGCCACGATGAAGGTGTGGTTGCTAAAGGTGGAGACCGCTATTGCACCGATAAATCGTTGATTGGTACAACTGGACCCTCTATGACCACGAAAATAAATCGGTGTTAGCACTATAATGTTAGGTTGCAATAGGATGAAGCCTCAATTGCCGCGTTCAATGTCTGGTTGTCTTGTGGTAGAATATCTATTGCCACGATGAATATTTGGTTGCATAAACTGGCAATCTATTGCGACGTTTTGTTTGCCAACATTATATTATATATAAGATCAAAAGTAAAGCATTTACACATCAAACAATTCAAACAATATTTCATTGATGAAACCATGCAATGTCAAATTGTTCAGAAACACACGCAGAACTCAAAGACATAATATTTGCAACACACAATTGTTTCGAATAAAGCTAATAAACTAAAAGATGTAGCAGTTCAGCAAAGGTTGCCTCCACGCTGATGATCCCAACACTTGTGTATCCACTGAAACTGTTGTCCCGAAAAGAATGAGTGGGGTTGATATTTGCATCAATGAAATTAAAATTGTAAATTCTTGGCAACAACAATAGGCTCATGCATGTTCAGAATATGACAGAATTTAACATTGCCATTAACACTTTGACAAGTGAAATAGAAACATTCACAACAGGTAGTGTGGGGCTTAAAAATCACATATCTTTGCCGACTTGCTACTTCTTTTTGTTTGATGATCGTCTCCTAGCAGCTTGTTCCTTCAGTTGCTGTGTAGTAATATAGCCCCCTGCTGCTATACTCCCTTCTTCTTTAGTCACACCACTACTTCTAGTAGTACTAGGAGCAACTGAAGGTTGGTTAGCTTGAGGTAGATGTTCTGGCGTGATCATTTGTAATAAGGTTATCCTGCGAATCAATAAGCTGTAGTGAAACAATTAGGCCCACTCTTTGCTGTAAAGATGATAGCATGTTGTTGACGGCAGTTAAGCACCAACAATAGCCATCAATATACTCAAATAAAATGAAGGATTGCTAATACTCACATGCATATTTCCCTTTGAATATTGTAGTTCCACATGTCCTTGGAGAATATTCGATTTTAGGTGTTGACGCTCCTTAGCGACACCTTTTTACCCTTGTTTATCTTCAATAATGGCATGAATTTGATATCTAAACTATTGATCATACTCCATAACCGGGATGTTTTCGCATATGCATGTATTTTTGGAGGATTTCTGTTTAGGCAGGTTTTCAGGCTAAATTGGAGCACAAATGGATAAGGCTTGTGACCAAGGACAACACGATGAAAGATGAAGGCCAGAAGCCCAAAGAAGAGGGTAGGCCGGCCGGCCCCACATGGCCTAGGCTGGCCGGCCTATGTCATTCCAAGCCCCGTTCATGCTCATCTTTGGTGAATCAACCTCCAAGAATATTTTAAAGGCAAGTGCTTCAAGATAAGGTCAAGAAACTTCAGGGTCAAGGCAAATCAGTCGGAGAATTTGGAAGGTCATCTACTTCCCATTCTTATCTCGAAGATATCCCAAAGCAAACGACGTCCAAAGGCCCACATGCATAGGTGGAACAACTACTGAAGCTTCCAGAAGACTTGGAGAGAAAGACGAGGACGAGGCGGCTAGGAAAGAGGCCAGGCCGGCTGGCCTGGGCCTCTTTGGGCCGGCCGGCCTAGGACCCCTGGCACCGCCTCGCCCTCCCCTTCGACCTAGGGTTTCCTCAGGGTATAAATAGCCCCTGTGCCCCTATGCCACGCATCATTCATCCATCATTCGACGCCGAGGAGTAGAGGAGCTAAAGGGACACCTTTCGCAGAGCTGAGGGTTGTGCTAGTTGTCTAGGGTTCTACCCTAGCCAACGTGGGAATCCTGCGAGGAAGACCACGTCGGAGTTTTGGAGCTAGGATCATCAAGATCAAGGTAGGATCCTGGTGGTGATCTTGTGATGTACTATCATTCATGGTGAAGTTATTTGTGTTTTCGAATCTTTAGCGATCAAAGTGCCTCTTTCTATGATTTTGTTCTATCTTGGTTTTGCTTCTTCTCCAATCTATTCTTGAGATAGATTGCTTGGGGTGTTCTTGTAGCCATGGTGCCTAGGGGTTCATGCCGGATCTACCAAGTGGTTTGACACGTTCACTAGTGAACGTGCCCTTAAGTTACCCACACTGATAAGGAGCATCGTGACAGGGTGTGATCCCTTGTACGATGGGGGTTTTGGGAGTTTGACCGGAGGTCATGATTTAAAGATGCTTTTTTTTAGATTCACATCTATCTTACTTCACTCTATTTGGCTCGGAGCTACAACATATGCATGATCTAGGCGATCTAGATTGGTTATCTCTAACTTTCTCTTGCTACCTCCGGTGTTTTGCATTTAGTAGATTAGATCCGTTTTGCAACTCTCTTTCAAGACTAAAGGATTTCTATGCTAGTTGGATTGTTTCTTATATCTTTAGTTCCATGGATTGATAAACCTTGGGGTAGTACTCTAAGGGAAAAGCTACAACTGATCCATGCGCTTGCGGTTCACGATTGACGCGTCTAAGGGCCGTGAACAAGCTTTTCTGGCGCCGTTGCCGGGGAACTATCGATTAAGATCCAATTTGACTAGCATTCGTAAATATTTCTTTTTCTTGATTTTCTTTTGATTTCTCTGTTTTTAGATCTCTTATTTTCTCTTATATCAAAAATAGATCTAATCCACAAAAATCAATCTAATCTAGTTTTGTTTTATTTCTATTTCATTATTTTTTCTTTTAGATCTCATATATATTTTGCTTTCACTAACCTTAACAGGAGATGGATGGCTACCTCTCCAACAAACAGAAAAATTTTATGGATGATCCAGAAAAACTTTACAGGCGAAGGAGATGCGAAGCTGGAATTAGTAGATCCGAAAGGCAAGACCGGAAGTTCATCGTCTACACCTCAAGAAACTCCACCACCAAGTCCAAAGAAGCTGTAGCACCCTAAAACTTTGGCCTTAATAAAATTTAGGATTTAATTTATTTAATTATTGTTTTGTTCATGACATATAGGAGTTTATCTAAATTATGTTTGAATTTAAGAGCAAAGGTAAGCATAGAAAACATGTGTGTGCATTCATGACGAGGCATATTTTTTTTGTTAGCAATTCTTTTGTTGGGTTTTGAATATATATTTGAAATCCTCTCGGAATTTGCTTTTGAATGAGTGTTTATTTGCTTTCTCGCTCTAAGTCTGCTTTAGCCCCCTCAACTTTTGGCCAATCCGCTTTTGCTCCTTAAACTCTCTGGCCCAGCCCGCCTTACCTCCCTCTCCCCGCGCCCGCTCGGCCCACTCGGCCCAGCCGCCTGGCGCCCCCGTCCGCCTCCGCCTCCCCACCTGGAATACGCCCCGGCGCCAGGGTGCCATTGCCCCGGGCCGCTGCCAGGCGGGCCCCGCTCGCCAGGGTCGTCCCCGACCTCGGTCGGACTCGGCCGAGCCGAGTCCGAGCTCGCCGCGCCGCCGCACCGCAACCACCCACACGATTCGCGCCAACCACCCCGTGTCTGCCCCGGAGACCCCGCAAGCCTATCCCTTGCATCCGCCGTGCTATATAAACCCAGACACCCCCTCTTTGCTCCATTTCCCGAGCCGCCACCGCCGTTCGTCGTTGCCAAGGTGAGAAGCTCGCTGTTGAGCCGACGGCGCCGTTCCCGGCCACCCAAGCTCACCCCGACCCTGTGTACACCCTCGCAGGAGCTCCCGCTGCCGAAGTCCGCGCCTAGGAGCTCGAGCCGAGCCCCCAAACGACCTCGCCGTCGAGGACCGAGGCCGCCGCTCGCCTTCACCGCCAATGTCACCTCTCCACCGTCCAATCGCCGCTCCAAAGCCTCTAGGTGAGTTCGCCGTTCCCTTCTCGACGTCCCAAGCCAAGCCGCGTCGCAAACCGAGGTCCACAGCGCCCGATTCGCCAACTCCGGCGATGCGCCGCCGCCGGCTCAAACCCCGGCCGTTGGATCTGATCTGAACGGCCGAAAACACCCCGCACATTCACCCTTAACCGGTCCACCGTAGATCAGTGGACTAGGTCTACGCCCTGGTCCACAGCCGCGTCAGCGACACGTGGAGCCACTGGCCGCCACGTGTGCGCCGCGTCAGCAGCCACGCAAGCCGAGCCGCCATGCAGTGCCTATTTTATAGAAAAACCCCTCAGTTTTGTTAAAATCAACCCACAGTCCACCTCAGTTCAAAAGTATTTAGATTTAAGTCCTTTTTCTTTTGGATTAGACCCTGAGCTTTTAAATAATAGTACCCGCCGTCCTAGTCAAGGTTTTTGCATGTTAGACCTTCTTTTTTTATGTGTAATTATATTTAGGTCCCTGGTTTCTCACAGTTAAGCCCCTAGAACTTTAGTTTATTTGCCAGCAAGCCCCTAGACCTTGTTTTAGCCCTAGAAAATGTGTTTAACTCCGATTTCAGTGATTCTTTCACTCATGTGTTCATAGTAATACGTAGGATAGTTTTATTCGCATTTTAGCCACTGTTTGTATGGTTTGGTGTACTGTTCTAATTTATTTTACTTGATATGCATGTACTAGCTTGTCTGGAATGTGTGTTGGTGATTGTTGATCGTGTCTAGACGATGAGCTATTCGAGTCGTCCTTTGATCAACACTTCGAAGAGCAAGAGCAGCAGCTGCAGTACCAAGAGGAAGGCAAGTATAACACAAGAAATTCCTTGCAACCTATACACATTTAATATTCGCTTACATTCATGCATGAGTTAAATTGCTTAAGGTTATCCCTAGTATTCTTAAACCTTATTTCCTTGCTCAACTGGGTTATGCATCTTTGGGTAGCAATATGCTAAGCTATACTACTTGATACCGCTGGACCAATGATACTGTTGACACGGAAAATCGGCGATAGTATCCTCCGCGTGCAGCACACGAAGACCAGGGAGATCTGCTTCACTCCAGTGCCAGCCCACACTCCAGTTCAGGTTCGCAGCGTGCCAGTCAATTTGACCTGAAATTGACAAGGGGATAAAACAGTTAAATTGCTCTTTGATTGTGCCGGCTCTATTTCAGACGATGGAATAACGTCGAATTTTAGCCAAGACCCAATCAGACATGTGTCGGCCGATACCAATCGGACCTCAAAATCGGACTTCATTGATGACGTCAATCGGACCGAGTAATCGGACCTCAATCAGACACCAAATCGGACCTCAGAATCGGACCAATCAGGATCGGACCTTGATTGATATAACAGATCAGCCTTTGAATAATAAAGTAAAGCATAAAACAAGGCCAATATGTAAAGTAATGAATCAGCTATGTCTTGAAACAAGATATCAAATAATCAAAGTGTAAGCCGATACATTGTCCATCTTGCCTAATTGCCAGTTTGACTCATCTTGTCAGATCATCTAACTAGCCAATCGGACCATAACTTTTTCAGAGAAATCTAGCTCCCACGTAGGGAATCTAGATTTCTCCAGCTATGATCAAATCAGATAGCTAGACAGTCAAACTCAACTCATCAACCTGTCAATTAAACAAGATGCTCGCACAGGTGTTGACCAGATTAAGCAAATAAGCAGAATAAAACATTAACAGGATCGTTCTGATTCTAAGATATGCTATCAAATAATCAAGCATGACCTAGCTCCGACGTAGGGAATCTAAACCACACTTAACATTCAAATAACAATAAGGCATAACCAAAGCTTCCTTTGACTAATCAAGATGAATCTAGCTCCGACGTAGGAAATCTAAACCAAGCATGACAGTCAAAGATTAATCTAATCATATTACAAAGATCCAGCTCCGACGTAGGGAATCTACATCAATGCAATACTCAAAGAACAACTAGATTAAACCACAAAGCAGGATCGGACCTAGAACGATGCTGTAAGATAAATAATGCTTAAATCGGACCAAGACCAATGCTCAAAGCCGTTGAAGAAGTAGAATTGATTCACATGGCGTAGATCTAAACCAATCTAGCAACTCCAAACAAACCGCAAAAACTGCCTTTAGTAACCAAGATTATTCTAGCTCCGACGTAGGGAATCTAGCCTAATCTTGATACCTAGCTCCGACGTAGGGAATCTAGGCTAAAAGTACAGTCCGATAAACGATAATCTGTTGGATAATCAATATTGATCTAGCTCCGACGTAGGGAATCTATATCAATCTTGCTTATCCAGAGATAAATCGGTTGAACAGTATAAACGAGAAAGGGCGATGCGCCTCAATTCAAAGCCTATACTAGTTCGATAAATTGACTAACTTACTGGTAAGCCGGAGATCAGAACTGATGCAGCCCGTCCACCAATGAGCTTCGTCGATAACTACTACTAGGGTTTTTAGCGTGAAGCCGGGTTGTATTGATTGTGAGAATAATTTTTACAATGGACGAGGGCTCATATTTATACCCTGATCATGGAGAGTCCTGATCGGACCAGACTAACTTACGAACTAAGTAAACTAAGCTTAACATAAAACGGGACTCTCATATGCCTTCTGAAAAGGAAATAGTCCCCGCATCTGATACGCCTCCTTCTTAGCCGACGCGCCCTTCTTCTTTTATCCATCATTAGATCGGACTTCTTGCCTCATCAGACTCCTCTCCAGCATCGGCTTCCTTCTCTGTCATCTTCTGTTTGACCATTCAACGGGCCCACTGCGCAGTCTCAACCTCACCACGTCACCATCTGACTCAGCATGTCAGGTGCGAAAATCCGGTGTCAACACATGCCCCCCAATTTTGGAATAAAATATCATTTTGTTCCAAAATTCGTGTCTATCATCATAACTCCTCCACCGATTTTCGTGCCGAAACTTTCCATCCTTGTACTGTGCCGTTCCTCGATTTTCAAGCCATAGCCGTTTTCACCTTATAAAATTACCGCCGGCGGCCACGCTGTTCACTTCCCCTTCCTTGCCGAGAACCTACACTGCTCATCTTCTCCTCCTCTCTCTCGAACGACCATTCATATTCATTCAAACCTACATCAAAACCGAATCAAATGGCTCAATCATCCTCCATGGGCGCCCTCCAGTCTTCTACATCCGCTTTCATTTCCGCATCTGCTCCAGCGGGTTCTCCATCTGCTATGCCTTCCACTATGGCTGCATTCACGACCTCAACAATGGCGATGGTTATGACCTCGACAATGGCGGCAGCCTCAAGCTCGACAATGGCGGCAGCAGCAAATTCCTCAGCCTCCTCTTCATCGACTTTCTTCGCCTCAGGTTCCTCTTCGACGCCCGCAGGACCATCAGTAGGAGAAGTGTGTCATCCAATCCCAGAGGTATTCTACTGAATCCGATTTTATTTTCCGCATTTTCTGGAACTCGGCTTTTAAATCTTGTCCTCATTTCGCAACCTTCTTCTAGGACATTCATGCCCAAACCCTAATCCCTGTAGGCGATGTTCATGGGGTTTATTTTCTTGGTCCAATGGGAGATCCGGACCCCACCGAGATTATCAATTTGGAAACCTTGCGCATTCCATTCAAAACTTCCGGATTCAATCTTGAAGATTGGAAGAATGCATTTCGTTCCTGGCCGACGGTTCTCCCCGGGTGGAAAGACTGGTACCTGAGAGTATCGGCCTCCAAATCTGCAATCTGGGACAGATCAGACATCGCCCAATGTATTGGCCTCAGCATCGGACCCATTGCCAAGAATGAGAACCTCCTGATTGCTGCATCGCATTTTTGGTCCGATGCAATGAATGCCTTCATCTTCGGTCATGGTCCGATGACCCCAACATTGCTCGATGTGGTCATGCTCCTCGGCCTCAACGTCACCAGTAACAAGCTTCCTCTCAGACTTAATGTCAAGTTAAGTCACCACTTCAAAACTAAAAACTGTGGCGGCTGGAAAGGATATATGGAGAGTCATCATCGGACCGGACCGGTAACTGATCGTGAACATGCGGCCTTTCTGAACATGTGGCTGGATAGATTCTTCTTCTGTGGCACTACTCTTGGTCCGACGGCCAATTTTCAACATTTGGCCGAATCGCTGGCAAGTAATCATGTCATCAACCTCGGCCAGTATCTCCTAGGAGCAGTATACAATCTGCTTCACCAAGTTGCTAAGCGCCTGAGGACCGGATCACCCATCACCAACCTTGGCAGGCCATGATGGTTCATTCAGATGTGGTTGACGCTACATCTGAGCAAGGCCGTCAAAGTAGATTTTCGAAAGATCAAATTCCCAGAAAGCAAGCCTGAATCGGAAGAGATCACCTGGCGCCGATGCACTTCGTTTGGTGAAACTGCCATGGGTTTCCCTGCTGAGAAATTATCGGGCAAGGAATCTTCCAAGTATTTTGCTCTTCTTTATAGAGGTATTGCTGATGACAAAATGCTCTGGTTTTTGTATGATCATGCCGATGAATATGAGCTACCCTATAAATTCAGATTCGGTATGATCGTGGAGACTGATACAGAAGCCCTTGCCATCTTCCGAACCTGTATCAATGCTCAATTCCTCCCGATCGGCCTCAGTCTGAGCAAGCCAGGACAATCATCTTACGAGTACTATCATCCAAATCTGGTCGCTCGTCAGTTTGGCATCGGACAGCTCCCGCCCCATCTAGTTTTAACTGATCGGATCTTCCCAAGGGGAAAAGTTGATTCCGGTGTAGAATGGAATCGCCTTCTGGAGTTCGAGCCTCCCCTTGATCAAACCAATCTGGACACTTGGGCAATCAGTCTCATGGCTCATCGGACCTTCAACACGTGGTGGGCCGAATGGCGTCAGCATTTATTCTGCATCGCCTGCAAGAATTATGTTTGGAAGATGTACCCTACTTTCAAGGGTAGACATGAGGTAATATTTGCAAACTTGCCCCTTTCCTTTACATCATTTTAATTGGTTAAATCTGAATCTTTCTTTTTGTTAGGACATTGACCGCTCTCCTCCATCGGTGACTCAATCTGGGAAGCCGGTCGTTTATAGCAACGTCTCGCCAGATCCGTGGATCGGCTGTGATTCCCCAACCATTGGCAACCTACTGTCGGCTCTTAGTGACAGTAGGAAAAGGAAGAAGTCAATGTCCTCCAAAATTGTCAAGCGTCCAAAGACTACTCTGGTAAGTCTTTTAAAATTTCATCAAATTCAATTATCTTCTTCACCGAAACTAATTTTCTTGCAAAATCAGACCATTGGACAATCATCTGCAACTCGATCCAGCCCGACCAAGTCTCCAAATTTATCGGCTGGGGAAGACCCAGAATCGGACCCACAAAAATCACCAAGCCCTATTCATATGCAGTCAAGCCCAATCCAAGGGCACTCGGGTCATTCATCTTCATCTGAGAGGACTATAACTGGGTCACCTCGTCAATCAGGCCCGCCACCTCAAGCACAAATAGATCAAGGCTCTCAAGAAGATCAACCAGTAACTCCTCCACAGGTCCGATCATCTGACTTTACAGAAGTAATAATAACCATTGATCAATTTCTTTAATAATTGACAGCCAACTCATCCTTATTCTCCCAAATCATTTAGAATGTCTTGACGGATCTTGAGATTGCTCAAGCAAACATTCAGGGTAGCAACAATCCTTTAGTCGGACCCGAGCAAGAACTAGCCTGGAAACAAGTAAGTCTTTTAGCCCGATATAATCATATCAGCCTTTTGATATTATATCTAATTATCTCTTTTGCAGGCTCAAGATACTCCTCAAACCAGCCAGAACATATCAGTCGATTTTGATCGGCTACAAACTGAAGAGGAAGAAATTAGTTCTGGGCAAAGCTTGCTATCTGCCGAGGTGAAAGCAAAGTTGCTTGATATATCTGCACTCCTTCACCAAAATATCATCGATCTTGTCCAGGATGCAGAGCCGATTCGCCAGATCATCAAAACCCTGAGAGGTCAACTTCCGTCAGACTTGGAGGAAGTATTGATTCCGGCGGCATATATAGAAGGCCACTCCTTTCCAGTGTTACAAGCCAATCGCCGAATCAATAATCGGACCTCCCAGCAAGATCTGATCAAAGCCGGGATGAAAAACGTGCCCAAGCTGACGAATCAACAAAACTGATTAAAGAATTATCGGCTCGTCCTGCTTCTATCCAGTCAGAGCTTGAGAATCTTCAAGCCAGAGAACAACAATTAGAGCAGGAACTTGTCCAAGTTCGATCAAGCATCCAGGCCAAGAAAAAAGAACTTGATGATCTCCCAGCCAGGAAAGCAAAGGCCGAAGAAGATTATAAAACCCATATCAAGGCCGCCAAAGAGATCCACAAGATAATCAAGCCTGTTGAAGGGAATGCTGAAGCTGATGCCAAGATCATCGCCGACGTTGACAAGATCCGTCAGACTGCTCTTGATTTGATAGTTAAATACCTGCAGCCTTGAATCGCTGAGACTTGCCTGTCTCACCAAGTGGCCTGATACATTGATAGCCTGCTCCGCCATCGAGCGGCTTAATGATGCAATATACTCTTCTTTTGTTGTATATAATCCTTAAGGCGATGCATATCGCATCGGCTCTTATTTTTTGTTTCTTAAGGCGATCTTTGTTTTTATCGGCTTCCAAGCCTGACGCGTAGCATCGGCTTTACAAATTTACCTAAGTGTTAGGGTAATACCATTGGACAAGTAAACTCGAATCTTGCCCCCCAAGGCGAAACAATAATCAGGCCGATTCAATTTATAAGAAGAACTATCAAATACATATTTGAAAGAACTGATTATCCATATCGGCCTTTGTTTTCGTCGGATCAGCCACGTCAATTTTCATGATTTATCTTCATCATCATCAATACTAGATTCATAATGATCAACAATCCCATTGTTCGCGTGGCCGATATCTTGATCTGATGAGCAGCCGATGTTCAACAATATTACGGCTTAAACCAAATTCACCTCGGTCTTCAAGATCTTCTATGCAATCATCCATTTAAAACAAAGTCTCAGAGCCGACTGCTTGGATCGGCTTTAGTCCTTGATCGGACACCTTGAGAAAGTCACCATCCCATGTTTTTCCTGATAGGCATTCAACTCCTTCGAACTCCCAAATCGTCGATTCAGCTGTAGCAATGCTAACCGAATCATCAGCCGGGACGATCTCCACATTATTGCCCTGCCATTGAATCAAACATTGGTGCATCGTGGATGGGATGCAATAGTTGGCGTGAATCCAATCTCGCCCGAGGAGCATGCTGTAAGAACCTTGGCCATCAATCACAAAGAAGGTAGTCGGCAATGTTTTGCTGCCGATGGTCAATTCAACATGAATTGCCCCCCGAGGCTCTGAAATGTTTCCGCCAAAGTCCTTGAGCGTCATATTGGTCTTGATTAGATCATCAATCCCTTTTCCCAATTTACGGAACGTGGAATAAGGCATGAGATTGACTGCAGCTCCTCCATCAACCAACATCTTGGTCATCGGCTTCCCATCAACGTATCCCTTGATGTACAGAGGCTTCAGATGCCGATACCCATTTGCATTTGGTTTCTCAAAGACAGCTTTCTCTGAATCCAGAACCAAGCATGCAGCGGCTTCCTCCAGTTCATAATTGACCTCATCATCGTCCTGTTCATCAGGAGCAGCAAAATCAAAAGGCAACATCAAAACCATGTTTATTGCGGCCGATGTGCTTGCTTCATCATCATTGCCATCTTGACGCGCCATGTCTTCTTTTCTTTTGCCAATTCCTGCTCCTGAATCTGCTCATGATAGCGCAAGCGTTGCACGCGTCTCTTTTTGGACCTAGAAATCCCTGACAGGCACCACTGTCCAGGCTTCATTTGAGGTTCTTTAATCCGATTCCGAACTGGAGCCTTTTCTTCAATTTTTTCAGGGCCAAGAGCATCAACCTGGCTTTCGATATTTTTACGGCCATGAGCATCAACTCGGCCTTCATCTCCTCGATGATGATCATCAATCCTGACGCCGATCCGTTCATGAACTGATCGTCGACCTCTTTTGGAAGCTCTGTATTCTTCATACTGGAAACTGCATTCAGGACAATCTGCTTTTGATGGCAGTCTAAGCTTCTCCTTCCATCAGAATACAAAGAAAGGACATCCCCAGTGATCATCATCCTGATCATATCGGTCGTAACCTTGACGCCTGTCCATATGCCAATCGGACCTATAACCGTAGTGACGACGATCATCGATTCTATCATCAAACCAATGCCTGCCATCAGTCCTGTCATCATATCGGCGTCGGCCATCAAACTCTTCATCAAGCCGCCTTGCTTGATACTCGCGCCTCTGACGTCGTCGTTCCTCGCGCTCTTCCCATGCTCGAGCTGCTGCCTGCTGTCTTTTGTACTTATTGATCAACATCTGGGAAGTTACACGCGGCCGATATCCACCAGGAACATTAGATTCTCGCCCAAACGCCTGATGATTCCTTCGCAGCTCTTCAACGGTAACTTGAACTGCAGGATCAACGGCACCAGAACTCTTGGCGTGGTCCGATGTAAGCACCTTAAACTTCCCCTTCTCATCAGCATCAACCATATTAATGGAAAAGGAGAAATCAGCAAAGTTATTCGGAAAAGGATGACCGTCGATCTTCATGGCTTTCTTGTTGTCTTCAAACTTGATCTTGCCTGATTCAATAGCCAATTGGATCTCCCTCCTGAACACTTTGCATTCATTGGTCTCGTGAGAAGTTGAATTGTGCCATTTGCAATATTTGCGTTTTTTCAACTCATCGGCCGATGGAATAGAATGATTTGGAGAAAGCTGAATAAGCTTCTCACTGAGCAGCAAATCAAAAATCTTATCGGCCTTTGTTATATCAAACCCAAACTTCTCAGGGTTCTGCTTGATCCATGGGAGCGACACTGGCTTCTTGGATTTAGTCCATTCAGCTATGTTGACATCAGCTTCCTCTTCAGCATCAGAGAGATAAGATACTTGTTTAGAAAACTTTATACGCTTCATCTCTTGATACCGGACCTCATGAGCTGACACCTTCTGAACCAGTTGTCCCAACGTCTCAAATTTTTTAGCAGAAAACTTTTCTTTAATCAGCGCGAGGAAACCCTGGAATGCAAGCTCGGCCAATTGCATATCAGATAGCTTCAAGCTATAGCACCGATTCCTGGTGTCACGGAACCGTTGAATATACTCCTTGACGGTCTCATCATTTCTCTGTCTGACAGCAATCAAATCGGAAATCTTCATCTTGTTGAGACCGGAAAAGAAGTATTTATGAAACTGCTTCTCCATGTCAGACCATCCTGTGACTGATCCTGCTGGCAACGACGTAAACCAGGTAAACGCCGGCCCTGACAGTGACAGAGGGAAAAATCTAAGCCTGAGTCCCTCCTCTGAAGCAGCCTCACCACACTGAGCCAAGAATCGACTGACATGCTCAATTGTGGTCATATCATCCTGCCCGGAGAATTTGGAGAAATCCAGCACTCTGTAACGCGGAGGAAGTGGCACTGCGTCAAAGTAAGACGGGTACGGGTGCCGATACAACCTCGCTTCATCCTTAGGCTTCAAGCCGAATTGATTCTGGATCACCTCGGCTATTTTCTGTGACCAATCGGACTGTTGACTTCCAGTTGGCATCCCATCAGCTATATCCATCATATAATTATTGTAATCACCGACCATACGCTGATGTGAAGGAATCTCTGTACGTAGCCTCGCAGCTGCAGGTTGCTTTTCTTGTTCGTTCAGAGTTCTAGCATATTTTTCTCCATGTGGGCCGACAATAGATCCATCGGCCATCAACAGAAAACCGTTGGCCAGTTCAATAGGAGGTGGTGGAGAAAATGGAACCCGCGGAGCAGCGGTCATTACATTATCTTCTTTACCTTTCCCTGATCCTGATGCCCCTGCAGAATCTGCTATAAATACTGGACCTTTCAAGCAAATAGCATCATCCACCGCCTTCTTGATGAGATTATCCAAAGAATTCACCAAGGTGCCTGACTGATTGATCAATGCATGATGAACAGCCTGGTGAATCATCTCTGTCATGTTGACCTGGTACTCTCGAGCTTCAGTTGTCTTCTTGATCAACTCCGGATCTGGGAGAGGACCTTTGAGTATAGGGCCTGAACGATTACGCCCAAACTGGCCAAGACAGAGCTTCTCAAATGCATCAATTTGAGCCTGAACTGCATCCAATTGAGCTTTAGACAGATCGGCCTTCGTAATTGGAATGGCCACCTCAGGCGTCTTGTTTTTGTCATTCTTGGCCTTCTCAGCAGCTTCTTTTTCAGCAGCAAGTCTTGCTGCAGTTTCTTGTTCAGCATCGGAATTTGTTTCTCGTGTCCCACTGGGCGTGCCAAAAATGTGTTGACGCGGAAAATCGGCGATAGTATCCTCCGCGTGCAGCACACGAAGACCAGGGAGATCTGCTTCACTCCAGTGCCAGCCCACACTCCAGTTCAGGTTCGCAGCGTGCCAGTCAATTTGACCTGAAATTGACAAGGGGATAAAACAGTTAAATTGCTCTTTGATTGTGCCGGCTCTATTTCAGACGATGGAATAACGTCGAATTTTAGCCAAGACCCAATCAGACATGTGTCGGCCGATACCAATCGGACCTCAAAATCGGACTTCATTAATGACGTCAATCGGACCGAATAATCGGACCTCAATCAGACACCAAATCGGACCTCAGAATCGGACCAATCAGGATCGAACCTTGATTGATATAACAGATCAGCCTTTGAATAATAAAGTAAAGCATAAAACAAGGCCAATATGTAAAGTAATGAATCAGCTATGTCTTGAAACAAGATATCAAATAATCAAAGTGTAAGCCGATACATTGTCCATCTTGCCTAATTGCCAGTTTGACTCATCTTGTCAGATCATCTAACTAGCCAATCGGACCATAACTTTTTCAGAGAAATCTAGCTCCCACGTAGGGAATCTAGATTTCTCCAGCTATGATCAAATCAGATAGCTAGACAGTCAAACTCAACTCATCAACCTGTCAATTAAACAAGATGCTCGCACAGGTGTTGACCAGATTAAGCTAATAAGCAGATAAAACATTAACAGGATCGTTCTGATTCTAAGATATGCTATCAAATAATCAAGCATGACCTAGCTCCGACGTAGGGAATCTAAACCATACTTAACATTCAAATAACAATAAGGCATAACCAAAGCTTCCTTTGACTAATCAAGATGAATCTAGCTCCGACGTAGGGAATCTAAACCAAACAAGACAGTCAAAGATTAATCTAAGCATATTACAAAGATCCAGCTCCGACGTAGGGAATCTACATCAATGCAATACTCAAAGAACAACTAGATTAAACCACAAAGCAGGATCGGACCTAGAACGATGCTGTAAGATAAATATTGCTTAAATCGGACCAAGACCAATGCTCAAAGCCGTTGAAGAAGTAGAATTGATTCACATGGCGTAGATCTAAACCAATCTAGCAACTCCAAACAAACCGCAAAAACTGCCTTTAGTAACCAAGATTATTCTAGCTCCGACGTAGGGAATCTAGCCTAATCTTGATACCTAGCTCCGACGTAGGGAATCTAGGCTAAAAGTACAGTCCGATAAACGATAATCTGTTGGATAATCAATATTGATCTAGCTCCGACGTAGGGAATCTATATCAATCTTGCTTATCAGAGATAAATCGGTTGAACAGTATAAACGAGAAAGGGCGATGCGCCTCAATTCAAAGCCTATACTAGTTCGATAAATTGACTAACTTACTGGTAAGCCGGAGATCAGAACTGATGCAGCCCGTCCACCAATGAGCTTCGTCGATAACTACTACTAGGGTTTTGGCGTGAAGCCGGGTTGTATTGATTGTGAGAATAATTTTTACAATGGACGAGGGCTCATATTTATACCCTGGTCATGGAGAGTCCTGATCGGACCAGACTAACTTACGAACTAAGTAAACTAAGCTTAACATAAAACGGGACTCTCATATGCCTTCTGAAAAGGAAATAGTCCCCGCATCTGATACGCCTCCTTCTTAGCCGACGCGCCCTTCTTCTTTTATCCATCATTAGATCGGACTTCTTGCCTCATCAGACTCCTCTCCAGCATCGGCTTCCTTCTCTGTCATCTTCTGTTTGACCATTCAACGGGCCCACTGCGCAGTCTCAACCTCACCACGTCACCATCTGACTCAGCATGTCAGGTGCGAAAATCCGGTGTCAACAGATACTTGATACTTGTTAATGATGATTAATGATGAATTGTTAAAACTTGCTTTCTAGCAACATGGTTAGGCAGTTGTAACATGTGCTGTGTGCTTTGTTCTCGGCAACCTTTGTTCTGGAACATGTACTGTCTGCTTTGTTCTAGGCGACTCTTAAACTGGAACATGTACTGTGTGCTTTGTTCTGGGCATCACTTATTATGGTTTCTATCTTAAAGTGGCAACCCAGGAAAACAGTACAACCACGGGAATCAATGGGCTCTGGTCTTGGCTAAGTACAATGCACAACTCTAACTAGCGGGGGTTACCGAAAGGCGTTAGAGGGGAACCGTGGTTGAAGTATGAGCTTGATCTGCTCGGGGACGGACTCACGTTGCGCCCTAATGTCCGTAGGCATTTTGTTCACGTTGCGTCCTGAACGCCATCAACCCACACACGTTGCGCCATGGGTGTTTTGTTGATCCCAGGAGTTGGGTTCATGCGCCTATATTGAAATCTCAGTGGCCCATTAGCTTTTTAGAGGGACTTTTGAAATGTCTCGTAGTGAAACCCAGCCGCACACCAAAGGAAGTGTCAAATGGGTTTGATCCACCCGGGCATCATGGGAATCACAACCAGTGGGGAAAGTGTACAACCTCTGCAGAGTGAAAACTGATATATCAGCCGTACTCACGGTTATGAGTGGCCTGGATTCTTTTTGAATGGTGACTTTTAGCCTGGTGATGCTTAAAATGGAATTATACAGGAATGATGGTGATATAATGATACCCCTTTATATACTTTGTTTGGGTTACAACTGGGTTATTCCTATTACATTGTAGTAATTTGGTTAATGCTAAAATTGAACAACTAAAAGTGCTTATCGCAGTTAAACCGTGTCAAGCCTGCCTTCATACCTCGTGTTATATTTGTTAAGTAAAGTTGGTTTACTTACACTTGCAATATTCAACAAAATTCCGAATGGGTAATCAGATGAACTTGAAAGTGTTGTGGAGTTCCCTGAAGATATCCCAGACTTCTAGGCAGCTGTCAACCAGTCGGTGTCCTTGTGGAGTTAATGGCGCCACGAGAGTTTATTTATTCGTATGCGTAAACTTTGATTAAAGACTTGAGTCTTATTGTAATAGTTCTGAGATGCTATTCTTTTGTAATCGAGCACTAGATTTACTTTTATATTCTGTTATTCTAAGGCTATATGTGTGGTTTGGACTTCCTGGGTACACGTATAGTAGCATTCAGGTTTCTTCATAAATCCGGGTGTGACAGATTGGTATCAAAGCAGTGCTGACTGTAGGACACGCAGCCTAGATAGAATGGTCGTTTAGAGTCTTCTTTTGTCCTAGTCTTTATTTGATTTAAGTTTATTCTTGATTATTTCACTTATCCTTATTATTACTCCTTATTTTTAACTTCCTTTAATCTCTTGTTTCACTTTGTATTATTTTATACAAACCTTATTCTTATTATTCTATCTCATTCTATTGCAAAATTTTAATTTATTCTTGTTCTCTTTTCTCTATAGATGGCTCGTACTAAGGTCACTCCGCGCAAGTGCGTTGGAGAGTTCTTGCCTCCCAGGGTTGCTAAGCACGCTTTGTAGTTCTTCAACCCTGATCCAGTTCGAGGGATAAAAGCTGCCGCTTGTTCAGAAGCTACCAGTGGAGGAAGCTGAAGAAGATCCTAAGATGGTCGAGATCTACGATGAGGAGGAAGACAAGTTTGTGCTTGTTGCTCCATCAGAGGCACCACCTGCGCCAGTCAAGCAAGAGGGCGCTACTGCTGGAGGAGGCCCAGAGGACCCCGAAGGTGGTGGTGATGATTCAGATGGAGATGGCTCTGACTCTGATGATGACTACTCTGATGATGGTGGCTCTAAAGACTCAGATGACGAAGGAGAAGGCCACCAACCTCTAGCTACCAGATGGAAGGTGGTGAATACTACTCGTGATGGAGGAGAATGCTACTTCCATCACCGTCCGCTTCGTCTACTTCAGCGCCACTATGGGCATGGCCGTGTCAATGTGGATTACCGCAATGAGTGGTGGACTCACAACCGCTACACTGACTTTTGGAAGACCATGATGTGTGTTCGAGTGTCTACTCGGTAGCTAGGCGCCACCAGGACTGATTCAAAGCACCCTGCACTGCTCCTAGGGAGACTCAGGAGGCCGGCATCAGTGATGCTGCTCGCCAGGCACTCTACGCCTATCGTGGACTCTACTACAGGCTTGTCCGTGATGGGGCAGAGTGCTACCTTCCTCATGTGCCACGTGGGAGGAGAGCTAGCAGGATCGCCAACCTAGCCGGAGAGCAGAATGCAAGACTTGTGGAGACCATGGGCTTTGTTGCAACCATCAACATAGAGTTCGACTCGCTGCTGGATGAGCACTACAGGATGTGGGAAGAGTGTTGACGCACGTTATACGTACACTTTTAGTGCTATTTAAGTGGTGTTTTGGGACCAATTCATATACTAACCCGCCACTTGGCACTTGAAATAGCCCCGTTTTTGCATATGCATGTATTTTTGGAGGATTTTGGTTTACGCAGGTTTTTGAGCTATAAATGAGCACTTTTGGACAAAGACCAAGATCATGCATAGAGCGGAGGAATGAAGGCCATAGACTCGGATTTCGTTTGCTCTCATCTAAGGTGAACCAACCTCCAAGAATGTGAAAGGGCAAAGACTTGAAGATAAGGTCGGATGAGTTCGGGATCAAGGCGAATCAGGCAGACATATGGAAAGATATCAAGACCCAATCATATCCCAAAGCAACCGACGTCAAATACTCACATGCATTGGCAAATCAATTCCTGGAGGATCAAGGAGCTTGCACGCAAAAGATGAGGCCGAGGTGGGCCAAAAAGGCCCTAGGCCAGCCGGCCCAGGACCTATGGGGCCGGCCGGCCTACCCCTTTCCTGCGCCGCCTTGACCTCCCCTTCGAGCTAGGATTTCCTCGGACTATTTATAGCCCCTGTACCGTGAAGCCACGGCGATCAATCCACCAGAAGTCGGCGAAAACTAGGGCATACACCAAAGGGAGACGAGGGTCGCTGCAAGTCTTTGAAGGTACCTAGGGCATGGCCTAGGCCAACCCTCACCACCATGGCCTCCCTGCGCGGTTGTGCCATGGCGGAGCTCAAGAGTCAAGCCCCAAGATTCATCGGGGTATGTACACACACGATGGTGATATCAATCTAATCTCTATTCTAGTTGTCTCAACCTTGGTCTACTTCATTGCAAGCTTTATACTCATATGTGCGGCCGCCGTATGCTCTTAGTAAGATTAGATCTAATCGTGGTGATTAGTCCATATCTTGCGGATACATTGAAGTAGCGCGTTCTAGCTAGTCCGTCGATTACCCTGGTGTGGTGACAGCATGACGGAGGGAAAGGATCTAGCGATGACGTGATGTTGAGTTGGATCAATGGCAAGTACGATGGGAGTTGTCGCAAGCCACTACAAGAGGAAGCTCATCGAGCGCTTGCTAGTCGGTTGGGTGAAGCTTTGGGAAACCTTAGGCATTGGCACGCACCCCGCGGCGGTGACCATTGGAAAATAGGCCGCTTGCGAGCTGTCTTTCGGAGAGAAGACTCGGGTACCTTTGGTAGAGATTCAATCTATGGTTTTGATCACCTTTTTGACTAAGAGCTGTACCTAGAGACGAATAGGCCTTCGTTAACCTTGGTTATGCTATCTTTGCCTATGCTTTCGGATGCGATCAACCTTTATACTCACATCATAAAGGTTTACCTCTATATGCAATCAACGCTTAATGATAGGAATAGATCCATTAGATTAGATGAAAAACCCTAGGTAGTTCATTGTCAATCCATGGATTGATAAACCTTGGATGGAATACTCTAAGGGAAGAGCTACGATGATCCGTGCGCTTGTGTCGGGGGTAGACCCCCAGGGGTACCCAGAAGGCGGATTGGCCCAACCATCTCGGGGCGGCCCAATCCGAGTGCTATTGGGCCGGATTGCCGGACTGGGTGGCCCACCACTCGGGAGGCCCACCAGTCGGGCGAGCCGGATGACTACGACGGCGCGTGCGGCAAGGAAGCAGACGGCGTATCCCGCAAGAAGCTCGGAGATCAAGATAAACTAGCCGGAATTATAGGGAAGGATATCTGTAATCGTTATAGGATCGCATCGTTGTATTTCGGGTAGGTTACGGTCTCTAGCCGACTTGTAACTCAAGGCAGCCGGACTATATAAGGCGCCTTGAGACCCCCCTCCAGAACACGACGATTACAACCCACGCATTCATTCAACCTAGGACAGAACCCAACTACGGAGATCCTTCAGGAACTTCATACATAGCAATCCATACACCCAACACAGGACGTAGGGTATTACGTCACCTTGACGGCCCGAACCTGTTCAATCCTTGCGTCTTGTGTTACCATCGGCTTCTGATCCTCGATCTGTCCCTCGACAAATCAACCACGCGGACTACCCTGTGTGGACTGCCGGGTCCATAAATCTGATAGTTGGCGCGCCAGGTAAGGGTTGATCGACGAGATCAATCTGCAAGCTCGATGGCATCCACTTCCACCGTCATCACGCTGGCATCCGTGAAGATTTCCATCGCCGAGGGAGCCACGTTCTTCTTCGGATCCATGGTCTTCACCGCCGGACCCGAGGGAGAGCTATCCTTCACCCGTGACGCCACCCCGGAGGAAACAGCGCCGCGACTCGACGCTACGCCAGATGGGATCGTCACCATCATCGCTCCATCGCCAACCCTCACCAACAACTCGGCGATCGCGACGGCCAGCACCGTTTTCCCGCCATCCGAGAGGAACACACTTCCTCCTGCACCGCCGACTGCTTCATCCACTCCGCCTCCGCCATGCAGGGTGCAGCAGACGCCCGAGGAACGAAGGCGCCGATGGGCCGCACGCCAACGCCAATTCGAGGCGGACATGGACCACGCCATCGCCTCCATCGGCGAATGCATCGACCTCGCCGAATTAGCTCGCCAGGGGATCGCCTCGCCGACACGATTCCCGCTGGGACTCAGGAACAGCGGGGCCATCTACCAGGAAGCACTCGGCGAACAGCTGAACGCTGGCTACTCCCCAGATGTGATCAGGGCAGTCGATCCCATCACTGCCACCCAGATCGGATATGCTCCGGACGTTGCGGCAACGCAACACCCTCATTCTCAGGATACGCCGACTCCGCCTGAACCAGATCTAACTCCGACTTTCCCGCGGGTGACACGTGTCCTCCCTCCCAATAAGAGGATCACGCCCACCAAGCGGGAGACGTTCGTCTCTGACATATCCGCTGACGAGCCAACGGTCCAAGGAGAGGATCAAGCGCACCGTGACGCCAGGATCGGGCGCAACGGAGAGAAGCAACGGCGCCGCGACGCACGGCGAGAACGCCGAAACCCCAGGGTCACGCGTAACCTCCACGACGACTTCGTTCACGAAGTTGGCGGCGTGGGCGTCTACGCCACCCCATCCGCCAACCTCGCCGCCGCGCACCTTGAACTGGAAGGGATCCCGAAAACCCCGGAGCTCAACTGGATCAAGACTAGGCTGACTGCAGCCGCGGGCATGATCAACGCCCAGAAGGCTCCTGCCTCCTCATCTCGCCACTCCAAGTCGGCAAGTCGCCGTGAAGCTGATCACGACGTGGTCGACCAGCCGGATCTTCGTGAACAACTCCGCAACCGCGACCTCCACAGGAACCTCGACGACCGCCACCGGCGAAGGGACGAGGAAGAGCTCTGACGGCGCGCCGAGTACAATCGCGAACACGGCGCCCCGGGGCTAGACCGCGACGCCCGCCTACGCCGAGAGCTCGAGGCCAACGAGGCCGCACGCCGTCGCGAGTTCGACCGCAAGTACGGCCCTCCACTCGGACGAGACAGGCTGCCCCGGGCTCACACCCCGGAAGACTACTCCGCCGACTCAGGACACGTGGACATCGAGAACCTCAACGACTGCGACGGCTTCCCGGCGTTCACTACCCGAGTAAGATCTATTCGGTTGCCTGCTAATTTCAAACCCACAGGCATTGAAAGATACAATGGGAAGACGGACCTGACGATGTGGCTACGCACGTACAGTATCGCCATTCGTGCGGTGAACGACGACCATGACTCCATGTGCGCCTACTTCCCCGTCGCCATGACCAAGGTGGGGCTGAGCTGGCTCCACAGCCTCGAGCCCGGCTCCATCGACAACTGGGACACCCTCTGCAGCCAGTTCAAGAGCTACTTCCAAGGCAGCTCCATCCGACCCGTCACAGCATGGGACCTGGGCAAGGTGAAGCAAAATCGCGGGGAAAGCCTTCGCGACTACACCGACCGCTACATGGAGAATCGCAACCTGGTTCCCGGCTGCTCCGAGTCGGAGATCATCAGCTACTTCCTCGACGGCCTTGCCGACTCCGTTGTCTTCGAGCGCCTCTATGAGGACCTGCCAAAGACCTCCGGCGAGTTCTTTGGTCGGGTGAACAAGATGGCAAACGCCAAGGAAGCCGCTCATCTCCACTACGGCAAGAAAAGTACTCGGGACGACGATCGGCCACCTCGCCGAGAGGACCGCCCCAAGAAGGAGGACCAACGCCGAACCCGGCCGGAGCCAAGCCGAACGGGTGACAGAAAGCGCTCGGGAGACTACACCATCGCCGCCATGGATCGCGGAGGCCCTCGCCCGCGGTCCAACTTCAGCACCGACTTCGAAAAGATGCTGCAAGGGCCCTGCCCCATTCACAAGCAATCCAAGCATCGCATGATCGACTGCATGGGACTCGCCGACGCCTACAAGAAGAAGGAAGGGAAGCTGCCGCCACGCGACGACGACAAGGGCGACAAGGGAAAAGGGGTCCCCGCGAACCCCGCTTTCCCGAACGTCGACAGGCAGGTGAACTTCATCCTCGGAGGACCGCCGCCCGTGGATGACAAGCACAAGGAAAAGGTGCGCGACCGGGAGATATTCTCCTGCTACACATCGCCGATCCAAGCACTCCGCTGGTCCGAGCAGCCGATCACCTTCTCCAGGGAGGACCAGTGGTTCCAAGTCTCCGATGTGGGCGAGTACCCCCTCGTGCTCAGCCCAATCGTGCGCAACGCTCGCCTCACCAAAGTGCTCGTCGACGGCGGGAGCGGGCTCAACATCATCTTCGCCCAAACGCTGAAGGACATGGGCATCGGCCTTGACGCTTTGACTCCTTCCCTCCACCCGTTCTACGGGCTGATCCCAGGCAAAGGCTCCAAACCACTCGGGCAGATAGCTCTGCCCGTCACCTTCGGCGATCAAGAGAACTTCAGGACCGAGTACCTCAACTTTCAAGTCGCCGACTTCACCACCGCCTACCACGCCATACTTGGGAGGCCAGCACTCGCCAAGCTCATGGCGATCCCCAACTACACATACCTGCTGATGAAGATGCCGGCACCAAACGGCGTCCTCTCCATCCGCAGCGACGTCCACACCGCCAAAGGCTGCGACAAAGAAGGGCTCCACCTCTGCACCGGCATCGAACGCAGCGTACTCCAGATGGAGGTGGTCCACGAGGCAAGAACCTTCCAAGGACCCGGGCTCCATCCCCGAGTCCTCCAAACGAAGAGCCGCGCTGACCACCATGCAGCCAGCTGAAGAAGTGCGCCCCATCTCGCTTGGGCTCTCCGACTCCTCCAAGACTGCCCTGATCGGATCAGGGCTCGACCCCAAATAGGAAAGCGCGCTCGTCGCCTTCCTCTGGGACAACGCCGACATATTTGCATGGACTCCATCAGATATGCCGGGTGTTCCGAGGGAGGTGGTCGAGCACTCCTTGAAGGTTGACGCGAACGCCAAGCCAGTTTGCCAAAAACTCCGACGCTTCGCGCAGGACCGCAAGGAGGCCATTAGGGTAGAGATTACAAGGCTGTTAGCGGCCGGGTTCATTAGAGAAGTCTTTTATCCCGACTGGCTTGCTAACCCAGTCCTTGTAAGAAAAAAGAATAATGAATGGAGAATGTGTGTTGATTACACGGATCTCAACAGGCACTGCCCTAAGGACCCCTTCGTCCTGCCCCGCATCGACCAAGTCGTCGACTCCACCGCCGGATGCATACTCCTATGCTTCCTTGATTGCTACTCCGGCTACCACCAAATCACCCTGAAAGAAGAAGACCAAGAGAAGACATCCTTCATTACTCCGATTGGCGCCTACTGCTACACCAAGATGACTTTTGGACTCCGCAACGCTGGCGCCACCTACCAGAGGGCCATTAACTTGACCCTGGGCACGCAGATCGGTCGCAACGCCGAGGCCTACGTGGACGACATAGTCATCAAGACGACGATCGAAGCCGAGTTCATCGCCGACCTCTCCGAGACGTTCAATAATCTCCGCAGGCTCAACTGGAGGTTAAACCCGACTAAGTGCGTCTTTGGCGTACCAAAAGGGAAACTACTCGGCTTCATCGTCAGCAACAGAGGCATCCAAGCCAACCCAGAGAAGATAGACACCATCCGGAGGATGAAACTGCCGACTGGAAAGAAAGAGATCCAGAAGCTGACTGGTTGCATGGCGGCCTTGAGCAGATTCATCTCCCGGCTCGGGGATAAGGGCTTGCCGTTCTTCAAGATCCTCAAGAAGACCGACAAGTTCGAGTGGAACCAGGAGGCGCAGCAAGCTTTCACCGACCTCAAGAACTATCTCTCCCATCCACCAGTACTCGCCGCTCCGCATAACGACGAAACACTACTCCTATACATTGCCACCACAACTAACGTGGTAAGCACTGTCATCGTTGTGGAAAGGGAAGAAGAAGGAAAGGTGCAAAAAGTGCAGCGACCAGTCTACTACGTAAGCGAAGTACTCAGCGAATCCAAGTCTCGCTATCCCCAGGTGCAGAAGCTGCTCTACGCACTGCTCATCATGTCAAGAAAACTCCTCCATTACTTCCAAGCACATCGCATCAAAGTGGTCACGCAATTTCCACTCGGCGAAATCCTCTACAACAGAGACGTCACCGGGCGAATCATCAAGTGGTCAGTTGAGCTCGCCTCCTTCATCATAGACTTCGTCCCGCGCACCGCCATCAGATCACAGATCCTCGCCGACTTCGTCGCCGAATGGACCGAGAGCCAGGACGCGAAAGAAGACACCAGCGGCGAACACTGGAAGATGTACTTCGACGGCTCCCTAATGATCGACGGTGGAGGCGCCGGAATACTCTTCATCTCGCCGAAAGGGGAACAGCTCCGATACGTCCTCCAAATTCGTTTCCCCGTCACCAACAACGCCGCCGAGTACGAAGCAATTCTCCACAGGCTCCGCATCGCCACCTCACTAGGCATAAAGAGGCTCCTGGTTTATGGCGACTCCGCTGTCGTTATTAACCAGGTGAACAAAGAATGGGATCGCCACAGCGAGCGGATGAGCGCCTACTGCGAGGCAGTGCACAAGCAGGAGGGAAACTTCTACGGAGTTGAATACCACCACGTTCCACGAGAGAACAACCTCGCCGCTGATGCACTCGCCAAGCTGGGGTCAACCCGCGCAGAAGTACCACGGGGAGTGTTCGTGCAAGGTCTCCTCAAACCCTCTGTCAAAGAGGTGCGGGACGAACCAGAGCCTGCTCCAGAACTCTGCGAGGTGCTGACCATCGACGCCGCAGAAGAAGACTGGATGGCCGAGTTCATAGACTTCCTTGCGAACAACAAGGTGCCAAAAGACCCCACGGAGCGACAGATCCTGGAACGCCGAAGCAAGAACTACGTGGTGGTCGGTGGTGCCCTATACAGACGAGCCGCCACAAACCAAGTGTTCATCAAATGCGTCACGAAAGAAGTCGGCCTCCAGATCCTTGATGACATCCACTCGGGAGTTTGTGGAAGCCACGCCGCCGCAGGGACACTAGTCGGGAAAGCCTACCGAGCCGGGTTCTTTTGGCCCACCGCCGTTTCCGACGCCAAAACACTCGTCCGCTGGTGCCAGGGGTGCCAATTCTTCGCCAAGCAAAAACACCTCCCGGCCCAAGCTCTACGCACCATCCCACCCTCGTGGCCATTCGCCTGTTGGGGGTTGGACATGAGGTGACCATTCAGAGCAGCCCTGGGAGGTTACACACACATCCTCGTCGCCATCGATAAATTCTCCAAGTGGATAGAGTACAAGGCCATCATCGGAACTCCGACGTCAAAGCAAGCCGCCGCCTTCGTCGAAGAGATCACACACCGGTTCGGAGTCCCTAACAGGATCATCACCGACTTGGGGACACAGTTCACCGGATCCGCCTTCTGGGACTTTTGCGAGAACAGCTGCATCAGTGTGTACTACGCCTCCGTCGCCCATCCCAGGTGTAACGGACAGGTGGAACGAGCCAACGCCATGATACTCCAAGGACTAAAAGCCAGAATCTTAGACCCGTTGAAGAAGTTCGCTGGAAAATGGCACCAAGAGCTACCACAGGTCATCTGGGGACTCAGGACCCAGCCGAGTCGGGCAACGGGTCATACTCCCTTCTTCCTGGTCTACGGCTCCGAGGCTATCCTCCCCACCGACATCGCTTTTGGATCACCGCGCATCGACAACTACGAGGAAGGCGAAGCAGAAGCAGCCCGCGAGGTGGACCTCGACTCCATTGAAGAACACCGAGTCAACACGCTCATACAGCTTTACTACTCGGACAACAACAGAACATATAACAAAATATTTAACTCTCTTGTTTTACTTGTTTCTGACTGCTTTTATATACAAAGGCTATTCTACCCTGCTTCAGCTTGCAGGGTCCTACTCGAACTTGAGAGCCTCGCCGACCTTCTCGGCGATCGGGCGGGTCAGAGCCAGCGCCTCGTCGACTTGCTCCGTCGAGGTGTCCGCCGCCACCCCATCACCAACCGGTGCAAGGTCAATCCACGGGTAAAGTGTCCGAACACGCGCTAGGGCGTCATTCGCGCACACCACTGCCGACTCCTTGACCAGATCGGCGATCCGAGCCGGTGCACTCTGAAGGCGAGCGACAAGGGCTGTCGGGGAGCCCTCCTCCGGGGCCACGGAGTCCAGCAGATCCCTCGCCGCCTCATTGACCTCCGTCAGGGCCAGATGCGCCGATGTCAGATCTTGCTCCAAGCCTGTTATGATTTGAGCATTATTTTGGATAGTATACATTGCCTGGAGCATCGTCATGTCCGCACCTTTCCGGAACTCCTGCTCCGTCTTGAGTTTCCCAGCCAACACCTCCTCCGACTGCTGCAGAGTTGCGTTCGCAAAACGCAACTCCTTCAGCTCCTTGATGTGGCGGTCCCTCTCCATCTCCTTCTCTGAAAAAGCAGGTAAGCACCCAGTCAGGATCAAAGGAACAAGGCAAGGTCTGACGACTCAACAACTACTCGGGAAATACAAAGAGAAGGCCTTACGGTGAAGACTGAACCGATGCTCCACAATGGCGTCATTCAGGCTCTTCTTGGCGGCGTCACGCTGACGCCTGACCCGTTTGAGCTCCGCCTCCATCTCCGCCGCGCGCCGGAGCGCCGACGCCGCATCCTGGGTCTGCCCAAGACGCGACTACCGGAGCGTGGCCAACTTCTACAACCACTCGCCAAAACAAAGAATTCAGACAACTCATAAAGAAGAAGAAAAGACAAAGGAGACAATTGAGGAGACTAACCGCTGCACAGAGCCGAGCGTGGTCGACGGCAATCTGGAGCTCGGCAATAACCGACCCCTCCTTCTCCGCAATGGCGTCAACCCCGGGGACAATGATAGTTCCCGAGGTGTCCGACTGCTTTTGGAGACCCTCCTCCTGGGGTTCTCCTCGAGCAATGTCGCCCGCACCGACGGGCGGAGACTGGATCACCGGGCCCACGTCAGGATCCCCAGCGCCGCCACTTGGGGTGATCGCCGTACCACCGCCCTGCACATCGTCGGCCGCCGGCACCTCCGCTACCACCTCCGGGTCACGCCCGGCTGGTATTTCCTCCATCTGCATCGCCAATTACCCCTCGGCCGAGTTCCCCACCTCAGGCGTAGCCCCTGAGGATGACTGGCCAGCAGGTTCGGCTGGAGGAGGACTCGGGCCTTGCGGGACATCGGCTGAAGGAGCCTTCCCGCTGGCCGCCTCACCATCAAGATCGGAGGCTTTGCTGAAAAAAGAACTAGGAAGTTAAAACAAGAACTCAGAGATAAATGATAACAACAAGAAACGCGAAGACCGACAACTTACTGAGTGCTCTTCACCACCGCGACTCGGGGCCGGAAGACAGGGAGCTTGGGACGCCGCTGCGCCGAGGCCGTCATAAGGATTGGCCTGGTCCCCAAGTCGGCGACTGGCCTTGCGTCCGCGGCGGCCTGCACGAGCGTCTCCGCCATCCTGCGCCGCCTCTCCTCCACTGAGACGCCCATGGCCCGGGCGTGCTCCTGCTCTTTGAAAGCGGAGTCGGACATCGCTTCGTCCTTCTCCTCTTCCTCCACGACAGTCGGGGAAGGACGTCCCGGCTCGTCAACATCGGCGTCCGAACCCGCAGTTGGCTGCTCAGCCGGCTGCGCGTCCGACTTCTTCGCCACCACCTTCTTCGTGCGCCTCCGCTTGGGAGGCGGTGGCGGTGTGCCCGCCACTGCATCTCGGACGGAGGGCGCTTCATCCGACAACGTCGCCGAGTCGTCGTCGGCCGCCTCACCGTCAACGGCCACCGCCCGCTTGGAAACGCCGGCCCTGCGGTTATTCCGTTTCGCCACGGCCGCCCGGCGCTTCCACGGACGGTCGTCCACCACTTCTTCGTCCGAAGGGCTCATAGAACCCTCCGTATCACTGGGCGCCCATACACGAGGGGGAGGAGGATCCACCGCCTCCTCTGCCCGAGTGCCGCCCTGATCAGCCGGAGGCGCATCCTCCAGCA
The DNA here is from genome assembly GCA_004135705.1 of Alloteropsis semialata. Classification (NCBI taxonomy): domain Eukaryota; kingdom Viridiplantae; phylum Streptophyta; class Magnoliopsida; order Poales; family Poaceae; genus Alloteropsis; species Alloteropsis semialata. Next base: position 31,826,511 of record CM014270.1, read on the forward strand.
ACACCTTCCTCGGGAAGTCTTCCGGGAGAGGGGCAGCAGAGAAGTACTCGAACACCCGATCCTGCGTCAAAGAAAACGCAAGATCAGATGGCCAACGGACGGAACCAAAAATTACATCAAGAAGAACATTCAAAGGCACTCGGAACAGCAACTTACCGGTGGTGGAGGCCTCTTCAATGAAAAGGGACGCGGCTGGTGCTTCAGTGCGGTTGGCCACCCGAGTGGGATCATCCCGCCCCGAGTACTCGTAGCCCGGGTGCTTCCGCTCCTGGATCGGCTGAACCAGCCGCCTGCTAAAGTTGCAGGCGACGCCAATCGCCGTCAAGCCGCCGTCGTCCTTCAGCTCCTTGATTAAGGCAAGGAGCTCGTCCACCTCCTGCATCTGGGAGGCATCAGGGAGCTCGTTCCAGCAATCCCTGATCTTCGGCCGCTCTCCAGTGTGGCAGGGGATCGCCGGCGAGTGGTTCCCAACATAGAACCACTCGGCCTTCCAGCCCTTGTTGAAGGTGTTGTGGGCGATGTCGAAGTACTCGTCCTTCCGCCCTTGACGCAGCATGAACCCGGCGCCTCCCACTATCACCATCTTCTCTTCGCTTGGCTGGGGCTTCAGCCAGTACAAGTATCTCCAGAGGTCAAAATGGGGAGAGATCCCCAGATAAGCCTCACAGAGATGGATAAAGACGGAAATCGCCATGATGGAATTGGGGTTGAGGTTGATGGCCTCAATCCCGTAGAAATGAAGCAAACCTCGGAAGAATGCTCCCGTTGGCAAGCCAAGTCCCGCCTCAAAGAATGGCTTGAACAGGACCAGCTCGCCGGAGTTCTCCGACGGGAAGTCCTCCCCGGCGCCCGGCCGCCACTCCGCCACGGCCTGAGACAGGAGGATGCTCCGCTCCACCATCTCCTCCAGCATCTTCGTGGTGACTCTCCCCCGTGCCCATACGGCGCCGGAGGACGAGACCTTGCTCGGCTTGGGGGCTCCGGTGCTCTTCTTCTTCGGTGCCATGGATCTAGAGGCAGGAGTCTTCGTGTGCATCAACGAGGCTACGCTTCCCGTGGTGGCTAAGACCGTGGAACGGATCTACGAGCAGGAGCTTAGGTGGCGGCGGGATGAAGAATGGAGAAAGGAGAGAATGGATCTGGGAACGGGGAGATTTCCTCTCCAGACCTAACCCTCGCCCTTTATATCACGCCTGGATGCTCGAGATTACCGCGAGATGGCGCAATTAACGGACGCGGGCGAAACGGTAAAAAGAGCCGTTGGGTGTTCCGTCTTCCGCTACGCGCCAGGCGCCAACGGTAAAAAAGGGGCCCGAGCACTCGGGCAGGGCAAAGAAGTCGGCGTGCCGCCAAGGCTCGACCAGCACTCGGACTCGGGGGCTGGCGCCGCATCCAAGACAGTGTGCCTCTCGGGCTCGATTGGCCCCAAACTACTCGGGAGCCAACACTGCAAATCAAGTGGTGTGCCGCTAAGGCTCGAACAGCGCTCGCACTCGGGCGCTGGCGCCGCATTCAAGACAGTGTGCCTCTCGGGCTCGATTGGCCCCGAACTACTCGGGAGCCAACACTGCAAATCAAGTGGTGTGCCGCTAAGGCTCGAACAGCACTCGCACTTGGGGGCTGGCGCCGCATTCAAGTCAGTGTGCCTCTCGGGCCCGATTGGCTCCGAACCACTCAGAAGCCAACACTGCAGATCAAAAGGCGTGCCGCTAAGGTTCGACCGGCGCTCGGACTCGGGGGCTGGCGCCATATCAAAAACAGCGTGCCACTCGGGCTCGATCAACCCCGAAACGCTCAGGGGCTGACGCTGCAAACAAGTTACAATGGTTGGAGAATCGCGGCCAAGCCTTGACAGCTCGGGGCTAGCTCTGCCGAGAACCTTCCTCCTCAAGACTATTATGCAATAAAATCCTTTTGCAGGTTATACAATTACAATGAAGCCGGTCATACGCCGGTTACAAAGACCAAACACATCAACCGCCAAGATGACGGCCTGGGGCACTCGTCCCTGCGCCTAGTGCTACATCCGGAGCAAGCTTGGCCCACATGAGCTCCTCGCAAGCTCTCTTGTAGCACCACTGCAGCCGTCGACGGGACAGCACCAACAGAGGGTTGCTAGCGAATGCCTTCAGGTATCCCTTGCTCTACAAAGCATTTCACCCCACATGGCCCTCGTCACACGGGAATGCGGGGGTGAACGGGACAGCACTCAGACGCTAATCAACACCTCCGAACCTTCGCAAGCACTCTTCTAGCACCATACCCTGTAGACTCCATGAGCTTTCCTCGGCGGATGAACCCAGCAATGGACCTCCGGCATATTGACTACGAGGATCTTATACCTACTCGCTCCTGGGAGGCAGCTCTTGCTCCCCGGCGGGTATTTATAGCCACGGATTGCCGGAGGACGAGAGACTTCTCCACGACAACGGGCGCCTGAGCTCCGAGCCACACGTCCCTCTTTCTGCCCAAGTTGCACAGATCACCCTTATCGCCTTTGGCTTCACTCGACCACGGGAACGTCCTGTGCGATCACGGGAATACTGTTCCTGACGCCGCCTGTCGGAAACGACACCTCTTCGCCTGCCACCTCCTTGCCATATCTAACGAAGAAGGAATCATCCAGTACTCGAACTATTTGCCAAGCTAAGTATTAGTTGATTAACTTCATCAATTCCGTGAGCTTTGAAGTAAGTCGCTAAAGTACTCGGGGAGCACACGCCTTAATCCGTGAAACCTTGGCTCTTCTTTACGCCTACGCTCCTACGCGTGCACGCGGCCCAGCTCCCTGCGCTATGGACTACGGCTATCGGGGATCAGGTGCATAAACGTAACAGGCTAACTGCCTGGAGAAATTAAAAGACTTCAAAGCGGGAAGCGGAGTTTATTAGCATTACATATCGCCGAATATTTTCTCCTCTCGAATTTGTGCTTCGTTGCAGGCTATGGATGACCACTCGGCGTGCTCAGCCCTCACGCTCAGGGGCTGGCGCCGGGACGACCACTCGGCGTGCTCAGCCCTCACGCTCGGGGGCTGGCGCCGGGACGACCACTCGGCGTGCTCAGCCCTCACGCTCGGGGGCTGGCGCCGGGACGACCACTCGGCGTGCTCAGCCCTCACGCTCGGGGGCTGGCGCCGGGACGACCACTCGGCGTGCTCAGCCCTCACGCTCGGGGCTGGCGCCGGGACGACCACTCGGCGTGCTCAGCCCTCACGCTCGGGGGCTGGCGCCGGGACGACCACTCGGCGTGCTCAGCCCTCACGCTCGGGGGCTGGCGCCGGGACGACCACTCGGCGTGCTCAGCCCTCACGCTCGGAGGCTGGCGCCGAGACGATCACTCGGCGTGCTCGGCCCTCCCGCTCGGGGGCTGGCGCCGAGGCGACTGTCGGCATGTCCCACGGGACCCCGCCGGTCCTCACGATCGGGGACTGGACGCCGAAATTAATATCAGATGATCTAGCCAGATGCTCTTTGACTAACCCTTGGACCGATTCCTACGGAATCGCTTCAAGGCTCGGGGGCTACGGCCAACGGACACCTCGCGGCGCATCCGTTGATTGTCTGACGACTTCAGAAGAAGGCAACTAACCCTTGGACCGATTCCTTCGGAATCGCTTCAAGGCTCGGGGGCTACGGCCAACGGACGCACCTCGCGGCGCATCCGTTGGGAAACGGCTCTCTTTTCTCTCCAGTATCACGCGGTTTCGCTTCCAACTACAGCAAGCTTGGAGTTCATCAGGTGGCACGACCTCACCGACTTGTCTCTCAACCACGTACTACTCGGGGGCTTGTCGGGGGTAGACCTCCAGGGGTACCCAGAAGGCAGATTGGCCCAACCATCAGGCGGCCCAATCCGAGTGCTATTGGGCTGGTTTGTCAGACTGGGTGGCCCACCACTCGGGAGGCCCACCAGTCGGGCGAACCGGATGACTACGACGGCGCGCGCGGCAAGGAAGCAGACGGCGTATCCCGCAAGAAGCTCGGAGATCAAGATAAACTAGCCGGAATTATAGGGAAGGATATCTGTAATCGTTATAGGATCGCATCCTTGTATTTCGGGTAGGTTACGATCTCTAGCCGACTTGTAACTCAAGGCAGCCGGACTATATAAGGCGCCTTGAGACCCCCTCCAGAACACGATTACAACCCACGCATTCATTCAACCTAGGACAGAACCCAACTACGGAGATCCTTCAGGAACTTCATACACAGCAATCCATACACCCAACACAGGATGTAGGGTATTACGTCATCTTGACGGCCCGAACCTGTTCAATCCTTGCGTCTTGTGTTACCATCGGCTTCTGATCCTCGATCTGTCCCTCGACAAATCAACCACGCGGACTACCCTGTGTGGACTGCCGGGTGCATAAATCCGATAGCTTGCGGTTAACAATTGGCGCGTTTAAGGACCGTCAATAAGCTTTTCTGGCACCGTTGCCGGGGATCGGCAACTCGAACCCTAGGGAGATCTATCTAATTTTTTGGACTAACCCTAATTTTTATTATTGCATATACCCTTGTTTTCTTGTTTGTGTCCTTGAAACCATGTGGAAATCTAGACACTAAGCTTGGGCTTTAACAAGTTCAATCTCACTCAAACAAGTTGATGGCTACGTGAAGATCCGCTCTTTAGTGGTAGGTGCTAACTTTTGTTAGTGGCCCGTCATCCGCTATCGAGCCCACACACAAAACAAGTGAAGATGAACAAGGTATGCCACTATGTTAATTAATTTTTAAGACTAATGTCTCTTGTTGATTTGTTTGTCTAAGCTACAGGTGATGAATCATGCCCCGACGAAGTCGTGAGATCCGATCATCAACATCTCTGGAAGGTTGCTGTTGAGACCAGTTTTTTGCCCTTGATCAGAGAGGTACCATTGAGAAAAATTATAAAATATAAAGCTCCATCAAGTCTTCTTTACAACGCATCAAGAATCGTAATTTTTGGAGATCGGTGCAAGGAGTTATGGTAAAATATTTCAACACTACTCGTTCTGAAATCTGTTTGGGACAGAACGTAGTGCCGGAGTAAAACAAGCATAACTCTTTCATCCAGAGTCTGTTTGAAGTGAATGAGCACTAGTTGAAAAGGAAATTTGATGCACATTGCAATAGAGTAGAAGTTTGGTATATGTTCTTCATTGGGTGAAGAGGAATTCAACGAAGAAGAGGCAGCAGCAAACAACCGAGAAAGTGATGATGATGTCAAAGGATGATTGGAGGGCCTTGAGCATAAAAGATGATGATTTGAAGTTGATCAAGACTGGGGGCAACAAGATCAAAAGCACCATGATGCTACCAATCTTCTCCAGTAGGATGCTCAATAAGCTTCTAGTTGAGTGATGCTATCAACGAAGGAAACCACTCAGATCATCGACACAAAGCACAAGAGCCACCCATGATTCCGGCACCTTGGGTAAAACAAGAACTATGAAGAAGACACATCATTGGAATGCTACTTGCTGGTAAATCAATGGTGATAACCTTGAAGCCTAAGGATGCATAACACGATGCTCCAAAGACTACAAGATCAAGATCATCGACATCTCACGATCAATTCGCAAGAAGTTACTGTTCACATCAAAAGTCTATGCAACCTCCAAAGAAAACAACATAATATCTTCAGATATTTAAAAGCCCCATGAAGTTTCAGTTCCAACGAATCAAGAATCAAGTCAATCGGAGATTCCTACAAGCGCTTATGATCAAAACATTGAAGGTCGTGCATTCTGCAAATTTTCTGGACAGCACGCAGCACTGAAGTAAAATTGGCATAACTCTCTTATTTGAACTCCGTTTAAGATGAATGACCACTCGTTGGAAAGGTAATTTCACAAACTTTTCAATAGATCTATACTTTGGTATATGTTCTGTTCAGTAAATAGGGGAAAATCCATGAAGAAGAGGCTAGAGTGACTTGATAAGAACAAGGTAGAGGAGATAACGATGACAACAATGAAGAGGAGCTTGGGCAATGCTTTCGTCAAGCGTACATGATCAATTTCAGAAGCTAAGAACAAATGAAGACCACCAAGAACATTGGCATATGAAACACAAGCCAGCGACATTCGATACATGAAGATGTTAGAAGCGAATCACGATGAATTACAAAAGGTGACATCAAGCTGCATGGACACTTTGGATTCTTGCACAAAGACCATGGCTTCGCATAAAAATAATCAAGGTGAGAAAGTCTAGCTCTATGACTTTAAATGAAGCGCTTTGCGGGAGGCAACCCGATCTTTTGTTTATTATCTATATAATATGACGGTCTATATTGTGCTCTTTAATCGAATCATCAAGTAACATTGTACCATTGCTCTAATAAATGCCGCAACTTTATGTTGT
>CM014270.1:31833863-31953642 GCA_004135705.1 Alloteropsis semialata
ATTTGAGCTCCGCCTCCATCTCCGCCGCACGCCGGAGCGCCGACGCCACATCCTGGGTCTGCCCAAGCCGCGACTGCCGGAGCGTGGCCAACTTCTACAACCACTCGCCAAAGCAAAGAATTCAGACAACTCATAAAGAAGAAGAAAAGACAAAGGAGACAATTGAGGAGACTAACCGTTGCACAGCGCCGAGCGTGGTCGACGGCAATCTGGAGCTCGGCAATAACCGACCCCTCCTTCTCCGCAATGGCGTCAACCCCGGGGACAATGATAGTTCCCGAGGTGTCCGACTGCTTTTGGAGACCCTCCTCCTGGGGTTCTCCTCGAGCAATGTCGCCCGCGCCGACGGGCGGAGACTGGATCACCGGGCCCACGTCAGGATCCCCAGCGCCGCCACTTGGGGTGATCGCCGTACCACCGCCCTGCACATCGTCGGCCGCCGGCACCTCCGCTACCACCTCCGGGTCACGCCCGGCTGGTATTTCCTCCATCTGCATCGCCAATTACCCCTCGGCCGAGTTCCCCACCTCAGGCGTAGCCCCTGAGGATGACTGGCCAGCAGGTTCGGCTGGAGGAGGACTCGGGCCTCGCGGGACATCGGCTGAAGGAGCCTTCCCGCTGGCCGCCTCACCATCAAGATCGGAGGCTTTGCTGAAAAAAGAACTCGGAAGTTAAAACAAGAACTCGGAGATAAATGATAACAACAAGAAACGCGAAGACCGACAACTTACTGAGTGCTCTTCACCACCGCGACTCGGGGCCGGAAGACAGGGAGCTTGGGACGCCGTTGCGCCGAGGCCGTCATAAGGATTGGCCTGGTCCCCAAGTCGGAGACCGGCCTTGCGTCCGCGGCGGCCTGCACGATCGTCTCCGCCATCCTGCGCCGCCTCTCCTCCACTGAGACGCCCATGGCCCGGGCGTGCTCCTGCTCTTTGAAAGCGGAGTCGGACATCGCTTCGTCCTTCTCCTCTTCCTCCACGACGGCCGGGGAAGGACGTCCCGGCTCGTCAACATCGGCGTCCAAACCCGCAGTTGGCTGCTCAGCCGGCTGCGCGTCCGACTTCTTCGCCACCACCTTCTTCGTGCGCCTCCGCTTGGGAGGCGGTGGCGGCGTGCCCGCCACTGCATCTCGGACGGAGGGCGCTTCATCCGACAACGTCGCCGAGTCGTCGTCGCCGCCTCACCGTCAACGGCCACCGCCCGCTTGGAAACGCCGGCCCTGCGGTTATTCCGTTTCGCCACGGCCGCCCGGCGCTTCCACGGACGGTCGTCCACCACTTCTTCGTCCGAAGGGCTCATAGAACCCTCCGTATCACTGGGCGCCCATACACGAGGGGGAGGAGGATCCACCGCCTCCTCTGCCCGAGTGCCGCCCTGATCAGCCGGAGGCGCATCCTCCAGCAACACCTTCCTCGGGAAGTCTTCCGGGAGAGGGGCAGCAGAGAAGTACTCGAACACCCGATCCTGCGTCAAAGAAAACGCAAGATCAGATGGCCAACGGACGGAACCAAAAATTACATCAAGAAGAACATTCAAAGGCACTCGGAACAGCAACTTACCGGTGGTGGAGGCCTCTTCAATGAAAAGGGACGCGGCTGGTGCTTCTCCGACACGTGGCCGAGGAAGAACCCGCCCACGCGCACCTTCATCTCCTCCTTGCTGACGGTGCGGTTGGCCACCCGAGTGGGATCATCCCGCCCCGAGTACTCGTAGCCCGGGTGCTTCCGCTCCTGGATCGGCTGAACCAGCCGCCTGCTAAAGTTGCAGGCGACGCCAATCGCCGTCAAGCCGCCGTCGTCCTTCAGCTCCTTGATTAAGGCAAGGAGCTCGTCCACCTCCTGCATCTGGGAGGCATCAGGGAGCTCGTTCCAGCAATCCCTGATCTTCGGCCGCTCTCCAGTGTGGCAGAGGATCGCCGGTGAGTGGTTCCCAACATAGAACCACTCGGCCTTCCAGTCCTTGTTGGAGGTGTTGTGGGCGATGTCGAAGTACTCGTCCTTCCGCCCTTGACGCAGCATGAACCCGGCGCCTCCCACTATCACCATCTTCTCTTCGCTTGGCTGGGGCTTCAGCCAGTACAAGTATCTCCAGAGGTCGAAATGGGGAGAGATCCCCAGATAAGCCTCACAGAGATGGATAAAGACGGAAATCGCCATGATGGAATTGGGGTTGAGGTTGATGGCCTCAATCCCGTAGAAATGAAGCAAACCTCGGAAGAATGCTCCCGTTGGCAAGCCAAGTCCCGCCTCAAAGAATGGCTTGAACAGGACCAGCTCGCCGGAGTTCTCCGACGGGAAGTCCTCCCCGGCGCCCGGCCGCCACTCCACCACGGCCTGAGACAGGAGGATGCTCCGCTCCACCATCTCCTCCAGCATCTTCGTGGTGACTCTCCCCCGTGCCCATACGGCGCCGGAGGACGAGACCTTGCTCGGCTTGGGGGCTCCGGTGCTCTTCTTCTTCGGTGCCATGGATCTAGAGGCAGGAGTCTTCGTGTGCATCAACGAGGCTACGCTCCCCGTGGTGGCTAAGACCGTGGAACGGATCTACGAGCAGGAGCTCTGGTGGCGGCGGGATGAAGAATGGAGAAAGGAGAGAATGGATCTGGGAACGGGGAGATTTCCTCTCCAGACCTAACCCTCGCCCTTTATATCACGCCTGGATGCCCGAGATTACCGCGAGATGGCGCAATTAACGGACGCGGGCGAAACGGTAAAAAGAGCCGTTGGGCATTCCGTCTTCCGCTACGCGCCAGGCGCCAACGGTAAAAAAGGGGCCCGAGCACTCGGGCAGGGCAAAGAAGTCGGCGTGCCGCCAAGGCTCGACCAGCACTCGGACTCGGGGGCTGGCGCCGCATCCAAGACAGTGTGCCTCTCGGGCTCGATTGGCCCCGAACTACTCGGGAGCCAACACTGCAAATCAAGTGGTGTGCCGCTAAGGCTCGAACAGCGCTCGCACTCGGGGGCTGGCGCCGCATTCAAGACAGTGTGCCTCTCGGGCTCGATTGGCCCCGAACTACTCGGGAGCCAACACTGCAAATCAAGTGGTGTGCCGCTAAGGCTCGAACAGCACTCGCACTTGGGGGCTGGCGCCGCATTCAAGTCAGTGTGCCTCTCGGGCCCGATTGGCTCCGAACCACTCGGAAGCCAACACTGCAGATCAAAAGGCGTGCCGCTAAGGTTCGACCGGCGCTCGGACTCGGGGGCTGGCGCCATATCAAAAACAGCGTGCCACTCGGGCTCGATCAACCCCGAAACGCTCGGGGGCTGACGCTGCAAACAAGTTACAATGGTTGGAGAATCGCGGCCAAGCCTTGACAGCTCGGGGCTAGCTCTGCCGAGAACCTTCCTCCTCAAGACTATTATGCAATAAAATCCTTTTGCAGGTTATACAATTACAATAAAGCCGGTCATACGCCGGTTACAAAGACCAAACACATCAACCGCCAAGATGACGGCCTGGGCACTCATCCCTGCGCCTAGTGCTACATCCGGAGCAAGCTTGGCCCACATGAGCTCCTCGCAAGCTCTCTTGTAGCACCACTGCAGCCGTCGACGGGACAGCACCAACAGAGGGTTGTTAGCGAATGCCTTCAGGTATCCCTTGCTCTACAAAGCATTTCACCCCACATGGCCCTCGTCACACGGGAATGCGGGGGTGAACGGGACAGCACTCAGACGCTAATCAACACCTCCGAACCTTCGCAAGCACTCTTCTAGCACCATACCCTGCAGACTCCATGAGCTTTCCCCGGCGGATGAACCTAGCAATGGACCTCCGGCATATTGACTACGAGGATCTTATACCTACTCGCTCCTGGGAGGCAGCTCTTGCTCCCCGGCGGGTATTTATAGCCTCAGATTGCCGGAGGACGAGAGACTTCTCCACGACAACGGGCGCCTGAGCTCCGAGCCACACGTCCCTCTTTCTGCCCAAGTTGCACAGATCACCCTTATCGCCTTTGGCTTCACTCGACCACGGGAACGTCCTGTGCGATCACGGGAATACTGTTCCTGACGCCGCCTGTCGGAAACGACACCTCTTCGCCTGCCACCTCCTTGCCATATCTGACGAAGAAGGAATCATCCAGTACTCGAACTATTCGCCAAGCTAAGTATTAGTTGATTAACTTCATCAATTCCGTGAGCTTTGAAGTAAGTCGCTAAAGTACTCGGGGAGCACACGCCTTAATCCGTGAAACCTTGGCTCTTCTTTACGCCTATGCTCCTACGCGTGCACGCGGCCCAGCTCCCTGCGCTATGGACTACGGCTATCGGGGATCAGGTGCATAAACGTAACAGGCTAACTGCCTGGAGAAATTAAAAGACTTCAAAGCGGGAAGCGGAGTTTATTAGCATTACATATCGCCGAATATTTTCTCCTCTCGAATTTGTGCTTCGTTGCAGGCTATGGATGACCACTCGGCGTGCTCAGCCCTCACGCTCAGGGGCTGGCGCCGGGACGACCACTCGGCGTGCTTAGCCCTCACGCTCGGGGGCTGGCGCCGGGACGACCACTCGGCGTGCTCAGCCCTCACGCTCGGGGGCTGGCGCCGGGACGACCACTCGGCGTGCTCAGCCCTCACGCTCGGGGGCTGGCGCCGGGACGACCACTCGGCGTGCTCAGCCCTCACGCTCGGAGGCTGGCGCCGAGACGATCACTCGGCGTGCTCGGCCCTCCCGCTCGGGGGCTGGCGCCGAGGCGACTGTCGGCATGTCCCACGGGACCCCGCCGGTCCTCACGATCGGGGACTGGACGCCGAAATTAATATCAGATGATCTAGCCAGATGCTCTTTGACTAACCCTTGGACCGATTCCTACGGAATCGCTTCAAGGCTCGGGGGCTACGGCCAACGGACGCACCTCGCGGCGCATCCGTTGATTGTCTGACGACTTCAGAAGAAGGCAACTAACCCTTGGACCGATTCCTTCGGAATCGCTTCAAGGCTCGGGGGCTACGGCCAACGGACGCACCTTGCGGCGCATCCGTTGGGAAACGGCTCTCTTTTCTCTCCAGTATCACGCGGTTTCGCTTCCAACTGCAGCAAGCTTGGAGTTCATCAGGTGGCACGACCTCGCCGACTTGTCTCTCAATCACGTACTACTCGGGGGCTTGTCGGGGGTAGACCCCCAGGGGTACCCAGAAGGCGGATTGGCCCAACCATCTCGGGGCGGCCCAATCCGAGTGCTATTGGGCCGGATTGCCGGACTGGGTGGCCCACCACTCGGGAGGCCCACCAGTCGGGCGAGCCGGATGACTACGACGGCGCGCGCGGCAAGGAAGCAGACGGCGTATCCCGCAAGAAGCTCGGAGATCAAGATAAACTAGCCAGAATTATAGGGAAGGATATCTGTAATTGTTATAGGATCGCATCCTTGTATTTTGGGTAGGTTACGATCTCTAGCCGACTTGTAACTCAAGGCAGCCGGACTATATAAGGCGCCTTGAGACCCCCCTCTAGAACACGACGATTACAACCCACGCATTCATTCAACCTAGGACAGAACCCAACTACGGAGATCCTTCAGGAACTTCATACACAGCAATCCATACACCCAACACAGGACGTAGGGTATTACGTCACCTTGACGGCCCGAACCTGTTCAATCCTTGCGTCTTGTGTTACCATCGGCTTCTGATCCTCGATCTGTCCCTCGACAAATCAACCACGCGGACTACCCTGTGTGGACTGCCGGGTGCATAAATCCGATAGCTTGCGGTTAACAATTGGCGCGTTTAAGGACCGTCAATAAGCTTTTCTGGCACCGTTGCCGGGGATCGGCAACTCGAACCCTAGGGAGATCTATCTAATTTTTTGGACTAACCCTAATTTTTATTATTGCATATACCCTTGTTTTCTTGTTTGTGTCCTTGAAACCATGTGGAAATCTAGACACTAAGCTTGGGCTTTAACAAGTTCAATCTCACTCAAACAAGTTGATGGCTACGTGAAGATCCGCTCTTTAGTGGTAGGTGCTAACTTTTGTTAGTGGCCCGTCATCCGCTATCGAGCCCACACACAAAACAAGTGAAGATGAACAAGGTATGCCACTATGTCAATTAATTTTTAAGACTAATGTCTCTTGGAGATTTGTTTGTCTAAGCTACAGGTGATGAATCATGCCCCGACGAAATCGTGAGATCCGTTCATCAACATCTCTGGAAGGTTGCTGTTGAGACCAGTTTTTTGCCCTTGATCAGAGAGGTACCATTGAGAAAAATTATAAAATACAAAGCTCCATCAAGTCTTCTTTACAACGCATCAAGAATTGTAATTTTTGGAGATCGGTGCAAGGAGTTATGGTAAAATATTTCAACACTACTCGTTCTGAAATCTGTTCGGGACAGAACGTAGTGCCGGAGTAAAACAAGCATAACTCTTTCATCCAGAGTCTGTTTGAAGTGAATGAGCACTAGTTGAAAAGAAAATTTGATGCACATTGCAATAGAGTAGAAGTTTGGTATATGTTCTTCATTGGGTGAAGAGGAATTCAACGAAGAAGAGGCAGCAGCAAACAACCGAGAAAGTGATGATGATGTCAAAGGAAGATTGGAGGGCCTTGAGCATAAAAGATGATGATTTGAAGTTGATCAAGACTGGGGGCAACAAGATCAAAAGCACCATGATGCTACCAATCTTCTCCAGTAGGATGCTCAATAAGCTTCTAGTTGAGTGATGCTATCAACGAAGGAAACCACTCAGATCATCGACACAAAGCACAAGAGCCACCCATGATTCCGGCACCTTGGGTAAAACAAGAACTATGAAGAAGACACATCATTGGAATGCTACTTGCTGGTAAATCAATGGTGATAACCTTGAAGCCTAAGGATGCATAACACGATGCTCCAAAGACTACAAGATCAAGATCATCGACATCTCACGATCAATTCGCAAGAAGTTACTGTTCACATCAAAAGTCTATGCAACCTCCAAAGAAAACAATATAATATCTTTAGATATTTAAAAGCTCCATGAAGTTTCAGTTCCAACGAATCAAGAATCAAGTCAATCGGAGATTCCTACAAGCGCTTATGATCAAAACATTGAAGGTCGTGCATTCTGCAAATTTTCTGGACAGCACGCAGCACTGAAGTAAAATTGGCATAACTCTCTTATTTGAACTCCGTTTAAGATGAATGACCACTCGTTGGAAAGGTAATTTCACAAACTTTTCAATAGACCTATACTTTGGTATATGTTCTGTTCAGTAAATAGGGGAAAATCCATGAAGAAGAGGCTAGAGCGACTTGATAAGAACAAGGTAGAGGAGATAACGATGACAACAATGAAGAGGAGCTTGGGCAATGCTTTCGTCAAGCGTACATGATCAATTTCAGAAGCTAAGAACAAATGAAGACCACCAAGAACATTGGCATATGAAACACAAGCCAGCGACATTCGATACATGAAGATGTTAGAAGCGAATCACGATGAATTACAAAAGGTGACATCAAGCTGCATGGACACTTTGGATTCTTGCACAAAGACCATGGCTTCGCATAAAAATAATCAAGGTGAGAAAGTCTAGCTCTATGACTTTAAATGAAGCGCTTTGCGGGAGGCAACCCGATCTTTTGTTTATTACTATATAATATGACGGTCTATATTGTGCTCTTTAATCGAATCATCAAGTAACATTGTACCATTGCTCTAATAAATGCCGCAACTTTATGTTGTATGATCTAAATGTTATTGAGGGAGCACTTTGTTATTTGATCTTGGAAAACTTGTAAACCCTTTTGTGTGTCTATTAGTGTTTAGAGTCTTTTTCTTTGTGTCTTTTTAGAGAGAAATATGAAGTGTGACACCACGCTTTGATTCTAAACTTGTGGCTAGTTAATCTAGGCTAACTTTTACTTTGTTTTTAGACCACCACATCATGTCAGTGTTCATCCACCTCTTGTTGTACTTCATGTCATGTTGTTCTCACCCTTGCATTGCATTGCATGTTTTGTTTTGACCTAACTTTTTGTTAAACCCACCTAAGCCTTCCTATCACCACCGCCAAAACCGGAGCCAACAAGGGTAGGATTGACTTGTGTTGATTTGCTTGCTGTCACCATTCGGATTAGCCAAGTCTATCTTTATTACTTGTTCTAACTGAAAACTTTGACTAGCCTCCCCACGAGACCCTAAACCCTTAGGAAAATCTCTCATACCTATAGCCACCCTAAAACCATAGGTTTTGTTTTCCACCCAATAAAACAACTTTTGTTTTTCAATTTTGTTTTCAACCACCTTAGGTAGATTTTCTAAGCTTGACTTCTCTCTTCAAAATTCTTGTTTTAAGCCAAAAATATAGGATACCCTTGAACCTTCCCCTAAACCTCATTAGCTAGGTTGTTTGGTTCTTTTCGATGAATGACAACATTGAAAGACCTTTCAAACCTTGCTAACCCTTGTTTTTGCTAACTCTTTGCATTTGCATTTTGCATCCATTCCATTGTTCCATCATGCATTTGTTAGCTTGGCTCTTTCACGAAACTTAATGATGAATGCTTTTGTATTCATGTTAATGCTTGCGCAGCATTTTTCCTTTATGGTCTTGTGTAAACGTGGTGTTTAGACCAGATCACGGACCATCATCATTTAGTTTTGAAAGCCTTGTTAGCATTTACATTGCATTGGTTGGTTTATAAGCTTTGCAATGCGCTTTATTTTTCTTGTGCTATAAGGAATTGTTGACCTTGGGATAGACATGCGTTTTGGCCTTGGTTAACAAATCTTTATGGCTATGGAGAGATTAGGCAACCTAGTTGTAAATATGGTGTTTAGAACTAGGTGTAAACATTGTCTTTATTTATATGCTTTCCTCTCATTTGCATGCATTCACTTTGCACACACGCACACCCATTAGGATTTTATTTTTTCCTTTTACTAGGTTAATTATGCCACAAGTTAAGGTCTTAGGGATGTCATTGGCTGTTGGCATTTGCTTATACTCCCGACCGTCACTCCGGGGGTAGTTTGTGCGTTTTGAGTGTTTTGCAGGCATGACGAAGGAATCCCATGAATTCATGATCAAAGTTGCAAACCAAGATCATTAACATCTCCGAAGATTGAAAGGGATACTGCTGTTTCATCAAAAATCTGCACCTGTTCAGAGATGTACAAGGAATAAAAAGCTGATATTCAGAAGCTCCATCAAATTCTCATTCCAACGCATCTAAGATCAATGAATTTGAAGACCCATACAAGGAGATATGACAAAAACATTGGGCGCTGCGCATTCTGAAATCAGCTCGGGACAGATTGCAGTCTGGACTAAAAAGGGCATAACTCTTTTGTTTGGATCCCTTTTTGGGCATATGATGACTCGTTGGAAAGAGAAATTTGTGCACTTTGCAGTAGAGCAAGGGTTCAGTACATGTTCTGCTCTGAAAATAAAGAAAAAAATTCGTGGAAGATGAAGCAGCAATGAAGACAACAAAGCAAGGAGGTGATAACGATACGAAGAATGATTAGGACCACGGCTTGATGACAGGAAGAGGTTGAAAGAAAATTAAGGGAACAAAGGTGAAGAAGCATAAATGATAATCTCCAAACACATGGCGGAAGGACTTCAAGAATCACATGACGGTTCACCATCTTCTTCCACGCTTAGCAACATGCTAAGCATGAGGGAGGACTTGTTAGACGAAAAGGAAAATGCTATATGGAGTACAATGATCGTGTTCACCACAAGATGCTCAAGATTCTTCTTCCATGCTAAGCACAATGCTTAAGCATGGGGGAAGCCGTGCTACACTTCATTGCAAGCATCAAAAAGGACGGTAACTCTTCCTCAATCTTCTCTTTGTTCATCTACTTCTTAATGCTTGTATATATGTATGCCATTGACCATAGGTTAGAAACCTTTGTATATCTCTCTTGTTAATAACATGGCTACTAGGAGGACAACCTAGTTTTGTTTATATTTTTAAATAAATGATCACCATCACTTTGCGCTCACCACGATGACATAATTTGAATGCTTTTGCTTATGGAAAAGTGATGAAAGTTGCCGCCTTGTTTTATCTACATGATGTTGTATATGACTCGACTATTTTCTCTTTATTAAATGATCTTAAATTTATATAAATACTAGCTCTCTTATTTGTGGAGGTTAAATGACTAAATTCTAGACCCACATATTCTTTATGTCGCTCTTTGATTTAAGTTTACCGATGACCTTATGCTTTGTATTGTTTTATTTAAAACTTGGTTCTTATGCTATCTACATTCGTGAATCTACCAAAGCCTCTACATATACATGATCTTTCATAATGAAACCCTTAGATTTGCAAACTTATATTTTGATGAGTTGGATTAAGATTGATTTCTATGGTTTGAGACTAAGAAGCTGGCCATTCCATTTTGTGTATCTTCCTTTTGCTAGCCTTTCTATCCATGCATTGTGAGTTTCTACACCAGAAACTTCACAAACTTCCCTGGATATCCACCCTAAACCCAAATATCTTTTTGTGATTACCTCCTTGACCACAACCCACAATTGAGTATGGATCTTTTTCTCGATGGAAATCCACGAGAATCGAGAGCTTAATTTAGAGAACATCAATTTGGGAGGCATCGAAGAAACTCCCTGAAGATTCAAGTGCTTTTCTAGAAGATCAAGATGGACTTTGTGTACTTACTTTGGCAATTATCTACCCTCACTTCTATGCTCAAGGACGAGCAATCATTTAAGCATGGGGGAGGATGCTAAGTAAGTACTATGTTGCCAAAGATTCTAAGGAGCAAAAAGAAAGAAAAAGAAAAAAAAGAAGAGGAAGAAAGAAAAGAAACAAAAATGAAATGAAAGAAAGAAAGAAAGAAAAAATAAAAGAGAAATAATGCTCCTTAGTTCTTTTAGCTTCATCAAATTCCAAGTGCTTTGAAGACAATTCCGTACTCAATTTTCCAACCATGTGCAATCCGATAACGAGGACTTCATTTGTGCCTCGGGATCATCCACTTGCCATTTGCACATGTCCACCTATCTAAATGTGTGTTCCATCCCTCTCTCTTTCCAACATTTATTCTCCATGGCCTTTTTGATTAGTCTCGGTAGTTTCAATAGATCTCTCTCTTAGTTTGACAATATTTGAGATATAATGTTTTGCTAGGATTGCTTTTACCTACCAAGCTCCACATAAGCCTTCCACTTCATATATGAGTAGAATAGGTTGAAAATAATCTAATATAGGCTTGAGCGACTTGATGAGATGAGTGTTCCCATGAGCTTTTGCAAGAGAATCTCACTTATGTTGGATATGCATCATTTTGAAAACTCTTCACGATGGAACAAGGTAAAGGTCTAAAGTTCGCTTAAGTTTAAGAGCATTGCATTTATTATTATTGTAGCTTGTTCTTTATTGCCGGTCACAACTTGAACTTTAAATACTAAACACTTGAGAGCAATGTGTCTTGTTGTGTATAACTAAGTGTAGGGATGGCATTGAAGGGCAACGCTGATTTTCTTGTTAAGCAAAGATCTTAGACTTACTCGAGGACGAGCAAGGTTTAAGCATGGGGGATTGTTGACGCTCGTTATACGTACACTTTTAGTGCTATTTAAGTGGTGTTTTGGGACCAATTCATATACTAACCCGCCACTTGGCACTTGAAATAACCCCGTTTTCGCATATGCATGTATTTTTGGAGGATTTTGGTTTACGCAGGTTTTTGAGCTATAAATGAGCACTTTTGGACAAAGACCAAGATCATGCATAGAGCGGAGGAATGAAGGCCATAGACTCGGATTTCGTTCGCTCTCATCTACGGTGAACCAACCTCCAAGAATGTGAAAGGGCAAAGACTTGAAGATAAGGTCGGATGACTTCGGGATCAAGGCGAATCAGGCAGGCATATGGAAAGATATCAAGACCCAATATTATCCCAAAGCAACCGACATCAAATACCCACATGCATTGGCAAATCAATTCCTGGAGGATCAAGGAGCTTGCACGCAAAAGATGAGTCCGAGGCGGGCCAAAAAGGCCCTAGGCCGGCCGGCCCAGGACCTATGGGGCCGGCCGACCTACCCCTTTCCTGCGCCGCCTCGACCTCCCCTTCGAGCTAGAGTTTCCTCAGACTATTTATAGCCCCTGTACCCCGAAGCCACGGTGATCAATCCACCAGAAGTCAGCGAAAACTAGGGCATACACCAAAGGGAGACGAGGGTCGCTGCAAGTCTTCGAAGGTACCTAGGGCATGGCCTAGGCCAACCCTAGCCGCCATGGCCTCCCTGCGCGGTTGTGCCACGGCGGAACTCAAGAGTCAAGCCCCAAGATTCATCGGGCTATGTACACACACGATGGAGATATCAATCTAATCTCTATTCTAGTTGTCTCAACCTTGGTCTACTTCATTGCAAGCTTTATACTCATATGTGCGCCCGCTGTATGTTCTTAATAAGATTACATCTAATCGTGGTGATTAGTCCATATCTTGCGGATACATTGAAGTAGCGTGTTCTAGCTAGTCCGTCGATTACCCCGGTGTGGTGACAGCATGACGGAGGGAAATGTTCTAGCAATGACGTGATGTTGAATTGGATCAATGGCGAGTACGATGGGAGTTGTCGCAAGCCACTACAAGAGGAAGCTCATCGAGCGCTTGCTAGTCAGTTGGGTAAAGCTTTGGGAAACCTTAGGCATTGGCACGCACCCCGCGGCGGTGACCATCGGAAAGTAGGCCGCTTGCGAGCCGTCTTTCAGAGAGAAGACTCGGGTACCTTTGGTAGAGATTCAATCTATGGTTTTGATCGCCTTTTTGACTAAGAGCTGTACCTAGAGACGAATAGGCCTTTGTTAACCTTGGTTATGCTATCTTTGCCTATGCTTTCGGATGCGATCAACCTTTATACTCACATCATAAAGGTTTACCTCTATATGCAATCAACGCTTAATGATAGGAATAGATCCGTTAGATTAGATGGAAAACCCTAGGTAGTTCATTGTCGATCCACGGATTGATAAATCTTGGATGGAATACTCTAAGGGAAGAGTTATGATGATCCGTGCGCTTGCGGTTAACAATTGGCGCGTTCAAGGACCGTCAACAAAGAGCTGCAAGCAGCAAGGCTTAGGATCGCAGAGCTGGAGCATCCCAATGCCGAACCACCAGTGGAGGAGCCAGAGTACCTCGGGGAAGCACCGCCATGCAAGAGGACCCGCTACGGGACTGCTGCTAATCGCACCACCATAGATGAGAACTAGATTATCTTGAGTTGTAATAAAAATGCTAGTCTTACGAGTTGAGTCGTTTGAGTCGTTGGAGTCTTAGTGTTTGAACAGTGTCAATGAGTGCTTGCTTTATTACTCTTGTGAACTTGTGTGATTTGGATCTTTGTAATGAGTGTGGTGCATGTGGACCTATTGTTCACATACATCTAGAATATTGATTTAGGTCATTATTAATAAATAGTTGGGTTTCTATAATCTATCTGTCTCATTTCTTTGCACCCATATCCTTTATCTATTCTCTTTCTGCTAAATTCTCTCAATCTATCTCTATCTTGTTACTCACGATCAGTCAGAATAGATTCATAGAATGGAATTGGAAAGTAACAGTGATATGTATCTGTAACAGATGGCAAACAGGAGGAATGCTCGTGGAGGTCGTGCCAACCAGAACCCGCCGCCACCACCTCCAGTGCCCCTCGAACAACTGCTGAACAATCAGAATCAGTTGCTGCAACAGATGGCCAACACATTCGCAGCAGTACAGCAGAACCTGCAGAACCAGCCGCCACCCCAGCACCACCCACAAGTCAAAGATCGACGTGGGAGTTCATGAAGGGACGCCCGCCTGTCTTCACACACGCCAGTGAGCCACTGCAAGCTGAAGACTGGCTCAAGGCTGTGAATCGCCAGCTGGATATTGCTCAGTGCACCGATAGGGAGAAGGTGCTCTACGGATCCGGGCAGCTACAAGGAGCAGCCCAGGAATGGTGGGACTCATACCTGTACTCTCACCAGGACCCTGACCACATCACGTGGGCAGAGTTCTGCGAGAGGTTCCGCGATCATCACATTCCAGAGGGACTCGTGACTCTGAAGCAGGAGGAGTTCATGGCCTTGAGGCAAGGATCGATGACCGTCACCGCATACCGTGACAAGTTCATCAAGCTATCCTGCTACGCTCCTGAGAACGTGGCGGATGATAAGAAGAAGCAGAGGCAATTCCTACGGGGATTGAATGATGGCCTTCAGTACCAGCTGCTCGCACACTCTTTTGGCAACTTTCATGGGTTGGTCGATAATGCCCTAATGCTAGAACACAAGCGTTGGGAAATGGAGGACAAGAAGAGGAAGTTCCTCAACCAGACGGGTGGAAACAGCTCATGCCCCCGCTTCAACCCGCAGACCGGTGGCCAGCTCCGCATTCAAGGTCCGCCGAACTCTGGGAATCAGCAACGCCAGCAGTACCAACAACGCCCGCCTTATCAGCAGCAGCAACAGCAACAACAACGCCATCAATAGCAGAGGTACCAACAGAGGTGCCAGCAGTAGCAACAACAATGCCAGCAACAGCAGAGGTACCAGCAGCAGCAATAGCCGCAGAACCAGGCGCCACGCCTCACTCAGCAATGCTGTGCCTGTAGCTCCCATGGCAGGCAGAGTTTGCTACAACTGTGGTGACCCCGGGCATTATGCTAACAACTGCTCGAAGAGAGGCCATAATGCCAATGGACAGAACAATGCCCCGAGGAACAATGGTCAGAACCCCCAGCAGCCTCGCAACAATGGAGGGCAGCAGAACGTCGCACGTGGAAAGGTGAACCACATGAGTGAGGAGGCAGCACAAGGAGCGACTGATGTGGTGTTCGGTACGTTTCTAGTCAACACACACCCCGCATCTGTTCTGTTTGATTCTGGATATCTGCTCAACATGTGAAAAAGTATAGAATGACCATGCAAAACATGCCACACACTATGATAGTTAATTCACCTGGACGGGAGTTAAGGGCAACACTAGCATGTCCAGATGTAAGTGTACAAATAAGGGGGGTAGAGTTTCACGCCAGACCTATAGTCCTAAACTCTATGGGAATTGATCTTATCTTGGGAATGACTTGGTTGGGAGCCTACAATGCGGTAATCAAGTGTGCACAAAGAGCAGTAGAACTGACAACCATGACTAGGGAAAAGATTGAGTTTCAAGCAGATCCATCTACACTGTGAAACTGTCAGATCAACCAGATGAAAGGAGCAGCCATGGAAGATATCAGGGTTTGGGGGAATTTTTGGATGTCTTTCCAGAGGAGTTACCAGGTATGCCGCCAGAACACGACACTGAGTTTCTTATTGAGCTTAAACCTGGAACTGCACCAATAGCTAAAAGACCATATAGGATGGGAGTAAATGAATTAGAAGAATAAAAGAAACAACTAAAGGAATTGTTAGATAAGGATTATATCTGTCCTAGCTCTTCCTCTTGGGGAGTGCCAGTACTGTTTGTAGAGAAGAAGGATGGCACCCAGAGAATGTGTGTAGATTACCGGGCTCTGAATGAGGTTACCATCAAGAACAAGTATCCTTTGCCCAGGATTGATGATTTGTTTGATCAGTTGAGGGGAGCTTGTGTGTTCTCTAAGATCGATCTGCGATCAGGATATCACCAACTGAGGATTCATCCATCTGACATACCAAAGACAGCCTTCACTACTCGGTATGGTCTATATGAATTCACTGTGATGTCTTTTGGGCTAATCAATGCACCTGCATACTTCATGTACTTGATGAATAAGGTGTTCATAGATTATCTGGACAAATTCGCAGTGGTATTCATTGACGACATCTTGGTCTTCTCGAAGAATAAGAAAGAGCATGCAGAACATCTGAGACTGGTACTACAAAGATTGAGGGAACAACAACTGTTTGCCAAGTTCAGTAAATGTGATTTTTGGTTAGAGGAAGTGTCATTCCTCGGGCATGTGATTTCCAACGGAGGAGTAGCAGTTGATCCCAAGAAGGTGAAGGATGTTCTTAGCTGGATTCCACCAAAGGTTGTTAGTGAGATTCGGAGTTTCTTGGGAATGGCAAGCTATTATCGGAGATTCATTGAAGGATTCTCTAAGATTGCCAAACCCTTGACGGCATTGCTAGAAAAGAATGCAAAGTTTGTATGATCCGAGCAGTGCCAGAAGAGCTTTGAGGAACTTAAGCAGAGGTTGACTACTGCACCAGTATTGATTCTACTAGATTTGAACAAGAGTTTCTCCATCTACTGTGATGCTTCTAGATAGGGATTAGGATGTGTGTTGATGCAAGAAGGCAGAGTGGTTTCATATGCTTCCCGGCAACTCAGGAAATATGAGATCAACTATCCGACCCATGACTTAGAGTTAGCAGCTGTGGTACATGCCTTAAAGATCTGGAGACACTACTTGATTGGGCACAAGTGTGACATATACACTGATCACCAAAGTTTGAAGTAAGTGTTCACCCAATCTGATCTGAACCTGAGGCAGAGAAGGTGGCAAGATTTAATCAAAGACTATGACCTGGAGATTCACTATCATCCAAGGAAGGCAAATCTCATTGCTGACGCCCTCAGTAGAAGAAACTACGCCAATATGATAGTCAGATGCCAGACAAGCTAGCCAAAGAGTTTGAACGACTGAACATGGGAATGGTAGCCAATTTGGTAGAACTAGAAGTTGAGCCTACTCTAGAATAGGAAATCCGAAAGGCACACCTAGACGATAAGAAGCTACAGGAAATTGCAGAGCAAAACCCGCTTGGTCACGCACCGGGTTTCAGAGTCGATGAGCAGGGAACCTTGTGGTATGGTAAGAGGTTATGTGTACCAAAGGTGAAGCACATCAGAGAAGCTATATTAAGGGAAGCTCATGACTCAGCCTATTCGATTCATCCAGGCAGTACCAAGATGTACTTGGATATCAAGGAAAGGTACTGGTGGTACGGACTAAAGAGAGGAGTTGCAGAGTACGTTGCTTTGTGTGATACATGCCAAAGAGTCAAGGCAGAACACCAGAGAACTGCCGGTTTACTGCAACCACTCCAGATACCAGAATGGAAGTGGGAAGAGTTGGCATGGACTTCATTACAGGTCTACCGCGTACGCAGAGAGGTTATGACTCTGTGTGGGTGATCGTTGACCGTTTGACCAAGGTGGCACATTTTCTTCTAGTAAAGACCACCTATACAGGCGCCAAGCTAGTGGAGCTGTATATGGAGAGGATAGTGTGTCTGCATGGAGTACCTAAGAGGATTGTGTCCGACAGGGGGACAAAATTTATGTCACATTTTTAGCAGAAGCTTCATTAAGCCATGGATACTGAGTTGAAGTTCAGTTCAGCATATCACCCTCAGACGGATGGGTAGATGGAAAGAACTAATCAGATACTCGAGGATATGTTGAGAGCGTGTGCTCTACAGTATGGGGCTTGTTGGGATAAGAGTCTACCCTACGCAGAGTTCTCGTACAACAATAGCTACCAACAAAGTATCAAGATGGCACCGTTTGAGGCATTATATGGCAGGAAATGCAGAGCAATGTTATTCTGGAATCAGACAGGGGAGAGTCAAGTGTTTGGACCTGAGGTTCTCAGAATAGCAGAACTGCAAGTGTAGACCATCTGGCAAAACTTAAAGGCAGCTCAGTCTAGACAGAAAAGTTATGCAGATGTGCGCAGAAGGGAACTTAGCTTTGAGGTTGGAGACTACGTGTATCTCAAAGTGTCACCCATGAAAGGGGTTCACAGATTCAATATGAAGGGCAAGTTAGCGCCCAAATATATTGGACCATTCAAAGTGCTAGAAAGAAAGGGTGAAGTAGCATATCAGTTAGAGTTACCAGGAAGACTCTCAGGGGTTCATGATGTGTTCCATGTGTCACAGCTGAATAAGTGTTTAAGGGTGCCAGAGGAACAGCTCCCAACGGAGGAATTGAATGTGCAGGAGGATCTCACGTACAACGAGTACCCGATCAAAATATTAGAGGAAGCAGAAAGAGTTACCCGGAACAAGGTGATACGAATGTGCAAAGTGCAGTGGAGTCAACACTCAGAGGACGAGGCAACATGGGAAACAGAAGAAGATTTGAGGGCAGCATTTCCCAATCTATTCCAATCTGCAGCCGAATCTCGAGGACGAGATTCATCTTAAGGGGGGTAGGTCTGTAGCACCCTAAAAATTAGGCCTTAATAAAATTTAGGATTTAATTTATTTAATTATTATTTTGTTCATGACATATAGGAGTTTATCTAAATTATGTCAGAATTTAAGAGCAAAGGTAAGAGTAGAAAACATCTGTGTGCATTCATGCCGAGGCATATTTTTGTTTGTTAGCAATTCTTTTGTTGGGTTTCGAATTTATATTTGAAATCCTCTCGGAATTTGCTTTTGAATGAGTGTTTATTTGCTTTCTCGCTCTAAGTCTGCTTTAGCCCCCTCAACTTTGGCCAGTCTGCTTTTGCTCCTTAAACTCTCAGGCCCAGCCCGCCTTACCTCCCTCTCCCCGCGCCCGCTCGGCCCAGTCGGCCCAGCCGCCTGGCGCCCCCATCCACCTCCGCCCCCCCTCCTGGAAGATGCCCCGGCGCCAGGGCGTCATCGCCCGGGCCGTTGCCCGGCGAGCTCCGCCCGCCAGGGTCGTCCCCGACCTCCGTCGGACTCGGTCGAGCCGAGTCCGAGCTCGCCGCGCCGCCGCATCCCAACCGCCCGCTCGATTCGCGCCAACCACCCCGTGTCCACCTTGGAGACCCCGCAAGCCTATCCCCTACATCCCTCGTGCTATATAAACCTCGGACACCCCCTCTTTGCTCCGTTTCCCGAGCTGTCGCCGCCGTTCACCGTTGCCAAGGTGAGAAGCTCACCGTTGAGCCGCCGCCATCGTTCCCGGCCACCCGAGCTCACCCCGACCCTACGTACACCCTCGCAGGAGCTTCCACTGCCGAAGTCCGCACCGAGGAGCCCGAGCCGAGCCCCCAAACGACCTCGCCGTCGAGGACCGAGGCCGCTGCCCGCCTTCACCGCCAACGTCACCTCTCCGCCGTCCAATCACCTCTCCAAAGGCTCTAGGTGAGTTTGACGTTCCCTTCTCGACGTCCCAAGCCAAGCCGCGTCGCAAACCGAGGTCCGTAGCTCCAGATTCGCCAACTCCGGCGATGCGCCGCCGCTCGCCGCCGGACGCCTTGCGCCGCCCGCTCAAACCCCGGCCGTTGGATCTGATCTGAACGGCCGAAAACACCCCATACCCCTTCGCCCTTAACCGGTCCACCGTAGATCAGTGGACTCAGTCTACGGCCCGGTCCACAGCCGTGTCAGCGACACATGGAGCCACGTGGCCGCCACGTGTGCGCCGCGTCCGTAGCCACGCCAGCCGAGCCGCCACGCAGTGCCCATTTTACAGAAAAGCCCCACGGTTTTGTTAAAATCAACTCGTAGTCCACCTTAGTTCAAAAGTATTTAGATTGAAGTCTTTTTTCTTTCGGGTTAGACCCTGAGCTTTTAATAATAGTACCCGCCGTCCTAGGTCGAGGTTTTTGCATGTTAGACCTTCTGTTTTTTGCATAATTACATCTAGGTCCCTGGTTTCTCACAGTTAAGCCCCTGGAACTTTAGTTTCTTTGCCAGCAAGCCCCTAGACCTTGTTTTAGCTCTAGAAAATGCGTTTTAACTCCATTTTCAGTGATTCTTTCGCTCATGTGTTCGTAGTAATGCATAGGATACTTTTATTAGCTTTTTAGCCATTGTTTGTATGGTTTGGTGTACTGTTCTAATTTATTTTATTTGATATGCATATACTGGTTTGTCTGGAATGTGTGTTGGTGATTGTTGATCGTGTATAGACGATGAGCTGTTCGAGTCAGTACCAAGAGGAAGGCAAGTATATTCGAGAAATTCCTTACAACCTATACACATTTAATATTCACTTGCATTCATGCATGAGTTAAATTGCTTAAGGTTATCCCTAGTATTCTTAAACCTTATTTCCTTGCTCAACCGGGCTATGCATCTTTGGGTAGCAATATGCTAAGCTATACTACTTGATACTGCTGGACTAATGATACTTGATACCTGTTATTGATGATTAATGATGAATTGTTAAAACTTGCTTTTTTGCAACATGGTTAGGCAGCTGTAACATGTGCTGTGTTGGGTTATAGCCGAAGCCAAAGGACCCAAACAACAACCGAAACTGAGAACAATGACAAGCAACAGTATATCACTTATCAATATTCTCGGGAATCAGCCCTCTACACGCTGATGGGAGGCCCCCTTTTATAGGGAGGTCAAGAGGCACCTTTTACATTCCTCTTATACCCCTGGAAACCAGGCATCATGCTCTAGACTAAACAACTTAGACTTTCCAGGGGCATTAGGGTACATTCATATGTCCTAGTGTGAATACGTAGACCAGTAACTCCATCTTTGACTCGGTTTGGACCTGGTCCTCACCGCCTTCACCGTGCCTCCAGTGACCTCTACTGCCTTCACCTCCAGGTGCATTCCCGCCGGCTTCATCATCAGGCGCTCCTTCGGCAAGGTAGCGTCTTCTCCCGCTCGGGGAAGGAGGGACTGCCGCGCCATCGCCCGAGCCTGTCTTAAGCCTGTATAACAAAATGAACTGAGCGTTTACGATATGGAGAATTACCTTCGCACCCACGTCAGAACGAGTTGGGGCAGCGAAGGCAATTGGAGACCAGATAGTGCCTTCGCGTAAGGTGTGGCACGGTCATTGGCGCCGGGAGCAACTGATCGCTTCTCGTTGTTTCTTCACTCGGCGAAGACAATACTCTTTTGACTGCCGGTAGCGAAGGCAAACGACAAGGGCTTACAGTCATCGGGTGAAGGTGTTTCCTGGACAGGCCAATCCCCCAACAGTTGCCCCTCGCGGACGAGGGCTTTCTCCAACAGGCCGATGTCCTCGAAAACTCAGGATTGCCTTCGCCTGTTATAGAGAAACGCCTCCTCCCGTTGGAGTAAGTCTCGAGTCGGTGTCTTCGCTCTTAAGATTGGCTTCGTACCCAATATTTTTTATTTTCCTTATTTTATTTTTAATTTTTATTTGTGTTATATTTTGAAATTTTCTGGGCCTTTTCGAATTCCGAGCCGCGGTAACGGTTAGTTTTTTACTGCCCTATAAATAGGACCGAAGGGGGTCCCCCCTTTTTACCTTCATTTGCTTTCGCTGTCAATCGCTTTCAACTGCAGAAGCTTCTTCGCGCTAACTGGTCGTAAGCTGTCGTTTGCTTTCGTGTTCGGGTCGTCTTCTCTTTTGAAGTAGTTTTTGCAAGTAAGATTCACGATACTTGACACATTCTATTGAATTTTCTTCGCTTAGGTAATGACATTTGTTATCATTCCTATAGCGGCGCGCATCAAGCAAACTGCTATTCTCGTTGATATGGCTGGCGAAGGCAGCCCCGATGCCCAACACGCGGGATCTTCCCCTCACCATGGTTTGGACGATGTTGAAGCTACTCGTCTTGCTCAACAAATTGAGGAAAGAGACACCGAATGTGGGGGAGGGTTCTGGTGAAGATCATTCTGGTGACGAAGAAGCTGGCGAAGAAGAAAATTTGGATGACGTTGAGGTTGACGTTGAGGAGTTAGTGGATACCAGTGGCAAGAGGGAGAAGACACTCGTCTTCGGGAAGTCCAAGGTTGGAGTTCGTGATATTAAATTCTACGAGGAGAAAGGATATTTTCCTAAGGGTTGGGGTCGAGTCCTGGTAATGATACCACGCCTAACCCTCGCTCTGATGAAGCCGTGGTATTCACGGATTTTTTTATTGCCGGCCTGAAGATGCCTATCGACAACATCTTTGTGTAGATGATGGCTCCTTACGGCCTGCAATTGCATCATCTGACGCCGAATGCCATCAGCCATCTTCTTCGGTTCTTTTGGGCTGTGAAGACGCACAAGGGAGCTGTTACAGTTGACGGCTTCCTTCGGCTGTATGAGGGTCATAATCAGAGTAAATCATCTGAAGTTGATGGTGAGCTATTCACGCCAGATTTTGGTTGTGTGACTTTTACGGGTCGTCGCCGGGGGAGTCATTTTGCGAAGGTAGAAACTTCCTTCACTCAGAGGAATAAATGGACCAAAGACTGGCAAAAGTATTGGTTTTATGTGAGGGTGCCTTCGGAGGAAGAGATCATGGAGGATGGGACAAAGTCTGTTGGTTACCCTCCGCATAGCCATATAGACTGGCTCAAATTTGTTTCATGCCCAACTTTCGATGCTGATAGCGCTGGGTTTTCTGAGTGTTGGAAATCTTTTCAGACTGCTTCGCAAACGCTTTGCAGCCGTGATCTAATTGAAGAAGGCATTGCTGCTGATCTTGCTTGTGGATTTTATCCCCTGTCAGCCGGTTGGGGGCCTCTTGAGGTTGAGTGGAAGGGTTTGAAAGAGCATGCCAAGGTCTGTTTTCCCCACTTCGGAGCTCGCCTTCCCGAAGGTATGTCTGCGGCGTCCTTTGTTGCCGAGGTGGAACAACGAGCTAATGACATTCTCAGGTTGTATAACACTAAGGAGCATCATAGCTCCGAAGACAAGTTTGTCCATGTGAGGATTAATCGTGTCTTTGAGGAGTTGGGGATGTCCTACGGCGAACGTGAAGCTCCCGTTTCTACCAGGGAGAAGAAGAAAGATAAAAAAGGGAAGTGGAAGGCGAAGGATCAAGGTGAGGATGACTCTGCCCCTTCGCGCGTTTCTCGCGGAGGGGGGCGACCTGGACGCGGAGGCGGCCGCGGAAGGAGGACAGTTGCAAAAGCAACTTCATCCACAACTTTGGTGAAGCGAGGCAGCAGCAGCTCTCATGAGTCTGCTGAGAAAAGGTGTCGTCTAGACGCGCCAATTGCTGCTGTACCCTTATCGGCTGTGGCTCCTGCCGCCAAGACCGCCTCTTCAGCTTCGCGCGGTGGTCTTCCACCTCGTCCTCCTCGGGTGCCACCAGCGGCCGTGCAGGCTCCACCAGCGGCAGCGCCGGCTTCGTTACCAATGCAGCGGCCGCCTTCGCCAGTAACCGGCTTTATGAGTTCGGCCCCCCGAAGCGGAGATGATATTTTTCTAGGTGAGATTGCTCTCTTTGGGAATTATTTTCAGGGAACGAGTCTTCCTTTACTAGGAGACTATTTGGCGCGGAATCCTGTGATTGATGTCGATATTACTTGTGAAGGCGTTGATGACACAAATGAGGATATTCGGGTTCCAGACCCATTTGACGACGGCATTGATATTAGTATGTTTGAGGAGACTCCTGTTCGGGATGCTCCTATTATGGAAAATGTGCTGGAGGAAGTTCATGTCGAGGGTGCTCATGGCGAAGCTAATATTGAAGAGCCTGCTGCCGAAGCCCCGAAGGATGCTGAACCTGCTCGTCCTCCTTCGCCCATTTTGGTCTCCTCCTCCCCTGTCAGAGATTCTTTGGAAGTTCTAGCTCATGCTGCTGGGACTGTTGAAACTGATGTCGATGCTGGGGTGAAGGAGACTGCCGAAGCTGAAACCTCCGAAGCCGCTGATAGGGCTGCCGCTTCTGCGACTTTTATGGATGTTGATATGGGTGGGAGTATTCCTCTTCCCGAAGGTACTCATGTTGTTTCTTCGCTTTTCATTTTGTGGTGTTACTTGCTCTGTTTTATGCTAAATGCGATTATCGTTTACTAGGTGGCGAAGGAGATGAAGTATCTCGCGTGCGTGAAGGTGGGCCTCTTCGAGATTTTGATTTGGAAGGTGTTTTTTCGTTTGGGATTGTAGCTGGTTTTCTCCTTTGGCTGTATTGTGAAGATAACGGTTTTATCTTCGTTTTCTGCATGCAGCATATCAGCAACTTGTCCGGACACTTGATCCTGAAAGCACTTGTTCGACTATCTTGGCTTCAGGAATGAAGGTTTGTCCTTGTCACCTTCGTATGTGTGATTGTGTTTTTGTCCTTAGTTTCGCTCTTTCTGTTCCATAATCTGATCTTTTTCCTTCCATAGGTGGTTGTAGCTATCAATGAGTTGGCGGCTCAGGTTCCCCACCTCAATTTAGTTGCTGCTGAGCGCGCGGAGCTGGAGAAATTGCGAAGGGAGAAGGCAGAGCTTCTTCAGATCCAAACAACTGTGGATAGAATTAATCAAGATCTTGAAAATGAGAAGGCTCTGTTTCGCAAAGATCGAGAAACCATTATGGCTGAGAATGACTCTTTGAAGGAAAAGGTGACTGCTTTGGAGGCTAAAGCTAGTGAAGCTGATTCCCTCAAGGATAAAGTTGCTGCCTTGGAGTCTAAAATTATTGATAAAGATGACACCTTGGAGGGCCTTCGCAAGAAGATTGTTGAGGACACCGATCTGATTTCTATGCTTAAAAATGAGGTGAATACTCTCAATGTTGCGAAGGAAAAACTTTCGGGCGATGTCGACAAGTATCGGACTCGCAACGAGACCCTTGAGCGTGATGCCTTGCAGCTGCAGACGTCTCGCCTTAACCTTCGCAAGGAGAATGAGAGCATGGTTGATGCTGCCTGGGAGCGAGGCCTGAAGTTGTATCATTTGTACAAAGATGCTTTGAGGCAGTTTGGTGCGGAGCCCGCTGCTTTCCCCAGCAAAGGATATAGCTTGGACAAGCTCTTTGATTGGATTAATAATGAATTTGCTTCGCTTCCTAGTGTTGTGGAGACTCTCAGTGACTTCGCTGTCAATCTCTGCTCGTGCAACCTGATGAAAATTCTCTCGGATAACGGCTGTGATCACTATAATGCTTTGCTTCGGAAAGGTTATCCTTATCCGGCACCCAAGGATCCTGCTAACACCTCGTATTTCCCGTTGAAGATTTTGCAAGCCAAGACCCTCTTTCTCAAGCAATTTTGGGTCGTCAGTGGTCGTTCAGCAGCTCAAAATTTGATCCGAGAATGACTTGCAAAGGTATTTTGTCATTTATCCTTGCTTTCGACTTTTATTCTTTTTTATCCTTAATTTTTTGTTGTTTATTTGATAGCTTTTGTATTCTCAATCCAAGGAACTGAGGAAACAAAAAGCTGAGGCGGAAGCCACCGCGAGAGCTACTGCTGCTAAGGAAGCTGCTGAAGCCGGAATCGGGTTAAGCTCTGCTGCAACTGCGGCCGCTAGTGGCGAAGCCGGCGCTTCTTCTTCGCAAGGACAGGGTGACCAGGGAGCCCCGAGGGCAGATCCACAGGTCTAGGGGCCTTTGCATTGTAATTAGAGTAGGACTTGCACAAGCAGCTCTTTTGAACTTGTACATTTGTGTATATTCAGGGTGATGAAATGGTTACACTTACTCCACTGGCCATGCGTGATGGGCAGCTTTGTATATCTGGCTTCGCATGGAAGGAGTTTCAGCGGCTTTATCCAAACTCTAGCCATGATGCTTTTTTGGAGTATTGTCATGATTTCTATCGGCGCACGGAGTTCAGCGTTTTTGAATTTTTTACGGCGTTTGTTGCTCACGGCTCGGAGCGAGTTCATCTTGCCACGGAAAGGAATGCTGAAGCCGTTTCTCTGGGCATTCCAAAGACGGAGCCATTGGAGATTGGTCCGGATGTGAAGGACTTTGCGTGTGTGTGTATAATGCTCCTCGGTTTAGGAGATCTGGCCAACAGTTTTATGGTTATGTGTTTGAAATGTTCTGAGAATGCTGTGTAAATGAATGGAAATTATGATATGGTTACATCTTCGTGTGTATGAAAATGAACTTGCTTTGTCTTCAGTCTCGAGAGAAACGCCTCCTCCCCCCGAAGCAAGTTTATGATTATTCATGCGAAGATGAATATATTTGATGTGTAGAAAACGACGAAAACCAAGCTCGGTTTGCCTTCGCTATTTGAGAGAAACGCCTCCTCCCCCCGAAGCGAGGTTGTGTTTTTTCGTTTGTTGCGCTCAGAGATACGGTTTCCGTCGGAGCCCCTTGGCCAAAGTCTCTTTCACTCCGTAATTTTATGAGTTTAAAGAACGATCTGAGCCGGAGCCCCTTTTACTCCTTGGAGTAAGCGGTTTTGTGTATATAGAACAATCTGAGCCGAAGCCCCTTTTACTCCTTAGAGTAAGCATTTTAGATCTGAACTGGCCTTACCTTGGGTAGG
The DNA here is from genome assembly GCA_004135705.1 of Alloteropsis semialata. Taxonomy (NCBI): domain Eukaryota; kingdom Viridiplantae; phylum Streptophyta; class Magnoliopsida; order Poales; family Poaceae; genus Alloteropsis; species Alloteropsis semialata. The sequence continues at coordinate 31,859,901 of CM014270.1, forward strand.
GTCAATTTAGTTCTATTGGGTTTATCGAATACCAGCGACTTGGTCGAAGCCAATCGCTTTCGATGCAGCTTTTTTGGGGAATAGTTCGTTTATATATTTTTCACGAGTTACAATTAGCACCACCTCGTTAAAAACCTCACCCCTTGGTAAGGGTTCCCCTGTGAGGAAAAGAGTATGGGCCTTTTTTGAAGGAAAAGAAATCTACTCTATCAATTGACTTTGTTTATAGACTACGAAGCCAATTGTTACATGATTCTTACAGGTAGTACCTTCGCAGGCTGTCCGCATTCCATGAATGCGGCAGCTCATTGCCTTCTCCATCCCCCAGGTGAAATGATCCTGTCTATTACTCTTGACAACTAGGAATGGGCCTTCCCATTTGTTATGTAATTTTCCCAAAGGCATGCTCGGGTTCTTCCTTAGCACCCAGTCACCTATCTTGATGTCTTTCCTTACCACTTTCTTGTCACGCCATTTTCTGGTTTCTTCCAGGTACTTGGAAATGTTCTTCGCTGCTTGCAGCCTGTAGATTTCTGTGAGGTCTTTATCTATAGCTTCGCTATCTTTTGGTGCTTCTTGCTGAGTGCGAAGCCCCTTATGAAGGATCTCTTCGGGACACATTGCATCTTCGCCATATAAAAGCTTGAATGGTGTGAATTGAGTTGCTCTTGATGTGGCGGTGTTATGAGCCCAGATTACCTTCAGCATTTCTTCTACCCATTTTCCTTTTTTCTTGCAATTTGCAAGGCATTTCCTGACGGCTGTGAAGATGATACCATTAGCTCTCTCAACTGCACCATTGGACTGCGGGTGATATACTGATGCAAATCTTGCCTTCGTCCCTATGGACATGCAGTACTGCCTGAATTCGTCGCAGTCAAACTGCTTCCCATTATCTACTATAATTTCCATTGGGACTCCAAATCTGCAAACGATTTGCTGCCAGAAGAATTTGATGACTGTCTTCGCTGTGATATTTGCTAGTGGCCTATCCTCAATCCACTTGGTGAAATATTCCACTGCAACTATTGCATACTTGAGATTTCCTTGGGCCGTTGGAAGGGGACCCACCAGATCAATGCCCCATCTCTGCAGTGGCCAGGTTGGAGTTATCAGTTGTGATGGCTCCGAAGGTGATTTTTTGGTTGTCGCACATTTTTGACATTCGTCGCAAGTTTTGACTATATTCGTTGCATCATTGATGATTGAAGGCCAATAAAACCCTTGTCTCATTGCCTTTCCCACAATTGCCCTCGCTCCAAAGTGGGCTCCGCATAGACCACTGTGTATTTCTTGAATTATCTCTCTGCCTTCGCTGATGGAGACACAGCGAAGCCAAGGGGCCACAACTCCTTTCTTGTATAGGATGTTGTCAATGATTTGATATGACCTTGCCCTCTGCTGCATGGTTTTGAGATCTTCTTCGTCAACTGGTTCATAGTATCCTTTGAGGTATGCCATTATAGATGACCTCCAGTCCTCTGAGTTTATTGCATTGATCAAACTTGGCTGCTCATCAAGTTCCTTGATCGAAGGCGTTGTCAATGTTTGGAAAAAGACGTCAGGTGGTAACTTGTCCCCCTTTGCTGCTGCTTTAGCCAGTGCGTCGGCTTCTTCATTCCTTGCCCTCGGGATGTATTCGATTGTGAAGCCTTTGAATTTTTTCTCCATTGCTCGGACTGTGTTGAGGTATTTGATTAGCTCAGGCTGCTTTGCAATACTCTCTTTTTCGATGTGGTCTGCCACCACCTTCGAGTCTGTTTTCACAATGAAGCGCTGCGCCCCCAGTGCCTTCGCTTTCCTGAGCCCCAATAGCACGGCTTCATATTCAGCAACGTTGTTCGTACTTCTATCGCTGTTTTTGCAGAACTCCAGGTTCGCTGCATATCTCATTTTTACGCCCGAAGCGACTGTACAATCGCTGCGATGCCAGCTCCCTTGTCTCCCCAGGCGCCATCACTGTGTACTAGCCAGCTTTCTTCTCTGGTCACATTTTGTGCCGAAGGTGATGTCCATTCTGCAATGAAATCAGCCAGGACTTGAGACTTGATAGCTGTTCTCCGCTCGAAATCCACGACGTATTCTGACAGTTCTGCAGCCCATTTCCGAATTCTTACTGAGGCCTCTTTGTTACTTAGTAGCTCTTTTAGTGGTTGATCTGTCAACACTTTAATGTTGTGTCCCTCAAAATAATGCCTTAACTTTCTGGATGCCATCACGACTGCATATATCATTTTCTCAATCTCAGTATAGAACAGCTTCGACCCAGCCAATGCCTCAGAAACATAGTAGACCGGTTGCTGTATAATTCTTCCTTCGGCCAGCTTTTCTGCAATGAGTGCAGCACTAACCGCTGATTGCGAAGCTGCAATATATAATAGTAAAGGTGCCTTCGGGTCCGGTATTGTCAGCTTCATGAGCTGCATCAGATATTGCCTTAGCTCATGGAATGCCTTGGACTGCTCCTCTCCCCATTCAAACTTTGATGCGTTTCGGAGAGTTGCGAAGAAGGGTAAACTGCGCTCAGCTGCCTTGGCAATAAATCTGTTAAGTGCTGCAATTCTGCCAGAGAGTTTCTGCACATCTCTAATGCATTTTGGCTCTTCCATGTTGAGGTTTGCATTGATCTTATCTGGATTGGCTTCGATCTCGTTGGCTGACACCAGACAGCCAAGTATCTTTCCTCTAGTCACTCCGAAGACACATTTCTCCGGGTTGAGCTTGAGACCCACCTGTCTCATTCTAGCGAAGGCAACTGCCAAATCTGATACATGATCTTGTCTATTGATACTTTTGACCAAGATGTCGTCAACATATGCAAGTATAGTTTTGAATAGTTCTTCTTTGAATACGGTGCTGGACATGCGACAGAAGGTGGTACCAGCATTGCGGAGCCCCTCTGGCATTCTGATGAAGCAAAATGTGCCAAGCGGAGTGATGAAGCTGGTTTTTTCTTCGTCTTCTTTTTTCATCCAGATCTGATGATAACCGGAGAAGCAATCAAGGAGAGACATCATCTCACTTGCAGCAGCCTGATCAATGATCTTGTCTATTCTTGGAAGTGGGAAATCATCTTTGGGACATGCTTTGTTGAGATCGGTGAAGTCAATGCACATTCTCCACTTGCCATTTTTCTTTTTTACGGGCACAGTGTTTGCTAGCCACTTGGGGTAATCGACTTCGCGTATAACGTTTGCATCGAGCAGCCTTTGCACTTCAGCCTTGACTGCGCTCACTTTTTCTTCGGACATTTTCCTCAGTTTTTGCTTCTTCGGACAGAACCCAACTACGGAGATCCTTCAGGAACTTCATACACAGCAATCCATACACCCAACACAGGACGTAGGGTATTACGTCACCTTGACGGCCCGAACCTGTTCAATCCTTGCGTCGTGTGTTACCATCGGCTTCTGATCCTCGATCTGTCCCTCGACAAATCAACCACGCGGACTACCCTGTGTGGACTGCCGAGTCCATAAATCCGACAGCTTGCGGTTAACAATTGGCGCGTTTAAGGACCGTCAATAAGCTTTTCTGGCACCGTTGCCGGGGATCGGCAACTCGAACCCTAGGGAGATCTATCTAATTTTTTGGACTAACCCTAATTTTTATTATTGCATATACCCTTGTTTTCTTGTTTGTGTCCTTGAAACCATGTGGAAATCTAGACACAAAGCTTGGGCTTTGACAAGTTCAATCTCACTCAAACAAGTTGATGGCCTCATATCAGGGCTGATCGATAGTTTGTGCTCAATTATGCTTCTGTCAACTCCTGGCAAATCTTTGCTTGACCATGCGAAAACATCTTTGTTATTTCTCAAGAACTCGATGAGTCTTTCTTCTTCGTCTGGCTCGAGATCTGAGCCGATAATGACTTTTCTATCGAAGACGTCTGGCTGCAATTGCACCTCTTTGGTTTCTGTTGCCCCTTGCATAGATTTGCTGTCTCTCTCAGCTTTTGGCTTCTCTTCTGGGTAAATGGGATCACTTTCTTCGAGAACATGGACTTTTCGCTGGCCTGGGGTGTTGGCATATTCAATTCTTCTGGCCTCTGTTTGATCACCGTAGACTGTGATAACTCCTTTGAGAGCTGACATTTTCATGCACAAGAAAGCTTGTCTTATGATGATGTCGAAGGCATTTATGACTCCTCTACCGAAGATAACATTGTAGTCGAAGAACATGTCAACGATGTCGAAGGTAATGAACTCTGTTCTTGCGTTCGATGTGTCGCCGAAGGATACTGGCAATGTGATTTTTCCCAATGTTGCTGTGCGCTTCCCCCCGAAGCCGACCAGAGGTGTGTCAGATGGCTCCAAGTTATCTGGGTTGATGTTTGTCATCGATCTGAGAGTCTTTGCCAAGATGATATCAGCAGAGCTGCCTGTGTCCACTAACACTTTCCCAATTCTCCAGCCAGCGATGTTGGCTTCGATTAACATTGCGTCATTGTGTGGAAAGTTGTGGAGTTTGAGATCTTCTTCGGTGAAGGTGATTGGCATGTGAGACCATTCCGACTTCTTGTAAGGACCGTCAACGGAGATGTTGTTGACCTGGCGAAAGTAACTCTTCCTTTGCTTCTTCGTTTCGAAGGCGAGTGATGATCCTCCAGTTATAGGCATAATGAGGCCGTAACTGGGCAAGGGGTTTGCAGTGTTTGGGTCTTGCTGTTTTTGGGGAGGTGGGGGTGGAGGTGGTAATTCCTTTACCTTGATATCTTTGTTTTGGGTAGGCTGGGTATTTTGGTGGTAGAACTGTGGGTACATGGTCTGTGGGTAGTAATGCTGGAAAGTTTGGGGCGAAGGCGAAAATTGAGTCGCCATCGCGGTTGTTGGGTGAACGAAGTTTGAGCTGAGGGAGGGATAGACTGGGCAGTATGGTTGGATAGCTTGGGTTTGTGGCTGAGTTTGAGTGTTGGGCGGCGAAGCCGAGAATGGCTTCGTTAGGGTAGCTTGGATTTTTTCTGCTTTCAACTTGTCGATAGTTCTTTTGATGTCTCAGCACTGCTCTGTGCCATGGGTGTGATTTTTGCCATGATATTGACAAAAAAGCTCTGGTCCCGAAGGTGGACCTCTTCCTCTTCCTCGGCCTCGGCCGGTTCTTCCACCCCTTTGGGTAGGCTCATTTCTTTGATTCTGGAATTGATTTTCTGGGAAGGTAGGCTTGCTTTGTGGGAGCGAAGGCGAATTTTCCACGCACATGATGGTTTGTGATTGGTAGTTTTGGTAATGGTTTTGGTTGTAGTGATGCTGCTTGCTTTGGGAATCATACTGATTTTTCAGGACGGCTTCTCTGGCAATTCTCATTCGATTGTCATTGTCAGATCGACAATACTTTTTGAACTCCTCGTAAAGATCTCCAAGTGTTGCTGGTGTTTCCCTTGCAATGTGCTGAGCGAAAGGACCTGGCCGAAGCCCCTAAATTGCAGCAAATTTGGCGGCTTCGTCAGGAATATGAGGAGCCTGAGAACGAAGTCCGACAAACCTGCGAAAGTAGTCTTCCAAAGACTCCTTCGGCTGCTGATGTAGAGTTAGCTCTGCATATGAAAGTGCCTGGTCTCCCATTATGCTGAAATTCTTGATCAATTCTCTCTTCAGATCATACCAGCTGGTGATGGATAGCCCTGGGAGCTTGGTGTACCAATTCATTGCTGTGCCATCGCAAACGATGATGAAAGATTTTGCCAACACCACATCATCTCCCCCTGCCGAAGCTATTGCAGCTTCATAACTCATGAGGAATTGCTTGGGGTCGGTGAGGCCATTATACCTTGGTAGGGAGATTGGCTTGTATGAAGGTGGCCATCTTGCTAATTGCAAACTTTCTGAGAGAGGGCACGTGCGGTCAATTGGACGTGTATGCAACACCTGGAAGCCAGTTTTCGACGTGGAAATGTGATTTGTTCCAGTATTGCCGAAGGCGATTGGATCGTTGAGCTCTTCTTGGAGTTGAGCAACTTGTTTCTTGGCTTTTTCAAGTTCTTCACGGAGCTTCGCAGCTCTAGAACCAGTGGAGTTCAGTCTTCTTTGCTTCGCTTGCCTCAGGTCTTCCAACTGCTTCCTGACTTGCAGCAGTTGATGTTGCTGTTCCTCTTCCTCCTCTTGCATTTGCTGCTCTAGTTGGAGCTGTGCAGCCTCCAGCTCTTTCTGCTGCTCGAGGCGTCGAAGGCGAAGTCTTTCCTCAAGTCGATGCATTCTCTCCTCAGTGGTAAGGGTTTCTTCATCGATCTCTTGATCATCAAGAATGGCTTCGGTTACTGGTGGTAGGCTGATTTGTAGGGTTGAGGGTTGGTTAGGGGCTTCGGTATGGGTGGTGTCTTCGACGGTATTGGTTGGTTTTTTGGTTGGCTTTTTGGGTGGCATGGTGGTTATCGTGGGTTTTGTTCGTGCACTGCACAAACGGTGGGCGCCAGTTGTTGGGTTATAGCCGAAGCCAAAGGACCCAAACAACAACCGAAACTGAGAACAATGACAAGCAACAGTATATCACTTATCAATATTCTCGGGAATCAGCCCTCTACACGCTGATGGGAGGCCCCCTTTTATAGGGAGGTCAAGAGGCACCTTTTACATTCCTCTTATACCCCTGGAAACCAGGCATCATGCTCTAGACTAAACAACTTAAACTTTCCAGGGGCATTAGAGTACATTCATATGTCCTAGTGTGAATACGTAGACCAGTAACTCCGTCTTTGACTCGGTTTGGACCTGGTCCTCACCGCCTTCACCGTGCCTCCAGTGACCTCTACTGCCTTCACCTCCAGGTGCATTCCCGCCGGCTTCATCATCAGGCGCTCCTTCGGCAAGGTAGCGTCTTCTCTCGCTCGGGGAAGGAGGGACTGCCGCGCCATCGCCTGAGCCTGTCTTAAGCCTGTATAACAAAACAAATGGAGAATTATCTTCGCACCCACGTCAGAACGAGTTGGGGCAGCGAAGGCAATTGGAGACCAGATAGTGCCTTCGCGTAAGGTGTGGCACGGTCATTGGCGCCGGGAGCAACTGATCGCTTCTCGTTGTTTCTTCACCCGGCGAAGACAATACTCTTTTGACTGCCGGTAGTGAAGGCAAACGACAAGGGCTTACAGTCATCGGGTGAAGGTGTTTCCTGGACAGGCCAATCCCCCAACATGCTGTGTGCTTTGTTCTCGGCAACCTTTGTTCTAGAACATGTGCTGTGTGCTTTGTTCTAAGTGACCCTTAAACTAGAATATGTGCTGTGTGCTTTGTTCTGGGCATCACTTGTTACGGTTTCTATCTGAAAGTGGCAACCCAGGAGAACAGTACAACCACGGGAATCAATGGGCTCTGGTCTTGGCTAAGTAAAGTGCACAACTCTAACTAGCATGGGTTACCGAAAGGCGTTAGGGGGGAACCGTGGTTGAAGTATGAGCCTGATATGCTCGGGGACGGACTCACGTTGCACCCTAATGTCCGTAGGCATTTTGTTCACGTTGCGCCCTGAACGCCATCAACCCACTCACATTGCGCCATGGGTGTTTTGTTGATCTCGGGGGAGTTGGGTTCATGCGCCTATGTTGAAACCTCAGTAGCCCTTTAGCTTTTTAGAGGGACTTTTGAAATGTCTCGTAGTGAAACCCAGCTACACACCAAAGGAAGTGTGAAATGGGTTTGATCCACCCGGGCATCACGGGAATCACGACCAGTGGGGAATGTGTACAACCTCTGCAGAGTGAAAACTGATATATCAGCTGTACTCACGGTTACGAGTGGCCTGGATCCTTTTTGAATGGTGATTTTTACCCTAGTGATGTTTAAAATGTAATTATACTGGAATGATGGTGATATAATGATACCCCTTTATATACTTAATTTTGGTTACAACTAGGTTATTCCTATTACATTGTAGTAATTTGGTTAATGCTAAAATTGAACAACTAAAAGTGCTTATCGCAGTTAAACTGTGTCAAGCCTTTTAAGCCTTCATACCTCGTGTTATATTTGTTAAGTAAAGTTGGTTTACTTACACTTGCAATATTCAACAAAATCCTGGATGAACCTGAAGGTGTTGTGGAGTTCCCTGAAGATATCCCAGACTTCTAGGCAGCTGTCAACCAGTCAGTGTCCTTGTGGAGTTAATGGCGCCACGAGAGTTTATTTATTCGTATGCGTAAACTTTGATTAAAGACTTGAGTCTTATTGTAATAATTCTGAGATGCTATTCTTTTGTAATTGAGCACTGGATTTACTTTGATATTCTGTTATTCTAAGGCTATATGTGTGTTTTGGACTTCATGGGTACACATATAGTAGCATTTGGGTTTCTTCGTAAATCCGAGTGTGACAGAAGCCGCCACCGCAACCCGAGATGGCGGAACGTACGATTGGAGAGTTATGCATCCCAGACATCAGGGATTTGCCTTTCCAAGACCTCAATGATGTTGGAGGGCCGTTTGATATCAATACTTCAACCATCCGTATGGTGCAAAGCTCACCCTTCACCGAAAAAGAAGATGCCAACCTTCACCTTCAAGCATTCATCCAATTATGCCGCACCTTCGACATGCAAGGAGTAACTCAAGATCAAGTGAGAGCGAGGCTCTTTCCGTTCTCTCTACTTGGGAGAGCTCTTCAATAGTTTTATTCTCTACTGGCGCAAACGGTACAAAATTGGGATATCTTGATGAAAGCTTTCATGACGGAGTTCTACTCGCCGGGCAAGACTCAGATTTTGCGCAACAAGATTGCTACCTTCACGCAAACCCCAACGGAGACTATTGCGGAAGCCTATGAGCACTTCAACGACTACATCCGAGCCATGCCACATCACAAGTTTTCAAAGGAGGATATAGTCCAGAAGTTCTACCAAGGCCTCACAACGGCAACAAGGGCAATTATCGACGCATCGGCTGGAGGATCGATCATTGAGCTCACCCCGACTCAAGCTCTCAAGCTATTCAAGAAGGTGGCCGACAATGATGCGTGGGCATCATCGGGACGGCTGCACCCTACACCCTCCGCGGGCGTTGCTAAAAGTGTTTTGTAGGTGAAGCGCGAAGAACTACTAGAAGGGAAGATCGATTCGCTCATGAGAAGGTTGGAGAAGATGGAGGTGGACAATAAGGAAGCCCATGCTATTGATTTGAAGGCAGTTGAAGCAAGGTCTACACGTGAAGATTGTGGAGAATATGGCCATGTCTAGAAAAATTGTCTGGAGGAGGCTAAAGTGCTCGAGTACATGAGGAAGGGGGATTTGTTCCCTCCATTCAACTTCCGCTACAGACAAGGTAGACCTCAATTTAATGCAAGCTCATCCCTTCAAAACTTGGTGTCTCTTCGTATACAATTGAAGGAGTTCATGGAGGAGCAAGGCAAGATCAACAAGGACACTGTCTCTAAGTTCAAGGCTATGGACAAGATATTGGAGAACATTGATGGCAAGGTGATGGAGGTCGGAAGCTCTAACCATCAAGTGCTCAACATGATGAAGATGCTAGAGACACAAGTGACCCAGCTAGCCGGACGCCTACCTAGTAATGAGGGAAGATTACCGGGGCAACCTCAAAATCCGGAGACGGCAAAAGCAATTCAAACTCGCTTGGGGAAGGAGACCGGAGATCCCGAACACCCAACCGGAGCAAGGAAGCTTAAGCCAAGTGTTGAAGACGAGATGACATCAAAAGAGAAGGCGCCTACTCCTGCACGGGAAATAGTCACCGAAGAGCCAGAGTTTGAGATAATCGATGAGGATACTAAGATTCTTCCTCCGAGGCCACATTACCACAAAGGTAAAATTGATGAGCATTTCAAAAAATTTGTTGAAGTGGTTCACAGGTTAAACATCAACATGCCTCTCTTGGACGCTCTACAAGTTTCAACATACTCTCGCTACTTCAAAGACATCCTTGCAAACAAGCGCGAGATGCCGCCACCAAGCACTATCAAGATGACTGAAGAATGCAGCGTGGCTATCGCCGATCAAGCTTTCGAGAAGAAGAGGGACCCGGGGTGTCCAACCATCCCATGTTCCATCGGATCATACATGTTCGAGAGGGCATTGTGTGACCTTGGTGCAAGTGTGAGCGTCATGCCGAAGGCCGTGTACGAGAAGCCACGCTTACCAGAGCCGGAACCCACCGCCATGTGCCTAGAGTTAGCGGACAACTCCGTTCGCTATCCTATGGGCATCACCAAAGACGTACCTGTGAAGATTGGAGAGCACCTAGTCCCCGTTGACTTTGTGATTCTCGATATGGGATATGGGACAAAGTCGCCACTCATCCTTGGGAGGCCGTTCCTCAAGGGCGAACATCGACGTTGGCAAGGGGGAGATCAAGTTCGACATCAATGGCACCATGAGCGAGGTCAAGTTTCACCCACGTCTTGAGGTATGCAATATAGTCAATGTTAAATATATTCCACCTCACCGTCGTGACACCAAGGAGGAGCCGAAGAAGAAGAAAGCGAAGGAGAACAAAGAAGTTGTTGCATCCGTCGAGACAAAAGCCCAACGCCCGCCTTTGAAGACCAAAAAGATGACTAAGTCGATGAATAATCCTGCACCCAAGCCAAGGATCATGCAGAAGTGGGTACCCAAGACTGCAATGCCATCACCGAGCGCTGGTCCAAAGTGAAGAAAAGAAGAAGTCTAGCTATAGACTATAAAAGAGGCGCTTTGCGGGAGGCAACCTGTTCGTCGAGTCAAGAATAAGCTACCGGGAGGACAACCCGTTCGTCGAGTCAACAATAAAGCTGCTGGGAGGACAACCCTGAAGGCATTTGAGTAAGTGAGTCATGAATTTTGCTACACAAGACTTGATAAACATTTGTTAAATTTTTCATTCGATCGAACATTTAAATTAGAATTGCTCGGTCATTTTGATTTTATTTCTTATTCTAAACCAATGACTTGAGCCTTCCCATGATTTATCTTGAGAAACCCAAAACCAAATTCCCACACCCATTTTGGCGACCGTCCTTTCCATGACGGCCCGACCAAGTTGATCATTGCAAAGACACGAGTAGAGCCAAGCGTTGTTCTTAATTCTTTAAATTCTTTGATGCATGCTAGGCTCACGCAACCTTAGGAATTTTCAGTTTTGTTTCCCTAGATTTAGATTTTTTCTAAGTCCCATTTATTTTATTTCTTTCAAAGTATCTCTCTCATTTGGCCAAAATTTAGAACCTAAACCCATGACCCACGGTTAAACTCGGGAAGGTTCACTATCAATTCATGAAAGTGAGCAATACCAATGCAATAAAAACAAACGTAGTCAAAAAATATTTCTCGGCTTACAAATGTTTATGATGCCCAAATTCCCCTCTATTTATTCATTCAAACTCATTGCTTGCTTTGAGTTGGTTTTATTTGTCAAGATTAGAGGAGGACTTAAGCATCTAAACACACTTTGGAATGGTTTATGATCATGATCACTACTAATGACCAAGATTGAGTTTATGGGAAGAATTTTTGTGCTATCCACCTAACACCACATGCAAGAGGGGACAGCCATGCATGGTGGTACACTCATTTTTGCAGGATTGAAAGCAATATTTGGAGTGGAGTTGAAGCAAAGGACAAAGGCATGAATCAAGGTGGAGAAAATAATGTGCAAGTTGACAACTTTTGCAAAAAATGTGTGGTTCACAACATTTGGGCGGTGCAAAGCATGTGGAGCTGCTGGACAATGATCAATATGCATCTCAGGAAAACGTGGGAGCAAGGACATGTGAGCCGGCCGGCCAGGTGCCTTCTTATGCACCCCGGTGCCCATCTTTCACAGGTAAGTGGCTCATGCATTTCTTAGTTCTTGTTCCTCAGTTCTTCCACCTTGAACACCAGCAAGAGCTCTAGAATTTTTGAGAATCAAAATCAACCCCAAAAATATCCAAAAATTCACTATAATTCTTAGTTTGCTCTCCTCTTCGATATATTATTTTTCCACCGGCGATAAACCCCTGGTGTGTTGGTTTTTGTGTTTGTGCAGGAATGCACCATGAGGAGGAGTGTCATGAACTTCATCATGGGAAACAGGACAAGGCCGTCAGCGTCCGACGCGCCATCGGCGAGCTCTTTGCGGAGGCACTCGATTGCCGAGTCACCGCGAAGCATGGAGGAAGACAACCCCGCACCGAGGAGCGACATGTTGCTCCTTGGTGGGATGCAAGACCCAAGAAGTACCTCCATGCGGTTCCCTGAACCTCATGGGCGTGCTGGCGCACCACCACCTCCTGCACCTCGATGTGCCACAAGATCAACCGCACCACCGCCATACAAGCCAAGAATTTCAGAATATGGATTTGTCATCTTGTCGGAGGAAGAAGAAACAAGGCTCAAGAATTTAAAAGGAAGGATGAAAGCAAACACCGATTTTCAATGATGATGCGCGGCAAAGGTTGGGATTCTATGGTGACATCTATAGGCTACTAGACAACCACGGATGGAGACAATTTTCCGATGGTGTTCCGGTGCACGTGCATGGAGAAATCACTTTGGAGATAATGATGACCATGAGAACGGTGACAAGAAAAGTTGATGAGCGAGAAGTGTCATGCCTCGAATTTAGGTTGAAGGATGAAGAAAGGTCCATCACCTGTGAGGATATTGGAAATTTACTTGGTTTCAAGGGTGATGCGCCGGAAAGAGCCGAAGTTGAAGGAGTGGTCGATAAATTTTGGAAGAAAATTGCAAGGGACAACAACCACCAAGGAAAGAATATAAGCAACATTATACTTCAAATATTTCACACTTGGATGAGCAAAAGAATCTTCGGGAGGATGAGAGAGTCCAAAGTAACCGATGCGGAGTTAAATTATTTATACGCCGCATTGGTGAAAAGGCAAGCAATTGATCCTACCTACATCATGATTGATAGGTGGGTATGTGAAGCAACATCCGGCTCCAGAGATATTGGCTCGGGTTGTTATCTTACCGTGATTGCAATTGCATTGAACCCAAGATTGGAGACAAACTCGGCGTTCTACATAAAGGAAAGCGAACTTGGAATTGAAGCTATGAGGCGAGGTCACTACATCAGGGGAGATGAGAAGAATGGTTTCAAAATTGCAAACACTAATATTTATCTCCCCAATGCAAGAATGAAATTATTTGCAAGAGGAAGAGTTGATTGGTGGGACGAGAAGATTTTGGTCAAGTCTAAGAAGAATAAAAGAGGGAAGCATATTGGAGAGTCATCGGCACCGGTTAAAGAAGAGGTGGGAGAGAAATTGCCACTGGCTAGTTCCTCTTATTGGACAACGGAATTCCAAAATGCACAAGTGGACAAGGACCTCCGGAAGGATGGGGGCAGCAATGGGGACATGCACCAGCTCAAGCATGGGGGTATGGAGCACCGGTGCCACCACCGATGTATCCACCACCGCCCGCATATAGCAACTATGGCTACCCACCGTCGCCACACCAAGGAGTGTTCCCGGATCCATCCTTTGGAGCTCAATTTGCACACTTCAAACAATCGGAAAGAAGCACAAGAATGATTGGAGCCTACGCCGATAGAAACTTGGAGGACATTAATGCCATCCAGAGGCATACGGACTGACTAGAAGACGGAACCGCGGGGATTGCATATCAAATAGGACTTCTAGCATTGACGCCACCAGAACAATTTGAAGGAGGAGCCTCGCAAGTGTACTATGACCAAGGGTATAATGCAAGACAGCCGCCAAGCCAGGAGAAGTGACAGACGAGGATCAAGAATAAATTGCTCGCACGTGTGGTTTGAGTTTTCTCCTTTCTTTTATTTATTTTCAGCGTGTGTGCAAGCTTGTGTGTGCGTAGCAATTTTCTGTTTTATTTATTTACAGCATGTGTGTTAGTGTGTCATTTTGTTTGTCATCACCATGATCATTATATATATCACCTATGCCTTCATGATATGATTACTAGTGATGATAGAAAGTTTATGCCATGTTGAAATATGATGATCGTTGCTGCTTTGTCTACCTTTGTGCTTGGCTTATGCATGATTGAACTAATGCTCTCCCTAACACAATCTGAAATTTACCTAAATACCGGCTCAATCTTTTGTGGAGGTTATGATAATTTTAGACCCATATTTATTATTCTTGCTCTCTCTTTTAAACTTGTCAAGGGATGTTTAATTGCTGAATTTAATTGATCTAGCCTTGTCATTAATACCTTTTGCAATTGCTCTACCTATCCAAAGCCTAAATGATACATTATGACGAACCATAGTATAAGAATTATTTTCAAGTGAATTGATTCAGGACTTATCTTCTCTGGTACGAGACTAAGAAGCTGACCATTTCGTTTTGCATACCTTCTCTTTGCTAGCCTATCTATCCATGCATTGTGAGTTTCTACACCGGAAACTCCACAAACTTCGCTAGATATCCACTCTAAACCCAGATTATCTTTTCGTGAAATACCTCCTTGACCACAACCCAATTAGCCACCACTTCTATGCTCGAGGACGAGCAATCGTTTAAGCATGGGGAGGGGTACTGAGTAAGTATTAATGTTGCTTGAAGTTCTAAGGAGCATAAAGAAAAAAAAGAAAGAAAAAAGAAAAAAATGTGTTGAAAAAGGAACAAAGAAAAGAAGAAAAGTATGAAAATAAATGCTCCTTAGTTCTTTTTGCTTCATTAAATTCCATAGTGCCTTAAAGATTATTCCATACTCAAATATTCCAACCATGTGCAATATGATAACGAGGACTTCATTTGTGGCTCGGGATCAACCTTTGCCATTTGCACATGTCCACTATCGAAAAGCGTGTGTTCCATTTTCCCCCTCTCCACAAAATCGATTATTTTCCATGATCTTTTTGATGAGTCTCTGTAAACCCATGAGAAGTATTTCTTGTTTCGATAATATCTTGATTATAATATCTTTTGTTAGGACTAACCTTTCCCATAGCTCCAGATAAAGCCTTACACATACATGTGAGAAAGGAAGGTGAGAGTTCTAGCAAGTTCGAGAGACAAGATGAGCTGAGAGTTTCCGTGAGCAATTGCAATGAGGTTTAAATTATTGATCTTGGTTTAGCAATTCTTTTGAAACTTACTTCTTAATTTCTGAGAATTGTTTAAATTAGAGAGCATGTGTTTAAAGTCTTTGTGGGGAACACTTAATTCATATCTACCCTCCATATTAGAAAGAGCTGGTTACAACTTGAAGATTTAATCACAAAATATTTTGAGGGCATTATGTTTTCTTGTGTATGATCAAGTGTAGGGATTGGACACCGAAAGGCAACGCTGATTTTTATTGAAGACTTACTTGAGGACGAGCAAGGTTTAAGCATGGGGGGATTGTTGACGCTCCTTAGCGACACCTTTTTACCCTTATTTATCTTCAATAATGGCATGAATTTGATATCCAAACTATTGATCATACTCCATAACCGGGACGTTTTCGCATATTCATATGTTTTTGGAGGATTTCTGTTTACGTAGGTTTTTGGGCTAAATTGGAGCACAAATGGATAAAGCTTGTGACCAAGGACAACACGATGAAAGAAGAAGGACAGAAGCCCAAAGAAGAGGGTAGGCCGGCCGGCCCCACATGGCCTAGGCCGGCCGGCCTATGTCATTCCAAGCCCCGTTCGTGCTCATCTTTGGTGAACCAACCTCCAAGAATATTTGAAAGGCAAGTGCTTCAAGATAAGGTCAAGAAACTTTGGGGTCCAGGCAAATCAGTTGGAGAATTTGGAAGGTCATCTACTTCCCATTCTTATCTCGAAGATATCTCGAAGCAAACGACGTCCAAAGGCCCACATGCATAGGTGGAACAACTAGAAGCTTCCAGAAGACTTGGAGAGAAAGACGAGGACGAGGCGGCCAGGAAAGAGGCTAGGCAGGTCGGCCTGGGCCTCTCTGGGCCGATCAGCCTAGGCCCTCCGGCGCCGCCTCACCCTCCCCTTCGACCTAGGGTTTCCTTAGGGTATAAATAGCCCCTTTGCCCCTGTGCCACGTGTAATTCATCCATCATTCAATGCTGAGGAGCAGAGGAGCTAGAAAGACACCTTTCGGAGAGTTGAGGGTCGTGCTAGTTGTCTAGGGTTCTACCCTAGCCGACGTGGGAATCCTGCGAGGAAGACCACGTCGGAGTTCTGGAGCTAGGATCATCAAGATCAAAATAGGGTCCCGGTGGTGATCTTGTGATGTACTATCATTCATGGTGAAGTTATTTGTGTTTTTGAATCTTTAGCGATCAAAGTGTCACTTTTTATGATTTCATTCTATCTTGGTTTTGCTTCTTCTCCAAACTATTCTCAAGATAGATTGCTTGGGGTGTTCTTGTAGCCATGGTGGCTAGGCGTTCATGCCGGATCTACCAAGTGGTTCAACACATTCACTCGTGAACGTGCCCATAAGTTACCCACACTGATAAGGAGCATCGTGACAGGGTGTGATCTCGTGTACGGTGGGGCTTTTGGGAGTTTGATCGGTGGTTATGATTTAAAGATGCTTTTTATTGAGATTTACATCATCTCACTTCACTCTATTTGGATCAGAGCTACAACATATGCATGATCTAGGCGATCTAGATTGGTTATCTCTAACTTTCTCTTGCTACCTCTGGTGTTTTGCATTTAGTAAATTAGATCCATTTTGCAACTCTCTTTCAAGACTAAAGGATTTCTATGCTAGTTGGATTGTTTCTTATATCTTTAGTTCCATGGATTGATAAACCTTGGGGGAGTACTCTAAGGGAAAAGCTACAACTGATCCGTGCGCTTGCGGTTCACGATTGACGCGTCTAAGGGCCATCAACAGTAGGTGATTTGCTACAGAAATAAAGGAGAATCAACCCTCATGGATCCAAGTGACAACATCCCGACAAATCAGAAGTCGCCACGCGTGCATCACGTAGAATGAAGGGCCACAACAGACCCAAACCACCTCGATTCACCGTGGACACATGCAACTACCCTTTGGGACCCACTTGACAGCCACTTGGAGAAAGCACAATAGGAGAGGGCCCACCCGGGGGTCGGCCGAACCCTTGGATCAGCCGAACCGCCTTTGTGGCGCCCCATCCTGGCCCTTCACGTGTCACTCTCCCGTGCTCTCCTGAAGGTCGTTTCGAGGTGGATGCTAGAATATTCTCTCGGAGATGCTGCCTCTTGAGGCCTATAAATATGAGTGAAGGGGCTCCAAATGAGACACACACATCTTTGGGCAATCACTCTCTTCCTTTAGGCTCTAGGCTCGAGTAGCTCTATTCAGGTTCCAGGTCTCCTTGGAGCTAAGGGTATGGCTCTTGTATCTTCTAGTTCTAGGACGACTTTATTCTACTTCAATGATATATCTTCTTTATATATTATTTGTCTTTGTCATGATATGAATGAGTTGTGCTTGTGTTCTTGCTATGATAAGTTGCTAGGCTTATATGCTCATGAGTTAGTCATATACCCTTGCTTCGGTAGTATAGACTTGAGTGCTTTCATACATGTTAGACTTTGCTCTAGTTCAATTAGAGTATGGTTTCTTATGCATAATAGTCTCCATGATCTATGCAACTGCATTGGTCCATCGGCCATTCTTATGGTGGCGTTGATCATAGTCTTATTAGCTCGATATGGTCAACGTTTTGTGAAGGATGCGAGCATGGTGCTCGGGTTGGAATCATTGAGTGGATATGAGTGTGCTCCATGGTTTGGCCGGGGCAGGCCGCAGGTGGTGACAGCCCTGTTGGACTCTCTGAAATCCCCCAAGTTCAGGTATTGCTGTAGGAGTTCGTAAATGAGTAGTCACTTTGCCATGTGCCTGGGTGCATAGGCTTAGACTGTATATGTGTATGAATGCTTTGCTTTATCTTGATCAGTGCAATATATAGGAAGTTCCTAAACACATAATGGTCAACTGGGGATGAGTCTTTTTCCGAAGTTATTCGGAGCAACTCACCTTCGCAAACCATTCAAGGTTTTCTGAGCAAGGTCGCCGTAGAAATCCTTTACAACCCGACAGTTGGGGCCAATGTGATGTCCAGTTCTTTCGCATACATCCTTGGACAAAAGTACGACTTGACCCCAACGACCAAGCTTCTAAAAGCACCTTCTGGTCGCTTCTCGAGAGTCTCGGAATAGCACGAGATTTTCTCCTTTAGCACAATGGGATAGAGATGGCTCCAGACTTCTATGTCTTTGAGACATTAGATTTTGACGCCATGATAGGACACCCTTCAGGATGTAACCTTGGAAAGGGACCTCCTTGCAAAAGTAGGAAGAAATCTCCTCACTGTTCCTCTAGCTAGGGTAAAAAATTCCATAGCTGAACCTCGGGTAGAGCATGACCCAGCCGAGGCAGTGAAGTCTCTCCAACCAAGTGACCCATTTGAGTCATTTTTGGAAGAACATGTCCATGACTTCATTGAATAAGAAGATGACTCTTCTGAGCTGCTTGAAGCAGAGGAGCCACCTAATCCATGCATAGAGCTAAAAACCTTGCCCGTTGGCCTTCTCTACGTCTTTCTTAATGACGACAGGGACTCCCCTATCATAATTAGTGACAAACTATCACAGGACAAGAGTGATAGACTCATCAAGGTGCTCGAGAAACACCGCTCGGCATTCGGGTAGTCCCTCAAGGACCTTAAGGGAGTCAGCCCCGCACTTTGCACCCATCGCATTCCCATAGAACCATCATCTACACCATCTAGGGAGACTCAGTGAAGGTTGAACAATTCCATGAGGGAAGTGGTGAAGAAAGAAGTTTTAAAACTTCTTCATGCCGGGATCATCTATCCAGTCCCTCATAGCGAATGGTTTAGCCCTGTCGAAGTCATACCCCGGAAGGGAGGTATGACCGTCGTAAGTAACGAGAAAAATGAGCTAATACCTCAGTGAACCGTTACTGGATGGCGGATGTGCATTGATTATTGCTTGCTTAACAAGGCAACAAAGAAGGATCATATCCCGCTCCCCTTCATTGATGAAATGTTGGAGAGACTTGCAAACCATTCCTTCTTCTGTTTTCTTGATGGATATTCCAGCTACCACCAAATTCCCATCCATCCCGACGATCAGGAGAAAACCACCTTCACATGCCCTTATGGAACGTATACATACCGACGAATGTCATTTGGGTTATGGAATGTCGGGGGATTGGCCTGCCAAAGAAACACCTTCACCCACTTATTTTGCATTTAAGCTCCTGGCATTTGCCTTCGCTACACGTACTTGAAAGGCCGTTGCCTTCGCTAGCGATTAGGCGCTGTGTAGCGATCCATTACCTTCGCAACATTGATTCCAATTACATGTCTGCATTCGACCCTTTTTCTCCTTCGCTAGGTGATTTGGCACCAGGAGACGATTGGCCGCCTTCATCGCTAAAGGATGTCCAGAATGGATGCGAAGGCGATTCTCAAATATTACCTGCATGTTTGCGGTTTATCTTGTTACACAGGTTCAGGACGAGCCCGGGCGAGGGCACGATGGTTTCTCTCCCCCGGTGGAGAAGGCACCATGCGGCCGAAGGTGCTCCGGATGGTGAAGGCAACAAAGGTCATTGGAGGCACGAGAAGGCAGCGTGGACCAGGTCCAAACCGAGTCAAAGACAGAGTTGCTGGTCTACGCATTCACACTGAGATGTGCGAATGTACTCTTATGCCCCTAGGAAACCAAAGATATATAGTCTAGAGGGTGATGCCTGATTTCCAGGGGTATAAGTGGAATGTAAAAGGTGCCTCTTGACCTCCCTATAAAAGGGGGCCTCCCACGACGTGTAAAGGGCTGATTCCTGAGAACACTGTTGATAAGTAATATATTGTTGCTTGTCACTATTTCTCTATCTTAGCTATTGTCTAGGTTCATCGGCTTCGGCCAGTGACCCAACAATTGGCGCCCACCGTCTGTGTTGTGCACGAAGGAAACCCACGAACACCACTATGCCACCAAGAAGAATAGTAACAAGACAACCCACCAACACCACCGAAGACACACCCTCAACTGGCGAAGCCGATGCCCAAGCCATAATTCCACCAAGCACCTTACCACCCATAACCGAAGCCATCACTGACGAAGCGAAAGTCGATGAAGACACTCTTACCACCGAAGAAAAGCTGCGCAGGGTGGAGGAAAGGCTTCGCCTTCGCCGTCTGGAGCAGCAGAGAGAGCTCAAAGCTGCCCAGCTGGAGTTATAATAGCAAATGCAAGAGGAAGAAGAAGAACAACAACACCAGCTGCTGTAGGTCAGGAAGCAGTTGGAAGAGCTGAGGCAAGCGAAGCAAAGAAGATTGAACTCCATGAACCCCAGAGCTGCGAAGCTTCAAGAAGAACTCGAAAGAGCCAAGAAACAAGTCGTTGAGCTCCAAGCAGAACTCAATGATCCAATTGCCTTCGCCAGTGCTGGAACAAATCGCAATTCCACATCGGAAACCGGCTTCCAAGTGCTGCACACTCGTCCCATTGATCACACTTGCCCTCTCTCAGAAAGTCTGCAATTGGCAAGATGGCCGCCTTCATACAAGCCCATCTCTCTACCAAGGTACAATGGCCTCACCGACCCCAAGCAATTTCTCATGAGCTATGAGGCTGCAATAGCTTCGGCTGGGGGAGATGATGTGGTGCTAGCAAAGTCTTTCATCATTATTTGCGATGGCACTGCAATGAACTGGTACACCAAGCTTCTAGGGTTATCTATCAGCAGTTGGTTTGATCTGAAGAAAGAGCTGATCAAGAATTTCAGCATAATGGGAGACCAAGCACTCTCATATGCAAAGCTAACTCTACACCAACAGCCGAAGGAATCTCTCGAGGATTATTTTTGCAGGTTTGTGGGACTACAATCTCAGGCTCCTCATATTCCTGACGAAGCCACCAAGTTTGCAGCTACACAGGGGCTTCGGCTCTGGCCCATTCGCGCAGCACATTGCAAGGGAAACACTAGTAACCCTCGGAGATCTTTATGAGGAGTTCAAAAAATATTGTCGATCCGACAATGACAACCGAAGGCGAATTGCCAGAGAAGCTATCATGAAAAGCCAGTATGATTCCCAAAACAAACAGCACCACTACAACCAAAACCACTACCAAAATTACACTTCCCAAACCATCATGAGCGTGGAGAGCCCACCTTCATTCCAAGAGAACAAACCTACCTACCCAGAAAGCCAACTCTAGAACCAAAGAAATGAGCCTACCCAAAGGGGTGGAAGAACCGGCAGAGGCCGAGGAAGAGGAAGGGGTCCGCCTTCGGGACCAAAGTTGTTTTGCCAATATCATGGCAAAAATCACACCCATGGCACAGAGCAGTGCTGAGACATCAAGAGAACCATTGACAAGATGAAGGCAGACAAAATCCAAGCTACCCAAACGAAGCCACATTCGGCTTCGCACCTAAACACCCAAACCCAAGCCATTCAACCATACTGCCCAATCTATCCCTTCTTAAACTCCAACTTTGTCCATCCCACAACCGTGATGGCGACTCAATTTTCGCCTTTGCCCCAAGCATTCCAACATTGTTACCCACAAACACTGTATCCACACCTATACCCACAAAACACACAACCTATCCCAAACAAGAACATCAAGGTAGAAGAATTACCACCACCACCACCACCACCACAAAAACCGCAAGATCAAAATACAGCAAATCCCTTGCCCAGTTATGGCCTCATTATGCCAATAACTGGAGGATCCTCACTTGCCTTCGAGACAAAGAAGCAGAGAAAGAGCTACTTTCGCCAAGTCAAAAACATCTCAGTTGATGGCCCTTACAAGAAATCCGAATGGTCTCACATGCCAATCACCTTCACAGAAGAAGATCTCAAGCTCCACAATTTTCCACACAACAACGCAATGTCGATTGAAGCAAACATTGCTGGCTGGACAATTGGGAAAGTGTTAGTGGACATAGGCAGCTCTGCGAATATCATCTTGGCGAAGACACTCAGGTCAGTGACCAACATCAACCCAGACAATCTAGAGCCATCAGATACACCTTTGGTCGGCTTCGGGGGAAAGCGCACTGCAACATTGGGGAAAATTACATTGCCAGTATCTTTTGGCGACACATCAAATGCAAGAACTGAGTTCATCACCTTCGACGTCGTTGACATGTTCTTCGACTATAATGTTATCTTCGGCAGAGGAGTCATAAATGCCTTCGACATCATCATAAGGCAAGCTTTCTTGTGCATGAAAATGCCAGCTCTCAAAGGAGTTATCACCGTCTTCGGTGACCAAACAGAGGCAAGAAGAATTGAGTATGCCAACACCCCAGGCCAGCGAAAGGTACACGTACTCGAAGAAAGAGAACCTATCTATCCTGAGGAGAAGCCAATTGCTGAGAAAGACAGCAAAAGCATAAAAGGGGCAACAGAAACAAAAGAAGTGCAATTGCAGCCTGATGTCTTCGATAGAAAAGTGATCATCGGTTCAGATCTTGAACCTGATAAAGAAGAAAGACTCATCGAGTTCTTGAGAAATAATAAAGATGTCTTCGCATGGTCAAGCAACGATTTGCCAGGCGTCGACAGGAGCATAGTTGAGCACAAACTTGCAATAAGCCCTGAGATGAGGCCGAAAAAGCAGAAACTGAGGAAAATGTCTGAAGAAAAAGTAAGTGCAACAAAGTTGAAGTGCAAAGACTGCTGGATGCAAATGTTATACACGAAGTAAAAATCCCCAGTGGTTAGCTAACACGGTGCCAGTGAAAAAGAAAAATGGCAAGTGGAGAATGTGCATCGATTTCACTTATCTCAATAAGGCATGTCCAAAAGATGACTTCCCACTCCCAAGAATCGACAAAATCATTGATCAATCTGCTGCAAGTGAGATGATGTCTCTCTTAGATTGCTTCTCCGGTTATCATCAGATATGGATGAAGAAAGAAGACGAAGAAAAAAACCAGCCTCATCACTCCCGTTGGCACATTTTGCTTCATCAAAATGCCCGAGGGGCTTCGCAATGCTGGTACCACTTTCTGTCGCATGTCAAGCACCGTATTCAAAGAGGAACTTTTTAAAACTATACTGGCATATGTTGATGACATCTTGGTCAAGAGTGTGAAAAGACAAGATCACATCTCAGATCTGGCAGTTGCCTTCGCCCGAATGAGACAAGCTGGTCTCAAGCTCAACCCGGAGAAATGTGTCTTCGGAGTAACCGAAGGTAAGATACTTGGCTATCTAGTGTGATGAGAACATGAAACCTTCAGATACAACCATTGATTATAAGGACCAATCTCGAAGTGCAAGTCCATCAAACTTGAACACTCGATTCGCCAGCAGTTTGGGAGTACTTCATTGGGAAGGCCATAATTCCTTCATCCAGAGTGTGTTTGAGGTCCATAAGCACTTGATAGAAAGATTATTTTATAATCTTTCAAATGGATCTGATATCACCTCAATATCATGTTGTCAAGGCCTCCAGATCATCAAGACATGTTATCCCTGTTTCTACCGGGTGATACTACGTCGTCATGGGCTTCTTATTCACACTTAGGACCCTGGCCCAAGTTGGATCACAGCTCCACCATGTGGGGAACACATCAATGAAGTCTTTGCACATCGTCCTCCTTGGCCACCACCTTTGGAGGCCAGCAAGGGCGTCCATGACAAGCTGGAGGCCCAGTCCACATCAAGTTCGAGTCTGTTTCGAAGTCCAGGAGCAGCCTGCACAAACAATGATGCCCAGGTCGCATACGGGCTCAGTTTTGGGATTTCTACATATGGTTGGAAAGTAAGGAGATAGGCTTTCCAATGCCGTCAGTCCCATGTCTAAATTCAATACGAAACGATAGGAATCGTTAAAACAATTGGACGTCCAGAATCTATCAAGGTGCTACGCCGCCGTCTTTTGGGCTGTTGGCTCGTGTATCGCTTGGGAGTCCAGTAGGGACGTGGCTAGGGGGTTTTGCACGACCTAATACTCATATATTCAGTAGCCACCACCACATTAGGGTTTGGATTTTGTTTAGATGTAAGTTTAGCCATTGCTACTTCCTTGGAGACGCATGTGTCGGCGAGACCATCCGTTCTACTTGATTCAGAATCCCAAATTCGTGTGTATTTGATTTATCCCTTGGGCAGGGTCTGTGCGCTGTTTGCTTGTCCACTTGTTCTTGCTTGTTTTTTGATTTGCTTGCAGGTACAAGGTTGTTCTTGGCATGGCAAGAACAGCAACAAATTGGAGCCGGTGTAACTGTCGCTAAGGCGCAGCATCCCTGTGATTGTTGTAGTCGGGCAGCACAACGTCGAATCCACCCCCAAATCGAGTTATCCACCACTCACCGAAAGATCAGCACCAAACCCTAGAGTTGGGTTATATCAGTTGATAATCAGAGCAAGGTTTATCGGTGAGTGATTTACCATTCTTTACCTACAGTCCAAAAACCAAAAGAAAGGTTAGATCTGAAAATCCCAACAACAAGTTTGAGCCTTTGCTGTTCTACTTAGTTCTTTGCTTGTTGAATTTTCAGTTGCATTGATTGGACTTGTTGCTGGTTCTTAGTGGTTAATTCTTTAGAGATTCAAGTTCTGCTCACGTTTTAGGTCACCACGAGATCCACTAGAACCATTTGCATCTTCGCTGCTAGATTCCCCAATTCAGCACAGGAAGAAAATATTCATATCTTTTGTTGCTGATATCCGATTCAAGAGTTTAAATACAATCTGAAAAGCTTATCTTGTTACCTTTCCAACAGATCCAACCTTGATCCATAATTCATTTTGAGCACTGCACAATTGCACTGGAGATTCACGATCTACAATCTGAAACTAGAGTTGTTAATCTGATTTCAAAGGGGCTGTGCGCAGTAACCCTTTGTATTGATTTGTGTTGATACTAAGAAAAATAGTTTAGTCCTCTGAAAAAAGAGAGAAGAAAGAAAGAAAGAAGGAAAGAAAGAAAGAAAAAAAGAAAAGAAGAAGAAAAAAAAGGACAGAGTGTTGTTTTCATTGTGTTCCTTGGTTATTTTGGTGTGTGACAACACTTGTGTTCAGGCTCGCGTCTCTAGCATGAATTTATCCTAGGACCAGCACAGGACCATCTTTGAATGCTTATTCAACTTGCATTGATTAACATGGTTATAGCTGTACCTTGATTCTTTGTCCTTGCAGCCACCTATAGCTCCACAAATTTTCTACAACATCACAGGGTGTGCTTGTGTCACCATTTGTGTTGTTCTTACTGGTTGCCAACACCTTCTGCAAGTGTGGTAAGAACAAGTAAGAACTTGGTTGCACAAGTTTGAGAGAAGATATAGTGTGCCACCTCCTATTTATTTTAGTTGGTAAGCAATTTCTTGTGAAGTTTGCTGCTGTCCACTAACGATGACAGGATTGAAGCGATACATGGGAGCTGGCAGCCTGCGTCATGAGTCTTCACGACCTCAATAACATAAGAGAGCATATCCACTGGAAGTACATGATGATGTTCTAACTAAGATAAGTTATGATCTACCTTCTTTTGAGGGAAAATTTGACCCTTGTGCATATATTAATTGGGAGCTTAAGGTAGATTCTCAATTTGATAATCATGACTTGTCCGAATATCAAATGGTTTTAGCTGCTGCAAGTGCTTTAACAAAAGATGCCTTGATGAATGGAAATATATTTGTAGGCATAACAATGTCCCAAAAACTTGGAAAGATTTCAAAATGCATTTTAGAGATGTCTATATTCCTGAATATTATGTTGATTATTTACTTAAGAAATTGGAGAAACTAAAACAGGGTAATAAGACTGTGAAACAATACTTCCATGATTTTAAAATTTGTATCATGTTTGGTGGATTAGATGAATGCAGGGAAGATGTTATGAATAGGTTCATGAAAGGGCTCAATTCTGAAATTCGAACCTTGTTAATTAGCAAATCATACAACAGTATTGGTCAATTGTTTTGGCTTGCACAAAGTGTTGAAAAGGAGATTCTGTTATCTATGAATACTTGCAAGAATGATGTGACTCATAATGTCCAAAATTTGTCCACTTTGCATGGTAATCAAGAGCAACAAATAGTGGAACCCGTTGCAAATTTACCTTCGCTACAAGATGAATTACTTGCTGATCCTTGTCATAAAGAGGACTTATGTGCTGATGATTATTTTACTCCTATATCACAAGTAGTGCATAAGTGTGATACTTTTGGTTTGGAAGCATACAAATGCGCTGAAAATAAGCTTTTTCATCCTATTACTTGTGCACAAGATGAACTGAAGTTGTTGTATTCTTTAGATACTATGGGTTATATTGAATTTGATATTCTGTGTGATCTAAACTGTTTGGAGGAGAAATTTTTTCAATATTCTGAATTGACATGCTTGTCTAATCATACATATCACTTTATTGGCAAGTATAATTGCAAAGGAGAATATTTGGTGCATAAAGTTTACATTTGCTCTAATCTGAAATATCCTTTTGGGCTACACTATGATGAAGTAGACAACTGCAATAACGCTAATCCTGTAATGTCAAGTTTGTCTAGTTTTGTTTTAAACAAACAGGTTCAGTTCCAAGAAGGAGAGAATTGTTGGCTGCCTTGTACGGCCCCTCCTACAACTACAGTCAAACCAAGGACGGTTTGCTTTCAAGAAGGAGAGAATGATGAGGACATGAAACCTTCAGATACAACCATTGATTATAAGGACCAATCTCGAAGTGCAAGTCCATCAAACTTGAACACTCGATTCGCCAGCAGTTTGGGAGTACTTCATTGGGAAGGCCACAATTCCTTCATCCAGAGTGTGTTTGAGGTCCATAAGCACTTGATGGAAAGATTATTTTATAATCTTTCAAACGGATCTGATATCACCTCAATATCATGTCGTCAAGTCCTCCAGATCATCAAGACATGTTATCCCTATTTCTGCCGGGTGATACTATGTCGTCGTGGGCTTCTTATTCACACTTGGGACCCTGGCCCAAGTTGGATCACAGCTCCAACATGTGGGGAACACATCAATGAAGCCTTTGCACGTCCTCCTCCTTGGCCACCACCTTTGGAGGCCAGCAAGGGCGTCCATGACAAGTTGGAGGCCCAGTCCACGTCAAGTTCGAGTCTGTTTCGGAGTCCAGGAGCAGCCTGCACAAAAAATGATGCCCAGGTCACATACGGGCTAGGTTTTGGGAGTTCTACATATGGTTGGAAAGCTAAGGAGATAGGCTTTCCAATGCAGCTGGTCCCATGTCTAAATTCAATAGGAAATGACGGGAACCGTCAAAAAAATTGGATGTCCAAAATCTGTCAAGGTGCTACGCCGCCGTCTTTTGGGCTATTGGCCTGCGTATCGCTTGGGAGTCCAATAGGGACGTAGCTAGAGGGTTTTGCACGACCTAATACTCATATATTCAGTAGCCACCACCACATTAGGGTTTAGGTTTTGTTTAGATGTAAGTTTAGCCATTGCTACTTCCTTGGAGACACATGTGTCGGCGAGACCATCCGTTCTACTTGATTCAGAACCCCAAGTTCGTGTGTATCTGATTTATCCCTTGGGCAACGTCTATACGCTGTTTGCTTGTCCACTTGTTCTTGCTTGTTTTTCGATTTGCTTGCAGGTACAAGGTTGTTCTTGGCACGGCAAGAACAGCAACAAATTGGAGCCGATGTAACTGTCACTAAGGCGCACATCCCTGTGATTGTTGTAGTCGGGCAGCACAACGTCGAATCCACCCCCAAATCAAGTTATCCACCACTCACCGAAAGATCAGCACCAAACCCTAGAGTTGGGTTATATCATAGTGTCAGCGAATGAAATCGAAGCCAATCCAGACAAGATCAATGCAATCCTCAACATGGAACAGCCCAAATGCATCAGGGATGTGCAGAAACTCTCTGGCAGAATCGCAGCACTTAACAGATTTATTGCAAAGGCAGCTGAACGCAGTTTACCCTTCTTCGCAACCCTTAGAAATGCAACAAAATTTGAATGGGGAGAAGAGCAGTCGAAGGCATTTCATGAGTTAAGGCAATATCTGATGCAGCTCACGAAGCTGACAATACCAAACCCGAAGGCACCGTTACTGTTATACATCGCAGCTTTGCAATCAGCCGTCAGTGCCGCACTTATTGCCGAAAAGCTAATTGAGGGCAGAAAAATACAGCAGCCAGTGTATTATGTCTCTGAGGCACTGACTGCGTTGAAGCTATTCTACACTGAGATCGAGAAAATGATCTATGCCGTGGTGATGGCATCCAGAAAACTAAGGCATTATTTCGAGGGGCACAACATCAAAGTGCTCACAGATCAACCACTAAAAGAGCTGCTAAGTAACAAGGAAGCTTCAGTAAGAATACGCAAATGGGCTGCAGAGCTGTCTGAATATGTGGTTGATTTCGAACGAAGAACAGCAGTGAAATCACAAGTCTTGGCTGATTTCATAGCTGAGTGGACATCACCTTCGGAAGAAAATCTGACCAGAGAAGAAAGCTGGCTAATACATTGTGATGGCGCTTGGGGGGACAAAGGAGCCGGTATCGCAGCGATTGTGCAATCTCCTTCGGGCGTAAAAATGAGGTATGCAGTGAATCTTGAATTCTGCAAAAACAGCGACAGAAGTACAAATAATGTCACTAAATACGAAGCTGTGCTATTGGGGCTCAGAAAAGCAAAGGCGCTGGGGGCTCAGCGCTTCATTGTGAAAACTGACTCGAAGGTGGTAGCAGATCCCATTGAAAAAGAAAGTGTTGCAAAACAGCCAGAGCTGATCAAGTATCTGAATTCAGTTCGAGCAATGGAGAAAAAATTCAAGGGTTTTACAGTCGAATACATCCTGAGGTCAAAAAATGAAGAAGCCGATGCATTGGCCAAAGCAGCGGCAAAGGGGGATAAACTGCCACCCGATGTCTTCTTCCAAACATTGACAATGCCTTCGATCAAAGGGCTTGATGAGCAGCCGAAACTGATCAATGCAACAAACTCAGAAGACTGGCGGTCATCCATAATGGCATATCTCAGGGGATACTATGAACCAATTGACGAAGACGACCTCAAAACCATGCAGCAGAGAGCAAGGTCATATCAAATCATTGACAACATTCTATACAAGAAAGGAGTTGTGGCTCCTTGGCTTCGCTGCGTGTCAATAAGCGAAGGCAGAGAGTTAATACAAGAGATACACTGTGGCTTATGCGAAGCTCACTTTGGAGCGAGGGCAATTGTGGGGAAGGCAATGCGACAAGGGTTTTATTAGCCTTCGATCATCAATGACGCAACCAACACAGTCAAGACTTGTGATGAATGTAAAAAATGTGCAGCAACCAGAAAATCGCCTTCGGAGCTATCACAACTGATAACTCCAACCTGGCCACTGCAGAGATGGGGCATCGATCTGGTGGGTCCTCTTCCTACAGCCCAAGGAAATCTGAAATATGCAATTGTCACAGTGGAATATTTTACCAAGTGGATTGAGGCAAATCCATTGGCAAACATCACAGCGAAGACAGTCATCAAATTCTTCTGGCAGCAAATCATTTACAGATTTGGAGTCCCAAGGGAAATCATAGTGGATAATAGGAAGCAATTCGACTACGATGAATTCAGCCAGTATTGCATGTCCATCGGGACGAAGGCAAGATTTGCATCAGTATACCACCCCCAGTCCAATGGTGCAGTTGAAAGGGCAAATGGCATAATATTCACCGCCATCAAAAAATGCCTTGCTAATTGTAAGAAAAAAGGCAAATGGGTGGAGGAAATGCCGAAGGTAATCTGGGCTCACAACACATCTACTTCAAGAGCAACTCAGTTCACACCCTTCAAACTACTATACGACGAAGAAGCAGTATGCCCAAAGGAGGTTCTTCATAAAGGGCTCCACACTCAGCAGGAGGCGCCCAAAGACAGCGAAGCTATAGACAAAGATCTCATAGAAATGTACAGGCTGCAAGCAGCCAAAAACATATCTAAGTACCAAGAAGAAACAAGAAAATGGCGTGACAAGAAAGTGGTAAGAAAAGACATCAACATAGGCGATTGGGTGCTAAGGAAGAATCCAAATATGCCTTCGGAAAAACTGCAAAACAAATGGAAAGGACCATTCCTGATCAACAAAAGTAACAGACCTGGCTCATTTCACTTGGGGGATGGAGAAGGCAATGAGCTGCCGCATTCATGGAATGCGGACAGCTTGCGAAGGTACTACTTGTGAGCATCATGTAATAATTGGCTTCGTAATCTATAAACGAAGTCAATTGATAGAGTAGATTTTCATTTTTTCTTCAAACAAGCCCGTACTCTTTTCCTCACAGGGGAACCCTTACCAAGGGGTGAGGTTTTTAATGAGGCGGTGCTAACTGTAATGTTTGAAATATATGAACGATCTATTCCCCAAAAGTTGCATCGAAAGCGATTGGCTTTGACCAAATCGCTGGTATTCGATAAACCAAGTAGAACTAAATTGACCCTACCAAAGGTAAGGCCAATTCAGATCTAAGAATGCTTACTCTAAGGAGTAAAATGGGCTTCAGCTCAGATTGTTTTTCATATATACAAAATGTTTACTCTAAAAAGAGAAAGGGGCTTCGGCTCAGTTTGAACTCTTATCAGCAAAATGATCGCTCTAAAGAATAAAAGGGGCTTCGACAAAATCCTCATTAAACTCAACCATCGTCAAAATGCTCGACGACTGAGAGTTTGAACGAAAAGCCTAAACTCGCTTTGGGGGGAGGA
Source organism: Alloteropsis semialata (assembly GCA_004135705.1). NCBI lineage: Eukaryota > Viridiplantae > Streptophyta > Magnoliopsida > Poales > Poaceae > Alloteropsis > Alloteropsis semialata. Next base: position 31,890,461 of record CM014270.1, read on the forward strand.
GGCGTTTCTCTCAAAAGCAAAGGCAAATCGAGTTCAATCTCTTTCGCTCAAACACGATGCATACTACACGATCAGCTTCGCAAGACTCATGAACATATTTCGTCTTCGCATGAATAAACCTAAACTCGCTTTGGGGCGAGGAGGCATTTCTCTTAAAAGCAAAGACAAATCTAGTTCACATTCATTCATACAAAGATATAATTACATCGTTTCCAGACATCAACATCAAAAATTCTCAAAACATTTCAAAATAACCATAAAACTGTTCGCCAGACCTCCTCAAGCGAGGGGCATTGTAAACGCATGCAAAGTCTTTGACATCAGGACTAACTTCCAACGGCTCCGCCTTGGGAAGGCCCAGGGAAATAGCTTCGGCATTCCTCTGCGTAGCGAGCTCAACTCAATCCGAACCGTGAGCAATAAACGAAGTGAAAAAATCCAAAACGCCGAACTCGGTGCGACGATAAAACTCATGACAATACTCCAAAAAGTCGCCATGACTAGAGTGTGGATAAAGTCGTCGAAATTCCTTCCATGTGAAGCCAAAAATACAAAGCGGCCTGTCACGCATGGCCAGTGGAGTGAGTTCAAGCATCTCATCACCTTGAATATACACAAATGTACAAGTTCAAAAGGGCTGCCCACTCAATCAGTTCTAAGCTCTATTTACAATCTGAAAGGTCCTTAGACCTGAGGATTGACTCCAGCGGCACCACTCTGGGAAGACGAAGCACCAGCCTCGGAGGCAGTAGCACCAGTTGCAGCGGCACCAGAGGTGGCGCCGGCTTCGGCAGCTTCCTTAGTAGCGGCTTCCTTCGCGGCGGCTTCGGCCTCAGCTTTTTGTCTCTTCAGCTCCTTTGACTGAGAATACATAAGCTATCAAATAAAACAATAACAAATTAAAAATGCTTCAGGAAGAGTGCCTTCGCAAGCAACATTTCTGAGCTGCTTGACGTCCACTGGCAACCCAGAAATGCTTCAGGAAGAGTGCCTTCGCAAGCAACATTTCTTTTCGAAAATAATCACTGTCGGCAGGATCCTTGGGTGCCGGATAAGGATAGCCTTTCCGAACTAAGGCACTATAATGCTCACAACCATTGTCTGACAGAATCCTCAACAAATTGCTTGGGCAGAGGTTGACGGTGAAGTCACTGACAGACTCAATGACTATTGGCAGCGAAGCAAATTTATGGTCAATCCAACCAAAAAGTTTGTCCAAGCTATACTCTTTGTTGGGGAAGGGAGCGGGCTCCGCTCCAAACTGTCGCAGGGCGTCCTTGTATAAACGATATAGCTTCAAGCCATGCTCCCAGGCAACATTGATCACATCTTCATTCTCTTTGCGAAGGGAAATGGTTGAAGTACGCAGCGATATGACTTCACGTTCAAAGTCCTCACTGCGAGACCGATACGACGCGACGTCGCAAGATAGCTTCCCCTTAACACTCGTACGAGTGTCAACCTCGCTCTTCAACACTGAAATCAAGTCAGTATCTTCGACAACTTTCTTGCGAAGGCCCTCTAGGACATCATCCTTGTCTGCTACCTGAGCCTCCAAGGCAACTACTTTTTCTTTAAGCAAATTGGCTTCGCCAGCCTGAGCTTCCAAAGCAGCAACCCTGTCCTTTAAAGACTTATTTTCATTAACAATGGACTCCCGGTCCTGGCGAAGCACCTCGTCCTCAAGATCTTGCTAGATTCGATCAACGTTTGCCTGAATTTGGAGCAGCTCAGCCTTCTTCCTTCGCAACCTCAACAATTCCTCGCGCTCAGCAGCTATTGAGTTGAGGTTGGGAACTTGAGAATGCAACTCATTGATGGCTAAAACAACCTGTGAGAGGAAATAATCTCCTCGTTCAGTACTGCAAGACCGGCAACACGAAGCCAAGGTCAACAATAAGTTTAAGGGTGAAGGCGTAAAATCCATACCTTCATTCCCGAAGCCAAAATGTTAGAACTGATGCTTTCAAGATCCAAAGTTCGCACAAGTTATTGATATTCTGCAAGTAATCATAACACCGTTATGTTTGCAAAAATGGCTAAGGGAAAAAACTAGCTAAAACCCTGATCAAATAAAACACCTTCCCAAGCAAAGTTTTGGAGAGGCCCACCTTCGCGCATTCGAGCTAGCCCCTCCTCTTCGCCACCTACTAAACAAATCTTTTTCACATTAACATCAAACAGCACAATAACCATTGTCGCTAAAGGAAAAGGCAACATCACAAGTACCTTCGGAAGTAGAAGGAAAGCCTGCACCCGTATCAACTTCCATATCCGCTCGAGAAGCAGCAGCCCTCTCAGCGGCATCGGAAGTTTCGGCTTCGGAACTTGCTTCCCCCTATCTTGAATGCCAATATCAGTCGTGGCAACTTCGGCCAGAACTTGCAAAGAGTCATCAGCTCGAGGGGGAGAAGCCAAAGTCACCGGAGGAACGTCAACTGACGCAGACTCTATGGGGGCTTCGGTGATAGGCTCCTCAATATCATGTTCAACATTAACCTCTTCAAGCACATTTTCAACAATGGGAACATCCCGAACGGGAGTATCCTCAAATTGGCTAATGTCAATACCATCATCAAATGGATTCGGAACTCGAACATCCCCAGGTGTTTCAGGGACACCATCACAAGCAATATCGATATCAATAATTGGATTCTGTGCTAAGTAGTTTCCAAGCAAAGGAAGACTTGTGCCTTGAAAGTAATTCCCAAAGAGAGCAACCTCACCTAAGAAAACATCATCTCCACTCCGAGGAGCCGAACTCATAAAACCAGTGACGGGCGAAGCCGTCAACTGCGTTGGAGCCGAAGCCGCCGGTGGTGCCCGCGGAGGAAGAGGCGGACGAGCACCGCGCAAAGCCGAAGAAATAACTCCAGATGACGAACGGCCACCGCGCAAAGCCGAAGAAGCGGCCCTAGTAGCTGGAGCCGCAACTGACAGTGGAACAGCAGCAATCGGCGGCTCTTGGCGGCGCATTTTCTCTGCAGACTCATGAGCGCTGCTGCTGCTTCGCTTCGCCGGGGTAGAAGAAGAGGCTGCCTTCACAATAGCTTTCCTACTATCTCCACGCCCGTGGCCCTGGTCACGACCTCCTCCCCGTCCAGTCCGACCCCCTCCACGAGGAGCGCGCGAAGATGCAGAGACATCTTCATCACCTTCCTTCGCCTTCCCTTTACCTTTCTTCTCTTTCTTGTTGTTTGCCTTATCCTTAGTAGGCACAGGAACCTCACGAGCACCATAAGAAATTTTCAACTCTTCAAAAATCCTGTTCAGTCTAACATGAACATACTTGTCTTCGAAACTGCGATGCTCCTTTGAAGTATACGGGCCAAGGATATCGACGGCTCGTTGCTCTACAATAGCAGCAAATTCCGCTGCGGACATGCCTTCGGGGATCTTCACCCCAAAATGAGGGAAAGCAACACTGGTATGATCACCATGAGGTTTCCATTCAACCTTAAAAGGCTCCCAGTCGGCAGATAAGAAATAAGTTCCAGTAGCAAGATCAGCAGCAATGCCTTCTTCAATAAGATCACGGCTGCATAACGTCTGCGAAGCCGTCCGAAAGGCTTTCCAACATTCAGTGAATCCAGCACTTTCTGTGCCAAACACTCGGCAAGAAACAAAGTTAAGCCAATCAATTTTGCTGTGCAGAGGAAAAGTCACAGATTTAGTCCCGTCTACCAAAGTGATCTCCTTCGAAGGCACCCTCACATAAAACCAGTACTTCTGTCAATCCTTGGCCATTTATTTCTATTAGCGAAGGAACTTTCCACCTTTGCAAAGTTGGAACCACGGCGGCGCCCAGTGAAAGTCACACAACCAAAGTCTGGAGTGAAAAGCTCGCCTTCGACTTCAGACGACTTGCTCTAGTTATGACCCTCATACAGTCGAAGAAACCCATCAACGGTAACCGAAGACTCATGCGTCTTTACAGCCCAGAAAAACCGAAGGAGATGGCTGATGGCATTCGGCGTCAGATGATGAAGCTGCAAGCCATAGGGCGCAATCATCTTTGCGATGATGTTGTCAATGGGCATTTTCAGGCCCGCAATGAAAAAATCTATGAAAACCACAACCTCGTCTTCGCAAGAGTTAGGAGTAGTATCGACACCAGGAGCACGGCCCCAACCCTCAGGAAAGTACCCCTTTTCTTCATAGAACTTGATGTCGTTCAAGCCAACTTTAGATTTACCAAAGATAAGTGTCTTCGGCCTCTTAGTGGAATCAACTAGATCCTCCACATTGGCTTCCACGTCGTGCAAGTTCTCATCTTCACTAGCTTCTTCTTCTTCGACGTGCTCATCGCCAGAAGCATCTTCAGCGGCTGGAGTTTCGTCCTCCAACTGCTGAGCAAACTCTTCAACCTCAGTATCACTCATCACTTTTTGTGCTTCGGGGCTGCCTTCGCCAGCCATATCTATTAGCACAGCTGTCTGCCTGATGCGTGCCACTGCAAGAATGACAACAAGTGTCATTACTGCAGTGAAGGAAATAAGTAAAAACAAAATATTTAAATGCAGAGATCGTACTTTACTTGCAACAAATTGGGTATCAAAGCTAACAAAACCGTGAAAGCAACGGTCAGTTTATGATCTGACCAAACGAAGACAAAATTTAAATTAAAACAATTTACATACGAAGCCAAAAAAAATGGAAAAATATGACAAGCAAACAAGGGAATACCTCAAAGCTTCGCAGCAAAAGTGAAAACCAGATGCCTCACAACGCGAAGAAAAATTCGCAAGCTGAAAGCGATTGAAAGCGAAAGCAAGGAAAGGTAAAAAGGGGGACCCCTTCGGTCCTATTTATAGGGCAGTAAAAAATGTCACCGTTACCGCGGCTCAAAAATCAAAACGGCCCAAAAAATTCAAAAAAATAATACAAATAAAAATAAAAATAAAATGAAAAATGGGCATAAAATACAGAATGCGAAGCCAAACTCGGAGCGAAGCCATCGACTCGGGCCAAACTCGGGGCTTCTCCAACGGGAGGAGGCGTTTCTCTGGAACAGGCGAAGGCAATCCTGAATTTTTCGAGGACATCGGCCTGTTGGAGAAAGCCCTCGTCCGCGAGGGGCTACTATTGGGGGATTGGCCTGCCAAAGAAACACCTTCACCCGCTTATTTTGCATTTAAGCTCCTGGCATTTGCCTTCGCTACAAGTACTTGAAAGGCCGTTGCCTTCACTAGAGATTAGGTGTTGTGTAGCGATCCATTACCTTCTGTAGAGAGAGTTGGGTAAACACCACACACCCTAAACAAGGGGAGTGACCTTTCATTATATAGGCCGTATAGGCTTGGGGTACAAGTAAGGACACAAATACAATACAAGACCATATACAACTCTATATGTCTAACACCCGCCCGCAGTCGCAGGGGGAGCATCACGGACACCAAGACTGGACCTAAAATCAGTAAACAACTGTACAGATAGACCCTTAGTCATAATGTCAGCAAACTGCTGTGACGAAGGAACATGGAGAACACGAACTTCCCCCAAAGCAACCTTCTCACGGACAAAGTGAATGTCAATCTCAATATGCTTCGTGCGTCGATGGTGAACCGGGTTAGCCGTCATATAAACAGCACTAACATTGTCACAAAAGACAACCGTAGCTTTCTTGAGAGGAAGATGAAGTTCCTGAAGAAGCTGCCGCAGCCAGCAACACTCAGCCACAACATGTGCAACTTGCCATGTACTCCGCCTCAGCACTCGAACAGGAAACTGTGTGCTGCCGTTTGGATTTCCAAGACACCAAAGTATCACCAAGATAGACACAATAACCCGAAGTAGAACGCCGAGAATCAGGACAGCCAGCCCAGTCAACATCAGAGTAGGCTGTGAGAGTATCAACAGGACCTGTGCGAATGTGTAGAACAAAGGACAGCGTGCCCTTCACATAGCGCAGGATGTGCTTGACAAGCGCAAGATGAGGCTCACGAGGTTCATGCATAAATAGGCAGACTTGCTGAACAGCGTATGCAAGATCAGGACGAGTCAGAGTGAGATACTGCAGAGCACCAGTGAGACTCCTGTACTCAGATGCATTCTCAACAGGTGCACCATCCGTAGCAGATAACTTGGACTTAGTATCCACGAGCGTAGAAACAGAGTGACAATCACTCATACCAGCACGCTGAAGAAGGTCCAAAGCATACTGCCGCTGAGACAGAAACAGCCCATCTGAAGAACGAGTGACAGAAATCCCTAGAAAGTGATGAAGCGCACCAAGATCTGTCATAGCAAACTCATCATGAAGACGGCCAATAATATGCTGAAGCAGGGCAGTAGATGAAGCGGTGAGAACAATGTCATCCACATATAACAGCAGGTAGGCAACATCATCACCATCCTTGTAAATAAACAAAGAGTGGTCAGATTCTGAAGGAACAAAACCCAACTGTCGTAAGTAGGTAGCAAACCGTTGATGCCAGGCTCGAGGCGCCTGCTTCAACCCATATAGTGACTTCTCCAAAAGACAGATATAATCAGGATACGCAGGATCAACAAAACCAGGGGGCTGCTGACAATAAACTGTCTCATCAAGGTGCCCATGAAGAAAAGCATTCTTCACAATCAAGTTGATGAAGAGGCCACTGTCGAGACGCTGCAACACTCAGAACCGTCCGAATGGTTTCCGGTTTAACAACCGGACTGAAAGTCTCATCAAAATCAAGACCAGGCTGCTGAGTGAATCCTCGGGCAACCCAACGAGCCTTGTGACGAGACAGAGAGCCACCAGCATTATATTTCACCGTATAAATCCACTTTCTTGTCACAATGTTAGCACCAGAAGGTCTAGGAACAAGACGCCAAGTGCCATTGTCTGTCAAAGCCTGAAACTCATCTGTCATAGCTGCCCTCCAATTTGGATCAGCAAGTGCACTGCGATAATTAGCCGGAATAGGAGAAGCAACAACATGATCAGCAGTCAAATTCCGATAACTAACAGGTGCAATAGTACCGGTCTGCAGACGATTCTGGCGACGAAGGACAGGAGATGGAGACAGACTGCCAAGCGAGGATTGCTCGCTGCTAGCAGATGGCTCGCTAGTCTGTGAAGCCACACCACCGGGCGTCGAGGGCGCAGCAGGCAGCACATCAGGCAAATCAGCCGGGCGACGGCCATAGACAAGGCCCTTCCACCGATCAGGATGACCAGCTAGATGCGCAGGAAAGCCGGGTGGGACTCGTGGAGCCGGAAGAACCGCCGGAGCCGCACGTGGCCGTGCAGCAGGAGCCTGACCGACCGGTGCAGGAGCAGCTGGCGGCGCACCAGAGCAGCTTGGAGCAGCCGGCGGTGCGCCAGAGCTGCCTGGAGCAGCCAGTGCCTGGCGCAGCAGGCCACCTGGTGCAGCCGCACCAGAGCTGCTTGGAGCAGCTGGTGAGGGCAGGCCGCCAGGTGCAGGCCCGCCAGAACTGCTCGAAGCAGCAGCTCCAGCGTCGTCGAGGGATCCAGACAGGGGCACAAGGCCACACCCGCCCGGAGTAGAAGCATCCGAAGCGCTGGATGGGGGTACGAAACCACACCCACCAGACGAGGAGACGTCGAGGCTCGGTGGGGGTACAGGACCACGCCCACCAAGCGAAGGAGAGCCACCAGCTGCATGATCAGTAAAACAAGGTGCAATATCCAAGTCGCGACCGAGTAGAAAATCGAAAGAGCTGGCGGGAGTGGGAGAATCACGTGCAAATGGAAAACTGAGCTCATCAAACACAACATGACGAGAGATGATGATCCGGCGCGTGGAGAGATCCAAACAACGATACCCCTTGTGAGCAGAAGGATACCCCAAGAAAACACAGGCGGTGGAACGCGGCGCAAGCTTATGTGGAGATGTGGCTTGTAGATTAGGGTAACAGAGACATCCAAAAACACGCAAGTGCTCATAGGAGGGGGGTTTGGTACAAACGAGTGTACGGAATTTCGTTGCGGATGGAGGAAGAGGGGCGGCGGTTAAGCAAGTATGTGGCGGCTGCAAGGGCCTCAGCCTAAACAAGGGGGGTGACCTTTCATTATATAGGCCGTATAGGCTTGGAGTACAAGTAAGGACACAAATACAATACAAGACCATATACAACTCTATATGTCTAACACCTTCGCGACATTCATTCCAATTACATGTCTGCGTTCGACCTTTTTTCTCCTTCGCTAGGTGATTTGGCACCGGGAGGCGATCGGCCGCCTTCGTCGCTAAAGGATGTCCAGAATGGATGTGAAGGCGATTCTCAAATATTACCTACATGTTTGCGGTTTATCTTGTTACACAGGTTCAGGACGGGCCCGGGCGAGGGCACGATGGTTTCTCTCCCCCGGTGGAGAAGGCACCATGCGGCCGAAGGTGCTCTGGTGGTGAAGGCAACAAAGGTCTTGGAGGCACGGTGAAGGCAGCGTGGACCAGGTACAAACCGAGTCAAAGACGGAGTTGCTGGTCTACACATTCACACTGAGATGTGCGAATGTACTCTTATGCCCCTAGGAAACCAAAGATGTATAGTCTAGGGGGTGATGCCTGATTTCCAGGGGTATAAGTGGAATGTAAAAGGTGCCTTTTGACCTCCCTATAAAAGAGGGCCTCCCACGAACGTGTAAAGGGCTGATTCCTGAGAACACTATTGATAAGTAATATATTGTTGCTTGTCACTATTTCTCTGTCTTAGCTATTGTCTGGGTTCATCGGCTTCGGCCAGTGACCCAACATGGAATGCACCAGCATCGTTCCAAAGGTGCATGATGTCTATCCTCTCAGACATGATCGAGGAAATCATGGAAGTTTTCATGGACGACTTCTCAGTCTATGAAAAAACCTTTGATCATTGTCTACAGAACTTGGACAAGGTATTGCAGAGATGTCGAGAAAAGGACCTGGTATTAAATTGGGAAAAATGCCACTCTATGGTCCGAGAAGGTATAGTGCTAGGACATTTAGTGTCCGAGAGAGGAATAGAGGTGGATCAAGCCAAGATGAAGTAATAGAAAAACTTCCACATCCAACCAATATCAAGGGAATCCGTAGCTTTCTTGGCCATGCAGGGTTTCATCGTCCATTCATTAAAAACTTCTCTCAAATCGCAAGACCCCTCACTAGCCTTTTAGCTAAGGATGTCCCCTTTGACTTTTGATAATGAGTGTTTACATGACTTTCTAGTCTTGAAAAATGCTCTCATCTCAGCACCAGTCATTCAACCCCCCAACTGGATGCTGCCTTTTGAGATAATGTGTGATGCAAGCGATTATGCTGTCGTTGCTGTTCTAGGACAGACCTAAAATAAGAATCATCATGCTATCTCCTATGCTAGCAAAACCTTGACAGGAGCTCAATTAAATTATGCAACCACTGAAAAAGAGCTCTTGGTTGTGTTCTTTGCTATTGACAAGTTTAGATCTTACTTGGTTGGAGCTAAAGTTATTGTTTACACCGATCGTGCTAGTTTAAAATACCTACTCACCAAGAAAGATGCTAAGCCTCGTCTTATCCACTGGATTCTTCTACTCCAAGAATTTGACTTAGAAATTAAAGATAAGAAAGGAGTAGAGAATTCAATAGCGGATCATTTGTCGTGCATGCAGTTCATTGACATGCAGGACCTGCCAATAAATGACTTCCTGCACGATGATACCCTACTAAAGGTGACGGACTCCGACCCCTGGTACGCGAACATAGTGAAGTTTATGGTTGCAGGGTATCTACCACCAGGGGAGAACAAATGGAGATTCATCTACGAGAGTAGACATGGAGATTCATCTATGAGAGTAGACTTCACCTTTGGGACGAATCATACATATATAGGGTATGTGCTGATGGCATGCTCAAGCGATGGGTACCAACCAATGAAGCAAGTAAGATCATCGAGCAATGCTATGCAGCCCCATATGGACGACATTATGGGGCGTTCAGAACAAGATCAAAGGTCTGGCAGAATGGGTTCTATTGGCCCACCATGTATGAAGATACAAAGGAATTCATTCGAAGATGCCAGCAATGCCAGAAGCATGGAGGGATCACAGCAAGAGATGCAATGCCACTCACAAACAACCTACAAGTTGAGTTGCTTGATATTTGGGGCATTGACTTCATGGGACCCTTCCTCAAATCTTATGATAGTGAATGGTGGCGGTTGACTATGTCTCAAAATGGGTTGAAGCAATGCCATGTCGAGCCGCTGATTCCAAACATGTGAGAAAGATGTTCCATGAGATCATCTTTCCATGGTTTGGAACACCCAGAATGGTGATCAGTGATGGGGGATCCCACTTCATTGACAAGACCTTCTGCAAGTTTCTAGAAGAATTGGGGGCGAAACACAACATTGCTACGCCATATCACCCCTAGACAAGCGGTCAAGCAAAAACATCCAACAAACAAATTAAGAACATTTTGCAGAAAACTGTAAACGAGAGGGGAAAGGGATAGAAGAACAAGCTACCCAATGCTCTATGGGCATACCGCATGACATACAAAACGTCGATCGGAATGTCCCCATATCAACTGGTTTACGGCAAGACCTGTCATTTGCCAGCGGAGTTAAAGCACCGAGCGCACTGGGTAATAAGGAAATGGAACATGGACCTTCCAGCAGCCCAACAGATGAGGAAGATGCAGTTATCAGAACTAGAGGAATGGAGGGACAAGACTTACCATAGTGCCAAAATATACAAAGATAGGACCAAAAGATGCACGACAGGAGATAAGGTACTACTTTTTAACTCCAGGGTGAGGCTATTCGGACATGGGAAACTTAGAAGCAAATGGAAAGGACCATTCGTTGTTGTGGAGACTTCATCACACGGAGCCATCACACTCCAAGACGATGAAGGTAACCTCTATCACACGGAGCCATCACACTCCAAGACGATGAAGGTAACCTCTTCAAGGTAAATGGTCAACGTTTAAAAGTTTTCTTTGAACCCAATAATAAGGTAGAAGAGGAATTTGATGTGATCAATTTGGTCATGGATGATTCCCACCTATAAATACCCTTCACCATAGTCTTAAGCCCTTGTTGAACCCCTATCATACACTTTGGGGCTATAGGGACCTGTCACATTGCACACATGAAAAATGAAGGCGATCGGGCTCAGGCCCAGGTTGACCGACCCCACCAAGTCGGCCGACACATTGCACACATGAAAAATGAAGGCGATCGGGCTCAGGCCCAGGTTGACCGACCCCACCAAGTCGGCCGACAACCATTTGAGCCCGATCGGCCCTATCTTTTGCGCACGCAGCTCCCCAACGTTCTTGAGGCCGTTCCACGGCGGAGGAGCGATTTTACCTCAGTTTGACCCGAGAAGAGAGCCCCTCATCTTTAAAACTCACAGACCCTCTTCTTCTTTCCTCATCTCAATTCCTCTTCGCCCCTCTCCTGAAATCTTGAAATCCTGAAATCCACAAGATGGCCAGAAAGAGTCGCCCAGTTTCTCGATCAACATTTAATCTTGATGGCAAACCAACTCCGGCCAATCAAATTGTCCCCTTCAACATCGAATCGGCAATGGCCGTCGTCATCCCGCCCTTGGTAAGCATCCCGCCAGAGGAGGGCACGAGAGGCCGCAGCAGAGGGTCGGCTGACCCCACAGGTCGGGCGATGGGCCCTGGAAGCCCCTCGGCACCCCGCTCCGCTACGCGTTCTCACTCCCCCAGGAGGCCTCAGAGGCGTGATGCACGGGCTTCTAGTCTGTACAAAATGCCAACGACGAGGCAGCTGACACCAAAGAAGACAACGGGGGCCATTCCCACCAAGTGGGATGACCTCCCAACTTTCCAACCAGGGGAGAAGCTCAAGGAGGAGGTGACAAAAAAGTGGGATGACGTCATGGCGTATCATTATACATCCGATGTCTCCATTTACTCACATAAGAGTACGCCCGAGTGGCGATTCCGGGTCTTCGGGGAGCGGAAACCCGGAGGCGGCTATGGGAAGGGGTTGTTTCCCCCTCTCAAGCCAGAAAAGAGGAAGGAATTGGAGGAGTCAGTGGAGTCCTCTCCCGCTGGCCGGCGGATTAAGAGACACATCTCTCCCCTCTGATTCGTAGGCCGACGAGTCAGTATGAGTGATGATGAGAAGAAGACCCCCAAGGCCCCCTCCAATGCGGAGTTGCTCGAGCTAATCAACAAGCTCAATCGCGATAACGCCAAATTGGAGAAGAAGTTCGCTGAAAAGAGACTTGCACGCATGACTTTGCAAGACGACTTTGATATATTGCGCAAGGCAACGGTTGTCAAACTCAAGCGTTTTGCTAAAGCATTAGGAGATGAAAGTTTATTCAATGCCCCTTAAGGGACTAGGCTTTAGAATAATAGGCACATTAGTCTTTTATTTAATTATTTGATTTATTTCTTTATTCAAATTCTATAATGTGCCTCTGTTTTATCATTAATAAAATAATGTTTTAGTATATTGGAATTTTTTTGTGTTTCCACTTGGCTTTGAATAAAGGTATAGTGTGGGGGAACCTTTCGCCAAAAGACCGAAGGAAAACAGAGTGATGCGCCCTGAAACAGTACTGCACAAAGCAAAACAGAGTACCATGAAAAAGAACAAGACCAAAAGGGCCATCACTAGGTCGCCCTACCCCCCAGGTCTGCCGACCTGGTCAGGACCCCATTTGGCCTCCTTTTCTTCCTGCACGTTGGTTTGACTATCCTTTTCACTATTTCAATTGACTCTTGACGAAATTAATTTTGGAAATTAATGCTTCAATAAAATCAACCCTTTCCACTTCCCCGTCACATGAGTGCTATGTTTAACTTACATATATTTTATTCCCTATACTTTTTAGCACGTGGATATCCTCACATAATTAAGAACTCATGTCATATAAGTTATTGCATTTTGAGATATGGCTCAAGCATGGACGATGTTCTTGCTTTTTCAAGTAATTGGAGTTTATAAAAAGTTTTAAAAACTTGTTGGTCTTGCCATGCTCCTCATGAGTTTTGAGTGAAAACCAAAATTATCCACATCTCATACATTACCTTTGAGCTTTGAGTTCTTTCAAAGTTGTGAGACCCTTGTTAGAGATGTTTCATGTTTTAAAAGTCAAGATCACGTACACTCCACCCGAGTTGCTAAACCCTTACACTGAGGGTAAAGCAATAACATACCTTCCATTATGCTTTCATGAATAAATACTCCCAAGATGACCTTCTTCCCAAATAAAATATAAGAAAAGAAGATGTGGGCTACATGCTTCAAAAAAAAGAAAGAGTGAATAATGCCTATGCCAAAAGGCATGATGAAAAAAAGAGAAAAGAGAGAAATAGCCCAGATCCAAAGCAAAAAAAAGGGGAAGAAGGACACAAAAAAATGGAGTATCATCATTTCATTCTCATTTGTACCACACACTTGCACATCGTGATTTAATTATATGACTTGTCTCTGACTTGGATCCGAACTTTGAAGTGACAATATAAGCAAGTAAGGTAAGTATCCAACAACTCCACATACAAGGTTTTATTTTGGAGAGGAGATGAGTGTTGTTCCCAAATACTAAAAAGAGAGATTCAGTGAGAAACTCTTCGAGGAGCAAGGCAATGCTTTTCTTTGCAAAATTCCTAAAAACCCAAGTACTTGGAGATGAGAATTATCATGTCCTTGCATATGTTGTTCCTTCATGCAATAAGACATGATAGCTACCTAGAATAAATCCACTGAGCCTGAATGTTTGGGAATAACTTATATGTTTGTTCAGAATCATTCTCTGTGATGCCTCTTAGTCTTTACTCGAGGACGAGCAAAGGTTAAGTGTGGGGGAGTTTGTTGACGTCTCTTAATGACGAATTTTTACCATCAACATGGTTATAAAAGAATAATAAAAAGAATAAGGATATGGTTTATTATAAATGAATTCCACGAGTTTTGGTGTAAATGTACCTACAATGGGCCCAGGGCTAGGTTGCCCGACCACACTAGGTCGACCGACCTGGGCCTAGGCCTAATGAGGCTCCCCCTCAACCCATGCAGAATAAGCACATTAAGTGAAGATCTCAACCACTGATTCAATGACGGTTTACACAAAGGGTGAGAGATGAGCCACATTCACTCACATGGATTGAAGGGCCCACATCTCCACCCAAACTCACGCAAATGAGGTATACCCACCTGGAACCGACCTTGGGACCCACTTGGCAGTAACCCAGAGAAATGTGGGCCTAAGAAGCAGCAACTTCATGTCGGCCGACCTAGGCGCATGCCCGACTCGGCCCTCCCTTGACCAGTATCTGCCAACCGCCTCCAGGGAGACATGCAGGCCATGCACGATCAAGGACGGTGGATCCAAGGGTCGGCCGACCCCTAGCATCCGCCGACCTAGGCCTACCTCTAAACCGCCTCAGCCCTTTGCACACCGACTCCAAACAGCCCTTGCTATGTATAAATACCTGAGCTCGGGGCAGTGCTAATCATCATCGAGCTGGAGCAAGAAGTCAAGGTGAAGCCCTCAAATTATTGAGTAGAAATAGGGAGAGAGTGAGGAGAGTCTGGAGGAGTCCCGGCGCGTCAGCGACCCTCCACCTGTACCTCGGTGGATGCCAGCTTGTTAGTAAGTATCCGGGATATTCAGCTAAATATTTAAGTTTGGGTTATAGAAAGCTGAGTTCTTTACTTTGCTTGTGGGTTCGTTGCTTTATTCGTAAAGTATTCTAATCTTTGATCAAGGTTAGGATAGTCGATATTATCTTAATCATGGTGCTTAGGAATATATCTTCTCTCGTTTTGCCTCATAACCCCACGGATTAGTAGAGATTGGCGGCACGTGGTGACAGCCCTGTCCGTTTGTTGTAATTCTCCACATTCGGATACGGTATAGAGCTGTTGGCCAGCAATTTTCTAGAGGCCTAGGATATCTCGGTGCCCAAAGCAAGCATAGGAGAACACCCTTAGCTATATTCTCAGCTTGGTGCTAAGTTATTCTCTCTACCCAGCCTTCATATTAAACTCGATCGATCCGGATAACCTTAGCGATTAGACAGTGCCCTCTCGTTCCTCGTGAATTCGATACCTGGTTTACTCTCGGGTGAAAGCTACTTTGACAGCCGTGCGCTTGCGGACTTTCTGTTTGCCACCGCTGGTGTCAACAACGACTCAGCATACTCCATTAACCCAGGAAGCACAAAAATATATCAAGACCTCAAAGATTGTTACTAGTGGTATGGTGAAGCGTGCAGTAGCAGAATATGTGGCTTTGTGTGACACTCGTCAGAGGATTAAAGCTGAACATCAGAGACCAGCAAGGTCACTCCAACCATTGAAGGTGCCCAAGTGGAAGTGGGAAGAAATTAGTATGGACTTTATCATGGGACTGCCACGAACACAGTCGGGTTATGACTCCATTTGGGTTATAGTGGTTCGGTTGACAAAGGTAGCTCACTTTATTCCAGTCAAGGAATCTTACAGAGGGATGCAGCTTGTAGAGTTGTACATGGCAAGGATTATATGCTTACATGGAGTACCTAAGAAGATTGTTTCCGATCGGTGTACCTAGTTCACTTCACGGTTCTAGCAGAAACTACACGAGTCCATGGGCACTCGGTTAAACTTTAGCTCTGCATACCATCCGCAAACTGATGGACAGACAGAGAGAACTAACCAAATACTGGAGGACATGCTGAGGGCTTGTGCTTTAAAGAATGGTAGGAGTTGGGACAAGAATCTTCCATATGCATAATTTTCTTACAACATCAGCTACCAAGCTAGTCTCAAGATGGCACCTTTTGAGGCACTATATGGTAGGAAGTGCATGACACCACTCTTTTGGAATCAGACTGGGGAAGGTCAGGTGTTTGGGCCAGAAGTACTAAGAGAAGCAGAGCGGCAAGTACGGGAGATTCGTAACAACTTGAAGACTGTGCAATCAAGGCAGAAGAGTTATGCAGATGTTCGACGCCGAGAGTTAACCTTCGAAGTTGGTGACTTTGCATACCTCAAGGTATCACCTGTTAGAGGCCTTCGAAGATTCAGGGTAAAGGGTAAATTAGCACCTCGGTATCTTGGTCCCTTCAAGGTGCTAGAAAGGAAGAGAAGTAGCTTAGCACTTAGAATTGCCACCACAACTCTCGGGAGTGCACAATGTTTTTCACATTTGCCAACTAAAGAAATGTTTAAGGGTCCCTGAAGAGCGGCTGCCGATGGAGGAACTAAACATGGAAGAGGATCTCTAATATTTAGAGTACCCAGTTAAAATTTTGGAGACATTAGTACACATCATAAGAAACAAGCGAATCCGAATGGTAAAAGTACAATAGAAACATCACTCAGAGGCAGAAGCTACCTGGGAGCGGAAAGAGGATTTGAAGACTGAGTTCCCTCATCTCTTCTCTGATGCTAGCGAATCTCGAGAGCGAGATTCATCGTAAGGGGGGTAGGTTTGTAACAACCTATATTCTCAAGTTAATGCAATAACACTTGTTTGATGCATCCATGCTGAATAGTTGCACTAGGCTTTTATGTTTGCATTGTGTGATCGTAGAATCAACTCTTTGGGCTTAGCCCATATGCTCTATCTCTCTCTTGTTCTTTACCTTCTCTCTTCTTTCTCCATGTCTAGCCTGTCCTGCTCCATTAATGGGCCGAGCCCAGCTTCTGGAAGGCATGCTGACGCTGCTATCCAATCCTACACCAAGTCACGCCGTTCTGCACCTGCTCCGTGAAACAGTCGGACGTGCTTCGTCGCTCTCGACGCTACGTGAGGATTAACTCGAAGCGCCGCCAAACCTTTGCACCCTGCTCTATAAAAGCACCCCACAGCCAGCTCGTGCCCTATGCATCCGCATGAACCAGCTTCCATCGCCTCAGCCAACGCTCCTTCCCTCTTCTCGTCTAGTGGGTTAAGTCGCCGCCATCGCCACTCTGTTTACCCCATGTGACCCCGTCCCAGCAGTTGTGACACTCGACGTGATCACGCAGGACGCGAGGGGGAACCTGCAGTACCAGTCTGCCGTCAAGTATCGCCGGGAACAGAACCGACGTGATCACGCAGGACGCGAGGGGGAACCTGCAGTACCAGTCTGCCGTCAAGTATCGCCGGGAACAGAACCGTTCATCACCTCGTGAGTTTCTGTCCACCTTCATTCATCACATGGGTGCCTCACCCCTCTCTCACTCATCTCTGTTGTGATCTTCCTACACCACAGTACCGTCAGGAAGGAACGCCGCCGCCCTTCACCGCCATTCCGCCCCAAGAATGGAAGCCCTAAATTCCACATTTCAAATTCCCTAGCCATAACCGTTTCTCCATTGCTCTCCTAATCACCCAAGGTGAGACCCCCTCGCCATAAGCTTTCCGTTTTACTATTCCCCTTTGAATACCGTGCACCGTAGGCCAATTTATAGTGATACAGTGATGTTCCGGCCATGCACAGGAGCGCTTCCTATTGCATCACCGTGAGCCTCTCGTGATGTTTTTTTAGAAGGAAGAAGATGAACTCGTGACCATTAGATCCCATCCCAATGGTTCAAATCAGATGTAGCTGTTGACGCGGAAAATCGGCGATAGTATCCTCCGCGTGCAGCACACGAAGACCAGGGAGATCTGCTTCACTCCAGTGCCAGCCCACACTCCAGTTCAGGTTCGCAGCGTGCCAGTCAATTTGACCTGAAATTGACAAAGGGGATAAAACAGTTAAATTGCTCTTTGATTGTGCCGGCTCTATTTCAGACGATGGAGTAACGTCGAATTTTAGCCAAGACCCAATCAGACACGTGTCGGCCGATACCAATCGGACCTCAAAATCGGACTTCATTGATGACGTCAATCGGACCGAATAATCGGACCTCAATCAGACACCAAATCGGACCTCAGAATCGGACCAATCAGGATCGGACCTTGATTGATATAACAGATCAGCCTTTGAATAATAAAGTAAAGCATAAAACAAGGTCAATATGTAAAGTAATGAATCAGCTATGTCTTGAAACAAGATATCAAATAATCAAAGTGTAAGCCGATACATTGTCCATCTTGCCTAATTGCCAGTTTGACTCATCTTGTCGGATCATCTAACTAGCCAATCGGACCATAACTTTTTCAGAGAAATCTAGCTCCGACGTAGGGAATCTAGATTTCTCCCAGCTATGATCAGATCAGATAGCTAGATAATCAGACTCGACTTATCAACCTGTCAATTAAACAAGATGCTCGCACAGGTGTTGACCAGATTAAGCAAATAAGCAGATAAAACATTAACAGGATCGTTCTGATTCTAAGATATGCTATCAAATAATCAAGCACGACCTAGCTCCGACGTAGGGAATCTAAACCATACTTAACATTCAAATAACAATAAGGCATAACCAAAGCTTCCTTTGACTAATCAAGATGAATCTAGCTCCGACGTAGGGAATCTAAACCAAACATGACAATCAAAGATTAATCTAATCGTATTGCAAAGATCCAGCTCCGACGTAGGGAATCTACACCAGTGCAATACTCAAAGAACAACTAGATTAAACCACAAAGCATGGATCGGACCTAGAACGATGCTGTAAGATAAATATTGCTTAAATCGGACCAAGACCAATGCTCAAAGCCGTTGAAGAAGTAGAATTGATTCACATGGCGTAGATCTAAACCAATCTAGCAACTCCAAACAAACCGCGAAAACTGCCTTTAGTAACCAAGATTATTCTAGCTCCGACGTAGGGAATCTAGCCTAATCTTGATACCTAGCTCCGACGTAGGGAATCTAGGCTAAAAGTACAGTCCGATAAACGATAATCTGTTGGATAATCAATATTGATCTAGCTCCGACGTAGGGAATCTATATCAATCTTTGCTTATCCAGAGATAAATCGGTTGAACAGTATAAACGAGAAAGGGCGATGCGCCTCAATTCAAAGCCTATACTAGTTCGATAAATTGACTAATCTTACTGGTAAGCCGGAGATCAGAACTGATGCAGCCCGTCCACCAATGAGCTTCGTCGGTAACTACTACTAGGGTTTTGGCGTGAAGCCGGGTTGTATTGATTGTGAGAATAGTTTTTTACAATGGACGAGGGCTCATATTTATACCCTGGTCATGGAGAGTCCTGATCGGACCAGACTAACTTGCGAACTAAGTAAACTAAGCTTAACATAAAACGGGACTCCCAAACGCCTTCTGAAAAGGAAATAGTCCCCGCATCTGATACGCTTCCTTCTTAGCCGACGCGCCCTTCTTCTTTTATCCATCATCAGATCGGACTTCTTGCCTCATCAGACTCCTCTTCAGCATCGGCTTCCTTCTCTGTCATTTTCTGTTTGACCATTCAACGGGCCCACTGCGCAGTCTCGACCTCACCATGTCACCATCTGACTCAGCATGTTAGGTGCGAAAATCCGGTGTCAACAGTAGCTTATACCCCTTCATGTGGACTCAGTTTACCGTGGACCACAGCTCAATCCCCTTTGGTCCACAAACTCGCGGATACCGATGTAGCTTTCACCCGAGAGTATTCTGGGTTATTGAATCCACAGGGAACTTGTGTGCACTAGTTAAGAATCAAGAACGGTCGAGGAAAAGAGAAGTGATATATGTGTAGAAGGTAGAGGGGGTTATTTCTAAGTATTCTGGATAACTAAGGATGAGCTCAAGTTGTTTACTATATTACTTGCTTCAGGACGCCCAACCATCCTAGCCTCAGAAAAGGGATGACAAGGGGACTAGGCAAGCCAAGCAATGGTCCTACTACTCTCTAGTGCTACTCACGTGGTGGACTATGTAGACCGTCAAGCTGTCACTAACTGGGACTACCACTACAAATCTGTGGCACTAGGCACACTCTAAGGTATTCAAAAGACTAGACACCACGTCTACTCAAATAAATAATATCTTAGCTTTGCAAGTACTAAGACACTTATCACAGCAAGGATCCCACAAGTAAATAAAGTAAAGCTTGAACTTAATTAAATAATAAATATTAATCCAAAAATACAAAGAAAATACCTGGACCTTACTCGAACCTGACGCATCCGCCGAGGTAAAAGAGGAAGGGAGGAAGCCGACAGCCCCGACTTCTCCCCGGCTCGCACCTCAACTCACACCTATTTCTAAACACTAAGTTCGTATAGCTTCGCCTTGGATCTTCTTGCCTTCAATGTGTCTTGTGAAGTGAAGAGGAGGGTCTCTATTTATAGGAGAAGCAAACTTGGGCATGTGGAGAAGTCCCACTAGAAACTAGGGGGTACCCCTCCTCCCCTCGCGCATTCTGGCCCCAAACCGACCTCCTGGGGTCGGTACTGCCACCAGAATTGCTCCCACCAACGGGGGCGGTGGGAGCGAAAACCAGAGAAAACCACGAAGGAAAGGTAAAAACCAGATGAAAACCGGATCTCCACAGCTCTTGTACGTCGGCTGGAACAAAAAAACCGGAGCAAAACCGCGCCATATAGCTGTTCTGGATGTCGGCAAAGGAAAAACCGGGGAAAAAACCCGCCGAACAGGCCTGAACTACCGGCCCTGCCCGTAAAACCGGCCGTGGCCGCTCTCCCACGCGAAAAACCGTGCCATCTCCTCTCGTCGGCCGTCACGTGGCCCCCTCCGGCCGGCGCCTGCGCGTGCTCGCACCGCGAGTTGGGCCACCGAGCCGCTCCATGTGTGGGCCACCTAGCCGCGCCACGTGTGGGCCGCTGCGCCGCGCCTGACGC
Organism: Alloteropsis semialata; assembly: GCA_004135705.1. Taxonomy (NCBI): domain Eukaryota; kingdom Viridiplantae; phylum Streptophyta; class Magnoliopsida; order Poales; family Poaceae; genus Alloteropsis; species Alloteropsis semialata. The sequence goes on from CM014270.1 coordinate 31,911,092, forward strand.
CAGCAGCAGGAGTGCTGACATCATGCTGACATCAGCACTGCTGATTAATTTCTAATTTCAATATCTTTTTATTCTGAGCTCCAAAAAATATGAATAATATGTCGATCGGAATCATCTCGAGGAGCTCTACGTAGTGGTGCACTCCAACTTGCCATTTGAGATGCTTTGTGATCATGATATATTTAGATCTTTCTCAGGCCTATAGTGTGAATTCATGCATGATATGTTAAAACACCAGAAGTTGTGGAACTAGTTAGTATTAAACCCTATCACTATGCTTGGTGTTTGTATTTGTTATATTTTGAGCCAGAATTGATGGTCAAAAATTGCACTTAAGGACCGTCAACAAGCTCCTCCACACTTAGCCTTTGCTCGTCCTCGAGTAAAGCTCATGACTAAGGTAGACAACACATGATTCCAAAAGATATGATGCGAGCATATAAGTTATTCCAGGACATACCTGCTCTTGTAACATTTTGAAGTGTCTATCATGTCATCTTGGATGGTTGAGAAACGGAACAGCCTTGATTTGAATCACCTCAACTCCTTTTGTAAAGTAACTTGGGCTTTTGATAATTTTTCAAAACTTAGTCTTACTTGACTCCTCAAATGATTCTCCCAGATCGCTCATTGTGTATAATTCCTCACCAAGGCTTTGTTTTGCCTCATTTCATCCTACTACTAAAAGGCTTATGTAGAGATCCAGGTAGGGAATGAAAACATGAGGCACACTTGTATCACATATTATTGCAAAGCCAAAAACCGGATCCAAGAAGATAGCTAATCATACACTCTGATCAAGATATGTGTGTGTGTGAATGGAGAATGTATGTGGTAATTACGATAGCTCCTTTTTGTATGATCTCTCCCCTCTTCATTTTAAGAACATGGCTATCTCATTTTTTCTTTTTTTCTTTTTTTCATCATGCTTGAGAATAAAATTTTTCTTTCAACATGTACTCTCTCTTTTTTCCTCTTTTTTAGCCCATGTCTCTTTTAAAGGAATTTCTAGGAGAGAGATTCACAAAACATATGGAGCATTTATTTTGTGGATGAATGAGGGTTGCTAACTTCCAGTGTATAAGTTTAGCATAGGAATGTGGAATGTACGTGATCTTGATCATGAAAGCATGAAAAGCGTCTTACAAGGGTCACAACAATTTGACAAAGCTCAATGTAATAACAAATGGCATATGTATGTGGTTTGGCATTGTAAACAACATATAGCTTTGGTAGAAATATATATCACCGAGGAGTTTGTAAGGCTAAATTTATTTGAAGTAAAACATCCCAAGCACTTATACAGAAGAGTAAGGTTCTTCTCATCATACCATATCACATTCATCAACCATTTAGATTAACATGTTTCCCTAGTAATATATGTTCACAAGAAATAGGTATGTGTGCTAGGAATAAATAATATGCAAGCCAATCAAGGAAGATCATGTATATCAAAGGAGCACCAGGATTCATTGAGTTTAATTTTAGTGATGAACTCAAGAATTAAGTACACTCATGAATCGGGGAGTTTGAGAGACAGAATTGTGCAAACAATGATGTCCCTTTAACTGTTGAAAGAGGATGTCCTTGGTGCCTCCCCCACACTATTTTTCTACAGCGATGTTCTCTCCTGCACATTCTTAGATACAATGATGAGATACAAGGATTTGGCTAGTACAAGTGTACTAGCCAAATCAAAGCGAAGCTTTTTATTTATTTATTAGAAGTTGAAAGTTCTTCTTTTTATTTTATTTTATTTTATTTTATTTAAGGTGAAGCATTCAATCACCAAAGTCGAGGAATTCGATCACATCGATTTCCTCCATCTTTTTGGGCTCAAAATAAACTTTTAAGCGGTGGCCATTAACCTTGAACAAATTACCTGAGTCGTCCTAAAGAGTAATGGCTCCATGGGATGATGTGTCAATCATGTTGAACGGTCCTTCCCACTTGCTTCTAAGTTTACCATGGCCGAAAAGCTTCACTCTTGGGTTGAACATGAGGACCTTGTCTCCGGGCTTGACCTCCTTGTTTTTAAGCCTCTTGTCATACCACCTTTTTGTTCTATCCTTATAGATCTTGGAGTTGTGGTATGCTTTCACCCTCCATTCCTCTAGCTCAGATATTTGCATCTTCCGGTTGTTTCCAGCAAATGGATGTCCATGTTCCATTTCTTAATAGTCCAATGGGCTTTGAACTCCAACTCAACTGGAAGATGGTATGTTTTACCATACACGAGATGGTAAGGGGACATACCAATGGGTGTCTTAAATGTTGTGCGGTATGCCCATAATGCTTCAGGGAGTTTGTTTTTCCAGTTCTTACCCATCTCATTGACAGTCTTCTGCAGAATATTCTTGATTTGTTTGTTGGACGTTTCTGCTTGACCGCTCGTCTGTGGGTGATATGGAGTTGCCACATTATGGCGGATCCCAAATCATGTCAGGTATTGCCTAAAGGTCTTGTCAATGAAATGGGATCCTCCATCACTTATCACCATTCAGGGCGTGCCGAATCGAGGGAAGATGGTCTCATGGAACAGCTTCTTGGCATGTTTGGAGTCGGTAGCCCGACAAGGTAGTGCTTCTACCAACTTGGACACGTAGTTCACAGCTACCAAGATGTACTCAGAGTCATAAGATTTGGGGAATTGTCCCATGTAGTCGATGCCCCATACATCAATGAGCTTAACTTGTAAGTTGCTTGGGAGCAGCATGGCATCTCTTTTGTTGATATTGTCGTGCCGCTAGCATCTATCACATCTTCTGATCAACTCTATGGTGTCATTGTACATGGTCGGCCAGAAGAACCCACGTTGCCAAATTTTGGCATGGGTTCTAAACACTCCATAGTGTCCCCCATACGGAGATGCATGACATTCCTCTATGATCTTGGTGGCTTCAATCATTGCGACACATTTCCTTAGCAACCCATCGGCGCAGACCCGATATAGCTATGGCTCATCCCACAAGTGGAAGCGGCTTTCATACTCCAACTTCTTCTTGTTTCCACCTGAGGGAACATAGCCTATCACTGTATAGTTTACAATATTTGCATACCATGGGTTAGCATCCGTTACCTTAAGGAGTGTGTCATCCCTTACGTAGTCGTTGATGGAAAGCTCATGTGTTTCCTAAACCTGCAACCTAGATAGATGATCGGCTACCGAGTTTTCTACTCCCATTTTATCTCATATTTCTAGATCAAATTCTTGGAGAAGAATAATCCATCGGCTGAGCCTAGGTTTAGCATCCTTCTTAGTGAGGAGGTATTTCGGAGCAGCATGGTTTGACTAGATGATTACTTTTGCCCCTACTAAGTAGGATATAAACTTATCTATCATGAAGACCACAGCCAACGACTCTTTTTCAGTGGTGGCATAGTTCAGCTGGGCTCCAATCAAGGTTTTGCTAGCATAGGAAATGGCGTAGTGCCTCTTGTCATTGGTTTGGCCTAGGACAGCTCCTACGACATAATCGCTAGCATCACACATGATCTCAAAGGGTAGTGCCCAGTCGGGTGGTTGAATGACTAGGGCCGAGATGAGTGCCTTCTTTAAAATTTGGAAGGCTTGATGGCACTCATCAGTGAAGACGAACTCCACTTCTTTAGCTAGAAGATTGGTTAAGGGTCGGGCAATATGAGAGAAGTCTTTGATACAACGCCGATAAAACTTGGCATGTCCTAGAAAGCTGCGGATTCCCTTCACGTTCGTGGGAGGTGGAAGCCTCTATAACTTCAACTTTTGCCTTATCCAACTCTATGCCACGTTTGGACACCAAGTGTCCAAGCACTATTCCTTCTCGAACCATAAAATGGCATTTCTCCCAATTCAGGATTAAGTGCCTTTCTTCACATCGTTGCAAGATCTTGTCCAAATTATCCAGACAATCTGTGAAGGATTTGCCATAGACGGAAAAGTCATCCATGATCACCTCCATGATTTTCTCAATCATGTCCAAGAAAATAGACATCATGCACCTTTGGAATGAGGCTGGGGCATTGCAATAACCGAAGGACATCCTATGGTAAGCATATGTTCCATAAGGGCATATGAAGGTGGTCTTACTTTGGTCATCCAGGTGTACGGGGATTTGGTGATATCCGAGATATCCATCAAGGAAACAAAAGGAGTGGTTTGCAAGCCGTTCCAGCATCTCATCGACGAAAGGCAACGGAAAGTGGTCCTTCTTAGTAGCCTTGTTTGAGTCTCCGGTAATCAATGCACATACGCCACCCAATGACAGTGCGTTGAGGGAACAACTCATTTTTGTCATTTTTCACCACCGTCATCCCTCCTTTCTTTGGTACCACTTGCATCGGACTCACCCACTGGTTGTATGGTACGGGATAAATAATCCCTGCGTGAAGTAGCTTAAGGACTTCCTTCTTAACTACTTCTCGCCTTGCGTTGTTCAACCTTCTTTGGGGTTCCCTAGAAGGTGTGGAATCGGGATCGATCGGGATGCGATGAGTGCAAAGAGTAGGACTTATGCCCTTAAGATCATGGAGTGAGTAACCCAGGACTGAACGATGTTTTTCTAAGACAGCAACAAGTCTATTGGTTTCTTCTTCGGTGAGCTTGTCGCTGATGATAACCGGGGTTTGACGGTTACCATGAAGGAAAACATATTTTAGACCTGGCGGGAGAGGTTTTAGCTCGATTGTGGGTGGTGGTGATTGTTCCGTTATGTCCAACTTAATGGGCTCAGCAATGACCTCTTCTTCATGAGAGAAGTTTATTGCGTCGTCGTCCCAATTTGGTTGGGCCATATCAAACAATGACACTCCCATAAGCTCTTTAATAGGGTCAAGAATTGGAGTTGGTTCCGCAATCGAATTCTTTACACGAGCTAAAGGAACGGTATAAGTTGAATTTCCCATTAGAATGGCTAGGCCTCCTTTAGGCATTTCTTTGAAAAGTCTCTCGATAGGCCTGCCGATAAGAATGGGCACGTCTGGACCGTCATAAATATGGAAGTCCACGAAAACCTCGGACTCATTGAAAACTATGGGGATCGTTCTAATGATGCTGTAGCATTCCAAAATGTTTGCATAAGGATTTTGCACAAGCTCTTGGGAAGGGGATAAGGACGCGTTGGACAAAGTGTTTGGGCATGAGATTTTGAAATGACATTTATCCCAACGGTAGGGTTGTAAAGGATTTCCATCGTGACCCCCTGTATTTGATAGTAGTAAGGGATTAAGGGCCTGATGTGATGGACAACCTCGAGCGATGTCTCCACTTCCTTTAGCCATTTTCTACTCATAACCGCTGATAGATATTTCAGATCTTCTAAGAGAACAGGCTTATCGGAGGTCAAGATTTTGTCGAAGCAAAGATCTACACGCTCAGTGTTTAGGTTAAATTGGTAAATTTGAGGCATTACCAAAATCTGTGAATAGATCATCCTCGATTTCACCAATAAAGTCCATTGGATGAGTTTCCTCATCTTCTGGACTGGGGGATTTTTCCACGGGAGGCTCTTCTTTTACAGGCTCAGAAAGGGGTGTAGTCATGGGTGTAGGCTTGATAGATAGGACCTTGTTTTCAAGCTTGGGGATTTCTTCTTCCTCTGGTTTGAGGAATTCATCAAAGATACCAGTGAAAGGGGTGTTCTCAAGTATTTTACTGAGGACAACTCTCCCTTCACTAGGTGTCAAATGAGCGAACGACCCACCTGAAGAAGTGTCGAGAAGGATAGCGGATTCCTTACTAAGGCCACGATGAAAATGCTGTAAAAGCATAGGTTCAGGGGATAGCGAGGTCGAGACCATACATGTTTAGGTTCAAGAATCAGGCCCAGGCCGCTCCTAATGTTTCTCTCCCTTTGCCAAAAGGTTAGGATTTCTACTCGGAGGTCCACCATTCGGGAGACCGGAAAGAAAGCTAGACAAATTTGTCTCGCAGCACTCCCCAATCTCCATTGGTACTACCTATGGTTTGAGCGTATCATTGCTTGACAATTCCCGTCAAAGAGAACGAGAAAAACTTCCACTTTAGTGTTTCCTGCGACATGCCAGAAATGACAAGGCAGGAGCACAGTTGCTCAAAACCACGTAGGTGGGTGTATGGAATTTCCTCTTCTGCTCCAAAAAAAGACTGCTCTCATACCATGGCTATGAGGGCGGGGTGAAGTTCATAGCCAGGTGAATGGATGGGTAATGATGAAGGTGGAGGCTTCAGATATTCGCCCTTTAGAGTCGAGTATTGGTTGATAGACATTGATTCCATGGGTAGCTGTAATGGTAAAGGATGGGGATACACGGACGAACTTGGTTCAAAACTAGTACAGCAACCGTTCCCCGGTTTGGTATTTTAAACGATCACAGATGAATCCGCAAACGTACGGATATCAATGTAGCTTTCACCTAAGAGTATTCCAGGGTATCGAATCCACATGGAACTTGTGTGTACTAGTTAAGAATCAGGAACGGCGGAGGACAAGAGAAGTGATATATGCGTAGAAGGTAGAGAGGGTTATTTCTAAGTATTCTGGATAACTAAGGATGAGCTCAAGTTGTTTACTACACTAATTGCTTCGGGACGCCCAACCGTCCTAGCCTCAGAAAAGGGATGAAAAGGGGACTAGGCAAGCCAAGCAATTGTCCTACTACTCTCTAGTGCTCCTCACGTGGTGGACTACATAGGCTGTCGGGCTGTCACTACCTGGGGCTACCACTACAAATCTGTGGCACTAGGCGCACTCCAAGGTACTCCCTCCGTCTCAGGATATAAGGCGCGGTCAAACTTGGCACAGTCTTCAATAATAATATTTGACTCTTAATATCTCTTATAATATAATGTTTACAACAATAAAATTATAGTCATATGAAACTACTTTTAAATATGAATACAATGATATCATTGTTGTAAGACAAAGTTTTTATTATACAAGATTAATCGTAAGTCAAAGTTTTTAAAGTTTGAATCTTGAATTACGTGTGTGCCTTATATCCCGAGACGGAGGGAGTATTCAAAAGACTAGACACCGCGTCTACTCAAATAAATACTATCTTAGCTTTACAAGTACTAAGACACTTATCACAGCAAGAAGCCCACAAGTAAATAAAGTAAAGCTTGAACTAATTAAATATTAATCCAAAAATATAAAAAAAATACTCGAATGTTACTCGTACCTGAGCCGCATCCGCCGAGGTACAAGAGGAAGGGAGGAAGCCGACAGCCCCGGCTTCTCCCCGGCTCGCACCTCAACTCTCACATATTTCTAAACACTAAGTGGATATAGCTTCGCCTTGGAGCTTTTCGCCTTCTCCGTGTCTTGTGAAGTGAAGAGGAGGGTCTCTATTTATAAGAGAAGCAAAATTGGGCATGTGGAAAAGTCCCACAAGAAACTAGGCGGTACCCCTCCTCCCCTCACGCCATCTGGCCCCAAACCGACCTCCTGGGGTCGGTACTGCCACCAGAATCGCTCCCACCGATGTTTTGGGGGCAGTAGGAGCGAAAACTAGAGAAAACCACGAAGGAAAGGTCAAAAACCGGATCTCCACAGCTCCTGTACGTCGGCTGGAACCAAAACCAGAGCAAAACCGCGCCATATAGCTGTTCTGGAGGTCGACAAAGGAAAAACTGGACAAAACCAGGGGGAAAACCCCGTCGAACCGGCCTGAACCGCCGGCCCTGCCCGCTCTCCCCCACGAAAAATCTCACATTCTCCTCTCGTCGGCCGCCACATGGCCCCCTCCGACTGGCGTCCATGCGTGCTACGGAGCGCACACGCTCGCACCGCGAGTTGGGCCACCGAGCCGCTCCATGTGTGGGCCACCTAGCCGCGCCACGTGTGGGCCGCTGGGCCGCGCCTGACGCCAGCAGCAGCAGTGCTGACGTCATGCTGACGTCGGCGCTGCTGATTAATTTTCTAATTTCAATATCTTTTTATTCCGAGCTTCAAAAAGTAAGAATATATATGTCCATCAGAATCGTCTCGACGAGCTCTATACAGTGGTGCACTCCAACTTGCCATTTGAGATACTTTGTGATAATGATATAGTTGGATATTCCTCAGGCATATAGTGTGAATTCCTGCATGACAAGTTAAAACACCAGAACTTGTGGAACTAGTTAGTATTAAACCCTATCACTATGCTTGATGTTTGTATTTGATATATTTTCAGCCAAAATTGACGATTAAAAAGAGGCACTTAAGGACCGTCAACACCCCGCAGCTGCCTCCATAGCACATCAACAACGGTTCCTTCCACGCCTTTGACTCGTGGGTTGAACCCCAGCCCGGGTCAGCGGATTTTGCCGGGATTGAGCCGGTACGCAAACCACGAGTGGGCTAACCGAACACACATTATAAGGTGGGCCGATATTTAATCCTCGGCGGGGTGACCCTCGTGGATTGGGCCAAAACCCCGGCCGATCCCGGGCTAAACCAACAAGACCTTAATTGGATTAGAGGGGATTGGAGTGGAGCAATTTCCCATACAAGTCAAAATATCACTCAAACCATTCCATTGCCCCTCAATATTCTTCAACACTCTTTTCAAACACAACCTCAATTCATTTGCTCCCAAAGATCTCCAGCTTCAATCCCCCAGAAGTCCACACTGAGCCAACAAGACCTTAGTGCAGCATCAAGGAGAAACATTGCAAGTTGCATGATCGCTAATCTCCTATGAACACATAGCCCTTGTTCGTTTAGCCAGGGATCGGCTGCGGTTTCGAGGCAATCCACGGGGGTCACCCTACCGAGGATTAAATACCGGCCCACCTTATAACGTGCGTTCGGTTAGCCCACTCGTGGTTTGCGTCACAGTCCAATCCCGGCAAAATCCGCTGACCCCGGCTGAGGTTCGACCCACGAGTCAAAGGCGTGGAAGGAACCCTTGTCGATGTGTTGCGGAGGCAGGTGCATGGTGAGCTTGCACACGAAGGGCGGAGTCCTCGGAGGCATCGACAACGGCGACACGGTGATCTCCCCGGCAGCAGATGTCCCCTTTGGTAGCCATTGTCTCGCTGGTAAGCTTTCCGTTGCTTTCTTTCTTCGCGTACCCTCTCACATCTCCTAGGGTTCTTGGGTTATCTTGTTGATTTTGGGGATTCATAGATCCGAAGATTAGCGGGGAGTACCATCCCATGGCATGTGCGCATGCTTTGATCCAATATCCCAACGAGAAAAGCCGTGAGCTCTTTGTCCGGTGCCCAGCCTTTTGCTTTTGGCGCTAAACGACCTTATCCATAGTGGTTACATTGCTTGAGATTGACAATCAAATATAAGCATTTTGGCACGTCGTGTCTATGTAGCTTCAGAATTAGGAGAAACTGACAAACACCACAGTCAAATTTAGCGGGGCCACGAACCACGGCAACGCGTACAGCAATCTTAATTAGGTGGACACATGGTAGCTCAGTTTAATTGGCATGCTAAGTAATAAAATTCAGGCAGGAAAAATTTTAGCTGGTATGTTATATGCTACTATGATCTAATCAGCAGGAATCGCCTCTCTTTCATTTTACCTTTTCCAGTTTTCATATATAGTTGCTTGCAGGTATGCGTTTTCATGGAGTTATTTCGTTGTTTAAGTGATTGTTCAATGTGACTAGAAAGCTTTATCAAACACTGAGAGCAATATAGTGCCATGGTTTATACAAGGCGACATTATGGAGGACAAGTACCTCAAGTTATGGCTTTTTAAATTATGCTTAGTAAGTGGCTTTTTAAATTATGTAATGAGGAAGGAATTTGGCGAGAACTTGTCGGATCTAATGTCCGGCAGTTCACCCGGGGGTACCCAGATGGTTGATTTGTAGGCAAAGGGCAATCGCGAGACAAGGGAGCTCGAGGTAACACAGGGACACAGGGATTATACAGGTTCGGGCTACCCGGAGGTATAATACCCTACGTCCTGTGCTCGGGGGTCTTGTATTGATTTGCTCGGCGTGGTTCCGGGGTACGACGGCGAGCTCTCGGTTACAATGGATGAATGGCGTGGGAATCAGATGTCCAAGGGGGTCAACCTAGGCCGCCTTATATAGGCCGACGGCCTAGGGTTTACAAGTCGGTTATTTCTAAATTCTGTCCGGCTCAAATCAGGAAACTAATCCAAGTCGGTTACAACATAATTGCCGTGATCTTCGGGCGGGATCTGAGGATATCGCTAAATGCCTTGCTGGTTAAGTCTTCTCCAATCTTGTCCATCAAGCCGGGGATCCTCGTGGGCCGGCCTGGGGTCGGCCCACATCCTTGTCAGACGTGGGACCAGGCCGACTGGCTATCCGGTCGGTGGTGGGCCCATGGGTACCCATATCCCACAAGTCCCCGAGCAACGTGCAGGCGCGTGTCGGACTGCTGATGAAGAAGCGAAGCTAGCAAGGTCGGCTGAAGCGCCTTGGTCAGCAGGTCGACACAAGGGTGGGCGGTGCTCAAAAAAGAAAACCGCACGCCATCCGGGAATGACCCTGGGCAGACCCGGGGCGAAGCCCCGAGTGATGTAGAGCCGAGTCGTGGCCGAGCCGGGCGCCGAGGAGCTGCACCACTTGGGGAAAGTGACAGATCCTGATGGGGCATATGGAGGGCGACGCAAGGAGCCCTCCATATGGAGTAGTCCCCGAGCATTGGGCCGACTAGAAAAGTCGGGCTAATGGTCAAAAGAGAATGATCTCGAAGCGTCGGGGCAGTCAGGCCGCCCAAAGGATAAGCTTGCCGAATAGCAACAAAAACAGTATTCACGTGGATGCACAGGGCGATCCCGTGGTCGGATGAAGCTGAAGGTGATAAGGGCGGACTGAACGCCTCGAAAAGAGGAGCTGCTGCGTGGCACAGGGCTCACGCGTTGAACAATGCGACTGGAGTCACATGCAATTGTATAGCACGGGGCTACAAATAGACACCGAGGCCCAGGGCCTTGTTATTATCCGAAGGTAGGCATAGCAACCACCTCACTTGAACATGTTGGGGACTATGTGCTGGGTTCATCCTCCGGGGAAGAATCATGGGGACTTGATAGCTTGGTGCTAGAAGAGTGCTTGCGAAGATCCTAATGTGTTGATTAGCGTCTGAGTGCTGTCCCATTCACCCCTGCATTCCCATGTGACGAGGGCCATGTGGGGTGAAATGCTTTGTAGAGCAAGGGATACCCGGAGGCATTCGCTAACAGCTCTCTATTGGTGCTGTCCCGTCGACGGCTGCAGTGGTGCTACAAGAGAGCTTGCGAGGAGCTCATATGGGCCAAGCTTGCTTCGGATGCAGCACTAGGCGCAGGGACGAGTGCCCCAGGCCGTCATCTTGACGGATGATGTGTTTGATTCCTGTAACCGGCATATGACCGGCTCTCTTTGTAATTTGTAATCCTTGTATTGAATCTTTTCTCCTTTTCGTTTCCTATAAACGCAATATCTGTGTCCCTGGACCCGTGGGTCAAGATAGGCGTCGTAGGTTCACACAGTAGCAATCAAGTGACAGAGACTTCTGAGTTGCGGCCAATAAAATCGAGTCCTCGCCGGCGGAGGTTGACCGGAGTCAAGAGCGCCGAGTCCCCGAGGGTCGGAGCTGGCCGAGTCCGGAGACTCATGTACCGGAGTCAAGAGCGCCGAGTCCCCGAGGGTCGGGGCTGGCCGAGTCCGGAGACCCGTTGACCGGAGTCAAGAGCGCCGAGTCCGGAAACCCGTTGACCGGAGTCAAGAGCGCCGAGTCCCCGAGGGTCGGGGCTGGCCGAGTCCGGAGACCCGTTGACCGGAGTCAAGAGCGCCGAGTCCCCGAGGGTCGGGGCTGGCCGAGTCCGGAAACCCGTTGACCGGAGTCAAGAGCGCCGAGTCCCCGAGGGTCGGGGCTGGCCGAGTGCTGCAGTAAAGAGCCGTTGGCGCGCTGAGAGCCGTTGGCCCACGGGGAGCCGTTGGCCCGCAATTAACGGGAGTCCCGCGGATTCCGTCCGTTAGTTACGGCGCCGTTAGGGTAATTTGGATCGACCGGGGGGATAAATCGGAACTGTTCACCGGCGGCTTTTACCACAGTCATTTCCAAATCGAGATTCATCCCGCGCCTCCGCCGCCGCTTAGGACCGTCGTGAGAGCGATTCACCCACCGCCCATTCGCCGCCACCGGAGTTCACGCGCCACCGCCGTCGCTGAGTGCCCCCGTCGTGCCTGTGCCCTCTGACGGAGATGGCGGACACCAGGGAGACGGCGAGGACACCCGCAGCGGGCGAGGAGGTGCCGCCGGCGACGAGGGTGGTGAGCACCCCCATTTCCACGGTGGGTGGCAACGCCGACGCGAGGGAGGGGATGACGCCCTCCGCGGGCCAGTCTGAGGCCGCGAGGGGCGCCGCCGCCCGCGAGGGCGGCGATGCTGATACACCGGCGACCGCCACCGGGGCGAACACCGGGGGAAGGACCGTGGCCTCGTCTGGAGAGGTCCCGGAGCTCACCTCCGTGCCTGGAGGAGTGCCGCCCCAAGAGCCGGCCTGGGGCCAATCCTCCATCACCGAGGAGAGGCTGGAGGACATGGTGCGCCGTGGAGTGCTTGGGTCGCGGGAGATCCTGCAATGGCGGCCCGCCGGCGATAACGCCCGTCCATGGGAGCGCTCGGAGACCGAGATGGCCGTCTTCGCGCCGTTCTTCGAGCGTGGGTTCGGATTGCCAACGGGAGACTTCTTCCGGGGTCTGCTGCACTTCTACGGGGTGGAGATGAGTCACTTGAACCCCACCTCGATTCTTTCCATCTCTGTTTTCATTCATCTGTGCGAAGCGTTCCTTGGGATCCCGCCACATTTCGGGTTGTGGCGGCGATTATATCGGATGAAAGTTATCGGGGAGAATTCTGGGAAGGGTCCTGCTAGGATCACCAGAGGGGCTGGGTTCTCGTTGAGGGTCGGCATGGCCAGGAGGTATTTCACCCTGGACATGAACGACTCCAACAAGAACTGGCGGCAGGAGTGGTTCTATGTCGCGAACCACCCCCTGCTCTACCTCTTCGGACTGGCCACCGGCCGGTGAAGAAGGACAACTGGGAGTCGCAGCCGGAGGGCCAGGAGCTTCAACAAGCTAAGGAGCTGCTGGGGTTGATTGCTGAGGTGAAGAAGCAAAGGCTGTCTGCTGCTGCTATCATGATCTCTTTTGTTCAGCGGTTGACTCAGCCGATCAAGGACCGGGTGCATCCCGGGTTTGAGTTCTCGGGTGGCAGGGATCCTACTCGGGAGCAGATCCGGACAGTTTCCGTTCTCGAGGTCTGTGAGAGGATCTCGAGGTTTATGCGGGGCCAGATCTTCAATGAGGGGACTCCTGTCCCATTTTCTCTGCGGAATCCTCCTCCACCGGTTTGTTTCTTATCTTCTTGCGTGTTGCGTATCTGACTGCTGAACTGCTGAATGACTGATGAACTGTGCTTGTTGCTGTATGTTTGCCTTGCAGGAGCGAGCGACGAGGTACCTCAGCCACGCGCCGCTGCCTGAGGGTGACGTCCGGGTGGAGAAGCTGATGACGGCGGAGGAGGCATCCCTGGTGCCTCGAGTCATGGAAGAGAAGCAAGCTGACTGGGATGAGGTCGGCGTCATTCCGGCTCCTCAGGAAGGAGCGGAGGATAACCCGGTGACGCGGATACTGAGTATCAGCATGGGGCGGCCAACGCGCCAAGTTGTGCGCAAGCTGACCCCAGCCCAGAGGTCGGCTCGAGAGGGGTCCCCCAAACCAGCACCGATGCTGGGGCAAGCCGCGCGGGCCGAGGCCGAGGCGCGGAGGAAGAGGAAGGCTGCGGGGGATGGCCATGTCGGCTCGTCTTCCAGGCTTGAGTCGGATCAGCCCGCACAGCAATCTTCAAGGGCTCAGGGGAGCATCTTCGCCCAACCAGGGCTGCAGCCGGACTCGACCCTGTTGCCGAGCCAGACGCCTCCGCAGGTGCTGCGGGGCGTGCAATTCAAGCGTCCGCGCAAGGGCGGGAAAGTCGCCTTGAATTTCTGATTGTTTGGATGAGCAATTCTTGATCTGTTGATGTGTTGAATGCAGGCTCGGGAGCCAAGCGGGCGTCGGCACCCTACCTCGCCCGGGGACCGGTGACAAGGCGCCACCGAGTCGGTCTGCCGCCGCAGAGGCGGGTTCAGGGTCAAGCATGGCCCTGATTGTGCCGGAGCAGGCGCCAGTCGGCATGTCGGGGCCGCCAGACTCGCCGAGCCCGCCGCGCATCACAGGGTCGGGCGACCCGGCGAGGGATCTGCTGGCCGACGCGTCCGAGGTCGCCCTCGAGGAGGAGGCCCCGGAGGGTCGCACGGAGATGGAGGAGCTGCCGAGGAGTCCTCCACCCCTTGAGGATGACGACAACCGGCTCCTTGGGGAGGACCTGGATGCCGATCCAGGCGTCCACGTGCCTCCCCAAGGGGAAGGAATCGCGGCTGAGCTCGGGGGCGGACCGCAGGCTCCAGAGTTGACTCTGGAGCAGCGAATGGAGCTTGACGCCGCCGACCAAGCGAGCGAGCTCCGGAAGCTGCAAAACGTGGCCGGCGTCTTGACCCGTGTTGTACAGGTATGTCTTCTTGGCGCCATGTTGTCAGTATAACGCTCACAATGACCCTGAGGCCAATGTGTTGTGTGACAGGGTTTCTCGGAACGGGCCACGAGAGACCTCGACTTCAGGCGGCAGGCCCTTGAAGACCGCCGGGCCTTGGCGCGGGTCCACATGGATAGAATCCGTGAGGCGGAGGCTGCCAAGGAGTTCCAGAGGCAGAGGGAGCGGGAGCTCGCCGACCTGCAGAAGACCAACGAGGATCTCATGAATGACATGAGCGTTCTCACTGAGGGTGAGTTCTTCGTGCATTGCTTGCTGCTGTATCTCGCCGAACAATTGTGCTCATGGGGGTTTCTTTGCAGAGTCGAGGAAGAGGGAGGACGCCCTTCAGGGGAGGATCAACGAGCTGGCCGGGGCCAAAAAGAAGCTTGAAGACGAGCTGGCCGGGGCCAAGCATGAGCTCGAGGAAGAGGTGCGTGGGCTTAAAGCAGCCAATCTTCGCCTCGCCGCCAAATCCGAGCACCTGAAGGAGGCCAATCAGGTCCTAAAGGATACGCACGACCAGGCCATGCATGGTGAGTGTCTTTTGCCGAATCGTCTGGTGCTGTGAAGAAGTCGATTGTGCTTATGCATGTTCATCTGCAAGGTTTCGGACGGAGCTGATGGAGCTGAAGCAGGCGGCCAAATTCAACGCCAATTCCTTGGTGCCTGCCGAGTCCGGCCCGACGGCGGTGACGTTGGCAGAGCGGCTCAGGGCCGGTCCGACTCGGGCAGCCCAGTTGATGCGGCAGACTGCGATCGGCTTCGGGAGTCGGATACTGGCACTGTTCAGGATACACTTCCCGACGCACGAGCTGGCTCCCATCGCCGATGGCATTCCTGAAGAACTTGCCGACGAAGAATTCGACGAGTTAGTCGAGGAGTGTACCCCTCTTGCTAAAGCTGTAGCAGCGGAACTGGGCCTGTAAAAACAACTGTGGATGTAAACTCTGTGGAATCTGTAAATAAAATTCCAGTTGTATTTGAAGTATAAATGTGCACTGGTGCTTTACTGGACCCTTTTCCCTGCCGACTAGGACTCTGCGTCGCCCGACTAGCCACTGCACTGTGCTGTTTAAGCACCCTTTTTGACCCACTGACCACTGCTCACGGAGAGGACGGCTTACCCAGCTACACTGCTCAGCGGGGAGGCTTAGGTGTAGGGGGCGCGCGGGTTGAGCGCGGAGCTCAGGGTTTCACAGTTGGGGACTCGGACCAGCCGAGTTAGCTCAGTAGTCGCCGGGGGGAACATAGGGTTGGGCAAGGACTCAGAAGCCGGAGTAAGCGGGTACCCCCCCAAATATCGTGATGAAGAAGACGCAACCTGGGTCGGGCCCAGTCCCCGAGCATCAGCATGGATGTCGGGTAAAAAGACAACAGCAAGCCATGAGGCAAAAGTAATTTTATTAATATGAGACAGGGAATACATAGCTTTTTGTTTAATTTCTACGGGTAGAACTTGACGAGGTGCTCGATGTTCCACACGTTTGGGACTGGGTCACCGTTAGCCCACTGAAGGCTGTATGTTCCTGGCGAAACAACTTCTTTGACGATGAAGGGACCCTCCCAGGGGACGGATAACTTGTGCTTGTCCTTGGTGGACATGACTCGGCGCAGGGCCAAGTCGCCGACGTTGAGGGAACGTTCTCGGACGTTCTTGTCGTGATAGCGCCATACCTGCTGCTCATGTCTGGCATGTCTAATCAGGGCGGCGAGTCGGTGTCGACCTGGCGGCCGATTTCTGCTTCTCCTTCTTCGTAGTGCTGGATGCGCGGAGCACCATGGGTGACGTCGGCTGGGAGGACGGCTTCGGAGCCGTATACCAGAAAGAAAGGAGTATATCCCGTTGCTCTGCTCTTCTGCGTTCGCAGGCCCCATATGACATGAGGTACTTCCTTGGCCCACCGGCCGGGGTGCTTGTTGAGTTCGTCATACATGGCCTTCTTGAGCGAGTCTTGGACCATGCCGTTGGCCCGCTCGACCTGGCCGTTGCACCTAGGGTGCGCCGTGGAGGAGTAGTAGACGTCGATGCAGCTGTCCTGGCAGAAATCCCAGAACTCGTGCCCTGTGAACTCGGATCCAAGGTCTGTCATGATGCGGTTTGGAACGCCAAACCGATGGGTGAGCTCTTGGATGAACTTTGCAGCCGTGGCCGACTTGGTGTCGGTCACGACCTTGTACTCAATCCACTTGGTGAACTTGCCGACCGCCACCAAGATGTGCTTGAACCCGCCCGGGGCGGTTTTGAAGGGTCCGACGTTGTCGATTCCCCATATGGCGAATGGCCAAGATGGGGGGATGGTCCATAGCGCCTGAGCCGGCAGGTGCTTTTGCTTCTGGAAGAACTGGCAGCCGGTGCAGCTGCGTACCAACTCCTTGGCGTCAGACAGGGCTGTCGGCTAATAGAACCCTGCCCTGTAGGCCTTGCCGACTAGTGTGCCGGCCGCCGCGTGGTTGCTACAAGTACCCGAGTGGATATCATGTAACAGGGTGATACCTTCATCTCGAAGGACGCACTTCATGAGTATGCCTGTGGAGGCTGCCTTTCTGTACAGGTCGTCGCCGATGACGACGTAGTTTGTCGCACGCAGAGTCAACTTCTCGATTTCTTCCCTCGTATCCGGCGACCAGTTCTCTGTGAGGAAAGCGATGAAGGGGGCGCGCCAGTCTGCTTCCACCACGAGAACTTCGCTGGTCGGCGGGCCACCCGGGAGTGGCTCCGGCTCGGGTACGGGGCTGCCGTCCTCAAGCATCTTGATGGACGGCGTACGCAGGTCTTGGACGAAGACACCGACTGGTACTTGGGCTCTAGTGGACCCTAACTTGGAGAGGACATCAGCTGCGATGTTGTCTTCCCAGAGGACGTGGTGGAGCTCGAGACCATAGAAGTGGGCCTCAAGTTTGCGCACCTCTGCGCAGTATGCGCTCATGGTTTTCTTGGTCGTGTCCCAGTTCTTGTTCACCTGTTCGACGACTAGCTTGGAGTCGCCATAGCACATGAGTCGCTTGATGCCGAGTGACACCACGATCCGGAGACCGTGGATGAGGGCTTCATACTCGGCCCCATTGTTGGTAGCCTGGTAGTGTATCTGGAGGACATACTTGAGGTGCTGCCCCTCCAGGGAGATGAACAACACTCCTGCGCCGGCTCCCTCGAGGTTGAGGGCTCCGTCAAAGTACATCTTCCAGTGCTCTGGCCATTCCGCGGGGGTTGGCGTCTGGATCTCCGTCCACTCGGCCACGAAGTCGGCCAGTATCTGAGATTTGATGGCCTCTCGTGGCTCGAAGTTCATAGTGTGCTCGCCGAGTTCTACGGACCACTTGACGATGCGGCCGTTGGCATCCCTGTTGTGGAGTATGGCTCCAAGGGGAAAATTCGAGATGACTCGAATCACGTGGGCCTGGAAATAGTGCCGTAGCTTCCTGGCGGTTATCAGGAGTGCGTAGAGCAGCTTCTGAGGATGGGGGTACCGGACCTTGGACTCGCTGAGCACCTCGCTGACGAAATATACAGGGCGCTGGACCTTGTATGGGTGGCCTTCTTCTGGTCGCTCGACGACCAGGGCCGTGCTGACCACATGAGGAGGCTGTCTTGCTGGGGCCCCCGGGGGGACCACTCCGGCAGCTGCAGCAGCTGCGGGGTCTTCAGCCGCTGCCGGGGGCAGGGCTGCTTCTTCGGCACGACGGCGGGCTCGAGCAGCGTTTCGCTCCCGTTTGCGATCCCTGGCCAGATCTGTATCTCCATCCTGAGTAACTGAATCTTCAGAGACGAAGACTTCACGCCCTGGGGGCATGGTGTAGCTGGAGTCATTGCTCGAGTCGGCCGGGGCCGGCAAGAGCACGCTTGTGGCGACCTGGAACTCGCCGCAGTCCACAGACTGGGTGGGCTGGGGTGGCATCTCAGATTGGATCTGAGACATATCTTCTCGGAGCCGAGCCGAATAGGTTGATGAGGCGTTGCGGAGCCCTAGCGGGAGCGCTTTGCGAGGTCGGCGCAGAGCCTCCTCCGACATGGTGATGCACTCGGCAAGGGTGTCTTGGACACGATCCAACCCGGCGAGGAGCTCAGTCGGGGGCGGAAGTCTCCGGCGAGTGCTCAGGCCCGGAGCCTGGTCGCTGATCGAGATTGCATCGAGCCGCTGCTGGAGCGGGGCGATGACTGACGAGGAAGTCGGCGATGAGGTCAGCGCGGAGCTGGTCGGCGCGGAAGCGTCGGGCGTCGTGGTGGAGTCGGAGGCGGTGGTGGTGGCGGAGTGGATTTCGCAAAGGGAGATCGCTGGACTAGGGAGCTCGAGGTAACACAGGGACACAGGGATTATACAGGTTCGGGCTACCCGGAGGTATAATACCCTACGTCCTGTGCTCGGGGGTCTTGTATTGATTTGCTCGGCGTGGTTCTGGGGAACGACGGCGAGCTCTCGGTTACAATGGATGAATGGCGTGGGAATTAGATGTCCAAGGGGGTCAACCTAGGCCGCCTTATATAGGTCGACGGCCTAGGGTTTACAAGTCGGTTATTTCTAAATTCTGTCCGGCTCAAATCAGGAAACTAATCCAAGTCGGTTACAACATAATTGCCGTGATCTTCGGGTGGGATCTGAGGATACCGCTAAATGCCTTGCTGGTTAAGTCTTCTCCAATCTTGTCCATCAAGCCGGGGATCCTCGTGGGCCGACCTGGGGTCGGCCCACATCCTTGTCAGACGTGGGACCAGGCCGACTGGCTATCCGGTCGGTGGTGGGCCCAGGGGTACCCATATCCCACAGAACTGTTAAGAAATACATATTTAAAGAACAAGTCGTTAGACCAAGTTATGAAAAAACCAGGTGATTCACATTTTTGGACGAGTCTAATGAATGTGAAAGACCAATTTTTGAGCTTGGGATGTTTTAATTTGCAAGAGGGGACACAAATAAGGTCCTGGGAAGACATATGGCTAGGTAACCAGTCATTGAGATATAAATATCCATCCATGTATAACATTGTTCGTAAAATGTACGCTAAAGTGGCCGAAGTGTTTAGTTCAGTTCTCTTAAATATTTCATTTTGGAGATCTTTAGTGAGAAATAAACTGAATGACTGGCATAATCTCGTAGCTAGACTTTTAGATGTAAATCTACACGAGGGTAGAGACACCTTTAGTTGGTCCCTTCATGCTAACGGGTCTTTTTCCGTGCGTTCCATGTATAAACATTTGATTAACAATGGGATAAGAGTCACAAAAGAGATCTGGTGTGGCAAGTTACCTCTGAAGATCAAGATCTTTATGTGGTACTTGAAACAGGGGGTAGTGCTTACAAAGGACAATCTCGCTAGAAGAAATTGGAATGGTAGTAAGACTTGTAGCTTTTGTTGCGCTAACGAAACTATCCAACACCTTTTTTTCAAATGTGCATATGCTAGATTTTTGTGGCGAGCAATACATATTGTGTTTGGGATTCCACCACCATCAAGCTTTGAGAATTTATTTCATCAATGGTTAGATTGTGGAGGGCAAAATCCAAATGTACACTTGTTAATCGGAGCAGCCGCCTTTTGTTGGGCCATCTGGCTCACAAGGAATGATGTTGTTTTTGACAAATGCCAACCAAAAACTTTTAATGCATGTCCTTTTCAGGGAACATACTGGCTTCGACATTGGGTACAGTTGCAGCATAGTGAGGATGCAAATGAGGTGATAATAATGGCATGCCGATCACTGGAGGCATTGACACTTCATTTTTTTTTTCTTCCCATGGATGGCCTTTTAGTTTACGGATTGGCTTTTGATGCTCTGTTTTTTATATAAACATGTGCGGGTGGTGTTTGTAGTGATGGTCTACTACGTGTAATAATGTGTGGACTGATTCCCCCTAACAAAGGGATGAAGCCGGAACTCTTTCCATTATCTAAAAAAAAATACCTCAAGTTAATTTGGCTTTTGCTCATTTGCGGAGTCTGCCTTCGTTGAGAAACAAAATGGTATAGAATTTATGCTCTCTTCCCTCCCTTGTCCTATCCCATGTCTAGTTTAAATGATCAAGCTAACATACTTGATCGGTTGATCCTTGTTTCTGTATATGAGATCAAGAGCCTACAAGTCCAAAACCTTTGTTAGATGACTAGTAAAGCAATGAGTGACTAATTTTATTCTGGTACATTTTAAGTCCTATTTTTTCTGACTATGGCTTGAAGAAATTAAATGTTTCCACTGGGTTATAAAGCTATAGTTAGGCTATTCACATTATTTTGTGACCACATCTCAAAAAAAAATCTTGCTTTAACCGCTTGAGCATTATTCATGTCACATTGTCAATTTCTAGTAACTGTCTCAACTTATGCGGTTCATACATTTTCATTTCTTCTAAAATAATAAATTTTCAAAAGTTTGTAAGGAGTCCCTTTTTTTAACATTTCAGATCTACCGTGGATGTTTATAAATGCTGGATCAGTAGAAGAAGCTACAATCGACTCAACTTGGAATGTACCAATTGCTGCATTTAAATTCTAAAACATTTCCAGTTCTGAACAGTTTTGTAGTTCTGAGCATTTTGATTTCTTAGGATATGTGAGTGCTGCACTCAAATTGTTATATGTGGAGTTAAGATACGAACTGGTGCTGCACTGTAACAGTTATTTATGATTATTCTGTGTCAGAGACTAACAAATTTATTACACTGGCTATATATTATAAACTCAATTTTCCACACCGGCTCGCTCTTGGCTTTAATGCACAATCTAATTCTAGTTGCCAGCAGGGTTTTGATCCCTGTCTTATACCGAACACATGATCTGAATGGCGGGATCAGAGGAATGACGGGATTCAATCCCCAAGGGGTTTGAGTGACTTGAGAGGGATTCACCCAATCCCTTCCTGGATTGGTTCCCCTTAGAGCCCCGTTCGTTTACACCGAGATTGGACCAGGATCTATTCCAGCGGATAAATGTTATTACAAATAAGCTTATCATTCCAACGGAAACAATTTCAAGAGGGTCATTCCAGCCTAACCGAACATGCCCTAGACCTTGTTCGGTTGAAGGGGAAATTGAGGGGGATTGGGAGGGATTAAAATCCCCAACAAGTCAAAATCCCCCACAACCCCCCTCAACCCCTTCAAATCCATGGGAATTCTAATTAACCTAACAAGGCCTTAGGGATTAGACCCATGTGAACCGAACAAAGCAGAAGCAGGTTGCAGCAGGGATGCCACTCAAGCATAAATAATCATTTATTCAAGCCCCTAACCATACATTTTGTTCCCTGAAGAAGTTACTATCCAAAGAGAAGTGCCTAACACAACACTGGTACATCTGAGCATTACCATAAAGGATGGGTGCATCAGAAAAGCGGTCAAAGTCATGGTGGAATTTCACCTTACGAATTGGAGCCACATAAGCACTCATCTATCGCCTGCCCGGATCTCATCTCATGTTGCCCTCTCTCAAGACATCAATCATGTCATACATTTTCTTGCTCGCTCCAGATTTTATCTGCAATCAAGTGGGGAGTCAATTACTAACTGCCTCAGGCGAAAGGCAGGGAGCATCAGAATATGAAGCTATCGAAGACTGTTAAGAATCCACACCTTTGTGTAGAGAAACATAGCAGCATCAACAGTCCCTTCTGCATATATTGAACGGCCACATACATTGTGCTGAAACTCAAAGGAAACTCTGCAGCCACAATGATAACTTAGCCCCATACATGATGTGCTAAGCAAGGTTCTCAGAACCGAATGCAGGTTCCTAGCAAAGGGATAGGAAACTTACGTTCCATCAGGTGAAGTAAGATGGTACATGTGGAACGCATGACCTGCAAGATGCTCCTCTGGGACACCAACCATGGTAACCTGCTCCTCAGGCTCCCTTACTAGCTTTACCTGCGACATCGATAGGTAGACCAGGGCAACATACATTTCTTCACTGTATACCAAACTTGGTCTGATGCATTAGAAAGAACAAATAAACATACAAAGAAAATACTATCTGTTTATGAACTGATGTATTGAAAGGTAAACCCCAATACAGGAATATGGGATGATACTCAATCTCAGTCTATTAGATTAAGATTGTTTAAAGAAACCAAAATGATAATTTTCCTAGATTGTAGATTGGAACTTCATGTGACTTTGAAGTGTACATGGAAAAGCAAGAATAAGATGTCGGTACATGCAATTAGCTCATGACTGAAATTAGCATTATTCAACATGAAGGATACTGATGGTGACTAGTAACAGGCACTAATAGATCAAAATGTCCAATTCAGCTGAATCTTTTTTTTTTCGAACACACAAGAGAACAATTCAGCTCAATCTAAAAATTCGTTAACCGATACCTCATCAATGTCAAATGATACACCCAACTTCTGAAAGCAAGAGATAACAGCTTTTGCAGTTCCAGAAACGTCCAATTTTGTTGCTTGATGAGACTCCATGACCTGCAGAGGTATGCAATTTGACGTAAAAATGATTAGACAGAGACCGTTGATAATACCATGCTTTTGACAATCATCATTGTTCAAGAAAAAATAAATAGAGACAATCAGACAAATCAGAAAACCACCAAAGTCTGGGTTATCTCAACAAGTTGTACACATCTTATCCTAGAGCGCATTTTGTTCTAAAGGGGTATTGACCTTTTGTCCACTATATGGAAATGGTCAAATGATTGGGTATGTGCACCTACAAGAGCTATGAGTGATGGAAGGTCGAAAATAGTGTTGTATAAAATGCACAAAATACAAGGTGTGCACCATATAGTCACAAACAATGGAACGATAGCAAACTTCTGTCATCTAAAAGCTTCAAGTTGATTAACCAGATTAGTAGAGACAACATGCACCATGTGTCATGTGGGACCACACCTACGGCAGGAGGAGGCGGGCCCGAGACGTCCGCAGAGCTGCCGAGGGCGCACCGACAGGGCCGTAGGCGCGTGATCTCCACGAGATTAGCTCGCGTGGGTTTTGGCATAGGACCTATCGGGTCCTTAGATTTAGGAAGGTTTCCCTCCGGGTTGTTGATCGAATGGCCTATTTAGGCCTGTAATCAGGGTGATATTAAGCAAGCAAGAACAATTACTCTATCTTCCTCTTCGAAACCTGAGGGGTAAAACCTCGCCCCTAACCACGGATCACAGCTACGAACTCCGTAGCCGGGGTCCAGCTACCCTGTCCCTCGACGCCCTTGACAACCTGGTATCACGATCCAGGCCTTGCTCTTCCCGTCAATCATCCCCGCCGCCGATTCCGTCCAGCCCAAGCTCTACGCCGCCCACGCCCCAACGCGCCGCCACCATGAGAGACAAGGATGTCGCCCTCCAGACCACCCTGGATTGGCCGCCACCCTCAAGTCTCTCCAGGCCTCCGTCGAAGCCAACTCTCAGGCGATCCAACGCCTGAACACGGCGCCGCCGCTGATGTCATCGTCCTCCAGCTCCAAGAACGGCTACGGCGAGCACCACCAGGACCAGCCACCGCGGTTCCAGAAGCTCGACTTCCCGCGTTTTGATGGCAAGTCCGACCCCCTGATCTTCATCAACCGCTCCGAATCCTACTTCCATCAACAACGCATCATAGAGGAACAAAAGGTTTGGATGGCCTCGTACAACCTGGTCGAGGGGGCTCAGATGTGGTACATCCAGGTCCAACAGGACGAGGGCACTTCGCCGTGGCGCCGCTTCAAGGTGCTGCTCCACCTCCGCTACGGGCCTCCCCTCCGCTCGAACCCCCTCGGCGAACTGGCAGCGTACACGCGCACAGGCACCGTGGAGGAATACCAGGACCGCTTCCAAGCACTCCTACCTCGCGCGGGCTGGCTGGATGAGGCGCAGCGAGTGCAACTCTTCACCGCAGGCCTCCAGCCGCCGCTAAGCTACGACATCGAGATCCACAATCCTCAGTCCCTCACTGCGGCGATGAGTCTGGCGCGCAAGCTCCAGCTGCGAGACCAGCACACGGCGCCAGCGACTCGCGCTCCCCAGCGCGCGATCCTTCCCGCGCCAGCACCGCGCCTCGCCTTGTCGGCTCCTCCTACTGCCACCACTGCCGTGTCAGCATCAGCGGCAATCGCAGGGGCAAGTCGGCCCGTCAAGCGCCTCACCCTGGTCGAGTAGGAAGAATGCCGCCGCCTGGGACTCTGCTACAACTGCGACGAGAAATTCAGCCACGGCCACAACCGAGTCTGCAAGCGCCTGTTCCTCCTGGAGTGCGCCGAGGAAGAGGAGGCGGACGAGCCTGCCCTGACGACCGAGGACGAGTCAAAGGCCACGGTCGCCAATGGCGAACGGGTCGCCTGCCTGGGCGTCATTCATCGAGCTACGTTCACGGTTGACGGTGACGTGTTCATCGCCGACCTCTTCGTCCTCCCTCTCGCTAGGTACAACGTCGTCCTGGCACCTAGTAGCTCGCGACGCTGGGCCTGGTCACCTGGGACTTCGGTGCCCGCACCATGACGTTTTGGCAGCACGGACGCAGGTCTACTGGCAGTGCATGGCTGGACCTGAGGCGCCCGCCCTCCATGCGACGGACTCTAGCCTCGACCTGCTGCACGAGCTCCTCGACTCCTTCGCCGATGTCTGCCTAGCCCCACGGCCAGCCACCCCCACGCGGCCGTGACCACAGCATCATTCTTCAGCCGGGCTCCCCAACTAGTGGCGACTCCCCAACTAGTGGCGGTTCGTCCCTAACGGTACCCGGCGACGCACAAGGACGAGCTGGAGCGGCAATGCGCCGCCATGCTGCAGCAAACGCTCATTCGCCGGAGCTCCTCGGCGTTCTCCTCTCCGGTCGTCCTCGTCAAGAAGGCCGACGGGTCGTGGCGTTTTTGCGTCGATTATAGGGCTCTGAACACCATCACCGTCAAAGACGCCTTCCCCATACCAATGGTCGACGAGCTACTAGATGAGCTCCATGGCGCTAAGTTCTTCACCAAGCTTGACCTACGTTCCGGCTTACCAGGTTCGCATGAAACCGACCAACATCGCCAAGACGGCGTTCCGCCCACACGACGGGCTCTATGAGTTCCCAGCGATGTCATTCGGGCTGTGCAACGCCCCGGCAACTTTCCAGGCCCTCATGAACGACGTCTTGCGCCCCCTTCGTCGCCGGTTTGTGCTCGTATTCTTCGATGACATACTCATCTACAGCCGCACGTGGGCAGATCACCTCCGACACCTTCGTGCCGTCCTCGCCGTACTGCAGCAGCACCGCCTCTTCGTCAAGCGCTCTAAGTGCACTTTTGGGGTCGGCTCCATCTCCTACCTGGAGCACGTCATCAACGAGGCCGGCGTCACCATGGACCCCGCCAAGGTGCAGGCGGTCCACGACTGTCCGCAGCCACGATCGGCATGTGCGGTGCGGGGCTTCCTAGGATTGGCGGGCTACTACCGCAAGTTCATCCACGACTACGGCTCCATCACGGCACCCCTCACGGCGCTCCTGAAGGAGGGGTTCGGCTGGAACGACGCCGCTGCCGCAACATTCCAGGCGCTCAAGACCGCAGTTACCTCAGCTCCGGTCCTAGCCCTGCCGGACTTCGATAAGCCGTTCATCGTCGAGTGCGATGCCTCGACCCACGGCTTCGGGGCGTTGCTCATTCAGGAGAAGCACCCAATTGCCTACTTCAGCTGGCCTGTCACGCCGCAACACCGCTCCCACGCCGCCTACGAACGGGAGCCGATTGGCCTCGTCCACGCCATACGCCACTGGCACCCGTACCTTTGGGGCCGCCGCTTCCTAGTACGCGCGACACCGACGAGGGCACCGTCCTGGCTATCTCCGCGCCACAGTTCGACTACATCGCGCGACTCTGCCACGCCCAAGCCACCGACCTGGCCCTCGTCGCCATCAGGGATGAGATCGCCGCGGGCACCCGCGCCGCACCGTGGTCGCAGATCGACGGCATGGTGGCCTTCGGTTTCTGCCTCCAAATCCCACCCGCGTCGCCCCTGCTGTAGGAGATCGTCTCCACATACACGAGGATGGCCACGAGGGCGTGCAGCACACCGTGCACCGTCTCCGTCGCAACTTCCACTTCCCCAACATGCACATTCGGGCGTGTGACACCTGCCGGCGCTACAAGTCGGAGCACCTTCACCCAGCCGGCCTCCTCATGCCACTGCCAGTGCCGCAGGCGGTCTGGACGGATATCGGGCTCGACTTCGTGGAGGCCCTGCCGCGCGTGGGAGGGAGGGGGGAATCCGTGATCCTGACGGTGGTCTACCGCTTCAGCAAGTACTGTAGCTTCGTTCCCCTGGCTCACCCGTATACTACAGAGTCCGTGGCGCAGGCCTTCTTCACCGACATCGTTCGCCTACACGGCATCGCGTAGTCCATGGCGTCGGACCGCGAACAGGTGTTCACCTCCGCATTATGGCGGGAACTGATGCACCTCATGGGCGCCAAGCTGCACATGACGACGGCGTTCCATCCCCAATCGGATGGTCAGACGGAGGCGGCCAACTGCGTCATCGTCATGTACTTGCGTTGCTTCACCGTCGACTGGCCTCGCCAACAGCTTCGCTGGCTTCCATGGACCGAGTACATCAACAACACGGCGTTCCAGTCCTTGCTGCGGGACACTCCGTTCCGGGTGGTGTATGGCCAGGATCCGCCATCCATCCGCTCCTACGAGCCGGGCGATTGCCGGGTGGCTGCTGTCACCAAGAACATGGCGGACTGCGATGAGTTCCTGGCGGACGTCCGCTATCGACTAGAACAAGCTCAGGCCGTCCATAAGCTGCACTACGACAAAGGTCATCAGCAGGTCTCCTATCCGGTGGGCGACTGGGTCCTTCTACGCCTGCGACACCGCGCGGCCGTGTCGCTGGACCAGCCAACATGGCGCGCCACTGGGGGGCTGCTGCGAGGGGAGGAGGCTGCCTCTGACGAGCTGCTGCTCGTCTGCGCAGGGGAAGGGGGATCAGCAGGGGCAGCGGGTGGTTTTGCTGCCGGCTGAGAACTCCAGGGGACTTGGGAAGGAGATGAGCAGGAGTTGTTTAGGCTACAGGAGAGAACGGCTTTGATACAAGTTGTTAGTAGCTGAACTTTTACTCTCATCGAGAGGATGACACTAAGAGTTTGGGAAATATTTTGGTTTTCTTCTCACATAATGCCATACCAACCCAAGAGGTTGGGGATACATATTTATAGCTGCCAAGGCAGCCAAGCATATGCCAAGATGCTAGTCTAAGATGCTGTCCTCTAAAATGCCTAGATGTTGTCCTAGATGCTAGTCTAAGATGCTAATATGCTGTCCTCTAAGATGTTGTCCTGGTGTGGCAGCAAGGTGTTGCTGTCCTGGTTGGTTGGGGCAGCAACGACCAAGACTTGTTTGAAGTTCCTCAGTCCACACGCCCACCTTCACCAAGTTTGAAGTTCCTCTGCCTACCCCACTGGTCGGGCACGCCACGCAGGACGTCAGGGAGGAGGAGACACGCGACCAGGGTCTCTCCCATACCACAGAAAGCACAGAAGCGGATCCTGTCCAGTTGCACATGAACAGGTCTTCTCCATGCAGGCAATGCTTGATCGACGAGCCTCCCTCCTCTCCTACCCAGATGCCTGTGTGCAACTCGTCGGTCACTTGGCTCTCTGCCGAGGATGTCCTCCCCTTGGAACCTGTCGCAGAGGAGCAAGGTCTGAGCCCGAATCATGGGCACACAGCGAGATCACCTATAGTCTATGTTCGTCGGCGCTGCACAAGAACGGATGCTGCTCCCACGCCAGCTCTAGCCCCTGCGCCGACACAGCCACAGCCTGCAAGTGAATTCATCAATCGGATCACGATGCCGCTGAACAATGTCCTCACCCCTTCAAGGACTATTGTACGGCGCCGACGAAAAGTTGTAACTACACAGGCACCACGTCGCAGCCGGCGTATTGCCAAACTCCCCCCGGAGAACAACCTGCAAGCAGCTATGACGGTGTGCCGTCGTCTTGGGTTTGCCACGGATGATCAGCGACGCCTGTCTGACCCCACCTTGGAGAAGTACACGAGGTTCTTCGAAAATCCTCTCAGCCGAAGCCACGTCTGCGCCCTGGCCGCTCTCCTTGGTAAGGATGTACCCCCTAAAGCTGACATTGGCCGTCCAGATATCTCTGTGGTTGCTTGATGGTTTATGTACTGAGGTCGATACTGCTTGATTCTCAATGGATCCTTCCAATATTTTGATATGGAATGTTCGGGGGCTGAATGACCGTGGTCATCGCGACACCGTGCGCAAGGTGGTCGATGCTTGCAAACCCAGCCTTATTTGTCTTCAAGAGACGAAATTGGCTGTTATCTCAGTAGCGGATGTCCTGTCGCTTTGTGGCCGTGATTACCGGGACTTTGCTTACCTTCCAGCAAGAGGTACTCGGGGAGGAATTCTAGTCACTTGGCGTGAGGGAGTGTTTCGTGTGGTCGATCATTGGCGAGTCCATCGACACTCGGTCTCAGTTAAGCTGCCGAGTGGAGAGGACTCTTTCTGGTGGTTTACTGGGGTTTATGGACCCAGCCAAGATTCTGAGAAAGAAGCTTTTCTTGAGGAACTCAGGGAGGTCAGGAACCACTGTAATGGGCCATGGGCGATTGCTGGAGACTTCAACATGATATATTCAGCGGAGGACAAGAATAATACAAACCTCAACAGAGCAATGATGGGTCGCTTTAGAAGATTTGTAAATGACCTCGAGCTGAAGGAAATCCCCCTCATTGGCCGGCGGTATACCTGGTCGAATGAGCGAGAGTCCCCCACTCTTGTCAAATTGGATAGAGTCCTTTGCACGGCTGACTGGGAAGAGTTGTTCCCGGATTGCATTCTACAAAGCTAGGCGTCAGAAATCTCTGACCATTGTCCTTTGTTGCTTGGCCTCCATGATGGTGTTTGTGGGAAGCGGCAATTTCACTTTGAAAGTTTTTGGACAAAGCTGGAAGGTTTTCATGACGCGGTGGCTGCATCATGGGATCAGCCCCTCTCTTCTTCTTGCCCGCTGGAGCGTATCTCTCTCAAGCTCAAGCGCCTTACAAGGGCGCTCCAAGCCTGGAGTCAGAAGAAGGTAGGCCACATCAGCTCCCAGCATGCTATAGCACGTGAGATCCTTCATCGTTTGGAGATTGCGCAAGATCACCGAGCTCTCACTGCCGAAGAAGACTGGCTGCAGCGTGAGCTGAAACTCCACTGTCTTGTTTTGGCTTCGCTTGCGCGGACTATTGCCCGTCTCAGATCACGCATCAGCTTCCTTAAAGATGGCGACGCCAGTACTTCTCTTTTCCATAGTCAGGCAGGTTTCAGGAAACGTAAGAATTTTATTCCCAAGCTAATTTCTGATAGTCAAGTTGTCACCTCTCAAAGGGACAAACAGCAGATTATGTTGGATTATTATGAAGGGCTGCTTGGTACTGCTGCACCACGGGCGTCCACGCTCAATCTTGCAGCTTTCCATAGGACCGGGTCTGATCTCTCTGAGTTGGAGGCCATTATTACTGAAGAGGAAGTTTGGGCGACGATCAAAACATTGCCGGCCAACAAAGCACCAGGCCCGGATGGGTATACAGGAAGATTTTACAAATCATGCTGGCCCATCATCAAGCATGATCTATTGGCTGCAATCCTTTTGCTCCAGCAGGGAGATGCACGGAAATTATGGCTGCTTAACTCGGCTTTCCTCACCTTATTACCAAAGAAGCCGGAGGCAATTCTTCCTAAAGCCTATCGCCCGATCAGTTTGATCCACAGTTTCGCTAAATTAATCACCAAGATTATGGCCAATCGCCTTGCACCACACCTCAGCTCGCTGGTGGCATCCAACCAGAGCGCTTTCGTGAGAGGAAGATGTATTCATGATAATTACCTCTTGGTGCAGCAGACAATTAAGTCTCTCCACAAGAACAAAGTACCAAGTCTTTTCCTTAAACTGGATGTTTCGAAAGCTTTTGATTCGGTGTGCTGGGCGTTTCTTCTGGAGATTCTTACGCATTTGGGCTTTGGAGTGGGCTGGTGCAATCTTGTGTCCAACCTACGGGCAACCGGGAGAGGAAATACGGCATCAGCGTGGTCTCCGCCAGGGCGACCCGCTGTCCCCGATGCTATTTATCCTTGTGATGGACGTGTTGAACAGCTGCTTTGTCAAGGCCGGGGAAATTGGTCTCTTGCAGCCCCTCTCTCGTCGGATTCCTACACAGCGCATTTCTCTTTATGCAGATGACGTTGCACTTTTTATTCGCCCAGTGGCTGATGAGATGGACTTGACTGAATATTCTTGCTAGTTTTGGGGAAGCCTCGGGCCTCCATACTAATCTCCAGAAGAGCTGCTTCATCCCAATTCAGTGTGCTGAAAAACAAATGAAACAGTAGAAGCTACCTTGCCTTGCACAGCTGCAGCCTTCCCTTGCACCTATTTGGGCCTCTCGATTTCTAACAAGAAATTGACCAAATCAGATCTCATGCCTTGGATTGAAAAGATTGGCAACAGATTGCCTGGATGGCAAGCAGCCCTCATGAACATTGCTGGCCGGACAGCTTGGGTCAGGTTCGTCCTCTCGGCTATACCAATTTACATCCTATAGCCATTAATGTCCCGAAGTGGTTCACTCGAGCAGTGGACAAACTGCGCCGGGGTTTCTTGTGGAGAGGTCGTGAAAATGCTAATGGTGGTAGCTGCCGGGTTGCATGGGACAAGGTTCAGCGGCCCTTGGATCTGGGAGGTCTTGGGGTCCTCAATTTGGAGATAATGGGCTGGTCCTTGCAGATTCGATGGTTGTGGCTCCGCAAAACTGACCCGGAACGGCCATGGCAAGGCCTTGATATCCAGGTTCATCCCAATGCGCAAGCGCTATTTCAGATCGCCATGGAAACTCAGATTGGTGATGGGAACTCTACGCTTTTCTGGACTGAAAAGTGGCTGATGGGCTGCTCCATAGCAGACTTAGCACCATTGGTAGTGGCAGCTGTCCCTGCTCATCTTCGGAAACAACGCACTGTTGCACAAGCCCTTCTTGATCATAGATGGCCACGGGACATACAGGGAGGCTTGTCAATGGTGGGACTCCTTGAATATTTCCAGCTATGGGAGGCTGTACATGAATTGGCATTATCACAAGAAGCAGATCACCATTTTTGGAAACTTGATGTTTCAGGAGTTTTCTCCTCTAAATCAGCATATAGGGCCTTCCACAACGGAGCTACAACGTTCGAGCCATGGAGGCGCCTATGGATATCTTGGGCACCCCCAAAGTGCAAGGTATTTTTGTGGCTGGCCATTCGGAACAGGTGCTGGACCGCTGATCGTCTTGCCAAAAGAGGTCTGCCCCACCCGGCTAAATGCCCGTTATGTGATCAGGAAGACGAAGATGTGCAGCACCTACTCACTTCATGTGTTTTTGCGCGTCAGGCATGGTTCCAAATCCTATCTCCATTGGGCCTGCAGGATCTTGTTCCAAGACAACGTGCCATGTCCTTTGCTGATTGGTGGCGCAAGGCTATTAAGCGAGTGCCAAAGGGCAAGAGGAAAGGGGTGAATACTCTGATAATTTTGATGGCGTGGTCGCTTTGGAAGCATAGAAACTCTTGCGTGTTTGAGGGCACCAGCCCAAGCATCGCTTCCCTTATACGGTGCTTCAATGAGGAACACCACTTATGGTGCCTGCCTGGAGCTCGGGGGTTGCGCACCCTTGGGGTGGGTCAAGCAGTTGGATAGGACCAGACCGGGTTTAGCTTTTTTGGGTCTTGCCTTACTCTCCATTGTTTATTTTTTGATCACACCTATTTTTGGATACAGCCCCTCACAGCTCGGCCCAGAATGAGGTGGTGGTGTTTTGTAAGGGGACGCTCTTTCTTCTCTTAATGCAATGATACGCAGCTCTCCTGCGTATTCGAGAAAAAAAAAACTATATTTGCGAATACGTCCTTTTAGTACATTAACTTGAATTTTCTGCATCATCAGGACAATCACAAAGCCGAGAAACATAGCAGGTCTTTTATATCTTTAATAATATCTTTGCATATTATTACAAGTAAATTACTGTGCCCGGAAGGAACAAAAATAATTTTAGCACAGTGAACACAAAATACTAAAGCTTTAGTATTAGAACAAAGAATATAATAAGCAATGTAATCTTTCCAAGGCAGATATCAAACTATTACCTCCAGTTTGTAACCTGAAAATGCACCAGGAAATTGCTCTGCCATGATTTCCATGGCAGCAAGAAAAGCAACAACCTAACAAATGAAGAAATTACATGAACAGTTCAAATGTGTTGACCAGGTGATGATAATATTAAGTGTTGAGCACGTGATGATTATAATTGTACCTGCTTCCCCATCTGTGGGGACATCACAGCATAAATATCCGCATCCTGCACAGTTTTGTGCAGCAGATGCCTATTTCCTCCTGTTGTACCCATTACAAATGGCAAACCCAACTTGCAATAGAGTTCAGCATTGGCTGCATACCATATAAACATCAATAGTAGGAAAGGTAAACAATATACATGAATATAGAACATTAAGGCATCTAGGCATAAGCATAACCACATAATGGCAACAGAATATACTCATATAGGCCTAGCCAAACAACATATATAGGGTGCCTGGATCCTCATTCATTTCCAGAATTATTCAAATACTAGATAATTAGTACGAATTGCACTTCTCAAGGATTTTCACAATACCAGAATTGGGCAGAAAATATCAAATTTAATGAACCAATACAATTTTTTGCTAATAGGAACATAGTTAAGCATAAAAAATCTAGAGATGACTACGGATAAAGCAAATATTGTTCAAAAGCATATTAACCAAGAAGATAAAGACATATTGTCTGTTAGAGTATATTAGGCATCTCCGGATATGGTTAGTTTAGGATTGATTGTAATCCCGGGATAACCTTCCTTATCTCTAGGAGAGGCTACTTGCCTTCGAAGCCATGTACTCCTATATAATCAGCCCAAGGGACCCCAAGCAATATATCTGACGCATTATACACAATCTTACAGGGGGATGTTACAGTATATTAGGCAACTCTGGATATGGTTAGCTTAGGATTGATTGTAATCCCACGATAACCTTCCTTATCTCTAGGAGAGGCTACTTGCCCTCCAAGCCATGTACTCCTATATAATCAGGCTAAGGGGCTCAAACAATATATCCCACGCATTATACACAATCTTACAGTGTCAAAGGCAATTACTAATGCACTCACCATTAACAGCATCAGGCACAGTGTAATCAACAACTATGAGATCTGGGTACTCCTTAACAATGGAAAGGAGAATTTTTTCACTTTCAGATGGGTCATGAATACGAATTTCTCTATCACAGATTTCAAGATTTCCATCAGGGACCTCCATGGCACTGAATGATACAGGAACTAACTGAAGGCCGGCCGATACAGCTGCCTCAGCAACAGCCTTCCCCATTTTTCCAGTACAACTATTCACCTGTACAGGTACATAGAGCAATACTGAGTGAAATAAAGTTGTGGCAACACAGTAACACGTAAGCATCTCAAGCCACGTGGAACGTCTAGCAATTCAACGGGCTTTATATTGAAGCCCTGATAACCAGAAGTAATTTGATGAACATAATCTTCAGTTTATTTGCAAACTCGAGTATCTCTCGACAAACTAATGCTTTCCTTTTTGAAACGTCAAGGATAAAATTTAATAATACCACATCTTAAAAGCCTAAGATAAGATTCTTGGCAAAGCACATCATTTTTTATTCAGAAAAAGATTTCTGCATAGGTTCAACATAATTCAGCATTGTATAACATGATGGATGAAAACAGAAGTTCAATGGCCTACAATGACATCGATAAACTAAAATATCATATGTTGGGTCAGTTATTACCAACACAACTCTGGTATGATCCAAGTATCGCCCTTTTCATCCAAATATTATCACCAGCAAAAACGGACCGACTGACTACCAATGGCCAAAACATAATAAACTATGAGATATAATTATCAATAGCTGAGCAGTTCTGGCTACGGAACAATCAAAATTCTTAGACAAATAGCAATCATACAAAGAGTTCCAGGTGCAACTGAGTTCCATCAAACTAAGTAGGCATGCTTGGTGTGAAGATATGGTATCCTTCTCGGTAAGAATTCTATGGGACATTTCAATAATTGCTTAAACACAATTCAACCAAATATTTACGGTTCATGTTGCTTATCGGCTCATTGAAAAACATTGCCTCCCAATGTATGGTGGTGAAATTCCAAATGCCTAATATACACCTAAAATTTAGTTCCATTTGTCATGTCCAGTACCACAAATCAAACTACCGACACCACTGCCTACAACATCAATTCACTGAAATACATAGTGTGTTATCTGAACAAGCAATAACTATATCATATATTGATTGAACTTGAGAAAATCAACCCTTATAAGCTAAGGACAAACTCCAATAGTCATCATTTGTATCATCGTTTCCGCACCCTCCAATCCCAACATCAGATTCAAATGAATCATAACAGAACCATCAACCCACAGCCAATGCATAGCCAAACCAAGCAACGGTACCAGTATCGGGAAAGAGAGCTTGGGGGATTCCGCGGGGACGCCCCCGATGGTCTGACTAGCGAGGACCAGTGAGGCCCTCGCCGTTGCCATCCGCCGCCTCGGCGCCGCCGCACCGATGGGAACGCAGAGTGGCTGGCGAGGGCGGAAAGACTGCCGTTGCCGCAGGATTGTGGCGGCGTCGGCGGGGTGCCCGGCAATGCCAGCGGAGAGCATTTGCGATTGCAGCTTGGGGTTGGTGAGGGGAGGGAGGGAGAACGGCGGCGAGGGCAGGGGAATAGAGGATGTAGGGTGGTGGGGGACTGGGGGCAGTACAGAGTCCAGACTAGGGTTTTAAAACACGATTTTGATTTTTGAGTCTTTTAAAAAACGGTAATGCTCAGGAATATGTACCCGCGCCCCGCGAACATAGTTGATTTCGTTGCGATGGGCGATGGGCGATGGGTGATACTTTCTTAAGCAAATTTTTAAGGTGATATTTAAAAGTAGAAATACTAAGATAATTGAATGGTAACATTCTTTTGCAAACGAGATTATACATGAAATGTTTAAAGAGAATGGCTCTTAAAGTCTTAAATGATTGATCCTTCGTGTATTTCTACTATGAAAATATTATAGTTTGGTACTTGCAAATACCAAATACTAACAGATTACAAGCATTGATGTTATTAGTCACAGAAAATTGGTGAAGGACATAAATTAATGATCCTAGTGGAGGGCGATGAGGACATCACTCCTTTACATGAACATGACACTCCTCAATTTGTTCTTAAGGGGTCAATCAATAGAGCTCGAGCTACACATTTCAATCAAGAGGTGAGCTCGTTCCTGTGTACCTTTTCTGATAATTTTGAGAATGTGTTACTACCTAATGATGTTATTGTACTTAGTTATGATTAGGGGTGGGCACTTTTTCCTCGAAAACCGATCATCGAACCGAACCGTCCCGAACCGAACCGAAATGTCGGTGTTTCGGTTTGTTCGGTTCGAGATCGGTTTTCATTTTGGTAAACTTCGGTGTTCGGCTTCGGGGTCGGTTTTAGGCTGGCACCGAACCGATCAAACCGATCCACCAATAATTCATACACACCAGTACATCAGCTCCTCCTCTCAGTCTCAGTGTAGGCCGAAATCCAAGCCCAACAACAGTTTCAGCCCAAGGTCATAGACTCATAGGATAGAATCCCCCCACCGAGGGCCCCCAGGCAGCCGCACCGCATCCAAAGTCCAAACCCTAGTTTCCCAATTCCCTATTCGCATCTCGATCTCGCAGGCGGCGGCGGCGGCTGCGTGGCGGCTCTGTCCTCTTGCATCGGCGCTGCGGTGGCGGCGTAGCTCGCGGAGCGGAGGCACGTTCCTGGCGCCCTGGGCCCTCTGGTCCCCTTTGTGGGATATGGGTACCCCTGGGCCCACTACCGACCGGGTAGCCAGTCGGCCTGGTCCCACGTCTGATAAGGATGTGGGTCGACCCCAGGCCGGCCCACGAGGATCCCTGGCTTAATGGATAAGGATGGAGAAGACTTGACTCGCAAGGCATGAGGCGAGATGTACTCGGATCCTGCCCGGGCATCACGGAGATTACATGGCAACCGACTCAGATTAGTTTCCTAGTCAAAACCAGATACAATTAGAGATAACCGACTTGTAAACTCTAGGCCGTCAGCCTATATAAGGCGGCCTAGGTCGACCCCTTCATTCATCGAATACTCTCCCTCTCCTTGTAACCACAAACTCGTCGTTGTTCTCCGGAACCTCGAGCGAAGTAATACAAGACCCCCGAGCACAGGACGTAGGGTATTATACCTCCGGGTAGCCCGAACCTGTATAATCCCTGTGTCCCTGTGTTACCTCGAGCTCCCTAGTCCTACGATTGTCCTTTGCCTACAAATCTACCAACTGGGTACCCCCGGGTGGACTGCCAGACGATAACTCCGACAGTTGGCGCGCCAGGTAGGGGTGATCGCGGGGCAATACAGCTAGCTCGATGGCAGATTCATCTACACGACAGATTTGTTCAGCGGCGTGGCACCACTCCAAGGCAAGACCCTTTGCCTACAAATCTACCATCTAGGTACCCCGGGTGAACTGCTGGACGATAACTCCGATACCCTTCTCCTCCTCCTCCGTACCTCGGCATGCGTGGGTGCGCCGTAAGGGTGCACCAGAGGCGCAGCGGCGATGCCGATGAGCCAGGGGCGGTACGACGGCCGGCGTGTGGCAGCACACCACGTGAACCTCTCCAACCAGTACAACGGCGGCAACAACTGAGCAATCCTCCAATGTATGTCCTCTTCCACTTCTCTGATATCTATCACTCTCACTCCCATGCTTATGTATGTTGATCCGTGAAGACCGTGAATCCCCATCCATCCTTAGCCTTTTCCCATGCTTCGATTTGTAGATGGGGGACACTGAAGATACTGTGGCCATGGAAAATCAAGCACTACCTGCACAGGAAGTGATAGAGGTAGACAAGGAAGAGTAGCAGCAAGGGGATGAAGAGAAAGAAGAAAGCAAGAAAAGGAAAGCCATGGTTCCAAGATCAGATGCCTGGAACCACTTCACTAAGGTCAAGCTTAAATCTGGGGAGGAGAAAGCCAAGTGCAAGTATTGTGGACTTTTATACAAGTGTGATCCAAAGATCAATGGTACGTCCTCTATGGTTCGCCACTTGAGAGTCTGTAAACAGAATCCTAACAAGAAAGTAGTTGATAAACAAGGCACTTTGCAACTTCAACCTAGTCCTGGCAATAGTAGTGTTGGTACTGTGTCTACATGGAAATTTGACCTTGATGAGCTGAAGATCAGTTTTGCTAAGATGCTAATCAAAGATGAGCAGCCTTTTGTTGCATCTGAATGTCCAGGTCTTAGAAAGTTTATGGCCAAAGCATGTCCTAGGTTTGTTTTGCCGTCTAGGAGAACAGACACTAGAAATTGCGTTAAAGTGTATGCTGTTCAGAAGGAAAAGCTCCAGAAATTTCTTAAGGAACATTGTGAAAGAGTTAGCCTCACAACTGATATTTGGACAGCTAACACAAAGCAAAACTACATGTGTGTGACAGCATATTTTATTGATAGTAACTGGAACCTCCATAAGAAAATCATTGGGTTTCTCCCATCAAAGAGTCATGGAGGGGAAGATATTGGAAAGTCCTTACAGAATTGCTTGGCAGCCTGGGGAATTGATAAAGTCTTCAGTATAGCAGTAGATAATGCTAGTGCAAACAACAATGCAATAAATTATACTTAGTACCTTTTCTGATAATTTTGATAATGTGTTACTACCTAATGATGTTATTGTACTTAGTAATAAACTAATGATGGAGATGACCAAGAAGTACTTGAGGAGAAGCAAAGACATGAAGAGTACTAGCAAGGGGGCGTCCAAGCCACATGAAGGCCCAATGAACATCAATTTCGAGTCCACCTCGGAGTCCAGGAACAATACGTCTTATATTGGACGCCTAGACCGCATCTGGAGTCCAATTTCGATGATCTACATAGGGATGGAAAGATAATTTGATAGAGCTTCCAATGGGACCCGTTTCACATCAAAATTCCTCCTGAATCAACGGGAATCATCAAAACAATGGGACGTTCAGAATCTGTCACGATGTTGTGTCACCATCTTTTTGGTTGTTGACCCGTGTATCGTTTTGGAGCCGATTAGGGGCGTGTCCTGGGGGTTTGCACGCCCCTAAAACCCATATATTCAGTAGAGTTGCCCAAGTTAGGGTTTGGGTTTTGCTTTAGATCAATCTGTCTTCGAATAATCGTCGTCTTCAGTTGTGGAACCCCATCTTCGTGATCTTAATCATACATCTACGGTTTGTCACTTTCAATTGAGCTGCATTCTTTCAAATTCTTGCTTGTGTTCTTCGTTTTACAGGCAGGGATTAGCCTTCTTGGCGAGGTCAACCGGATCGTGACATGGTTGATAACCAGAGGAGTTGTGGTGCTAAGATTGCAGGGATTCGGTTCTTTGGATCTGAAGCCGGATCGGTGTGTCATTCTCCGCCCAAAACGAAAGTTATCCTCTCCTGACGGAAGATCGGGCCTCCTAGTTCCCATCAAGTGGTAATCAGAGACTCAGGTATTACCGTCAGGCTTTATCCTAGTTTAGATTTTCGCCTTTGTCCCATAGTCCACAAAAAACCTACAAAAATTTCCGCTGTCCTAGAACCCCTGTGTTAGCCTTGCAATCTTGGTACCACTTCCTCACAGGTATCACGAACCAGCCACCGGTTGTACCATCCACTGCTTGCATTGGTAAGAACTTGGTAAGAACTCGGTAAGATGTGTGTGAGGGTGTGATTCCACCAACCAACCACATAGTTCATAGGGTCTTTACTAAAACTTAACCATGACAGATGACATGCCTGTTTTGTCTAGTCAGTTGCAGGAATTGAAGGATTCCCTGATTGACGAGACGAGCAAATTAACGAAGGAAATCAGAGATGGCAATCATGCGATTGAGAGTGTGGACAAGCGAGTGGCCACCTTGACCGGACGAGTTGAGGCACTTGAGGCTGCCCCCAAGACTGAAGATGCAGAGGTCGAGGATATTGATGACCTCGATGACGACATTGTGTACGGTCCTGATGGTTTGATTGATCATAGGCTGACCAGCGAGAAGAAGATGCGTAAAAGACTTGAATGCAATAAAACGGGTATGGGAGGTAACAAAACTCGACATCGACAAGGTAACGATGATCCTTATGCTAAAATTAAATTTACCATTCCATCTTTTCATGGGAGATATGATGCAGAACAATACCTAGATTGGGAGATGACAGTAGAACAAAAATTTTGTTTCCACCTTGTTCCCGATCGCCATAAGGTTAGACAAGCCACTAGTGAATTTAAAGATTTTGCTATAATCTGGTGGCAAGAGTGTGCTTCTTTAAACATGCAACTTGATACTTGGGATGGGCTTAAACTTGCCATGCGTGATCATTTTGTTCCTGCATCTTATAAGCGTGATTTATGTAAGAAATTACAACGTTTAGAGCAGGGAGACATGTCTGTCCAGGATTATTATGCAGAGTTACAAAAGGGCATGATTCGTTGTGGGGTAGTTGAGGATCATGAGGATAAAGTTTGTCGCTTTTATGGTGGTTTGAGACGTGAAATTCAGGATATTGTTGACTATAAAGATTTTACTACCACCAACCAGTTGTTCCAGCTTGCTATACTTGCAGAAAAAGAATTGCAGGGAAAACAGCAGCAGTCGCAACGGAGCAAGAGCACCTCCAGCAGCTCCTTCACGCCTAGGACCTTCACGCCACCAGCCACCAGGACGCCGGGCGTTTCTCCTTCAGCTCCTCCAGCTAGCACTCGTTCAGCACCGTCAGCACCTTCTTCCTCCGATGGTAAGCTTCGTTTGCAGGACCAGCCCAAGAACGCCTCCACAGGGCGCTCTTCCTCTTCCATACAGTGCCATCACTGCCAGGGATTTGGCCATATGATAAAAGATTGTCCAAGCAAGCGAACATACATTGCCACTGGTGACGGCGGTTACATTAGCACTTCTGATGTAGAGGATGACATTGATGATGAACCTGATTCTAAAGTGGCCTTTCCTTGAGTTCGGGTGATGCGGGCAAGCAGCGAATTTGCATTGTCCACCGCGTCCTTAGTACGCAGATGGAGCACGCAGAGAAGATGCAGCGGCATAATTTATTCCAGATTCTATTTATGATTAAAGATCGGCGTGCTCGTGTCATCATTGATGGAGGAAGCTGCAACAACTTGGTGAGTTCTAATTTAGTCAAACAGCTAGACTTGGCCACGCGTCCTCACAAACATCCATACCATGTTCAGTGGCTAAACGACTCCGGTAAGGTTAAGGTAACTCAAACAGCCCGCGTGCATTTTTCCCTTGGTCCATATTCTGATTTTTTGGATTGTGATGTGGTACCCATGGAAGCTTGTTCTCTCTTATTGGGTTGTCCATGGGAATTTGATAATGATGCTATCCACCATGGTAGGAGTAACACGTATACTCTTCTGTATAAGGGCAAAAAAATTACTTTGCAACCCATGACCCCTGCTGAAATTGTGCAAGCTGAGAAAGAGAGACTTGCTACCCCTGTTGATGATAATAAAATTGAAAATCAGCAAGTAATTCACTTGAAAAATAATGTTATGCTTGCAACAAAATCTGATCTTTATGATATTGACGCCTCTACTGTGTGCTATGCTTTGATATGCAAAGATGCTTCGTTCTCCATTGATGATATAGCTAGCACATTGCCTCCTGCTGTCACTAACATTTTGCAGGAGTTTGCGGATGTTTTTCCACATGAGCTACCACCGGGGCTGCCACCTTTGAGAGGTATTGAGCACCAAATTGATTTGATTCCGGAAGCGTCTTTGCCCAACCGAGCAGCATACAGAGCCAATCCCGAAGAGACTAAGGAGATTCAGCGACAAGTCCAAGAACTTTTGGACCGCGGGTATGTACGTGAGAGCTTGAGTCCTTGTTCTGTACCTGTGCTTTTGGTTCCTAAGAAAGATGGTACTTGGCGCATGTGTGTAGATTGTAGAGCCATTAACAACATAACTATAAGATACCGTGATACCGTCATCCTATACCTCGGTTAGATGATATGCTTGATGAGTTAAGTGGTGCTATAATTTTTACCAAGATTGACTTGCGTAGTGGCTACCACCAGATTAGAATGAAGTTGGGAGATGAATGGAAAACTGCTTTTAAAACAAAATTTGGTTTATATGAGTGGTTAGTCATGCCTTTTGGGTTAACAAATGCGCCTAGCACTTTCATGCGTTTGATGAATGAGGTCTTACGTGCTTTCATTGGAAAATTTGTTGTGGTTTATTTCGATGATATCTTGATATATAGCAAGTCACATGACGAACATCTTGATCATCTACGTGCTGTTTTTGACGCTTTAAGAGCGGCACGTTTGTATGCTAACCTTGAGAAGTGCATTTTTTGCACCGATCGAGTTGCTTTTCTTGGCTATGTTGTGACTCCACAGGGCATTGAAGTGGGCGGTGCAAAGATTGATGCCATTAGGAGCTGGCCTATCCCTGAGACAATTACACAGGTGTGAAGTTTTCTTGGTCTTGCAGGGTTTTATCTGCATTTTGTGAGAGATTTCAGCACCATTGCCACCCCGCTACATGAGTTGACAAAGAAGGGTGTTTCTTTCCATTGGGGTCCAGCACAAGAAGCCGCTTTTGATACTTTGAAAGAGAGGCTTACTTCCGCACCTTTGCTACAACTTCCTGATTTTGGTAAAACTTTTGAGCTTGAATGTGATGCTAGTGGAGTTGGCATTGGTGGCTTGTTGATGCAAGGAGGTAAACCTGTTGCTTATTTCAGTGAGAAATTAAATGGGCCTACTCTAAATTATTCCACGTATGATAAAGAATTTTATGCTCTTGTTCGTTCACTAGAGACGTGGCAACACTATTTATGGCCTAAGGAATTCATTATTCATTCTGATCATGAATCGCTAAAGTACCTTCGCATGCAAAATAAATTAAACCGTAGACATGCTAAGTGAGTTGAATTTATTGAATCTTTTCCTCACGTTA